>CM034475.1:7950381-8584571 GCA_019925255.1 Litchi chinensis | reverse complement strand
ATCAAATTCATTTTATTTCACTCCTGGCTACGTAATTAACTAGAAACACATAACATTAGTACACCGCTGGCAACGCCTCTTTCATTTCTTTGTGCAGTCCTAGAAATTCCGTTCCAATAAACATGTATCACTCACAAGGAATCCACATGTCCTATTATAATAATTAAAATGGCTTCACCAAATTTTCAACGATGGAAGATTCTGGCGCCCACTTTTCAAAATTCTCGTCACACCCACTTTATTCTCTCTCTTCTCATTTTATAATCTACCCCAATCTCCTCCTTCTTTGTGCCAAACTAATCCTTCCTTTTTTTTTTTTTTGGGTTTTGACCTCTTGCTATTCGTTCAACAAGATGGCAAAACAAGTTTTGTTGTATTTCTTTCTCGTTGTAGTCCTTTTTCATCACTGTTGTTCACAGAAACCATGCCCTAACTGTGGTGACATGCAAGTTCCATATCCTCTAAGCACAAACCCTAGCTGTGGGGACCCGGCCTATTCTCTTCGCTGTGATTCTCAGACTCAGAAGCTGTACTTCGATGCACTCAATGGAAGCTCTTATCTTGTACTAAAAGTCATGTCTTCTTTTCAACGCATGATCCTGCAACCATCTTCATGGGTGCTGGACACGTGTGTTACTAGAGACATGGTGGTCAGTGAAGGCCTTTGGTTGAACCAAACACTCCCTTTTAACGTCACTTCCTCCAACACAGTCTTCCTCTTCAACTGCTCACCTAGGCTCTTGGTTTCTCCTCTGAATTGCACCCCTTCTAGTCTCTGCCACCGTTTCTTGGACACTTCAGGCCATGTTGACAACAAACGAGCGTTCAAGTGTGCAAATGATCTCCATCCTTGCTGCACTTTCGTCGCCGGTGGGATGCCTTCTGCGTACAAGATAAGGCTTCACACTTCGGGTTGCAGAGCTTTTAGAAGTGTTCTTCATTTGGACCCCGAAAAGCCGGCAAGTCAATGGGAGGAGGGTTTGGAGATTCAGTGGGCTGCTCCACCCGAACCCATTTGCAAGACACAACACGACTGCTCCGGTGCCTCCACGTGTTCACCTGCCGGAAAAAATGACCTGTTGCGGTGTATTTGCAATAAGGGCTTTTATTGGGACCATGTGCTTGGAAATTGTCTGAAAATGAAAAGGAACAATAGAACCAGCCTTGCTTTGAAGGTGTCACTAGGTTTGGTTTCTGTTCTTTTACTTGTTATTGGATTGGTTGTAGTTAGAGTAAGAATATCCCGGAGACTCTCTGACAAGGCAAAGATTGCAAAGGCAAGAGAAGACATGTTGAAATCAAGCAATGGTGGAAAATCTGCAAATTTATATCACTTAAAAAAGATAAAGAAAGCAACAAACGGGTTCTCAAAAGATAGGGTTTTGGGGAGTGGTGGGTTTGGAGAAGTATACAAGGGAGAGCTTGAAGATGGGACTGTGGTTGCTGTCAAGTCAGCCAAAGTGGGGAACATCAAAAGCACCGAGCAAGTACTCAATGAAGTTGGGATACTTTCCCAGGTCAATCACAAGAACTTGGTTCGACTCTTGGGTTGTTGTGTGGAAGCCGAGCAGCCGTTGATGATCTATGAGTACATTTCCAATGGGACCCTCTATGACCATCTTCATGGTAAGTATTCCACCTTTTTGACTTGGAAAACTAGGTTGAGAATCGCCCTACAGACAGCCGAAGCATTGGCTTACCTGCATTCTTCTGCATACACTCCTATCTACCATCGAGACGTCAAGTCCACGAATATCCTCTTGGATGATGAATTCAATGCGAAAGTTGCGGATTTCGGGCTCTCCAGACTGGCTCGACCTGGGTTGAGTCATGTTTCAACTTGTGCTCAAGGCACAGTGGGTTATCTAGATCCTGAATATTATCGTAATTATCAGTTGACCGACAAAAGTGATGTTTATAGTTATGGAGTTGTTTTACTTGAGCTTCTGACTTCTCAGAAAGCCATTGATTTCAGTCGAGATCCGGATGATGTCAACTTAGCCATATATGTCACTCAACGGGCTCAAAATGGTGGAATCATGGAAGTCGTGGATCAGAGGTTGCTTGGCAAGGAGCCTTCAGTAAATACCGTGAACAGTTTCAAACTCTTCCTAGAGATTGCGTTATCCTGTCTGAGGGAGAAGAAAAGTGATAGACCTAGCATGACAGATGTTGTTAGAGAACTCCACGGCATAATTTAGATTGTAAATCAGAAAATAATAATAATAACAAAGTTTGTAATTAATGATCAAGTCTCTGTTGATAGGAGTTTTAACTGTGTAATGGATTGAACATTTGATATATTGTATGCAGATTGGTATTTTTTTTTTCTCATGTTTATGGTCTTTGAATATTCATGTGTTGCTTGAAGAAGGTGGAAATGATGATAAGAAGGGATCTCTAATTATGAGGAGGGGCCACAGAAGCTGAATTGATTCCATGAATGGATTTGACTGGGTGGAAATTTAGGACGATAAAAGAGAAAAAAAAAAAAAAAAGTTGGGATCTGATGCTTTTAACTTTGTGAAAGAAAGCATGAAATGATACGAAAAAGACTGAGAGTACTTCCAAAATGGGGGGATGGGAATCAAATGAGATTTAGAGAGAAATGGTCTTTGTAGAAAAGGCAAACAAGCTTTTGGAAATGGGGGAAGCACTAGCGTGTCAAGTTTCAATTGCAAAACTAGACCTTACCACACGAGGAAAGTGTTGCTTTATAGCTTTTGATTTTTTTTAATATAATCTCTTACAATATTATTACAGGTTCTAATTTTATATTAATGAGCTACCACTTCCTTTATATGTGTAATTTTTTATGTACATGTTATCATCACAATGCTTATTGATTTTTATTTTACATATAGGTAAACATATGTACTCAGTTTCAACAAACGTCCATAGGTATTAAGAAGAGCAATTAAATACATTTAAATTTTTGAGATAAACATATATTTGGATGTCATATATCACAACAAACAATTAGAATTATTACCATTTTTTAAAATACCATCTACGATGTATTCACTTAAATTTTGATCATCACCAAATCTGAGTGATTTTGATGGTAGTAATTTATTACTAATTGTAAAATGTTCGCTAATTGAAAGTAGTTTCTTAAGTGTTCATATATATGTTAAAAGAACGAAAATTATATTTATATTTTTAAAAAAAAAAAAATCTAACTTTTCTATCAATATTTTGATGCATTAGCAATATTCTGAAAATTAAAAGGAAAAAAAAAAGGAAAGGGAAAAAAAAAGGAAGGAAAAAAAAAAAAAAAAAAAGAGAGAGAGAGAGAGGGCATGATATGATTTTATCAAAATAAATTATACTGTTCTAAGAATTTCGTTGACTAAAAATACGAATTTTGTTGGTATAGTACAACGCAAAGTCATGTAGTTTATTACAATTTCATGAAGGCATATGCATTTACAAAGTGTTCCATGCATCATGCATGAATGTGTATTCATTGCATTGATTAATCAGAAAAGATACAATACGTTTGTAATCATATAGCATCTCTGCCGAGTGCCGACAAAAATAGACATGCATTTCACAATGGGTTTGTATTGCATTACCTACATTCAAATTGTAATAACCTTTTGGTTATTGGAAGGGCAAAGGGCAATCATAAAGACAATTTACCATGCTTTTCTTCACTCTAGCCGATATGAGATCGAATTAAAAGTCAACTTTTTAAAAGATGGGATTAGTCAAAAGTAGAGTAATTCTGCCAAGTTGGTCATAGTCAACATGAGCATGAGAGCTATATCACATATGCTAAATAATTAAGAGATTATAAAATTATATATATTTTTTATCTTAGCAATAGGAGGAACAATGCATAACGCTGCACGATCTTTCATATGATGTATAGATTATGCGTCATGGGACCAACAAGGCAGTGAAATTTGTGCTATTTTGCATTAACATAATGAGAAATTAGCGTTAAACCTACAACCAATAGTGATTAATAGTGTTGGAGATTCTGTATCTAGAGGTTGGGATTGCAATCAATTCGAAGAGTCAAAAGCCTCCAGTGGTTTCATATTTCAGAGGTAGAGAGAGCATGTAGACCAACTTCTTCGAATCAGAAAATGACATGAGTCCACACTCATGCTGGGGTTCAATTAATTTGGTGGATAACAAAATCATTAGATTGTTTACAGTAATGGTGCCATTACGGATTGTGCCTTGCTTAGCTGCGGTTATCAAGTTCCCTATGACGAGAACAAATTCACTGCTAACGTGTTGCTTACGCTACTTTGCTCTACATATTTTCTTCAACCTTATCTCTGGTCTAAGATTTGGCAGACAATTAATCGTGACATAGTGTGTTTAAACATAAACGAGACACCCAACAACTCACTAATAGCTCCAATGTCCACACACCACTTCCGGATTTTTTAATTATTTCCAGAACGGATGTTAATGCACTAATATGAATGGGGATATAATTTTAAACAAGTCAATACCGTTTGATTTATTCACGTCTTCTAACTAATTTTTTACAAAAAAAAATCTGTTCCACATGCTGTTGGCATAGTATGTTACCCCAGGAACATAGGTTCAGGGGAAAAATGGAATGCAAAAATAGCCGCACTTCACCTACGATATCGGTAGCGCTTGAAGTTGAAATACACATGTAATATCCCACGTTCAAATGTGCACTTGAATCCTTTCTTGTGAGAATACTCCCATTCTTTGTTTACAATTCGGAATGCCTGTTAGACAATTACAGGTGAGTGAGTAATGTCTTCATACACAAAAGAAAATGAAAGTGAGTTACACAATGAGGAGACTTACAATGTCCTCATACGGAGGCCCAGCATGGAACCTTATGATGCATGTCTCACCATTGCTCCCATCCTTCTCAATAGTGTACGTAGGAGCTTTTGTCTTGTCAACAAGATCTGGATAGAAGATGTTGAACTTATATCCTTGAACAATCTTTGGCGGGGGATTGTCATGGTCGTAGTGAGTCTGATTGTATTTGTTCCACTCATACCCAGTGTGAACTCGGTTAAAGTACTTCGGTTTTCTTGGTCGGTACTTGTCATGCCACCAATAAACCTGCATTCGATTTGATTTTATTTAATTTTTAACACACTACTATGACTAATAAGGATATATTTATACATATATAGAAAAAGAGAGAGAGAGAGAAAGACAATGCGACTAAGATACAGCACCTGTGAATCCAGGTTTACTTCTGAACCAGAGCCAAATACTGCATCCCCTTCTTCCATGGCTCCCATAGCTTTCATAGCTTTCTGCTCAAAGTTATCTTCTGATGGTGATGGTTTTGATGCCATAGCTTCTTGGATCCGTCTTTGTTGCTCTTCCAAAACCTCCATACGCTTACGTTCCTATATTAACATATAGCAATTCATAAGATTAAATCAAGAAACAGCCTTCTACCTCATAGGCTTCTAAATAGAATTTAAAAAATGTTATAATAGTCAAGTTACCAGTATAGCCCTATCTTCGTCAGGATCGATAGCTTCATCATTTTCATCTCCATGCAATAGTTGTGGTGAAAATGATCCAGCCTCTTCTTCTCCCTCTGGAGTCTCTTCCTTCAAAATACGTTCTGGTGAGAACGTTTC
This sequence comes from Litchi chinensis, assembly GCA_019925255.1. NCBI lineage: Eukaryota > Viridiplantae > Streptophyta > Magnoliopsida > Sapindales > Sapindaceae > Litchi > Litchi chinensis. Next base: position 8,578,962 of record CM034475.1, on the reverse strand, counting down.
AACCTCTGCGTGTCAAATAAACATTCACCATATGTTTTAGGTACTAAAATCTTAAAAGAGAATCCAGACTAAAAAGACAGAAATACCCATACTGTGATCATTAGGCTCAATCTCCTCTACTTCAAGCCTCAAATCAAGATCAGTTTCAGACTTATCTTCACCATCCAAAGGTTGCTCAAGGCGTTGCAAATGCCTACGCAGCAGTTTAGCATGTATTTCCTTCAAACAAGCCTGTAATTAAAAGAACTCATTAAAGGTTCAAATAGATGTAACTCAAAGAATAAGGAATTAAAGAATCTAGGGCAATAAGTACCTTTGCCTTGTAAATATGGAGTCGTTTAAGAATGGCCTCCCAATACTCAACCACCTTTGCTGTGCCAGCACGCATCTGTGATTCAATCTGGGTCTGTAATGCCTCAAGCTCACTGTGAGTCTTCCCTTGCAAAAGCCTCCTGACATCATCTTCAATACTAGAATGTAGGCCCCTTTCTTCTGCAAGCAACTCAGGAGGAGGTTGCTCCCCACGGACTCTAGCTCGATCAAGCGCATCCTTTTTCCGCGCTTCAGCTAGCTCCCAATCGCAGACAACCATCAGTGCCTGTTGAATTACACATATTAAGACACTGTCCAGTAAACATTCAAGTAACACATAACATTTGATATTCTTACTCGACATCATAACCTGAATCCAGGGTATAACCTTATCAAAGTCACCACAAGAATTAGTCCAATTATTAAACAATGAGTATCAATTCACTGGACACATCAAGGTTGGAAATGTAAAGGCTTATAAATTTGTAAACACAAACTCACACATGTATCTCTAGAGAGACAGCCGAACAAGCCAAGTATAAGGTTCTGGAGGACACACAGTGAATGTTTAATTTAACAAAACATAATTCGAAACTACTTTGGGCTCAGCAACATGTATCTCTAGAGAGACAGCTGAACAAGCCAAGTATAAGATTCTGGAGGACACACGGTGAATGTTTAATTTAACAAAATATAATTTCAGACTACTTTCGGTCAGCAACATAGATCCTATTTGGCTATTAGTTTACAACGTTATACTAAGTATAGCTTACTTAGGTCAATTTTAAAAGGCAGAAGTGTACATAAAAAATGCCTAAAAGCACTTTTCTGCAAACCATGTTTCTAGCTCTCTGTGGGAGTAAAAAGCTAAGCAATTATTGTGTGAAAATGCCAAGAGAAGATACCTCCCAATACTTAATATGAGTTGGAGTTGCCCTATCCAAATCCAGGTACATTTTGATGTCATCATGAAGCTCCTCCATCTCCTTTACCGTCAAGCCCTGTATGCCAATAGGATCGGTAAACAAAATTCAATCTATGTTTGTTAAGCACAATTTCGTGACAAATGAAGTTAAAGAACATAATTTACCCTGAACACAGTGTATGGTTCATCGATTTCGATATCCAAATCATCTGAGCCATTAAGGTGCTTGCACAGAACATCAATAGGCTTTATACGACCTTCACGCAATCTAATCTCAGACCTGACTTTGCTTTGGTCAAAATGAAACTGTAGATTGAACATATTATGAACCCATCAAGTTGCAAATTAAAAATGACTACATTAAAAAAAATCTGAATACCAACAGCAATGCAAAAACATACCTCCTCCTCTTTCTTCTCCCAGTCCTGGAACTCAGCACGAGCACGTTCCCTAGCTAACAGAGCCTGCAAAGACAAATAAATTACTAAACCAAACTATATCTAAATAGCAACAAAATATAAAAACTATGATTGAAGCGTCAACATTAATAACCATTATCTATTTTGTCCTGCCAAAAGATAAAAAAAAAGCAAGCTCTTGCTATATCAACTCACCATCTCTTCCTCATGTTGTGCTTTTTCGAGGGCTCTTTCCTCTCTTCTCTTTTTAACCTTTTCAATCTCAGCCTGTCATAAATTGAATAAAAATAAAAATAAAAATCTAAAATTGTAAAATGAGGCAATAGAGATGATAATGTTGTGAAATCATTAACATTTGGAGTGTATCAGAAGGGCCAATCACTCATGCAAACTTTGCAGCAAAGCACTAAATAACTTCTAAGTTGAAGGCCACATTGGGAGAAACATAAGCACTAAATAACTTCTAAGTTGAAAGCCACATTGGGAGAAACATACTTCACAAATTGTAGAGGTGAGATTCAACACAAAAGATCATGAACTTCTCCAACAATCCATTTGCATATATTTTGAATACAATTCATTCATAAAGCATACTAATAACACTTCTTCAATATTTCATTTTCTTATGCTTTACTTGGGCTATCCAGCATTGTTTGCATTACATATTTATTTTTATTGTTCATGAATACATCAGTATTGTTTGAAAAATATTTGCTACCTGAAGGTTGCAAGCTGATGTGCTGAAGAGCTAGAAGCTCCAAGAAAATATCAAATCAAACCCAAAGTTTTGAATGTGTCAAACTTACAATATACCAATATTGTTAAATAAAATACTTCTCAAAGCTCTAAATGTTAACTTCCAATACGAAACTTATGTTCTAAATCTCATTCAGGTATATAATGTGAAGTTCTCATTCCCAAGTACCTTAAGTTTTATACTACAGTTTAGTACCCATGAAACTCTGAATGACACTCAAGACATGATTTTTATTAATTTGCACTCAAAATTTCAAAAAGATACAATTAATAAATACAAACCTAAAGTTCAATCATGAACATGAAGTTCTAAAAAATATAATTTTTGAAAGTATGAACCTGAATTTCAGAAATGAACAGTAAGTTTAATATTCTAATACACCAGGAGTTTTGTCTAGAACACTAAATTTTAAATGTATACAACTAAAAAACCTGAATTTCTATGTATAAATTATTTGTTAAAAGATATGTTTATTAGTACTCTTCTAAGTTAATATGTGTTTATTTTACATATCTTTCTTTCAAATTTTAATCATGTCAGTAATTATGTTTTTCCAATCATATACACAATGGCCAATCAAAAAGTTATAATGGAGGTGAAGATGGATTTCCAAACATAGGAAGAGGATTAAGTAAAATACATTTGTCTCTTCTCACCACTAGGATGCACAAAATGTATTGTTGTAAAATGTAGAAAATATCAATAAATATGGTGTAGAGATGCACTAAATGTATTGCTGAAAACATAAGACATGAACAAGATCAGGTGTCTGACATCACCTCCCGAACAAAAAATCAACCTTAATGTTTCTCCGTCAAGCTTTCTAAGATATCTGACTTTGCCTCATTACAACATAACAAACCAGTCTAATTCCCCTCCACCTATGTATAAATGATTTACTGATATGTGTATGGCTCCAAAACAGCCACTAACCCATGATGGCCAAGCATGATTTGAGTTTACTCAAGTATGACAGAAAGAAAGGAAAAGAAGGAGATTGAAGAATAGATATAAAGAAAGAGATTGAAAGGATTAATATACGTCAGGCCTTTATTTCCATTACCTTTAAATACCCCCTGTCTTACAACTTAAGCAATAGACATAACAATAACAACTCTAAGCCAAAACACTAGCTGCACAACAGCCATATGGATTTTTTTAGGAACAAACAATTGACTCAATTCCACTAACATTGACTAATTCCAGCATGACGTTGATAGTCCATTTTTCAGCTCCACTTTGCATGCTTCTGTTCCACTCTTGCATGTCCACTCTACACAGTTATGTTTCTCTTGTTGCAAATCATCCACTTACAAATAAATTAACAGCTAATGCACTCCACTTACAAATTAACCAACAACTAAAGCATTATTTCCTACTTATACGAGATCATGCTTGGCCATCATGGGTTAGTGGCTGTTTTGGAGCCATACACATATCATTTACCACCAATATGCACTGTGTTTGAAAGCAAAAACCTGAACAAGCGCATAGACCTATAGATTCTTTATCTTAAATGTATAGCCATTAGTCTGTTCAAAACTAATTTATTAATTTCCAAATGTTACAGGTTTGCAAGTTAAAAAATTAAAGGACCATGCATGAAGTCAAACAAACAAAGCATGTTAATTTTTATCAGGGACTAATAAATAACACAAAATACATCGAATTTATTAGATAACAAATGGTTAATAAACATCAACTCAGATTTACATACCATCCTCTCTCTCTGCCTCTTTTTCTCTGCTTTTACCGAAAACATGTCCATCGGCACACCTTGGGTGACATCTCGTTCAATCTTCTTTCGCCAGACGAATCTGCAACCCACATATCAAGACCTCAACTACACTCCAATAAATACAAACAATTTATGCTTTTAACTCATGATTACATCAAGGGTCATACAGAGTTACATTGAAAATACAGATAGAATTATGACATCATAGCTCTCACATGTAGTTTGGACCATTTAGTAATTTGTCAACCATAACCTTCAAATCTCTTAAAAGGAAGAGAAAGAACAACAAGCACATCAGGAAACAGAAACACATCCTGATTTTATAATTACAATAAACTAAAACTAGAAAAATTGCATCTCACTAATTTCAGTTATAGAATTTGCATGTATGAGTACCTCTCATTGAGATTGGAATCACCAAACGGATTCGAATCGTTGGAGTAACCAGACACCGTTTGCGCCTTCAATTTCTTAGCAACTTTCGCCGCCTAAACAATCAAAAATCTTGAAATCAATAAACAAATTCAACATAACAAAAAAAAACCTAAAAATGAACAAAAGAATGACCTTTCTCTGAGCTTTCTTGGCCAAATACTCAGCGATTTCTTCCTCAGTAATCTTCCTCGAAGACCTCCGCTTAACGCGGCCGCGATCGCTGTCATCGGCGGAGCTCTCGGAATCCCTATCACGTCGATTGCTTTTGCTTCCGCTTCGTTCTCTGTGCTTGCGCGAGCTCCTAGCAGGAGAATCGTCGGAGTCGGTGTATGAGACGAAGGCAGAGTCGGATAGTGAGTCGTCGGATCTTGTTTTTCGACTGTGGCTTCTTCTTCTGGAAGACGACGACGTTTCTCTCCTGCTGCTCTTACCGTGACCGTCAGTCCCCATTTTTGCGATAGGTGTAAGAGAGGGAAAGGTACTTAGCTTTGGTTTATTTCTTTGTTGGGAAATTATAATCGAGCCCCTATAGTTTGGACTTTTCGCCAGACTTTCCCCTCTTGTTTAAGGTATTCTCTATTTCCCCCTTGGGTTAACTTCTATTATAGTTATTTGAGTCGGAATTCTATTTACCCTTCCCAAAAATATAAATTAACCATTTACCCATCAAAATATTAAAAGAAATTAAAAAATTGAAATTTTTAATAAAATAATTTAAGTTAAAACAATAAAAAATAATAATATTGATAATTAAATTTAAAACTAATAATAATGCTCTCAAGCACCTATCATTACCTCAACACCATCCCAAAAATAAAGGAATAGAAAACCAAGCTTGATGTGAAATTAAAATCTAGATAGATTAAATAATTTCGTCAACTAGGTCGATTGTGAGTGATTCCATTAAGTCGAGATGTGGCCTCCAAGTATGATGAAGGAAATAAGTGATGTGAGTTTGGGTTTTGACCATGAAGGAGGTGGACGAGTCAGTTTTTGGTCATGAAGAAGACTGAGGAGGCATAGTGAGCGAAGAGAGAGAGAGTGAAGATCAATCATCAAGCAAATTAAACATTATGTTAGAAAGAGTAGAGAAAATATAAACAATGATTAAAGAGAGAGATGAAAAAGATAAATATAAGCTTTATTTTATTTTTTTAATTAGATAAATAAGTATGAGATTTTGGGTTTTTATTTTATTTTTAATTTAAATTTTGTGTTTTTAAATCATTTAAATATTTTTCTAAAAAAGAACTTAACAGGGGGAAATTTGAAGAAAAACATAAACTATAGGGGTAAGCTAGTAATTTCGCATCTTTATTTTGACTTGTAAGAAGGATTTTGATTTTGTGTCATTGGGTTTGACTCGTTTTTAGACTCGCATCTCTAAAACCGACTTGTATAGTATGTGTTTGTCTTCCCTATCAATTAATGGCATCCATCAATTCGATTTGTGATAGTGGGGGGCGTAAGGAAGGCGATGGAAGGTCGGACCCATATTTTCTAGCCAGAAGAGGGATTGATTTTGAGTCTTAGGTCAAGAGACGAACTAGCGGTGTCAAAGTACAGCGCGTTCGGCACCTTGACGCTCGGCGTAGCCAACCGTGATCGCATCGGACGAAAAGGATAGCCTACCTAGTCGATGACAGGACTCTCCCGTAAACACTATCAAAGGACGACCCAGAAGGTTGATGGATCAAGCCGGATTACGACGAAGTTCGGAAGACTTCTCCCTTATTTCAATTTTGTATAAACAGTATCATAAGTATACTGCCCCTTGCCCCCAATAGCCGAACAACATTTATTGTGTCGAATTTATGTCAATTCGTATTCATTTTTACCTGATTATAATGACAGCACCATCAACACAAAAGTTCATTCTTAGACAAAAGTCAGGCTACCTTACGATACAGTCTCCATTGAGAATAAAAAAGTCTTGATCAAAATGAATTCAACTAAAAAAAATAATGCGTAACCAACTTAATCCTTGCCATGTTTGTTACCTGGGTTTGGATTGGGTTCGGAAAAGATTCAATCCAAATCCCATGTTTGATAAGGGAATGGGATTAGAAAAATCAATCTCATCTGAAATTTTTAACCCACTGAGGTGGGTTAAATGAAACCCATCAATACAGTAGGGATAAATGAATCTCATCTTCTTCAATCGTTTTTTTTTTTTTTTTTTTTTTTAATTTTTGAAACTTCTTTCTACAACCATGGAAGAAGAACTAGAAGAAGAAGAAGAAGAATTAGGAGAAAGAATGGAGGCGGTGTGTACAACCAACATGGGGAATCGATCGACGTTGATGAGAGAAATCGATTGGCGGTGCTGGACGATCGACGGGACTGCAAAATCGACCGGCCATGATGAAGAAGAATACACCGGCGGCACTGGACGATTGACGACGGTGGAGAATCAATCGGCACTGATGAAGAAGAACCCATCGACGATGCTGATGAAGAAGAATAGATCGACGGCGACGCTGGTGAGATGTGGAGCGGTGGAGATGGAGGCAACGACGGACTTGGTGGTGACGAACTGGGGTGATTTTTTCACCAGTCTCAAGTGAATATTTTTTTTAAACAGCTATTTATATATTTTTAAAAATAATTTAATTTTATCCAATCTCATATTGAACCAAACACATCGTAATATTAATTTATCCAATCCCATACTATCCCAAACATATAGACAATACTAATTTATCCAATCCAATCCAATCCTATAAAAATAATTCAATCCAATCCTATAAAAATAATTCAATCCAAACCCGCGTGCCAAACGAGGCCTAGTGTTAACAATGTTATCCTTGTTATCCTCGAGTTAATATATTAACGAGCTAAGCTTAAATAAAGAACAAGAAATTCATTTCCAAAATCCTATTTCTAGCTATAGCTATTAGCAACTAGATGCCACCATAAAAGACTAAGCAGTAATCGAAACATAAAATTTTTAACGTTCTTCATAAATTGCATTTTCCTAAGACTCTCAAGAACCACTATATATAGAGTGTTTAGTGTTTTTTTTTTTTTTTTTGTTTTTGAAGGGAAAATATAGTGTTAATACCAATAAAAATTGCGAGCGCTTCGAAATTAGAAAATCCTAGACTGCGAACAAAATAAAATAAAAACTAAATGAAGAGTGCTGTAAGAGCAATAAAAAGGGAGGTTCACTGATGCCAAGTATCAAAAATTTTTTGCTTCCCCAGAACTTGGCCGCTCCACATTTCTCTGTGTACAATTGCCACTTTCAATTAACTGCAACCTCAGCCGATAAGTAGCTTGGATGAAGAGGATCTTGACCAGATACTTTAGCCTGGGACATCTTGAGAACTTGCACGGCTTCTTCCACTTTGGAAGCTAATGACTCCGGCGACTCCAATAAAAGTAGCAGTTCTGAGTTGTCCATCTCCAACAGCATTCCCGTGATCTTTGCAACAAGATCAGGCTGCAGATAAAAATCATTTTTGAGTAAATGTTAGCTTTAAACTGGTTTACAGAAATTGATATAAGGGCCATGTTCTGCCAGTCCAAGGGATAACATGAACACACTAATATAAACCTCTTACAACTCCTTCAACCTCTTGGGTTGACCCCAAGAATCCCTCCCCCAAAAGCATGCAGTAGCTAGCTTGTCCAATTAAAAATTACTTCCATACCATAGTCTCTTAAATAGGAGATCAATCAAATCAAAGAGCAAATTTCTTATAAATGAGGACAGAAGCAGTAAACACCTTTGACAAACATGATCGGAACATTGTACAAGGATTTACCTGGTGTTTCTCAACAAGAGGGTACAGCTGCTCACCAAGTATCTGTTTCTGCTGCTCAGGGGAAGCAGCAGCAAGCATACTATTCAGCATTTCCCATTTTTGTGTCACATTGCCAACAGAATCAGAAGCAGCAGATAGGACTCCAGATCCTTTGTTCATCTCGCGTGCACGACCATTTGGTACATATTTGCTCTGCCCAGCTCGCTGTAATCGAGGTCTCAAAAGTTGTGACGCATGAATGGCACGTACATGATTGTAAATGTACATAATCACACAATCTAAAATCCCACTAAATTCAAACATATTCCAACTTTTGCCAGCCAACTCACTTCATCTAGTTTTTATGCTTCACACTCCAGCTTACCATCAAATAATCTCAAGAAGATGGCTTCCGTTTTCATAGTTTACTAATAAAAAATGAAATCAAAAGGAATTAAATTTCATGAAAAATGGAATTAACAAAAGAGAACTTGATTCCTTGGGTGGGAAGAGGGAATCATGTTTCCTTCTCCAGAGAATTTAATTTCTGTAATGTGAGGTCCACATAATTTGATTCCTTACAAATTTAGTAAATAGTAAAATCACAAATCAAGAATTAAATTTTCTTTCTCTCCTAAAGATTCTTGATTAGTTAACTTGAATTCAATGTTGCACAAGCATTAAACAACCAAAAATAAAAAGAAGCAACAACAAAGAGAACATGAAGAGATGTATGATATGAATTTATAGAACGTGCAAAGCTGACGTTTCAGCATATAAAACACGAACAATAAGAAAGAATTATCAATTATGTGAGCAATGAGAGACAAACCTGCTGATTGCTTGAATCTTTTGAAGACATCACAGATTGATTGGGCTGCTGCACATATGCAGCAGAGTTAGCACCTGACTGTGGAAGGACATGCCCATTCATCCTACCCCGATTTTGCCGATTTTGTCTCAGATTATTTTGGTTCTATCATAGAGGTATCCAAAATAAGAAAAGTAGTTTTGACAACTTAAAGCAATCTAAACCACCAAAATATAATTTTCACTACCAATGTATCAATTACAGTTCAACAAGAATGACTATGCATAATCTGACACAAGTAGTTCCCATAAATGCAGTAAAATGTCCTAAAAATTGTAGCTGATCAACACAACGAATATAAGGCTTGATGAAATTGAGAGCAGCACTTACAACGTGAAGTGGTGATGATTGATATGCGGATCTGGTTTGAGGGGCAAAGCCATTAGCCCTCCATCCTCCCCTCATACCCAAAGGTTGGTACATCATCCCAGATCGTGCAGGTAATTGTGGAACAACACCAGAAGGAGCTGTGTAGTAAAGAGGAGGATATCCCCCAGGAATAACGTTAGTTGAAGGTCCTGCTAACCCAGCAATCTGCTGTGCATACTGAAGCTGCAGTTGTGCTTGTCTATCCTCCTTCCTTTGAGCAATAGCCACATACAATGGCTTGCGGTGAAACATGTGTCCTGTAAATTATCAACAAACTACATAATTGGCAACTCTAAAAAGAGATCAGACTGATTTTATGTTAACATATTACAATAATAAATTCCATTACACGGCACAAAATGGAAATTAAAATTTTAATGGAAGTGTGTGAAACAGAACCAACCATCATGCCATAGACACTATATAAAATAAAAAAATAAAATAAAATAAAATATCAATGTCCAGGAAAAAACTCTACAAAACAAACTGATCACAAACTTTAAGTGATCAGATACTCGATCTTATTGACTAAAATACAATCAATGTCATAATTAGACATCAACATATATGTTTGCACCATGAAACTGAAATTTTCAAGATTATGGCTAGACTAATGAGAGTTTGCATGCCAGTTTCTTGGAGTGCATGTTAAATACTTATCATCTTACCATGGAAAGTGTTCACAGCCTTACTGGCCTCCTCAGGGGTGGAGAAACAAACAAATCCATATCCCTTATTTATTCCTTTTTCATCTCGCATAAGTTTTACAGAAGTAATTGTGCCACACTGGCTAAAGTACTTTCTTAGATCTTCTTCAGTGACCTCATCATCAATATTCTTCACATATACATTTGATCCCTAAATTTTAAACAAAATATATAAAAGGTTGAGAAGAATAAGCAATTCTGTGTATTTAAATCCATGTAGACATGAGAGAACGAAAATTACCCTGTATTTCATGAATTGTTCCTTGCGTTTCTCCTCAAACTGATGGCACAAAATTTGCTCACGCTCAGCCTTCTTCTGTGCCCTTGCTACATATAAAATTTTCGACCCTACTCAAAAGGAACAAAGATAACAATAGAGTTTTTATCAGGCATTGACAACTCTTCACAATTAAGGCAAAAAAGAACTAGAAACCCACCAAGTTGTGACCCATTCATAGCTTCTGTAGCCTGCCTGGCATCATCTGGATTATCAAAGTTCACAAAGCCAAAACCTTTTGAAGTCCCACTTTCATTCTTTGCAATAACCAGGCTAGCAATTTTCCCAAATTCAGAAAACTTTTCAAGCAGAAGTTCTTCCGTGACGTCTAAGTCCAAATTTTTCACATACAGATTGGTGAATTTCGCATTAGGGCTAGGCAAAAAGCGGTCATTCTTTCTCAAGAATTTTCCAACGTATCTGCACCACAAATGATATATCTGTATATCTAAACATCCAGAGACCAAAAAAAAGTAGAAACCGGACAATGACTTATACATCGTCAAATAACTTGACATAACAAAACTGTAAATCAGCTGCACTTACATCTGTTTGTCACCAACAGTGGAACCATTAAGATTCTCAATGGCAGCATTTGAAGATTCCTCATTTTCAAATTGAACAAATCCATGCCCTTTACTTCTCCCGTCCTCAGACATAGCAACCTTGCAAGATATAATGTTCCCAAATTTCCGAAAAATGTCATGCAGCCCCACATTATCAATTGACTCCATCAAGTTCTGCCATAAATCCCAAAAACACCCATTTTCCAATCAGTTTAGTATTAGAATCAGCCATATCACATTCTAATTGCTCAAGGAGAAAGAAAATAACCTTAACAAACACATTTCCAACTCCACTTTTTCTTGCATCAGGATCACGGCATGACCATGACACCCTCAACATTCTACCATTGAGCATTGTGTGATTCTTCGCCTCAATAGCATTAATTGCTACTCAAATCATAAAAAAAGCAAAATTAGAAGTGAACTATATCAATTTTAAACTAGAATAAATCAATCAGAAAACAGCAAATAAAATAGCTAACATAAAAACAAGTCCTCCTCCTGCAACAATACAAAACACAATATACTATCCAAACTACAATTTCACTTCTTGAAAACCAAATTAGCAGACTTATAAAGAACAAACAGTCAGGAAATGGACCCTTAAATCTAGATCATATTTTCAATATTTTTATAATTCAACAGTCAGTGCCAAATCAAACAATTTTTTTTTTTTTCAATTTCACAAAAATTTTATATATATATAACATTTCGATGATAATTTTGTGAAAAATTGTATATTCCGTTTATTTTCCTGCATTTTAAAGACAAGCAAACACGGTACTGGATAACGATCAATAAAAATAAACGACAGAAACTCTATAGTATTTACATTATCTTCAAAAATATTGTAAATCTCTACTAACTAGAATCAACCAACAATCAAATCCATCAACTCCTCCAAAAATAAAAACAAAAAAACAAAATAATAATAATAATAATAATAAATTCGATCATTCAACAGAACACCTTCACGTTTAAAGCAAAATCAATTATTTAAAAAAATATGGAAACAGCAATATATATTAAAAAAAAAAAATTGTAAAAATATATACCGTCCTGTGGAGAGAGGAAGTTGACATAAGCGTAACAAGTAGACCTGGCAGCATTGGACAAGTCTCCGCAAATACGCACGGAAGTGAGGCTCTTGTAATCGGAGAATGCATCCAGGACCTGACTTTCGGTGACGTCCGGTGGCAGGTCACCGACATAGAGCGACACTGTAGCCGCCGCCGTTGCCATCAATGGAACCGCCATTGGCCTATAACCGCTAACAATCAATTAAAACAACACGGTATGGCAAGCTAGCTGTTCCAGAATTCCTGAGAGTGGCGTTTCGTTGCCGTTTCTGGTTCTGATTCTTGGATTCTAAAAAGTAGATATAGAGAGAGATGGAGAAGTGGAGGTTAAAAGTGATTAAATGTGAGAAAAAGAAATGAAAAATGAAAATGAAAATGAAAGTTTAGATTTGGAGAGGTGGTTGTGTGTGAGGATGTTTGCATGGACGCTGGAGGATTTGGGCAGTAAACTATAACGATTCGTCGGGTTCCAACCCCACCGGTTTCCACGCGCCTTTTCAGTGCGTTTGCTTAACTGACTTCCGCTTACTATAACACTGTTTACCTGCTTCTCCGGTTTTTTATTATGTTTTTTTTGTCACATTAAATTTTATATAATTCAATAATTTATTGATGTCTATTATTAGACTACGAATAAAATAAATTATTATGAATATATTTATTAAATTTAGATCGATCACACGTGTACATCTATTTAAGTCGGTGAAAACATTCCTGTAAAAGATTATTCTGATTCATATTTATTTGACAATTATCATATCGTATGATAGAATTTAAATTATTTCGTATTTGATAATTGTCGTGCTATAGGATAGAATTCAGATTCCCCTTTGTTGTGATTTTTACTTGGTTACATATGTCCAGTTTTTCTTATTTTTATATATTATCATCACATATTTTAAATCAACAAATGAATAAATCTCAATTTCATAGTATGTTTAAATATAAAATTGACATGTCATTTATTATTCTTCATTGAATGCATAGTGTGTGATATTTACTTACTAAATACTCATTTTTTATGATATGTGGTTCTACGTAAAGAGTTAAACATAAGTGACTATAAATAACTAAAAATTTATTGGAAATGAAAGATAAACGTAAAGAATATATCCAAATTGATGAATAAATAGTATGTCATTAATATTATTAGATTTTTTATTATTTAATGACTTTTGAGTCTTGTCCTTTACAATTTGGAAATTAATGGTATGTTTATTATCATGTTTTAAATTAATTTTTATATTTAACATATAATTTAAAAGATATAAAGCAAAAATACTCATTTTCAAATTTAGAATGAAATTATAAAAGATACAAAACTTATTGATTCTAAAAGAACACAAAAATTATTGACAAAAACATATTCCAAAATGATTAGATCAAATATTTGAACCATATATCAAATTATTGTTTAAAACATATTTTTTCATTAAATAAATATTGATAAATATATCTTGAGTTATACAATGCTTTCTATTTCACTTCTTCTAAAAAAATATTATTATATTTACTTTATCCTCATTATTTTATAAATAATACGAATAATAACTCTCTTGAAGTATATCATATAACAGCAATCAAACCCTTTTATTATATTAATAAATATGTAAAAACTCATATTCTTATTATATATGTGAAGAGAAAAAAATTAACTAGTAATCTTATCTAAATTAGCAAGGTGGTTAAATATATTGACTTATTGTACAAAAAGACAACAATAAATTAAAAATTGAAATTAACAATTAAGAATGCAAATATATTTTGGCAGGAAAACGCAGTTGGTGTCACTGACCGGGTACGCTGTTAACTCAAGCAAAGGAAGTCGGGCAGTTTGAGGCGCGTGCACATCAATAGACACGTGTAGAACGCAAAAGGCGCGTGTAAGGGCGAAGTTGGGCCCGCTTTCCCAAAGACTGCTTCAGAGTTACAAAACGAATAAACGCTTCACAGATCACAAATCACACTAGCCACAACTTCACCAAGAAACCCTGCGCTCTTTCACGGACACGTGTCTTTCCCCACCTTTTTTAGCTATAACCCTCCCATTTTCTTCTCTTCTATTACTTTCATCTTTATTATTATTTTTTTTTTCATTTAATAATGCTCAACACAATCACATTTTTATGTATTATATGTATATATTTTTTATATAATATATATATTATAACTGTTGGGACCATATTAACATGACTTTATAGTACAGTTCGAAACTCAATACTTACTTATACTCTACAATGTCTACACTTTAAAAATCAAAGAAAAAAACTCACTTTAAGTAAAAAAATTATTTTCTACTTAGAAATGACTTATGGATAATTTATCCACATATAAGTGAGTTAAATGGTAATTATTCAAGTTTTTTACGTATAGGTATTCGAACCCTGCATTTCCTGTGAGAGTGCAAGATGGATTTTGCTAACTCGGCAAGCTACTTCTGAGTACAATTAAATAATTCTTACTAATTAAATAATTAATAAAAATTCTTTTTACTAATAAGTTGAATAACTTGATTTAATTTAATTTAACTTTTAAAAACTTACCGATTTAATTTACACATAGATTTCTCTAATTGGTTGTATAATTTAAATTTTATTTAGTGGAGGGGTTTGAATCGTATTAGCTTTTTTCTAATTTAGTTAAATTAATGTGGGTTTTTAATGAATTTATTTTTCTAATTTATTCTAATTAGATTAACCAATAAAAGAGACAAGAATACATTTTTGTTTCTTATATGGATTCCTTGCATTACTATGAATTCGTAATTTTTGATATTTTGTAAGGAATTATTATTATATTTCTTAACAGAACCATCAGGGTGGATGGTTTGAGAAGGAAGGACCTTCGGTTTTTGGTTAAGATTTTCATCAAGAGAAGGGAAATCTGTATCATATGCAGGAGACCATCAGGAAGGATTCTAAGAGAAGGGATCTTAGAGTAAAAATCAAATCCGAAGACAAGGTCTTAATCAGGTACTCTACCTCCTTTACACAGAATTTTGTGGCAGACCTCAAGCGCATGAAACAAAAATACGTGAAGAATAAAGGGTCTTTGACTGAAGGAACTGTAAGAGGACCATAGGTGGATGGACGTTTTGGAAAACGTTTTTCAAAGGGGATGTGATCATGCTCAGAAAGAAGGTTCAATTTAGCTCTACTATATCCTCAAAAAAAGTAAACTCACTAACTTAACGCTAAGTTAAACCATATAAATGTTATAAAGTGGCACTTCTAAATTTGTTAGAAAGCAGATAGTTTGGACCTCACGTTATACAAAAACTGCTAAAATTAATTAGAGATGAGTTCAAACCCGAAACCTCTGGCTTTGTTTGTGATTAAAACAGTAATTACCAATTTCAGTAATTTGACTTTGAAACAACTGCACGTCCATCACTATCAGTGACTTTGCATATGCCATCCAGCTTACAGTTCTAACCAACCAGGAAAATCCCACTCTGCTTTTTAGTTTTAACCCAATACTGGCTAGTCATTATCAAACATCACTTCACAAACGATTTTAAATAATCAAATTTAATTACTATTGGTTTGTTATATTACGTTTGTTGAAACCAGGTATCTTTTTTAAAAGGCTAAAACACTCGTAAATGTTTTTGAAAAGACAACATTTCCGTCAGCAGCATTCATTGATAAACAAGAACAATTCAATTATGTATCACTAGAAACCCCTTTTATCCTTCTGGCAAGTACTAGCTGAAGAAATTAGAAATACAAATGGAATCATACAAAAGAAACAACCACTACAAAATTTACCAGTAAAGTGGACATCTTTTATAATTAGCTAACCCAGAAGCAGTAACCACAACAAATTTGCATCTTTCACCCAAAATCATTTGGTTGGTCTATTTCCAATTGTCACAATTTAATGGCACAACACTCAACCTACATGGGACCTAATTTACAATTCCAGTGCGCTCGCAACCTTTACAAGGAGAAGAGCGATTTTCCTGTCAGAAGAATAGAAGACGCTTCCACTTACCAGCAACCAGAGCCACACAAGAATCAGAAAGGTCAAGAAGCAGCTACGTACATTTGGAATCTGTATGGTAGCTGAAAGCTTGGCTGTTTACTATAACTAAAATCAGCCAAGCCAATACTCATTTTGACAAAGAATAGAATTTGCTGCAGTTTAAATTACAAAAACTGGAACTCCAGGAAAGCTACACTCTGCATAAGGAGAGCCATAATGCTCAGAGGTAGCAGCTTGAAGAGCATGTCTCTTGATGAGCTGCTCACACTAAGCTGTCCTGCATTGAAGTACTCATCCTTACTGGATGTTATAGAGACATTTACAGATGATGAACCTGAAAAATCAAAGTTCAGTTATATGTCACAAAGTTGGGTTGAAGTTCCTCCACGTGGGGCTAAAGAAAGAATAAAAACAGCACAATTTTATTATCAATTGAACTTACAATCATAGTCAGCCCATCCAAGCCGCTGCCGAGCCATATCATAAACAAAGATCTTATCTTTGAGAACAAGATCTGTGAAATGAAGAACCCAACAAGAACATTAAGCTCAAACTTTTAAGTAAAGCATAACAGAGAGAGAAAAGGGTTGCAGCTACCAAATGTCAATCAGTTAACACCAGTAGGATACTGAATCAATTGAATGATGAAAAAAACACACATAATTGTATTAGCATGTGCATATTCAAGTACATTTTGGAAACAGTATATAATAATAATAAAATATCTCCATTTAGAATTTTAATTTCAATAAAACCTGTTCAATAATTGGAAAGCCATTGCATTGAGAAATAACAGCTCCTTATTCCTGGTATGTCAAACAGAAATAAATAAGACCTTCAACAATACAAGCAGATATCTTCTTTTAAAAGAAAACCTAAAGCTGACAGTCTGGGATGTGTGCCTCAAAACTAAAGCAAATACAATGTTCATTAACCATATCCAGTGTGGTACTCAAATGCAAAGCTTCTGATCAACAAAACAAACAAATTACAGAGCCTTGATACTGTTTCTTTTTTTCATATACAAAGTTCATAGGTCATCAGAAATTTAAGTTAGTTTTTTTGTTTAATATAAAAAATCATTATAGTGTCATGACTGAACATCCCCAGTCTATTGCAGATGCAACATGACACATTTGAATACTGTCAAAAAAGTCCCATACGAGACAGAGTATGGAATGATTGAACATCCAAAATTCATTGCAGATGCAACATCAAAATTTGAGATAACTTCTCCAAGTTCAAGCTTTGTTTCAGCAAATTTGTGTCAACTCAAAAGAAGAATAGGTCTGAGTTCTAACCTCCTAAGATTGTTACTCCTCCTTGAACTTTCTCAAAACCAATGCACCACATCGCAGAACCATCCTGAAAAAAGAAAGCAGCAAATTCAAGTTTTTGTAGAAGCATGAATTCATGCAAAACATATCTACTTTTGTAACCGTGGAAATTTACAACTTCAAATGATTGAGAAGGAATTACTCACATAGAAACCAACATGCCTAAGGTACTCTTCTGGTTTTAAGACCATGGATGCACCACCCGCAAAATTTAAGCTTACTGGAGGAAATATCTCAGATACACTGAATATAGAAATGAATTTCATTTAGATGTTTAGAAGAAAAGGACAAAACATTAAGATAGTAAAACCTTTTTTAGAAAAGTGTAACTACAAATCAATTATTAGGAGGAAATAAAAGAAAAAATAAAGAAGTTAGACCTAGTGGAGACTAGATAGCATTGCATTCCTTTAGAAATGATTGGAGTCACTGATTGTGAAACAGAAGCAGTTACCTGCAAAATTCAGCCAGTAAAAGAGATACGGTATATGATAGAATAATTTTAACAACACCTTTTTCTAATACGAGGAAAAGCAGCATACAAGTAGCACTCATCATAGTCAAACAACCCAAAATGAGAAAGCATTAATCTTTTTGTCTTCTTTTTGCATTTTATATTTTTTCCTTTATTGGTTTTAAAGAAAAATTATCAATTATACAGAAAATTTTGCCACACTGAACACTAATTGGAATCTCAAACCATCAATGCACTTTCCAAGTGATTCTCCACATGATTACTGATCACCACAAAATATGACTGGTAAGACAAAGGAACATCGCAAGTACAGTCCAATTCCTACTGCTTCATTTCCACATTTTGAGACAATATACATTCCAAGAATTAAAAAAAAGAAAAAAAAAATAGCAGATGCAGCAAATATGAATTGAATGATTAGCATTTCACCATCAACTTAATGCCAAAAAGAAGAAGAAAATGACAAAACAGGCATATCCTGTTAATTACAAAGTGACTTCCTTGAAACATTCCTTGGGAGATAGGCAATGAAGCTGATGAAAAACTGCCCATCATAAAGCCTCTATCATATGGAATGATTTCTTTTTAAAACACATTAAATTTTCAATTGTAGGAAAAACCCATGATTTGGTAGCCTGCTCGGCTCAGTGAGATATGAAAGCCACACCCTTTTTTCCTTAAATCTTCATGCATCACCTCAAATTCTAGTTTTTAAAGGGGCATTTTTAGGAGAAAGGGAGAAATATTGATCAAGTTACAATATTCATGCAGCCATGAAAACTAAATCGCTATGAAGAAAATCAAAAAGCAATTTCAACTTACAGCACTAACAAAAGGATCAAAAGCTTCTTCCACAAGGTAAGTCAAGGTTGTTCCTGAGTCAACAATAGTTTCTCGGTTATTTGCTGCTGAAAATGCCGCTGGATCTATGGGCAATATCTGTCCATTGACAGCAATGCTCTGCAGATTTAAATTATAATGAGGCCTGAAATTTTTAAATGAAGCGCAGTCAAATTTTATGCTAAATTATCATTTATATTTCTCCAGCTGAAAAAGATGATTCTGTAAAAATACATATGTGCACAAGGATTGGTTATAAAAACAGAAAAATATTCTATATAAGACATTCAGTTTAAAACAAGTAAAATGAGCATTTTTGACACCCATAACAGTATTCTTTGCAAGGTACCATGGAGCGGTCAAATACTCACTAATGGCTAGTCGGAAGACAAAATATTGTAAGATCATATTAAAAAAGTGTGGATGCATATAGCTAGAAGTTGTACCAGAGAAAAATTTCAAATTCTCAAAGGAGAATTCACATCAGCATTGAGAATATTAAAGGTCTATAGCCATTTGCACAACTTAATTGCCCACCAAAACCTTCAATCTGATAGGTATCATACTCACGCACAGTTACCCATATAAGTAGATAATAATGAAGCCTGACTGGTACAGGCAGGAGTAATGAAACTCAGTTCTCTCCAAATGCCATAAAAACCTATTAACTGCTTTTCTATGAGTAGCTAATGAACCCCACAAATGAGTCGACTTTAGAAACATTACCATACATGTCAAGGTGCAAAACTTGTGCAGCAGAAAGAATAAAAGATGAAAGCACAATAGAATTCAACTTGGAGAAAAACAAGTAATTGAACCACAAGAATTTTAGAATTCCCAACTTTGTGTGAATATAGTACCATTTTCAGAGAAACTGTAAGAAATAAATGAAATACAAAAATGAAATATAAAGGGAAAGATTGCTGGAAAAAGGGGACATACTTCGATGGGACTAGTGGAGTATATACGATGTTTGGATCCAAAATCTCACCAAGAACCAATATACCACCACCATTGCTGTCTCCTTTTAAGCAATGGGAGAAAACTCTGGGTGTTATCCCTCGAGAAGACAATTGTGATATAACTGACAGATCGCCTTGGCCAAACCCAAATATCCCATCAATCGCTTTATCTGATTTAGTCAAGTCCCCGCTCTGGTAGGTGCTACACCTGTTTCCAACACCACCATCTCAACCAACAAATTTCGAACAACACGATAACTTAAAAGAATGAATGTGGGCCTGATTGCAAATAAGTCAAAATTGAGAGGAGATGGATGAAGGGAGAACAAAAGGCTCAACTGATGATTCTTTGCAGAATGGTCAGGAAAAAGAAACAAAAAATAACCTCCTTGTTATATTGCATCAAAAAGTTACTGCTGATGAAATTGATGCTACAATTAAATCAGTAATCATTATGACATGTTAACTTAGATCCACTATCATGACACTTTAATATGCTCTACTCTCAAGATTCCCCTACTGTTGGTAGCCACGTATTTTTATTAAGAAAGAATGACTGAGTAAAATATACTTGTAGTTAAGGTTCATCTTTGAGACTTCTTCCAACCTCTAATCTTAACTGCAATGTTTTCTTCTAATCCCACATCATGTTCACAGACTCTGTTTATGTACAAGTCATAAGAACTCACCCAAAAACAATCGGAGCTGAAGAGTTAGCAGTTAAAGACTCCCCAAAAATGGCATCAAAATGAAGTGTATCAGACACATAAGAACCTGATGTCCCACTTCCGTCTCCATATTGGAAAGAGTAACCACACAGATTGGTCTGAGAACATTCAGTGGCTGTGGTTTGAATTTCTGAAGCACACAAATGGTCTGAGCAGGAAACCATCACAGCAGTTGACGAGCTGGAAGTATCGAAAAAATTGAGTTGAATCTGTAAGACGCATGCAAGTTCAATTGAGAAGCTGAACTCAAAATCTTCATTTCACTATTATAACTCATTAAAATTTAAAGAGCTAACAACAAAAAGTATAGAGACAGGATTTTTTACTCCGAGTGCACTGTTTTGAGGACAATTACTGCAAGAACTGCAGGTGACCCACAAAATATCACTACCAGTATCAATTTGCACATTGAATTCTCTAGGAGGAGACCCCAGCTTAACTTTCGTAAAATAAAGCCTGAACAAATTAACGCAATTATCGCAGTCAAACGTTATAAACATAATATTAGATCACAAGATAAAACATCATCTAATTCCAAAAGGAAAGCGAACAACATGAAAACTCAACAGAAAGATATATGCCAACAATGCAAAAAACAGAAAAACAAAAGTTACAATGAGTTGAGAGGTAGACAGAATGGAATCTTTCTATGTCAAATTCTCCATTTCTTCAGCCTTTGATTAGTCCAATATAGCTTTATAATTGAAAGAGGAATATTCTCTATACACACACATACATATATAATCAATAAAAAGGAGACCAGGAACCAAAAAGAAAATACTATCGACTCATAAATAGTCTAAACCAACTTCTTTCTTAACGCAAGCACATCAAAAATCTTTTAAAAACAAAACTAAAAAGGTTATCGACATATCACATAATACATAGTGTAGAAAACCAACATGAATCAGTGCAAACTGCAACCCATTAAATACGTTTTAGGTTGGAATAAGAAGAGAAACCAGATGACAAATGAATAGCAGACAAAGAAAAACTCTCTTTCATTGACAATATATAAACAAAAAAAGGAATCCATAACGAGAGAACCTAGAAATTATACGAGAAACAACATAAAGAAAACCAGAGAAGCGAGAAAATCACCCGAGAAGGTATGGATCGGAGGAGCCTTCGACTGAGAAGTCAACAACGCCACCGACCACGCCCTGCAAGATTCTGGGGTGCCTGACTCGGTCCCGAGCTCTGAGTTGACTGGGTTCGAGTTTCTGGCTCAAAGGAAAAGCTCTCTCTAATGGAAGAACGAAACTGTAAACCACCGACACCTGCACTAGAAGTGCTGCTGTGGCCAAGGTCAGGCCCCTCATTTTTACTTTTTGTTGTAAATTAGGCGCTCAAAGAAATGTTTCAAAGAGAAAGATCGAGTTTGTTGTGGTGGTTCTTGTTCTTGTTGCGCATTTGAGAGAGAGAGAGAGACACACACACACACACACACACACAGATGACGACTGTCGCTGGAGTTGTCGCAACACCAAGAGAAAGCAGCTGGAAAGAGCTGATTTATCTACACGTACCTTCGTTTGTTTTTAATTGCCTCTGCTGATTAACCGCTAAAGAGTAAATAATTAATAAAACAAAAGGTTTTTTTTTTTTTTTATAATTGATCTTTTTTTTTTTTTCCAAGTTGGTCATAAGATTTTTTTCAAAATCAATAATTATTTTGAGACAAAAATATACTTATTAAAAACATAAAATTTTAAAACATATTACTTTTCAACTTTAACATGAAAAGCAGTTATTTCCACAATTTTTTTTTTTAAACAAAATACATCCAAAATGTCCTCCAAGTATCGTCTTACTAATTGATAAGAAAATATATCATCTAATTATTGTTTGGGATCGGCAATCTTATAAATTGGATAGAATTATCCGTTATATTTTTTAATAACCACATTTACAACTAATTAAATAATTAAAGGTTATTGTGGATAAATAATTTTACATAACGAGTAAGTCAGTAAAACATTTATTATTATTGCTACATTTTAAAACTCTGATAATAGATAAATTGAATATATTTTTAATAAAAGGAAAAAATTATTCACTACTAATCCTAATGCCTTTTCGTCCAATTTGGTGAGTTTGAAGTTGAAGTTAACGCTAAATTAAAGCAAGCCCATGCAATTCCATGAAGTCAATTTTGGCGAGCGAGGATAATTTTGACCATGCAACATGGAAGGAAACATTTGAATGTTAATGTCTAGAGATTCCACTTAACCGTTTTGGTAACAAATTTAATAATATGAAACGACACCGAAGGTAAATTTCTAACTTTGAAGGGATAATCTTTATTTCTACCTTTAGCTTAGCATAATAGCCAAAATTCTTTAATACTTTAAGAAATTATTAACGTCCTCTTTTCAATTTATGAAATAAAATAAATATTTTTTATAGTGTATCAAAATGGTAAAAAAAAAACTCATTACCGTCAAAGCTGAAGTTAAAAATCAATATTTAACCATTAACAAGGAATGACAAAACCATCAAAATAAGATAAAATATATAATAATATTAATTAATTACAAAATTAGAGAATCACAAATTGATACCTCATCAAGTGCAAGATAAAATAGATTTAAAAACATAATTTAATCTGCATGGTCCATCGAAGATGGACAGTAGAGATGAAAACAAAAATATTTAAAAAAAAAAAAGTGAAAATCTAGATTAGATCTCTACCAATTGTTCATCTCACATATGAAGATGAATAGACCAATCTCATAAATCGAGATCCCCATTCACACATCAATCTTACAGGCCAACCATTCACACACACAAACTCTCCTTTCAAATATCAGTCTCATTAATTGTCTTCCTCCACCAACCGTTTCCCCTCACCATCACCACCTTTTATTCTTGTTTCTCTTTTCTCTTACGCTCTCTCTTCTTTTATCTTAAATCGAACACTTGAAGTCAAAGTCGATAAAAATGACAACCATTGGCGAAGTCGATGATGGAAACCTAGTCTTCCATTGTCAATGAGACCAAATCTAGTATGATATTGATAATGGTGTTGATTTGATGTTGATGTTGATGATATTGACAATGGTGACGAATGAGTTAATGTCGATGACGGTAATGAATGGGAAGGAGTTGTGTTAATGATGATCAACTGAAGGTAGAGATTGGATCTCCACTATTCATTGTTTTGATGGGCCAAAAATTGGATATCTACCCCTAAAAGATTTTTTTAATAAAATTTTAAAATTTTTTGCTTCTTTTCTAATTTTTTTATTTTTCTTTTTAATTATTTTTTTAAATGATGTTCATTATCCATCACCATGATGGACGATGAAAACCTCAAAGTAATATTTAAAAAAAAATAATATTTTCTTTTATTTTATTACATTTTAAATTTATTTTTATTAAGTATTTTTTCCTTTTAATTTTTCACATAAATTTTATTTTCATTGAGTGTGAGGACATTTTCATAGTCTTTTGTATCAAACAGGAGTAATTTGGTCTTCTACTTCACTGTGTATGCCAGAATACATTTTTTTACAACAAATATTGTGGAACCCCATCTCACAAGGTACTATTCCTCCCCCCTTTAAGGATTTTCTTTCACCTTCCCAGAGTCTCGAACCTGATGCCAGAGGGCTTAACACCAAATTCCAAGCTACTCTGGTGCCAATTGAGCTAGTTGTACTGTTTCCTCATTTAAGGATTTTTTTACCTAGCTCAATTGGTATCAGAGTAGCTAGGAATTTGGTGTTAAGCCCTCTGACACCAGGTTCGAGACTCTGGGGAGGCGAAAGAAAATCCTTAGAGGGGGGAACAGTACCTTGTGAGTGGGCCTCAAGTTAGCGGCCCAAGGCCCTAGAGCGAGCTAAGGCTCGAGCAAGGACCCATCAAATGTAATGTCAGGGGATAAAATGTGATTATGCAAAACGTGTAGGGCTAGTTAACATTAACATCAAACCATAAGGGAAAGTGAGATAATTTAAAGTGTATATATATATATATATATAATATTAATTTAAGCGCTAACTACCCTATGTCTTTAATATAATTCGACATTCGAAAAAGCCAAAAATAACTAGCTCCACCAATTTTATATGTGGGTTGTCCCCACCCTTGTGTAAGTCTCTTCTCCATCTCTGTATGATAGAATTTCTCCCATATGAGAGCAACATTTCGAATTACGTTGTCGGTGTTTATATCTGAGCTGGTTTCAAAAGTTTTTTATATATGTTTCATTTTTAGAAAAAAAAATAATTTAAATTATTGTAATAAAAATAAATTAATAAATTATTTAAAAAGCAAAAAGCAAAAGCATCCCACTGTGATACTGCCGTAGGCAGACTCTGCTTTCTATATTTACAGTACACGATTACAAATCGAGCGTATTGTACACGCTCGCCCGAAGTGAAGTGACCAGAGGGACAATTAACAATTCCACATTTCCACCACCTCATCGGGCGCGCGCTTGGTCTGTGA
Organism: Litchi chinensis; assembly: GCA_019925255.1. NCBI lineage: Eukaryota > Viridiplantae > Streptophyta > Magnoliopsida > Sapindales > Sapindaceae > Litchi > Litchi chinensis. Next base: position 8,553,974 of record CM034475.1, on the reverse strand, counting down.
GTATGGTTTTGATCGTAACAACGGCCAAGAGCAATGGCGTCCACGTCATTGACAGTGAAATTCCATCGTCATGGGTAAGCGGACCGTTGTGTTCACGTAGTATGTTTTAATTGTTGGAAAAAATAATAATTCTATATTTCTAATAAAGTGCTAAAAACTACTTCAAAAAAATTTAAAAAAAAAAAATGATAAAGTGCCAGAAACTATAATGGATATATATATATATATATATAGGACTGCCTCAAATGGATATATTTGTTTGCATAGTTCTATAGATTTCTTTTAATGATAAAATAACTAAATAAGTGCTTAAATTGGTAAACATGATTAATCACTTAAACTAATCCAATAATTCATGCATGTTCATGCAATTTATAATGATCCTTGGAGATACTGCATCTTTGCTAGTTGCTAACACTATAATATTAGGTAAAATATAGTTTCAAAAAAAAAATAGTATTAGGTAAAATATATTAATTTATGAAGCTAAGAAATCTTCTGTATATAATTTATTTGAAAATAAAGGTCAAATATACGTGTTGAAAGTAAGCGCCTTCTAATTTTAAATGGTTTCCCTCCTAATATACTTACTTTTATTTAATATAAGAGAAGATAATAATTTCTCTTGCACACAATTTTTTATGGAGTTTATTTGTTCTTAACAGTAAAAGAAGATTGATTTTTAAAATTAATTAAAAAATAAAATTTATATATCATTATATAATTTACAAATAATTTATAAATAAAATTTCTTATCAAGAATAATTTACGAACAAAAAATAAATTGGTTTAAAAATAATAATTTACCACCAAAGCATAATGTTGAAAGAACTCAATCATCATTAGATTAGTATTTTCAATTAATTTTAAAATTCATTTTTTTTTTATGTTATTCATTAAGATTTCTGTATATATAAATTTTTATCACTCAACTCGATTTTATATGATAACCACGTGATTTGCAGCTTGCACCAACCATCCAAATAGAAATAATTTTGTATCAAACAAAGAATAAAGAAAGAGTCCAATTTGCGTTCATAGTTTTCTTTTCGTGCTAGGCAAATAGTTCCAACCTTTTGTTAACGAATGTGTATACAAAATGAGTACTACAGTCTGGATTTCACTTGCCAAATTTAAACAAAGTTTAATAACTTTCGACAGCGAAATAACGACAAAGACAGACGACTTTTTATTATTATTTTTTTTAAAGAATAAAATAACAAGTAAACCAATTTTGGATACACGATTGGCTTGGAACTAACTCTTGAACGTGCATGTGCTTTTAAGTATAAGACACTCAAAAGAAATCGTGAACTAATTCATTTTATCAAATATAATTGATATCTTATAAAGTGATCAAGAATTCAAAATCCATTGGCGACCAACTTGTGTTTAAAAAGTGGAATATTAGACCTAAATTTGAATATAATAAGATAGCTTTTCTTGTTTAGACTCCCTTTATTTGTGGAAATAAATTGCTCTTTCTCTCTTTTTTCTTTTTATTTTCTTTTAATTTATTATTGAAAATCGATACCCAATGGATCAAATGTCTACATAAAATTATCAAAAAGTGATCACTATTTACATTGTCGAAATATTTATCCTATAATGAAAGACAACTAATCTCATAATTAACGGATCAAATAATCCACATAAAGTTATAAAATGTGCTTAATAAAACTTGAACCACACCATTAAGATAGAGGGAGAGGTGTATAACCACCCATATTGTGAGTGACATGATTTCTTCTTATAATTTGAACGTCGATGCTTATTGCTTTTTGGATGGAGTCTATCTAGTACAAAATTGATGTAAATGCGTGAGATTAATGTTAACATGAAATAAGGAGGAAGTTTCTTGCAATAAAGATTAAAAGGTGACGTGTGGGAGTGGTCATTGATATAGGCAATGATGATCATCGCATTCTTTCACGTTAACTCCACCATTCACACGTAGCATAACCATTAAAGTAGATTATATATTTATTTGCATCCTTATGAATTATCCTTTGCATGTTTAGAATGTCTGCTGTCTACCATATATAAATTTAAGTGATTGTGCGTGAATTAATCATAGCAAGTTATCTTTAAAATAATAATAATAATAATAATAATAATTAATCTTAGCAAGCTAGAGAGAGAAAAGAAATAAAAACAAAGAAAGATACGTTAAAAGAGAACGAGAATGAAGGGTGGTTTGTAATTTGGTTAATTAAGGCCGATTTTTGTAAAATTACTAATTAATTCTCAAAATTACGTGTTATAAAATAAAAATAAATAAACTGATTTTTAGTTTGAATTTGACGTGCATTTCCTCCTTTGTGTTGGCTTGGGAGGATCGATCTTCACCACATTAATAAATAGAGTGAATTGCATAAGACCCCCCTAAGGTTTACCTAAAAATAGATGAAAACATAATTATCCTCTTATTACATAAAATCTCCGTACTTAACGTTTGACTTTGGTCAACTTAACTGAGTGAAGGGTATTTTGGTCATTTCTCTCGGGATTCATTAGATAACGTCTCTCTCTCATCTCACCCACTCACCATCATCGGTCAACTTCATCACCTCCCACCCATGATCAAAACTCTCTAACCTATTCCTTCGTCCTCCAAAGCACACCAGATCCAACCTTGTCTTAACAGTCACCATCATTATAACTACCGCCCTCATCGTCTTCTTTTTCTACTACTACCTCTTCTTTCACACTACCATCTCCACTTTCTCTCTCTCTCTCCACCAGCCTCCACCAGACACCACCGCCCCTTCGCACGCCCTTCTTCTTCTTGTTTTCTTCTTCTTCTTCTTCTTTTCTCGTTCATTTGGGTTCGTGGAACCCAAATTTCATCTGGGTTCCACGAACCAGAGACATCTGGGTTCGTCGAACCCAGAGACATCCAGGTTCGTCAAACCGAACCCAGACATCTCTGAGTTCGAATCGAATCCAGATTTATGAAATCTGGATTCGATTCGAACCCAGAGATGTCTGGGTTCGTGAATAGGTTTGTTAATGATTCTTTTATTTATGTTTGAGTTTAATTTGTTATTGATAATGATGATTCTGAGATGAGTTGTGTTTGATTTTTTTGTAATTTTCGTTTGATAATGATGCATCATCTGTCGGTGATGGGGAAGGAGAAGTGATGGAGGTTGACGATAGGGAATAAGATAAAGAAGTGAATGGGAAAGAAGAAGAAGAATTGGTAAATGTGGTTTTGTGTATTTTCATTTTTGGAAAAAAAATGTGTTGAATTTGTTGAACATGTTTGAAGAGTTTTAATCATGGGTGGGAGGTGATGAAGTTGACCGGTGATGGTGAGTGGGTGAGATGAGAGAGAGATGTGATCCAATGAATCCAGAGAGAAATGATCAAAATACCCTTCACTCAGTTAAGTTGACCAAAGTCAAACGTTAAGTATGGGGGTTTTATGTAATAAAATGATAATTATGTTTTCATCTGTTTTTAGGTAAACCTTAGGGGGGTCTTATGCAATTCACTCTAATAAATAATCAAGTGTAGGACAATCTGTACATCAAATATTATAAAGAGTAGCTATTCAAATTACATTAGTTGTATTTGATTTTGATAAATCTAACAAACTTATAATTACTTTAATACTAATTAAGGACAAAAGTTGCTTTTATTTAATTAGATAAAGTGCCGGTCTGAATGATATTTGGTTAATAAAAGAAAAATAAGATAATGAATTAAAGGACAAGAGAAGAGTGAAAGATGACAGTAGGCAATGGCTTTGGTCCCGGCAGCAACTCTGAACTTTCACCATCATTTTCCAATTGCATGAAACGCAAAGCTGTATCTTTTCAAAGTGCTTATTTTTCCATGAAGCAGGCGCACTTGAAGTTCTAAAAACACTAAAGCAATCATGATTGAGAGCTCATTTCATGGTGAAAATATTCCATAACACATTAAGCTAGTATGATATTCTAATATTAGTGTGACATTTAAATAATAATGTGATACCGATACATACTTTAAGGTATTTCATTTTAAAGTGTTTCTTTTTCCATAAAGCAGACACACTTAAAGTTTTAAAAACATTAAAACATTCATGATTGATAACTCATTTCATGGAGAAAATACTCCGTGGGACGCTAAGTTAACGTGGTATATATTAATCCCACAATTTCAGCCCTCAACTTCTATATATTTTTTTAGGGAAAGTTCAATTGCATCCCTACATTTTGGAAAATCTTTATATTTTTAAACGTGATTTGGTTCATGATTTTATTATCCCTAAATTATCTTAAAACTTATCATCTTAGTTTATAACGTCAATTTACAGTTAGTCAAACCTAATAGTGGTAGGGGTATTTTTATCTTTATACATATACGCCACATGTCAACACCCAAAAAAATTGAGAAATTAAAATATATTTAAGAAAATTATATAATTATTGAATAAGTAAAAATTAATTAAAAATATCCAAACATATTAAAGATATAAAAATTAAAATAAAAAATACAAATAATAAAAAATGAATTAATAGAAAAATCTTCAGCCCAAATTTATATCAAATTTAAAAAATTAAAAATAAATTTTAAAAAGAGATCAAACAAGTCCATTCCCACCGTGCATCCACATATGGATGGTAGAGATGAATTTTTTTTAGATAAAAAATTCATCTTTTTTTCAAACAAAAATTCAAATTTCCGGATCATATTCCAGATCTAGAACTGGAAAATCCATCTCAGATGGAGAAAGCATTGTTTTGCGGAAGAAGATGATGGGTTGGCTTCTCTTGCGGATGTCGAAGCTGGGGTTTCAAGAAACTATCAACGGAACAACTATGCCTTCTTTTCTAGGAAAATTTCCCTTTTTTTATTTTTATTTTTTTTGAGAAAATCATCTAGTGGAATTGTTCCTTCCATGTGCGGGTAGTGCTAGCTGCTTAGTTGACTCTATAATATTCAACCGATAAAAGAGTAACTCTTTGGCATAAGAGCGAGAAGAGGTTTGTTCTATAGTTTGTGAACAACAAAGCAAAAAAATCGTAGTTTGTGCTGTTTATTCGTAAACAATAGTTTACGATAATCAAGGATGTCGAAAAAAATATTTTAATAATTCTGCATTATTTCTCAACAAGCTAAAATTTCTCAAAATCTTTCTGAAAATATAAACAAAACATTCTTGGGCTTTCCTAGCCCCGTAAACATTTAGAGTGACGATTTCAACCCTTCAAATTAGTTTGTGCACCCCAAATTTATATATATCTTAAAATTCCAATTTTATCCTTATATTAAGTTGTTAATGTTTCTGCAACATCCTAATGAAATCTTTCATTTTGGATAGTGATTTAGTTGTCTCTTTGATTGCATTATTTCTCACACACATATTCTCTCTCACTTTATCAGACACGTATCTCCAAAATTTCTAGTGAAAACCCGTACTCACCTGCTCTCCATCTCTCTCTCCTCTCAAACACCCAAATTACACATTCTGCCTCAAATCTCAAGGTGAGGGTGTTTCTGCAACATATATTTGAAGACCCACTCAAGCGCCCTCCTTTCTTCTTCTTCACATCTCTTCTTTGTTGTTGCTGTTGTTCTAAGCACACTAGTGTTCTTTTGCTCGGCTGAGCATGTCCCCATTACCAGCCATGGAGGTTTCTACGTCAGGGGATCTAATGTCTGCAACAACACACACAGTGTCAATTTATTAATTTATTATTTTAAATTAACAAAAAGGGCATTTTTGGTATAAAATGGGGTGTATTTACAAAAATTTGAGTTTTTTAAAAAATTAATGGGGTGCACAAACAAAAGCGGTGCACATACAACTTTTGAGGGGCGGTAAATTAGGAATATCGCCACACAAACATTAAATAAGATAGCCCACAGTCCACGACAAATTCTGAGCCCACTCTGTAAGCGAACGACAAATTGTCTGGAATGCTGATTTTTCACTGGTACTCGGTTGGGTGCGGTTTTTTAGTGAGAAAATTTGCGGTTTTCGTTCTGGCAGGAAAACAGGAAAAGCGACCCGAACCGAAACCGAACCGGGATTAAAAGGGAAGATCAATGCCGGTTCAAAAAAACCCCTACCGTTCTCTGTTCTTTTACACTTTTTCTCTCTTGCCCTACCCACTGATCCAACTGTTCTCTCCACCTCCTCCTCCGCCGCCATAGCCGTCTCTCGCACCATTGCCCATCCTCGCAGTTGCCTTCCTCGTAGTCGCCCAGCCATCGCAGCGTCGTCTCACTTCTCAGTCGCCTCTTGCCCGTCGACTCTCCTCTCCTTGCCACCGATTTCCACCGGCCAGGACCGTCTCTCCTAGTCCTCAGTCCTCAGCCCGTCAGCCGCCGAGTAGCTTTGTGATTTTGTGTTCTAGCCGTGAGTAGTGTCGTCTCACTTCTCAGAACACTGTTTGACTTTGATTCTGTCGACGTTGGAATTCAGTCGACGAGTAATCAATGCCCAATACCTGCAATCAATGTGAGAAAACACAAATACTAAGAAAAGACAAAGACAGAGCAGATGATCAAACGAGGAACACCAAGCTTTTTACGTGGTTCGGCAATAATAGGCCTACGTCCACGACTGTCCAACTCTTAATCTCTGCAGAGTGACAGTATATTATTGAATATTGTATGATGATGTTACAATGATTTCAATCCCTATTTATAGGGAAAGAAGGGTTACAATTCTAGTTGTAGTAAATCAGGAAGAGAATCCTGAATTAATTACATTCCCTAAACAATTGGAAAAAATAAGGAAAAGAATTATAAATTAATTATACTTCCTAATATATTCAGATAATATCAGGAAATTACTATATTTATCTCAAGATAATGATGACTTGAATTTGACTTCGAATTGATCTCCATATCTGACGAGGAAATCATGGTTTGATTGAGCAATTGCTATATTTGGAGAGAGAATCATGGTTGTGCTTGATAACTGCCTTTTCTGGAAGATACTGTGCTTATCATGTGTCTGAGCGAGCTGACGTGTTATGGTGGTTTTGAGCCCGAGCTCGCTGAGAGACGAGCTGCGCAGGCGGCGAGCTGCGACCTGGCTGTGTTTATGAATCTGTCTGATGCCAGCTGTAAGGCTTGATGGTCTTTGAGTCAACACTGGGCCTCGTCTGATGGGCTTTGACTACGTTGACCTTATTGGGTCTTCTTATCGGGTCTTAAATGGGCCTAATTTGGACTTTTACCAGCCCAATTACTGAATCCGAAAAATACACACAACATTAGCCCCCCAGCTCTTAGTTCGCTTCAGCGAGCTGGGAGCTTGAATTTGCTGGTAAAAGTTGGCTTCCTTAGCACGCTTACTTTCTATAACCGCCTCTGTGCACTTTCAAATTCCACCTTTTCAGTTGCGACACGTGGCGATCGTGCAGGTGGTAACTGAAGCGACGTCTGCACGTCCTTTACTCGCACATTTAATGTGCACGTACACCAATAACACTTATAAGGTTGAGGGTTTAACTCCGGACGCGACCCCAAGAGGCCAAAAGGGGCTGCCCGGGATGGTCTTCACCCCCGGCTCGGCATGGTCTTCACCGCCGGCCCCGTACAAATCGTTCCGTCGGCGAGGTTCCGACCCCCGACCGGTGTTGACCGATTCCGATCGTCAACATTAAAACGCGCGTTTTAATGTTGACGATCGGAATCGGTCAACACCCGGTCGGGAGTCGGAACCTCGCCGACGGAACGATTTGTACGGGGCCGGCGGTGAAGACCATGCCGAGCCGGGGGTGAAGACCATCCCGGGCAGCCCCTTTTGACCTCTTGGGGTCGCGTCCGGAGTTGAACCCTCAACCTTATAAGTGTTATTGGTGACTCAGCTTGGTGGTAGGAGTTGTACACCAATAACACTTATAAAGTTGAGGGTTCAACTCCGGACGCGACCCCAAGAGGCCAAAAGGGGCTGCCCGGGATGGTCTTCACCCCCGGCTCGGCATGGTCTTCACCGCCGGCCCCGTACAAATCGTTCCGTCGGCGAGATTCCGACCCCCGACCGGTGTTGACCGATTCCGATCGTCAACAGATTCGCTTCACTGTTTGTGTTTGCTATGAATTTTGTTGTGTTTCATTTGCTTTGATTTTGTAAAATGTTACATCTGTTAGATTGGCTTTGATTTTGTTTTATTTTGTACAATGTTGTGGGTGTTTTTTGTTTGTTCACTGTTGGATTTTATTGTTTTGAGCTACACTGTTGGATTTGCTGTGCCTCTCAAGGCCCGAACCGAACCGCTTTACTCATGACGTTCGGTTCGGTTTGCTATTTCGGAAACCGAAGTTATTCGGTTCGGTCCGGTCCGGTTCGGCTTTACCCGAAACTAACCGAACCGTGCCCACCACCCATTAGGGTAAGAATGCCACGAAGCAGAAATTTAAGGACTAAACTGTAAATACAAAGGCTAACAAATAGCTTAATTAGTAAGCCATAAACACCGTCTCCATTTTAGTCGGTTAAACAGCGCCACAGTAATCAATAAATTCTTTGCTCTCTCTACTCTTCCAGTGACTTCAGCAGACACTTCCAATTCCTCTGTCTTCAAAGCGATCAAAATCTCGAATATCCCATGGCCGACACCACCGCCTCCGCCGCCAACTCCAAGCCTGCTCCGCCGCCGGAGCCGAAGCGATTATGGGGCGACGAAATTGAGGAAACCGCTTCCTCTTCCGAGCCAGAGCTCAACGTCGAGGCCTTGAAGATAGACGAGAACAAGAAGAAGGTCAACGAGTTCCTCGACGAACCTGAAGACTCCAACATCAAAGCCGTACGTTTTCTCTTACTGTTTATGGAGTCTCGATTTTCTAATTTTGGTTTGGTTCTTAAGATCGGAAAGTTTGACTGCTAGGGTTTCTGATCGATTGAATATGATCTCTATTAGCTTATTGTTTATGTAGAAAATGCGAAATTAGGCAACTAGAGCTTTTATAGCTCACCGTTAACTTGTTAAATACTAAATTGAACTTTTTTTATTACTAGTATTAGAAGCTAATCTAGCTTCAAATTTTTTCTTGGAGCATCCAAATCAGCCGCTGCTTTAAGTTATTTGTTGTTGTTATTTTATTATCAGGGGTTATTTTTATTTTTGTGTAGGTTACTACGGGTGACACACCGTATACATCGGCTAGCACATTTGAGGATTTGAATCTGTCTCCGGAGCTTTTAAAGGGATTATATGTTGACATGAAATTCCAGAAGCCGAGTAAGATACAGGCTATCACTTTGCCTATGATCTTGACTCCTCCATACAAAAATTTGGTTGCTCAGGCACATAATGGTTCTGGTAAAACGACTTGTTTTGTGCTTGGAATGTTGAGTCGTGTTGATCCTAAACTGCAGGCCCCCCAAGCACTTTGCATTTGTCCCACCAGAGAATTAGCCATTCAGGTTAGCTTCTTTCTTTCTCTGTTTCTTCAATTTGATAGTGCACTTTGTATATTCTAATGCTTGATATGTTGAAAGTTAGAGGTTTGACTGACTGACGTGTTATTATTTTGTATGTTAAAAAATTGTTTAGCAGAAGATTTTCCTTAGAATGGCTGGTTTGTTGTAAACAATGAAAGTTGATTTCTACTGCACCACATCCAAATTTTGTCTTGTAATGATCCAAATGGTTTTTAGCTTGTGATTTTAATGGCATCAATTATACTTTGCAGAATTTGGAAGTTTTACGCAAAATGGGGAGACACACCAGCATAACCTCAGAATGTGCTGTACCTATGGACAGCACCAATCATATTTCGATTATGAAACGGCCGCCAGTTACTGCACAGATAGTGATTGGTACTCCTGGTACAATTAAGAAATGGATGTCTGCAAAGAAATTGGGTGTCAGTTCTTTGAAGATTCTTGTTTTTGATGAAGCTGATCACATGCTGGCTGAGGTAATCTTGTAATACTGATGATATTCTTGTGGTGGTGTTTGATAAAGTTATGCTTAAAGTTCTTGTTAAGAAATAACATGTGGGGATTGACATGGTTATCAGCTAAACTTCACTGTATCATGGAAAATCTGGCCTAATAGTTTGATGTTGGTTAGCAAGGTTGATTGTGTGAGTCAGGAATTTGCATAAACACATGTTGCAAAACTTATTTCTATGGTATAAATCAAGGATAATTAGAAATCATGAATTTTTTAACCTTATTTGTAGTGAAGAGTGAGACAGAAGGTGAAGTTTAGTATTATTGTAAGCTATTTCAAATTTCACTGCTAGCAAGTGGCAATTAATTACAACATTTGTAGACTGTATCTGACAATTACATGTTAAATATAGTAACCTCTTTGTCTAATCAACTTTGATTAGCATGGATCTGTTTGTATGAACTGCTGACCTGGAAACTTGTTTTTAATGATTTTGTTACCATAGTACAGAACCCTTTTCCCCATTATTTGCTGCACTGTGATTATGTTTTGCACTTCTGTAGCTATGATGGGAGTTAATTTTGTATTATTGATTGTGTAGGAAGTATATGTGCTTTTTCTTAATTATTGTGTTGCCTGCCCATGGGTAATTTATTTATTTAAGGCATTTTATTTATTATATGTGCTATTGTTAGATGTTGTTCAAAAAGGTTTAGTAGAATCTTCCATGCTATACATGGATAAGGTCATTGGTTGCTCATGAAGATTGTGATGGTGCAGGATGGCTTTAAAGACGATTCATTACGGATTATGAAGGACATTGAAAGGATGAGTGCTCACTGCCAGGTTTGTCTCAGTGGTGTCTGATTTATGTACTTGTAACTGAATATGAAGGGCTGTTATAAACTTTGTCTTTACTTGCCTTCTAGATTTTTGTTGAGGTTTAGTTTTGGTCATTTTGTGAGATTTCTTTAATGTTTGTACTTCTAAACTGCTAAACCTAATATAACAGTCATTTCATTCTGTATTGCTTATGAATTACTTCTCTTTAAATGATTGAATGTTATGAGAGTATTGCAAGGTTAAAAAACCTTGCTGAATGTTAGGCCATATGCATGCTACATATTGGTCCAATTTTCTGTGCAAGTGGACAAATTGTAAAGGATGACAAAACAGAATTGGAAGTTGGATATTGGTGGCAATTTTTTTTATAAATTTTCAAATAAGTTTGTTCCATGATTTAGTTAAACACAGGCACGCAGCATTGATATTGGAAGTGAGATTTAACACAAGACTTGTCATCTATTGTTTGGAAACATATGTATGTAACTATCACAGGATACTAAGTAGAGTAAGTTTGGCCCTTGGCAACAAAACATTGAAATTGTTCGTGCTACTTTTCAAAGTGTTGTACATGATACATCCATTTTCTAAAGATAGTAAATATGTTCAAACACAATTGAAATGATTTTTCTAACCCCCCCTCCCCTTCATATTCATGCTTCAAGAGAGATGGCTGTGACAAAATTTCGAACTCTTATCTTAGTGATCCACCATCATTGCGCAGGAGAATGAAACTTTTATTTTCATGGACTTTTAGGAACACAAAAATGGCAATGGAGTTTGTTACACTGACTTGCATATGCTGTGACATTTATCGGTTGAATTTTGTGTCCTTTTTTACTCTTTTCTTGCTTTATTCTGTGTTATGTTTTATGTTATTCTTAATTGGAAAAAAACAATGGTTATACTCTATAAGCAATGCTACATATTGCTGATTAGAAGCCAATTTACAGATTTATGTTTGGTCAGGGTTATTTTACCAAGTGAGAGAATGTAATTGCATGCTGAATATTTTAGGGTAGTAACGTTCTTCTAATTTTCGCATATTCCAGGTTCTTCTATTTTCTGCCACATTTAATGAAACTGTCAAGAATTTTGTATCAAGGGTTGTTAAAGATCACAATCAACTTTTTGTGAAGAAAGAGGAACTGTCATTAGAATCAGTGAAGCAGTACAAAGTCAACTGTCCTGATGAGCTTGCCAAGGTTATGGTGATTAAGGATAGAATTTTTGAATTGGGAGAAAATTTGGGGCAAACGATTATATTTGTACGCACAAGAAATAGTGCAAGCAGATTGCATAATTCGCTCGTTGCTCTTGGTTATGAAGTTACGACAATTCAGGGTGCTCTGAAGCAAGAAGACCGAGACAAGATAGTTAAGGAGTTTAAAGATGGTCTAACACAAGTTCTTATATCAACAGACCTTCTTGCCCGAGGCTTTGACCAGCAACAGGTTCCTATCGTTTGTAGAAAAAACATCTGCTTTATCACTTTGCTGCTCAGTGCTCATAGAGTGTTGTATGCTGACCTCATTTTCTCCCGCAGGTTAATCTGGTCATCAATTATGATCTTCCAGTGAAACATGAAAATCATTCAGAGCCTGACTATGAGGTCTACCTCCATAGAATTGGCAGGGCTGGACGATTTGGCCGCAAGGGTAAGTTTCTTATTTGGGGCTGAGTGATGGTCTCTCATTTGCTTTATATGCTGAACCTATTTTGGTATCTCCAATTAATTATGTGTATGTAATTTTGTTTAGCATCTTTTTTATTAGTATCATTGATTTGCTTCTCTTATCAAATATTTAGTAATTGATAATAGAATTACTTTATGTTCTCATGCAAATATCACTTTTATCTGCATTTATCTTATATTTATTGGAAACCTGCTGTATATATTTAAATATGCATTTTGTGATGTTGTATGTTATGCTAGCATACATTGTGTTAATCAGGAAAACATGTATAATATGCTTTTTTTGAATTTCATTTTATCTGCATTATCTTACTATTACTGGAAAACATGTTGTTTATATCTTAGTATGGTTATGTTATAACTTATAAGAGTTCTGCTAGCGTACATTGTGTTAAGCAGTGGATAGATTGTTTAATTAGGAGCTGGTCAAATTATTTATTTGATTATTGACTAAGAGTGCTGTCATTTGATCCTACAGGAGCTGTGTTCAATTTGCTGATGAATGATAGAGAGAGAATGATTATGGAAAAGATTGAGCGGCACTTTAACTCCCACGTAGCTGAGGTATTTACCCTTGCTTTCTTCTTGAAAAGTTTCATTCTGTTGTTAAAACTGAGCTTGATATTTAAGGAGAAATAAGACATGCACTTGCACTTGCACTTGCAAGTGAGTTTGTGTACAAACATAAACATGCGTTTGGTCTCCAATATTAGGTTTTAACTTTCAAGTGGTGTTGTCTACAATTTATAATGGATTGAGATTAAAAGTGAAAACTCACCGGTTTTAATGTGCTGAGCAATACCATTGTATGCGATGTAGGTACCATCCTGGGACAGTGCTGAGGACTTTAAGGGGGCACTGAAGGCAGCGGGTTTGCTGTGATCACTTTCGTAAATTATTGTGTATACCTGCAAGTTAAATGTCAACGAAAGCTGGAAATCCCTTTTGGGTTCTTTGTGTAACGCCATATTTCACTGATTTTCTTTTTGGAGATTTCTGAGTAGTTATACCATTGATTTATTTGTTTGGTCGCCAATGATACTGTTTTACTTTTTTCCCGAACATTGTTGATAGCTTTTGCTGTGGGGGCACTATTCTGGTACTATGAAACAGTGGGAAGCTTAACTTGGTTGCAAGAGGATGCGAACACCGTAATATATTCCTGCTTGATCTACTATGTGAAATAAAAGTCTTTTTATTGATCTTCAATGGCCAGCTGACAATATTGATGTTTTGGAGATCAACAGAGATGAATATATCATTTTTATTGATGCCCAGTGAGAATTTTTCCCCAGTAATGTTTCCATTATAACAATTGTAAAGGCCTTTCAAAATAAATAAATAAAATGTACCGTTGATATTTAGAAATTTTGCTTTACCATTTTTTCCGTGCACATCGTCGACCTTCTAAATTTCGATTGTTCCTTCACTACGATCTTTTAAAATTCCAATTGAAAAGATGAAGCCTGACTGGTATCAATTTTAGAAATTGGTTGAAGAAGAGAAATAATAACAACAAAAGCGATTGGACTTGCAATGGACTAAAAATGATTGTTATGTTATGGCACGTGAGGTGTTGTTTAAACTAATAAAGTAATAATAATAACGTTTCAATTAATAATAAAAATAAGATGCTAACATCTTTTTTCTATACTTTACTGCCAGAATAAAACATGAATAAAGTTGACAGCTACGTTAACTACATTTCAAAAACCGTATTCAATCGCGCCACCATCCATGTCATCAAGATCAGGCAAGGGAAAGCTCAAAATGACTGCAATTCCTGTCAAAGTCGCCAGCTGCTCTCCTGAAACATGCTTCGGCGAACACACAAACGCCTTCCCTCTCCAGCATCCTTCACCGATCTCACCAACTCCATATATTTCCGTTTCGTTTCATTCTCTGTGCCCTTCACCAAATCTTCCGTGATCAACAACGTCTCAATCGCCTTCAAATCGTGCGCACTCTCCACGTTTTTCGGTCCATAACAAGCTCGGTCCGAGTTGCTTGTTAACATATCCGAGAACTCATTGAAAATTCTAATCTCCATTGCAGCTTTCGTGTTTTTTATCAGATTCATCACTACGCGATCCTTCAAAGAATCTTTCAAACTAACGCTCTTCGCCGTACCCGCCACCAGAATCCGAAACTTGTTGTCTTCTATTCGTTTCGCTTTCAAATTCTACGCTTCAGCTAACAAATAACTCCGAAACTCGTCTTTGATGGAGTCCGGACTCCCTATCACAACGCATCTCTCACAGCCTCGAAATCCACATGCTTTATAAAAGCACGAGAAACTCGTTTGAGTCTTTTTTCTAGGTAGAAAAATCTTCCACGTTTTCGAATAATTTGGTCATCTTTGCGCCAACCAAGTAGACGCGCGCCAAATTATGTTGCATGAGAATCACAGCCACATCTGCACCAGAAGATTTATCACGACGTTCCTGTAAAGAGTCGATTGAATTTGAATCTCAGGTCTTCTTGGTGAGATCAAACTGTTTGTTTTGCTGGAGCTCTAGCTTGTGAAAGGCGCCCATGATGACATGGTGGTTATGGGAGAGATTCTTGCCTTTGACGCGCACGATTGAGGAGTCTTTTTCATAATCAACGTGGGTAATACTGATCTCGAGTTTGATTCTAACTCTTGTAGAGTTCTTGGCATTGGTAGTGTGGGTGACTTTGAGGGTGGTGTGGATGACAACCAGGTCTCCAGGGGAGATAAGATTGTAGACAACCCATAAGTCTTCTGGTTCTTCAGGGCTGATGTTTACAGTTCCAGGTTGGTTTACATCGATTTTCTCTGCAAAAAGCTTCATCGTTTTTGTTGGGATGATGAGAAAACAAATAGTCGGAAATTTTGTTGCGGGCATGGGGCTGTTTACAATTTATATATTTTTTTAAAGGATAAATTAAGTTCACCTCCTTAAGTTTGATGAAATTATATTAATAGTTGAGTTTTGATCATAATAACACTAACTTCCCTTAAGATTTGAAAAATTCGATACAAATATCTTCTACTGTTAATAAATCACAATTAAATTTTAATAGTTAATAGTTAAAGATGTCAAAAGACTACAATACCGTTTATTTTGACTAGATTTAAAAAGTTAATGAATTATATTATTTTAACTTTTAGAAAGTAAAGATTCATCATCATTTTCGTCATCTTTATTTCATCATCTTCATCGTTTATATTTTATTTTCATCAAGATCATCATTTCTATCATTTTCAACGAACCAACATCGCCCAAATGAATTATTATCATCAAACCAAACACCACCCAAATCAAACAAAAGTTCCTATGTTCATGAAAATTTGGGAAAAAAAAAATGGAGATGACATGACCATTTGCAATTAGTCTCCTTTGTTAGAGATTGTTCTCCGACAAATAAAGACACTTTGATCTCCAATTATGGAGACTAGAAAATTAATCTTTATCGTTGGAGGCCAACTCAATTTAATTTTTGTGATGAAAACCAAAATCTAGTGCTCTGGTGATGGTGATCAACTTTCAATCTCTAACTATGGAAACCAATTTTTCTGTCTTCGGAGATTGATTTTCTGATCTCCATCGTTGGAGACCAGGATGTTGTCTCCTATGGAGACTTGATCACTTGATTTTTTTTTTCAATTTTTTTAAAATTTTTAAATAAATATATTATTATTTTATTACATACTGCATTTTAGTAAAGATTGTTGAATACTTTAATTGATTTTAAGAGACTAAAGATTCAAGTTTTATTTTTATTTTAGAATACAATGTGTGAATAATTTTTTTAAATTTAATCCTCCTTACCCCACCCAAAAAATTAATTTATTTTATTAATTTTTAAGAAATTATATTATTTTCAATTTTCAATTATTATTTTATTAATTAAAAATATTATTTTTAGTTAACATTTTTATTACCTATGTATTGATCATTTTACCGTTGTTAATATATATTTAACTGTAGTTGACTAATGATTGACTAACCATATAGGATACTTGTGTTGGATTTTTTGAATTTTAAGAGATGTTTGTGTTATTATGACCAAAACTCAACCATAGGCATAATTTCATTAAACCTCAGGGAAGCTTGTGTCATTTTCCCTTTTTAAAATTTCAACTTTTCCGTGTCGTGCAAGTAAATGGCGCGCTAAAACCTCGTTTGACTCAAAGTCATCCACTTACTAGACCAGAAACTTGCAGTTCCTCTTTCTCGAATCTCCCCTATGGCGGAGCCCAAGCGAGCCTGGGCCAACGAAGTGGAGGATGTGGCTTCTTCTTCCGAGGCCCCGCGAATCCCCCACGCCTTGACGATATGCGAGGACAAAATGGTTAACTTGTTCCTCCATGAACCTCAAGATTCCAACATCAAAGCCGTACGGTTTCACTCCTAGGGTTTTGAAATCTCTCTTATCTGCTTGTTTATGTAGAAAATACAAGATTAGAATACAATGCCAACTTCGAGCAAGTTGTTTTATAGACTCACTGTCGGATTTTTGAAACCATTATAGGTTCCTTTGTTGTCTAGTGTTTTTTTGTTGTTTGTTTTTTGTCTATTGGTTTTCAATGACTGGGGTTGGTTGTAGGTTACAATGGAGGTTGATACTCCCTACACATCGGCTTGTACATTTGAAGATTTGAATCTGTCTCCAGAGTTGTTAAAGGGTTTATACGTTGACATGAAATTCTGGAAGCCGAGTAAGATACAGGCTATCACTTTGCCCATTATCTTGACTCCTCCTTACAAGGATTTGGTTGCTCAGGCACATAATGGTTCTGGAAAGGCCACCTGTTTTGTGCTTGGAATGTTGAGCCGTGTCGATCCTACCCTCAAGGCCCCCCAAGCGCTTTGCATTTGTCCCACCAGAGAATTAGCTTTTCAAGTTTGCCTTTTGCTTTCTCTGTTTTAATTGTTAATTTTGCATTTTCTTAATGATTGATTTGTTAAAACTTAAGAGACGTCACCTAGATAATCCATGAATTTCTTTATTGGGATGTTAAAAAATGGTTTAGCAAAAGATTTCTTTGAAATGGGATGTTAATAAGTAAGCATTTTGTTAAGCATTTTGTTGTAGCTGCTTGTACTTTTTGTTTTTGATTTATAAGATACAATACTACCACTGTTGTTTTTTACTTTTATTTCAAGAAATAAAAGAAAGTAATGACTAATTATTCACACCCAAGCAGTTCTCTTAGGCTGTCAGCCTGTCACTTTCATTAGTGTTTGGATTTAATTGTAATAAATAAAGCTTGCAGAATTTGGAAGTTCTGCGGAAGATGGGGAAACACACAGGCATAACCTCAGAATGTGCTGTACCTATGGACAGCACCAATTGTATGCCGCTTGCAAAAAAGCCACCTGTTATGGCCCAGATAGTGATTGGCACTCCTGGTACAATCAAGAAATGGATGTCTGCAAAGAAATTGGGTGTCAGTTTTGTCAAGATTCTTGTTTTTGATGAAGCTGATTACATGCTGGCTGAGGTAATTTATTATGCTGATTATATTCTTGTTGTGGCGTTTGATGAAGCTCTGTGTTATACTCTTGTTAAGAAATAAGATGTGGAGATTTACATGATTATCAACCGAACTTCATTGTGTTTCAGAAAATCTGGCCTCCTGGATTTTGATTTTGTCAGAAATTTGAAAGAACACACGTTGTGTTACCATATCAATTCTTTCCATATATGTATAATTTATCACGTTGCAAAACTGATTTCAATGTTATAATTCAGACCATGACCTGTTATCCTTATTTATAATTACAAGTGAGACAGAAAGTGAAGTTTAGATTTATTGTAAACTATTTCTAATTTCACAGCTAGGCAGTGGTATTTTATTACAGCATTTATATGAGAATATCTAACCATTACATGTCACATATATAGATTGACCTCTTTGTCCATCTAACCTTTAATTAGCATGGTTCACGGGAATTCCTGGGAAGGTTGTGCCAGGTTTGGTGAATGTAGGGATTGCTGCCTGGAGAGGGGTTTAGTTTTGAAGATTGGTTAACTAACTTGGATGGGCATGAAGCAGTTCCTTTTATTGTAACTGGCTTGCGTCAATTAGATGGGAGAGGAAGAGCTGGTGGCAATATGTATGAATTGCTAACAAGGAAATTTGTTCCAAAGATTTTCTCACCACAGTACACACCGTGCCCCATTATTTGCTCTACTGTTATTGTGTCTTGCACTTATGTAAGCTATTATAGGGATTTTTTTTTTTTTTTTTTTTTTGGGCACCCTTTCTAATGTTTTGTGTAGACATAATTTATTTATTTAAGACATTTAGACAATCTCTTGAGATATGTAGAATATACTATATGGTCAATGGTTGCTCATGAAGTTTGTAATGGTGTAGGATGGCTTTAAAGATGATTCTTTACGGATTATGAAGGACATTGAAAAGATGAGTGCTCCCTGCCAGGTTTGTCTCAATATTGTTGTCTGGTTAATGTGCTTATATGAAGGGCTGTAATAAACTTTGTCTCAATGCTGGCATGTACCGGCCCTCTAGATCTTTTCTGAGGTTTTAGTTTTGGCCAGTTTGCAAGATTTCTTAAATGTTTTTCTTCAAAACTGCCAAACTTAAAGTAACAGTCATTCCTTTTTGTATTGTTTACAAATTGGTCATTCCTTTTTGTATTGCTTATATGTTAATTACATTCAATGATAGAATCTGTTCGCAGTTGTGTCAGCACTCAAAACGGACATGCCAAAAGCTGTATTTTAAGGCTAAATTGTGCAGAATTTTTCTTCTGAAAACAGGGGATAGCAGAGTTGTTTTCTGCTTTGTATCCATTCTGGTCCTTTTTATTCATTCTGATTCCAGAAGTTTCTTTACCAGCATTTATATTGGTTCTGTACATCACAAAACCAAACTTACATGTCTCCTAGTTTTTCCATACAGTTTTAACATTAGTTAGCATAAAATAACCTCAGTTATTTAAACTAACACAAACTAAACATAAACTTAATATTTATTCACTTGCATGGCAATAGCTATCAGCATAACATATTAACTTCAACAGAATCATATTATGTGTATTTTGAGAATAAAATAGCTTTCTGAATGTTATTGTTAGGCAATATGCATGCTACATATTGGTCCATTGTTGCTGTGTGAGTCAGCAAATTGTTAAGAACGATAAAACATAATTGAAAGTATGGTTTCAGTGGCAATTTTTAGATTAAAGTTGTTAATAGGTTTGTTCCATTATATAGTTAGATACACCATTGGTAAAGCAAGGCGAAGTTTTAACATTAGACTTATTAACTGTTGTTTGGAAACATTCGTAAATATTTATGGCATGCTAAGTAGAGTGAGTCTTGCAGCAAAACATTTAACTTGTTCCATCTTCAGACAGTGTCAAACATCTCTTTTGTTAGGATAACAAATATGTTCAAATTTGATTAAAAGGATTCTTCTGGCCTTATTGTCTTCATATGTATGTTTAAAGAGAGAGGGAGAACTACGGCATAATTTTGATTTCCTTTCTTAGATCACCACCACTGTTGTACAGTTAAATGGAACTTCATTTTCAGGGACTTCCTGGAAAACTGAAAGAAAAATGGAGTTTTTACGCAACTTGCACAGGCTGTGGCACTTATTAAATATTTTTAGAATAGTAACTTTTTTATCCTAATTTCCACATTTTCCAGGTTCTTTTATTTTCTGCCACATTTAATGAAACTGTCAAGAATTTTATATGGAGGGTCGTTAAAGATCACAATCAACTCTTTTTGAAGAACGAGGAACTGTTATTAGAATCGGTAAAGCAGTATAAAGTCAACTGTCCTGATGAGCTTGCCAAGGTCTTTGTGATCAAGGACAGAATTTTGGAATTGGGAGAAAATTTGGGGCAAACAATTATATTTGTACGCTCAAGACATAATGCAAGCACATTGTGTAACTCGCTTGTTGCTCTTGGTTATGAAGTTACGATAATGCACGGTGCTTTGGAGCAAGAAGACCGAGACAAGGTAGTTAAAGAGTTTAAAGATGGTCTAACACAAGTTCTTATTGCAACTGATCTACTTGCCAGGGGCTTTGACCAACAACAGGTTCCTATTATTTGTAGAAAAAAACAGCTGTTTTATCAATTAATTGCTGAGCGCTCATAAAGTTGTGCATGCTGATCTCTGTTTCTTCTATAGGTTAATCTTGTCATCAATTATGATCTTCCAGTGAAACATGAATTTCATTTAGAGCCTGACTATGAGGTCTACCTCCATAGAAGTGGCAGGGCTGGGCGATTTGGCTGCAAGGGTAAGTTTCTGATTTAAGAGGAGTAATAATTTCTCATTTTCTGTACATTTGATTTGCTTTGTATGCCATCAAACCTATTTCATTGTCTTTACTTTATTATGTCTATGTGATTTTGTTTAGAATCTTTTTATCAGTATCATGTGATTTGCTTCTCTTTATCAAATAAATTATTATTGATGCTAGAACTGCTTTATGTTATTAGAGTTCTGCTAGCAGACATTTTGTTAAGCAAGAAAACATGTTGTATATATCTTAACATGCTTTTTGTGACTTACATTTGGTCTGCATTATCTGAATTCTGACAATTATATGTTTATATGCTTATGTATAAGAATTTTGCTGGCATAAATTGTGTCAAGCAGTAGATAGATTGTTAGGAGCTGGTGAAATTGTTTAATTATAATTAGGGGTGGGCGTTTTCGGGTTCGGGTTGGGTTGGGTTGAAAAATTTTCAACCCAACCCAACCCAATAATTGTCGGGTTGGGTTGGGTTAAGTCAATCGGGTTAACACCTCGCTCAAATACAAAACATTGCTATTAATCAACTTGTTTGAATGCAAAACATTCACATTGATTACATAATAGATTTAATACAAATAAAGTTTAAGCTACTACATAATTTTTTTTTTAAAAAAAAGGTTCAATTCACCACAAAAAGACATAAATAAATAAATAAAATCTAGGACAATAATCCAAATAAAAATCAATGCAACTTGTTTGCTATCATTAAAGTCTTCAAAAGGAGGGGTGGACGTTTTTGGGTTCGGGTTGGGTTGGATTGAAAATCTCCCAACGCAACGTGGGTTAGGTTGAAAATTTTTCAACCCAACCCAATAATAGTCGGGTTGGGTTGGGTTGGGTTGAATTGGGTTGGGTTGATTGAGTTAGATTTAATTTACTATAAAGGTACAAATGGTTTAGTTGATAACTTTCTTAGTCTTGGTAATTTAATTACAGATAAAATAAATACAAATAAAGATCCAATTATTGTAAATAAAAGAGTAAATTTGACATAAACGTTGTCCTTAATTTTTATCCTGAACAAATATTTTTCTAGAGAGGGGAAAAAATCTTGGATTTAGAATTAGAAATAGACGTTTGTTGGGTTCGGGTTGGGTTGGGTTGAAAAATTTTTAACCCAACCCAACCCAATTTAATTTTCAACCCAACCCAACCCAACCCATCTAATTTTTTTAAAGATGTAACCCAACCCAACCCAATAAAAAATGATCGGGTTGGGTTGGGTTTGTCGGATTGGGTTAGAGATGCCCACCCTTAATTATAATTATTGACTAGGGGTGCTTTTTAGTGATCCTACAGGAGCTGTGTTCAATTTGCTGACGTATGAGAGTGATCACATGCTTATGGAAAAGATCGAGCGGCACTTTAACTCCCCAGTATCTGAGGTATTTAAATCATCCTTTCTTGTTCCAGCCAAAAATTTCTCTGTTAAAGGAGCTTGATATTTTAGGAGAAATAAGAACTGTACTTGCATGTCACTTTGTGTGCAAATATGAACATGAATTTGGACTCCATTATCAGCTTTCAAGTGGCTCTGTTGATAAAGTTAATATTGGATTGAGAATAAGAGTGAAAACTCTCAGATTTTTCTTTCGTGTCCTGAGCAATACCATTGTATGTGATGTAGGTAGCATCCTGGAACAGCGAGGAGGACTTTACTAGGGCTCTAAAGGATGCGGGTTTGCTGTGATAATTATGGCCACATTAACACTTGTATATACCTGAATCTCAACGAAAGCCGAAAATCTCACTCGGTTTCTTTTGTATAACACAACCACGTCTAACAGGTTTTTGTTTGGCCCAATGGCAAAAATGCCCCTAAGAATAGGGTACTATTTTTACCATCTCTAGGATAAAATTGCACCTCAACAAATCCAAAAATTACCCGTATATAATTTTTACATTTTAGTTAAAAACCAAAAGATAATCAAAATCAATTTCATCCTCAAATGACTCAATGGACTCCATCCATCAGCAATGGAGGATTTGTTCGGCAAGGAGCACTCTAATTACATATAAAGATATAAACCTTTTAGAGCATCTTTAAACATGTTAGCTATGGGTTATCTTTAGTTAAAATAGGTAGATATTGATTTTTTATGGATTTTAACTATTATCTATATTATTAGTTATTTTATAAAAGTTAAATCACGCTGACTAAATATAAAGAATAAAAAAGTCTTAATCAATTTTTTTTAATTATTTTAATATTTAATTTAAAATAAAGTAATTTATCAATTTTAATTAAACTCTCTTTTCTATTATTTTAATATAGATACTTAACTAAAATCAGTGTTTTAAATATCAATTGAGTCAGTTGTCTAAGCGCCACCTAAACATCAGGTGGCTTAAAATAGGGTTTTTGTTATTTTAGTTAAAATTTAGCTAAAATGTAGTGTGATTGGAGACTTTTATAATTTGATGGAGAGGTTGATTTGTGAAGAAATAGCCATCTCGAATCACATATTAAACTTTGATTATATGATTGTTTTGTCTCAAGGCAAAAAAATTCTCAATTTTAGAAATTGAAACAAATATTCAGTAGAGACTTGTGTTAATAACATGTTATGAAATAATTTAAATAAACAATAACAAAATAATATAATTAGAGAAGAGAGAATGTAAAACCCAGAAAAGAATATATTCTTTCATTCCTTAATTTCCATCCATGGTCTATTAAGTCATGACAACACAATCGCCATCATCTTCCTATCACCCACCATCGACTATAGAGCGATACCCATATGAGAATTTCACAAACAAAGTGAAACCCTAACCTTGTTCAACCGTTTCTCCCCTTCAACCCTAAATTTTTCTTGTGAAATGAAGAGCTTTCTACAGAGATACCCTCTTGAACTGAATTTAATTTCTCGCCGCTTTTTAACTTCTAATTCAAGTGGAATGTATATATTTACAAGATATGAGTTTGAAAGGTTTGAAATATTTGGGCATGTGGCAGTGGTCTCAGTGTTGGTTATTATGAGTATTATAAGATCTCGTTTCTCTACTGTACACAGGCTAAACTATTATCAAGCTCTTCACAAATACATTAATTCCATTACAGAAACACTAAACAAAAATCAGCAAATCAAAACTATTCAATCACAAATATGCTCCAATCACGCCACCATGTCATCAAGATCGGGCAAGGGAAACCTCAAAATGGCTGAAATTCCTGTCAAAGTCGCCAGCTGCTCTCCTGAAACATGCTTCGACGAACACACAAACGCCTTCCCTCCAGCGTCCTTCACCGATCTCACCAACTCCATATATTTCCGTTTCGTTTCATTCTCTGTGCCCTTCACCAAATCTTCCGTGATCAACAACGTCTCAATCGCCTTCAAATCGTGCGCACTCTCCACGTTCTTCGGTCCATAACAAGCTCGGTCCGAGTTGCTTGTTAACATATCCGAGAACTCATTGAAAATTCTAATCTCCATTGCAGCTTTCGTGTCTTTTATCAGATTCATCACTACGCCATCCTTCAAAAAATCTTTCAAACTAACGCTTTTCGCCGTACCCGCCACCAGAATCCGAGACTTGTTGTCCTATTCGTTTCGCTTTCAAATTCTACACTTCAGCTAACAAATAACACCGAAACTCGTCTTTGATGGAGTCCGGACTCCCTATCACAACGCACCTCACAGCATCGAAATCCACATGCTTTATAAAAGCACGAAAAACGTTTTCGAAAAACTTGTTGTTTGAGTCTTTTTTTTTTGCAGAAAACTCTCCAACGTTTTCGCATAGTTTGGTCATCCTTGCACCAACCAAGTAAACGCGCGCCAAATTATTTTGCATGAGAATCACAGCGAGGTCGGCACCAGAAGATTTATCACGACCTTCATGTAAAGCGTCGATTGAACTTGAATCCCAACTCTTCTTGGTGAGATCAAACTGTTTGTTTTGCTCGAGCCCTAACGTGTGAAATGCGCCCATGATGACATGATGGTTATGGGAGACATTCTTGCCTTTGACGCGCACGATTGAGGAGTCTTTTTCATAATCCACGTGGGTTATACTGATCTCGAGTTTGATTCTAACCCTATTAGAGCCCTTCCCTTTGCCGGAAGCGGTAGTGTGGGCGACTTTGCGGGTGGTGTCAGTGACAACAAGGTCTCCGGGGGCAAAGAGATTGTAGACAACCCACAAGTCTTCTGGCTCTTCGGGGTTGATGTTTACAGTTCCTGGTTGGTTTAGGTCGATTTTCTTTGGAAAAAGCTTCATCGTTTTTTGGTTGGGATTACGAGAAAACGAGTATTGATGCTTATGGTGATTTTGAAGAGTACGAGAAACACAAGGATGCATGTGTGGTTGGAATGTCCTCGTAGACGTCCTTGGGGCTCTCGAGAAAGTGCAAGTTTAGAATTTTTATTTTGTAAATTAATGGCCCTTTTTTTTATTGTATATATATAAATATGATTTTAACACCTAAATTATTAATACATGCATCCATAAATTAAATTTAAAAATTTTATATTAATTAAGTATCCATAAATATATCAATATTGACCCAAAACAAAATTTTTATCAATACTTTTTTTATTTCTCTTAAATATAAATTCTTAACTTTAATCATAATTGACATACATCATTTTTATCTGTTCTCTTAAACACCTCCTCCTTGTTGTCAACAACTAGTCCAGTTGATCTCCAGCTAGTAATGGTCAATGTCACTAGAGACGACAAGATCTCATTTTCAATCTTCATTTTTTTAAAAAAATTTTATTTAATTATATTTTGATAATTTATCTTAATTAATATATTTTTAAATTTTTTTTATTTAAAATTTAAAGTTATAATCAAACCCAATTCTTGTATTATGAAATGTCAAACATGATGGAGTACTAAATTCAATACAGTACTATCTAATATAATACAATCTTATCTAATTCAATATGGTAGAATACAATAGCAATCACAATCGCAAGTTTTAAACATGATCTTATAAACTTATATATAGATACTTCAAGATTTGGGTTCGTTGGGCATATGACCAACCATTTTAACTTGAGATATATAATGTGACATTCTAACAAAAAATTATATATAACAATAGAGTCGATTAATGTTGGCTTAAATACATATTTTTGGAAATCATTTGAGAAGTCACTTATGATAAGCACACAGGAGTTGAATCTAGATTTCTTGAATTGCAAGGGTGAAATTGGCTTATGATTGTGACCACAAATATGTTAGTTATGATAGCTAAGTTATGACTTGTGACTGGGAGTATGTGTGTGTGTGTGTGTCTATATATATATATATATATATATACAGATATACATATAGGTGTGTATATATATACATATACACACACACAATATTGGATTGATATATTCTCCCAATATAGTTAGGACTTTCTCTAAGGAATGATAAAGAGGATCTTATTGTAAAGAAAATTTAAAAGGTTGGTATCTTTCGTCTTCCTATCAGATACCCATGAAATATATTACTCATAATATGGTGTCTAGGTCCATTATTTTGTCAAGTAATTATATATATATATGGAAAAACAAAGGACGTATACAGTAGGGTCACATATTCTAAGAAATTAATATAAAATTGAGAATGCATGGTTTGCACGTCGCAAGTAGTGCTCTTCCACCAACATTCCTAAACAAACCCACAGCAATCATTTTTATATATAAACAACTTGTGGGTTCTTCTCTGGAAGTATCATCTCTAAAGAGAGAAATAGAGACAGCATAAAGAGAAATGGCAGCGTCAAAGCTGATGATGGTGTTAATTGCAGCAGCATTTTTAATGGGGTGCACCAACTTGGCAGTGGCGACGTACGGTCATCCTGCTGCTGGTTCCATACTTGTATCCGGTGAAGTTTGGTGCCAGGACTGCTTCAAGCCCTACTACAAATTTGCTGAAGGTGACAAGCCCCTTAAAGGTAATACAAGAAACCTAGCTGTAAAATTAGTGAAATTAACAGTTTCAATAAAAACAAATTATTTACACACCGCCTCTCAGCGCATATGGTTGGTGCTTCCCTATTTAAGAGGTTGTTTGTATATCCCGATAATCTTTTAATCCGTTCGATATGAACATTAAAATAAACAAATTTTACAAACATTTGAATAATGCGGTTGGTCGAATAATGCAGGGGTGAAGGTGTCTGTGACGTGCTTGGACGAAAGAAAAAGAGTGATGTATTACAAAAGTGACTTCACCGATGAGAAAGGCTACTATGAAATGGAGTTGGAGAAATACGTTAACGGCAAGGAATTAAAAGCAAAGTTGTGCTCGGTGAGGTTGCTGTCGTCGCCGGATCCTGCCTGCAATGTTATCACCAACTTTGCCGGAGGAAAATCAGGGGTCAAGCTCTGGCGACCCACAGAGGTGTTTGGTGACAACCTTAAATATAAGTTGGGTCGCTTCTTCTTCACTACTCCAATGTGTGAAAAACCTGATTCCTCTGATTCCTATGATGATTCCCATTCAAACAAATACCAAGGAAACAATTACTAATGTTTTCGTGATGGTGGGTATTATGATACCTTTTTTTATATTTGATATGATTTTGTTAATCTGATTATTAATAAATGCAAAGTCTTTTTTCTTTTTGTAGAGATTAATCAATCACACAATGGTGAGAGTCGGTCTTTTTGTGTCAGTTCTAAACGGTGTGGAAACATAGTAATCATTGGTGCTCTTTAATATTTTGAATTCTTATTTGAGATGAAAAACTTGAGATGAAATTTCAAATTCATAAAATAATGATAAAAATTAGATGAAGGACCTTCCTCCATCCAGACCAAATTCTGGTTCTGAGAGAGAGCTGACTGTGCTAAAGAACGAGCAACAGTATTCGCCTCTCGAAAAACAAAACGAAATTGAATATTAGAAAATAAATAAGACAGCCTATAAACATCTTCCGGAACTAAACCAATTTCCGATTGATTGATTACAGCCAACGAGTCAGATTCAAGGGAAACAAAAGGCAGCCCAATATCTCTAGCTAACTCCAAACCTCTCAAGATGTCCTTGAACGTGAAATAAATTGGCAAATAAAATTATGCATAAGAAGTAACTAAATCACTCTTAAATTAGCAAAGAAAAGCCCTAGTATGTTGTCAAATTATGAAATTGTTTTGCATGAAGCTTGGCCTCCATTCTCCTATACCAAGTTTTGTTGGCGTATATTTTTGCTCTTACTCTATTGTGCCACTACAATAATCAACTTCCTAAGCTATCCAATTCTTTCCAGAATTAAAGTTCAATAACGGCAAATATTACTTTAAAATAATAATAATAATAATAACAACAACAACAGCAAAGATTTTAAATATCACCATCGATGGTACTATCAGTTATGTACAGTCACGATGATATTAAGATTCAATAACACTAGTAAACTGAAGATATATTAACGGAGAATTAAATAAAAATTGATTTTAAAATATGAAATTTACATATTGGTATATCCATCTAAGCTATAAAAGATTATCAGTCTGATTTTGTATTTAATATAGATGGTTTGGTTTCTAGTCTGAGTTATATGGTAGTTATAAAAGATAATCACTTTTTAATTTTTATTTCTATATCTAAATTTTAAACTTTATTCTCTTAAATAACCTACTATTTTATCATTTTAGGTCTTTTGGACTAATAAATTATTGTTATGATGCAAGAATGATAACGGATCACTTGCCTTAAACCCTATCCGGTACTCAAACGACTTTTCAGTTTTCATCCAAGACCTGTTTAGAGTTAGGTACAAGTGCCGATTCATGTTGTTTCAACTCCTTTTTATTGAAAGGAAACTAAATACACTTATACACGTCTTCTTGTGTTTTCTCTCTCGAGAAAACACTATAGAAATTTTGTTTTCCTAGGTTGATCGACTTTTTTGAAGGGAGATTAGCTGATTTCTTCTCCTTTTTTTCCTCTTCTCAGCTTCTTCTAATAAGACTACGGTTTTTAAGGATTGGATTTTGATAATATTTGAATTCATTTCTTAAAAGCCAATATGATTCGCATTATTGATTTTTGGTGCTCCATGTTTTTGGGAGAAGATCAGTAATCATCTCAAGCTTCCTTTGCAGTTAGATTCTGGAACAAATCATATGAGTTATGACATAGCAATTAGAGATCTTAAAGACTTTATTATGATGGTTCTCTCCAAGCCTATGAGAGGAAGGCTGATTTCTATAAATTGTTGATATGTTAATTTGTGTTTTTAATACTTTATGTAGGTTAACTTATGTCTTTAATGTTGTATGTGAGTTGGTTGGATTTCAAAGGTGTCAAGTCATTTCATGTTTAAGAATCATGTGGTATATAGATACTTACTAGTCATCCTAGCTTTTTTCTCTTTTAATAATTTGTACTAACCGTATATGGTTGTAATATTTGTATTCCCAACTTTGTTGGGTGTTAATTAATGAACGTCAATTTATTAAAAAAAAAAAATCCAAATTTTAATTTATACAAAACCAATACATACTATAATTAAAAGGTGAGAAGTCACTTGGTCGCTGGCGCTGTTGGTAGCGCCAGCGACCAAACCCCTGCCTCCTTTGCCAGGGGCAGGGGTCGACACCCCAAGTTGTAAATATATATATATATATATATATTCTAATATTAATATAATAATACTAATAATAAATATCAATATAAATATAAATATATTTATCTCCCACTAATTGTGTGGGTTGCCCTCCCACCTCAGTGTGGGTCTCTTCCCCACCTCCGTGTGGGTGGTTCCCTCTCATATGGGATTTGTCCCCCGGACCGTATCCCAGTGTCATATCTCGGTTGTTAGGATCTCGGATGTCCCTTGGGTTTATCCCATGTCTGGTTATTGTACTCAAAAAAAAAAAAAAAAAAAAAAAAAAAAAGGTGAGAAGGTGTTTGCCCTGACGCAGACCCATAAGTAACTGGGCCGGGCAAAGAGCTTGCTCCAGTCTCAGCGTTTAACCCGATATTGTAGAAATCCTAAACCATCAGAGGGCGGGTCGGGCACTTTTCTCATCCTTGTCTCCAAGCTGCAAGCTTACAATACAAGAGCAAAGCTAATTGAGGGGAGGAGGAGGCGCAGGTGTCAGCCATGGCGACTCGTCTCGCGAGAGCGTTCTCGTCATCTTTTATTAAAAGATCAGTAGTGGAGACATCATCCAGAGCGAGATCCAGATGGGCTTCCTCCTCATCATCTAAGAAGGCGGCAAATAGAGACGATCGTCTATCAGGCGTAATTGACGTCATCAATGACCGTAAACTCCCTCCCGAACTCCGTGGCCAACGCAACTCTGTCAGGTCCTCTAATTACCTAATTTTCATTTCCAATTCAATTATAATATAATAACATGTATAGTTTGTAATTGTATTGTTAATGGGGTCCCGCCTTCCCACAGGTCAGAAACGGATATAATAGGTATAGTGGAGCAGAGGATATGGCATTCAATGGAGGAAGGGCAATTCGAGAACTTACCAGGAAAAGGGAAGCCACTTAATCTCGACGCCAATCCTCACGCCGACCCAGCAGAAGACACCTTGTATAGAATCCTCTCCAAGAATAAATGCGCACCTGAGTGGGTTGAACTCAATAAAGATATAAGGACCCGAGTCTCTCAGTGGCGACTCGCCTTGAACAAAGCTTGGGCTGTCAAATGCGGTGGTGATCACTCCAAATGGGCTGACTCATCTGAGGTTTTGCAGAAGCAGTTGCGTGATATCAATAACAAGGTATGTATGTATGTATGCTTTTTTGGGTCCGATTAGTGGTTTTTGATGTCATGGTCAGGAACTAACGTGAATAGGTAAATGGTGTGAAATGAAATGCAGGTTTTCAGGTATAATCTTATTGTTCCTTTTGGTCGTCAGATGTTTGGGCTCAAGTGGGAGACAGAAGTATCTCGTTTAGAAGAGTCATTATAGGATAGATTATAGATATACAGGTTATTGTAAAACAACAATCTTCTCTCCATTTCGTTTGATCAAACACGTCTGAAGAATTACTCGAATAAAGAAATACACAGACCTATTATATTTTCTTATATTTTGTAATCTCAAGTAGATTATTTATGTATTCAACTTCGAGTTTTCTCAATGTGTGTTCATTAACTTTTTATACTTGCAGTGGTATCATGGATTGCGTATATGACAAAGTAGCGATTTGTATACAGGTATGCCGGTATAGTGTTTTAAGTTAACGGAGTTTAGATTACTCGATGAATTAGTAGGTTAATTCGGATATAAGCTATAATATATATAGCGATGTTCCCACAGAGACGTTTCTCACAAAAAAATTAAAAGAAACAAGGTAAAAAGAAAATCCAGAGTTATATCCAAGCACTGTAAATGTATTACTTTATATGAGATTAGTGTTGCTACAACTACATAATTTTCATATCAATTGACGACCTTTAGACATCTTTAACAACAAAATGAGTAAATTAAAAAAATAAAATAAAATAAAATAAAATAAAAAGCAAAAGAGTGTTATATGATAAAGAAAGAAGACCAAATGATACATAAAACGAATGAGCAGTATCCAGTATTTTAATACAATGGAACAAAACAGAATCTTCTCTCAGTAATCATGTATACAATATAACTATATGGCTTTCCAAGGGTCAAGCAATTGATGATGTTTTTGCGGCAAGTTGAATAAGTGCTCGTCGATGGTAGGTGGTCCGGAGCTTCTTGTACTTCTGCACAAAACTTCCAACATCTATCTCCCCATCAAGGAACTGTCTGTTAAGGGCTTCAGATTCCTCATCGGTCTTGTTCATTGCTTCTACAAACATGAATATATCCACATCATTTTCATAACATGTCTTGCATATCTATGTATCAATTATGTCAAACTCAAATCTTTATGGTGGATTTCATTATTGTTACCTTGAAGCTTTTGGAGAAGGGATCCAGGTGAATACAACTTTAACAGCTCCTGTTTTTGTTTCTCAAGCTCATTTAATTTCTCCTGTGCAGCAGCTAATTCTGTGGTCCGGATAATTTTGCACTGTGATCATATAAAGAGCAATGAACATATGTTTTACTTTCAATAACCAATTGACAAGATTGAAAGTTGGCTTGGAATCTTACTTGGTTTCGGAGCGCATTTATGCGTGATTCTTTATCCAAATTCTGCCCTGTTTGTTGAAATAATAATTCAGAATTTGAATGAGTTACCACTACTGCAACATATATACTAATATAATCTACAGAAATACCAAAAGCATGACTACTCACTGGCAAGCTGCAAAGTTTCCTTGCGAAGTTCATCTCTTATCTGGCAATAGTTATTAAGAGCAACAAAACAGAATCAACAATCACAAGAAGCAATCTCATCAAAAACAACTCAAAAGTAAGATGCACTTGTATGCTTATACTGAAAATGATAAAGAACCTGAGTTTCTCAGATCAGACCGATAACCATGTGAGTGTGCACATGTATTTACAAAGTAAAATGAGTATGCATATTTAGATCTGAGCATGAACATAGAAACTGCTATAAACTGTGAGCTGAGATTTATCTTAACCTCCTATACATGTATATACACGTTACAACATTCTACTGGTTCCATCAAAGAAATTGTGAAAGTAAACATTTGGATCATAAAGCAGAATCACCAGACATAACATGTATACAATCTGAGTCATCTGACAATGCTATTAGATGCGCGCAATTTCAGTTGTCTATTGCTTAGTAACATTATTATAAATTAAAATATCTGAAGAAGGAATCAGAAGCACATCTCTACTTTCAAAATATTTTTAAAAATAACAGAAGTTTCATTTTTTTCCCTAAGAATTACATTTTAAGTTTCAATGGGATATAAAGCAAAAGCCAGTAGCCCTATTACTCCTATAACTTGGTACCATTTGTGAAAAGTCAGTGAGATGCACAAAACACATCTTTTTTAACTCAATAACAAAATGTATCATCAAGAAATTCTATATCATATCCCTTTTTTTTTTTTTTTTTTTAAAAAAAGATAAATAAAAAGACTTAATAAAGATTTTTTTTTTTTTTTTAATCATGTTTGTATCATGTGTGTGTAGTGGTAGCTGGAGCTAACCGCCTAATCCTCCCCTCCTATGCTAATGTAAAATCACTACCTTCTTTCTACCATGGCCAAGAAATTAATAACCTAGAGACAAGAATACTGCAGACTGAAAATATAATGAAACTTATATCAAACATATACAAGCCAATATGCATAGTTATAAGCTCAGATAGATACTCCAGTAAAATAAAGAAGAGGAACATTTTGCAACTTACATTGTTTTGGGTTTTAACCTGATCAACTGAGAGTAGAAATTGGTGGTACGCTTCCTTGTCTGACACAACCTTCCGTAACTCATCAACACTAGTGAACAAGCAATTATTTAGAGAAGGTTAACATGAAAGCAGTTTTTAAAATTAATAAAATAAATAAAATAAAATAAAATAGAATAAAAACTAGTTTAAACAGTATCACAGCAACAAATTCGTGATTAATCTATTAAACACGATTTCCAATTCGTCAATTATTAGTTAAATGAAAGGCAAATAAATGTGGTAAATAAACTATCACAGCATTTATTGTCACTCTCTTCTAACACAAACCCAATACATGTACAAAAGCAAATAATCACATGCATTAATAAACCAGAATACAAGCAGCTCATAAACCTACATGCATAGTACTCAGTAAGTAATGTAAAAAGGGTGTAACTGTGGATCCTCTTTTCACATATATTTAGAAATTCTTAAACTTATTTGGAGGTCTTCTATTCAGTAGTCCAACACATGTCAAGCATTTTCATGATCACTTCCGTAAGTGAGAGACAGTTGAAAAATAAAATTGAACAACATACTGTGTCTAATTACTCAAGGCGGGTAGCCTAGTGTCAACAATTTATCTTTCTACACTTAATTTTTTTTGCAGTTATCGCATGCACTAACAGTATCAAGTCTCAGAAAATAAAATGAGAAGTGCAGACACAAGTTCCTTCACTCAAATTTTAGCCAATAAGAAAAATTAAAGAAACTAACAAGTACATAGTAATATAGGTGACAAAAATAGAAGCAAAAGTACAAATACCTTCCAAACAAAAAAATTCAATAGAAAACATGCAAAGAGTTGCAGTACACTATCAATATAGTAACAATATGAAATTAGAGCATCAAATGCCTCACCTTTTGTCCTTTAAAAGTGCAATAATGCCTGCAGCTTCACCAGGTGAGACATGTGATGGAATCTGTGGCTGTTCCGTAGGCCTTGAGAAACCGTAGCTGCTAGACGTGCTGCTACCGGGTGTTGAAGGGCGGGAGGAGTTCGGAGAGACTACAGATGGAGGGTACCAAGACTGTGAAGCAGCATCCTGAGGACGTGGCTGAGCTTGTTGCTCCTGTGAACCCCTGTAAGCAGATATGATAAAACTCAGACTTAAGTAATACATAAGTAATACAGAAGAAGATACAACCAACAAAATACATTCAGCATAATGCTATCATTTAACATAGATTTTAGGGCATTAAACAGAAATAAATGCATGAATAAGACAAGAAGAACTACTATAAGAGGCATTGACAGTCTAATAACTGCCATGCTTGATGGTAAGACATGAAAAATGGCCCAAGATTAATGTAGTCATTGTTGCCACATTCCACTTTCACTACAAGGTACAAGTATAATTATAGAAGCATGGCACAAAAGAAAGAACAGGGCATAAGTGTCAATACCAATACAATTCACTCCCCCATTTCGTGAACTAGAACATGTTCAAAAACATGTACAGCTAACTATCAACGCATGACATATCATGCTTCTAAACGGAAATGCAAACAAAAGTATCTAGTTTCAGTCTTTCAATGTGTAGCTTTCTTCTGCTCAGACAAATTACAGCATTGTGCTGCCATTAGCACGCATGGCACCTCTCTTTAAATTCAGTTATGACAACATTTGAAAGTCTATACTTGACACAATATTAACCAAACACAGAAAAAAACACCAATTGTTTTCGATGTTGACCTCATCAAAACTCCAAACGAACACACTCTACAATGACTTGAATTAAAAATAAAACTTCGACCTAGACAAAGGAAACGACCGAAAATAAATATTCAAATTAAAAAAAAAAAAAAAAAAAAAGTACGCAGCACATAGAATCAAATACGGCCATAAAACTCCCAAAAAAACCCTAAATTTAAGCTATCGCATCAAAATTAGACATCCATATCGCAATTATAGTATTCAAAAAATCAAGATAATGAACAACAATAATAAACAATCCATTATAAGGCAAAATTGAACCAAAAGCAAAGATAGCCGTACCAGAACTTGAACATAGCTCGAAGAGGATGGTGATTGCCGTAGTATTTGATCAAGCGACGAATAGAAACCCTAGAATTGAAGAAAAGTAACAAGAGGAAGACGAGGTCGATCACGAATCGACGATTCTTGGTTTTTTTTTTTTTTTTTTTTTCCCCTTTACTTTTCTTCCTCCAAGCAACAGATTTGTGTTCTAATAAAAAGAGTTTCTTTTTCTTTTGTACCCCCGACTGAGAAGCAATTCGTCATTTTGCACCTGCAGTTTTGAAAATGCCAAAACTACCCTGCCTTTATTGATATTTTATCAAAAACCAGTCAGATGTCAAAAAGACGGATTTACCCTGCATTAACAATTGAAATGCCTATTTGACCTTCAGATGTTTCTAAAAAACTAAAAATTACAAATTATAAATTAAAATGAGAGAAGGAGATCTGTACTGCAATCTCAACTCATTTAAATTTTGACCACTATTCAAACCTCCTTTAATATTTACATCGAATTCAAACCTAAAACAACTAACCAAACCAAAAAATGGAAGGTGAGGATAAGAGAAAAAAGAGAGAGAGAGGCAAAGTTATTGGGTAGGGGCGAAGAAGAGACAATAAAATATCCATTATCAGGGATAGAAGAAGGAGACCAATGTTGGGGAAAAGAGACCATTAAATAGAAGATAAAGGAGGAGAATAGAGAAATAAAGATTTTTGGAAAGAGAGGAAAAATGAGAAAAGAAGGTGAGGAGAGAAAAAGATGAGATTTTTATTTTATTATTATTATTATTTTGTATTATTTTAAAATAAAATTAAATAAATTATAAAATATAATTTAATTAATTGACAATTACTTAAAATTTTAATAATGTAATTATTTATTTACCCTCAACAGCCAAGCGGCAAAAATGATTTCATTAACGGAGTCCTAATGGCAGGGTGGTTTTTGGCTTGTTTTATACTTTGTGGTGATTTTTGTCATTTTTCAAACTGCAGATGCAAAAGGACTAATAACTTCTTAAACAAGGTCGAACAACCCTTTTTACTTCCCCCAAAAAAAAATAATAAATAAATAAAAAGGTCGAACATCCCTTTTAATAAAAGAACACGTGTAGACCTTCTTGAGACCTTTGAATCGTTTGAGGCATCTACCTGGTGAGATCCGAGAAAATACGAGGAAATTGATAGGACCATTAAAATGAATACAATGCAGAAAATTTGTAAATGTCAATTAGTAATATTTCCCTCAGTATGTTTGAATATTGTTTTTTTTTTTTTTTTTTAAAGTTTTTTTAATATCATCATTTATCAAATTTTAATTTAAAATTATTTGGAGAATTCAAATTCCAGGAAGTTCAAATTAAGATGTCAACTTACTTAAAAAATTGAATTTGTTAATCATATTATATAATCATATACCGAAACAATGAAAAATTATTATCAATGATTAATTTAATATTTACATAGTATATTGTATACTGTTGATCAAATTAAACTTGAATTTACAGAAGTCTTACAAGTTCAATTAAGATATTAATCTGATAAAAATATTTGATTAGTTGATTATATTATTTAACTATACCAAATGAGAAACATTATTTCAAAATTTTCAATAAGTTATTTAATTAAACTTAATCAGTTTTTCTTCTATTTATTTTGTATGTATTTAAGAAAACTTAAATAAAATAAACATGAGTCCAAGTAAATATGTGAAGTGGATTCTTGCCTTTGGGATTTGGTTTACATATGGGGTTGTAATGAGGTGCAATAAAATAAAGATGAATCTTGTGTTGTATAATGAAACCATATTCAAAGAGAATATCATACAAAAAATGTCAAAATGTGATTATTGATGATTGGATATTATCATTTTAAGTCAGTGTCTTTGTTTAATTTTGGACATCAATGACTTGAAAGTCTACAACAGTAAATAAAATGATATATTTCTTTTTTGCCTTAAAAGTAAGCCAACAGAAGACTGAAGAGCAAAGAAATGCACTATATAAGTTGGAGAGAACAGACAAAGGACATAATACATATATCAGTTGTGGTGCAGTTAAGTTTGTCCACTGATACAGAATAGATTTTATCGAGTGCAATATAAAAACTAGATAGTGAAGGTGAAAATTGATAAGTGCTTATAGAAATCATCTTTAGTTGTTGTAATCACTTCTAAGTTGATGAAATCTGCTAGACAATTGAATTCTCTAGAGATGTTATTTTCTGCCAATGATGGATGTGTATGATAAGACTAATTTGGTGATCGAGTAATGCTGCCCGCCATCTCTAGAGAAACACAAGGCTGCTCTGCTGGAACCTGACGAAATTTGTTAAGAGAACAAAAGCTGAGTGAGTTATCTTTCTTTTTTGCCATGATATATAAGTTTCTGTTAATAAAAAACAAGATAAATTTCATCGATCTTGATGTTACTGGTTATAGAACAATAACAAACTATAATGAAATATTGGTCACAGAGAAGTCCGGACTTACAAAGTGGCCAGACCCAAGAATCCAGTAGAAAGAAAAATTCTTGTAGGAGCTATAAAGTCCTGCAATTGTTGTTTTATCGGTTCCACAATATAAGGAAGTTTGATTCAAGCTCAAAAACTCTTTCAATCCATCCCAACTGAAACAGGCATATAATCAATTGATCGACAAAATCACATAAAGAAAACAAAAAATAACAACCACCAAAACAAACATTCTGTACAGTGATCAGATAATGAAAACATATTATTAGTTTTATTACTTGAGCTTTTGAATCCAGGCTTCTACTCCTTTGGTACAGCAAATGAGATCAACCTATCAAAAAGACCAGGCAGAGCTTTTTATTTGCAAATGGTGGTGAAGAAAATTAGTCCAACAAGCTTCTGATTGTCTAAGGTGTTTTTCATTATGAGAGAAACATCTTACCTGTCCATTGTATACAGTCACGTTAACGCCTTTGGCTAACAGCTCGTCCACCTATAATGTAATAACATGACACATGTTAATTTTCTATTGACAAAAGGAAATTTCATGCTTGAGTGAAATTTTGGTCACAGAAATAGAAAAAATTTGCATTATTACCTCTTTAATTCTTGGTTTCATGAAGTCTCCAATCATGCCTGTAAAAACCAAGCCAGCCTGTCCTCCCCATCTGCAATACATTGATTAATAAGTAAAATCAAATATACACAAGTAACAGTTCTGGAAGAGAACTGATAAAAGCTCATCCTTGTTGTTATAAGCAGCTAACTCACGTTACGTTCTCAGGAATAATCTGCAACTTCTTTCTAATAGGACCATTCATCAAGCTATCTAGATCAACATCGTTCCCTCCGGCACCAGCTGTTGAAAATTTCCTGGTGCTGAGATACTTTGAATATCTTTCTATTCCAAGTCCTTTGAATTGTTTTGAGAGTGGCTTAGATGTTGTTGTTGCAACCAAGGGGCCATTACCATCATCAAATAAGAAGTTATAGAAGTCCTGCAAGTCCAATACACCATTTTAATTAGATTCTACAAAGTTTGTACTGTGAATTGGTTTCTTACACGGATTGAAAATTACCACATTGTTACTGTAGAAGAGAATGACACCCTCGAGATCACGCCAGGTTGATGTGGCATTCTCGTACTTGCCTTCTGCAATCTGCTGCTTGATCTTTAAAGCTAACCTGAATTTGCAAAATGGACTTGATCAAATCATATTGATTTTGCCCATTTTAGTGTTTGGTTTGAAATTTTGCAGGTTGAAGACAAACCTGTTTGATATATCCAATCCCTCGTTGTTCATTCGTGACAGGTCTTTAAGAAGAGGTGCCCAAGAAATCTGCATTTAGGCTTCAAGTAAGACAAAACAGTATTTCAACAATTTCTGATGGAAAAAGATTGATTTTTTAAAGAAGTCACATACCGCAAAATCTTCTGGAGAAATCCAGCTATTCCCCAAAGCAACCCCTGTGTTCAGATACACAATGACACAATTTGAATTTGTTTATCAATACAGTTAAATGATCACAAAGAAAGATACAATAGGGGACATGTATGGAGGTGGAATTTATTAGTGATTTCCTTGAATTATATAATGTTGCTATTTATAAAGGTCAGGTCTCATGAGGAGAACAAATGGTTACCTCCAAGTTGGAGCTTCAATTCTCCAGCTTCAATTGCTTTTAGAGCTGATAATCCAAGAGTAACTGCAAATTTTCCTCCATAAGACTCTGCAAAAATGTAGAGAGGATTCTTTTGGAGGTCTGCATTTCCATTGAAGAGCACTTTCAGCAATGTTGTTAAGTCACTGGCTGCATCTTCATCTGTCCTGACCGCCAACCTCTTATCCTCCATGTAACTGAAGCCAGTTCCCACTGGACTGTCCTGAATTCCATGTAAAATTTACTTGAAAAAGAAGTTTCTCAATTTCTGCTATGAATCAGTTTAAAAAAAAAAAAATGCATAATTGGAAATGACAAAATTTACTAGAGTACAAAGAAGTACCACAAATAGAAGATCTGCCTTTTTGAGCCATGTAGCATTCCGGGGCTTTAAATGGCCATCCAATGGTCCTATTTCTAAGAAATTTCCCGTGCCAACACCAGAGGCTCCCTGGATTCAGATATCGTAATCATATTTAATTAAGTTGATAATTACATTAGTAATTTTAATGTTTTATATTAACAACTTTACTCACTGGGCCTCCTTGGAGCCATAGTAGTATTGGCCATGGCTTGGATGGATCATTAACTCTGTATGGACTCTTATATAGCCACCAAAATAGGTGGGCCTCTGCATTGCAAATTTACGAACACTTAAATCATGAGGTCACTGGCCTTGATAACTAGAATCACAATTTCAACTTTTTCTCTACTTTTCAATTTAAAGAGGAAAAGCTTACAAATAATTAAAAAAAATGATAAACATTTACAGTGAAAATAAATAATTAATTGAAAAATGACGTCACAAATTTAAATTTATACAATTTTATTTTCATTTTAATTCTTTTTTAGATATCATTTATGATGGAGGTAATTTGAACACAAATTATTCCAACATAAAATATTGTCAAAAATTGAATTAAAGCTCTCTACCATCAATCACTTTAGTCGGAATATAAAATTAACAGGAACTTAGATGGTTTAATATCCGTATAAATACTCATAAAAGTTTAAAAATTTTCAAATACCTCGTTATTGGGTGAATAACAATTAACAATAAAACCAGTGTTTTTCACAAATTATTGAAACCATTAAAATTTATCTTAATTCTTGAAATGTACAGGATAACTAAGAGTACCAAGTACAGGAACAATGCTAAGTACAAAATATTAATAAATAAACAAGCAGACATTGACATACTTGGTCGAACTTCCACATATCCCCATTGTTCGGACCCGTCAGGGGTTCCTGCATCAAGAGCAAAATATCCATGGAGCGAACTAGAAGATACTAGAAAGAGGAAAGGAAGCAACAATTTCTCCATGGCAGCAACCCTATTGTGATCCAATGATGAGATGCTTACAAGAAGTTCTTTAAATTGAAATCAAGATTAGCATAAGATGTTTCACCTTGTAATAAAAAATGCAGACGATGGAATCAAGAAAATCCAGTTGTAAGAAGTAGCCAAGAAAACACACACAATCTGAAAACGAGAGAAAGAAGATGTGACAACTGACAAGTTAAAAAATTATGTACACAGAATAGACAAACCAAAACTAATTAGATGTGACAAGTAAAAAAATTACGTATACAGAACAAACCAAAACAAATTAGACTGCGTTAATTTATGAATTCAGGCCTTGGGGGTTGGTGCGAAGAGAAATTAGCTCCCCAAAGTCAATGTAGACCCAAACTATTAAAATCCATTAACCTGCAAAGTCGACCCGAGAGGGCAAGTCCAAGAAAAGAGTCCAAAGGACAGGCCCAAGGGAATATAATGGCCACCAGCCCAACCATTTTGAATGGAGGTAAGGAAAGGTCCAAAATACCCTTGACAAGTGGCAGAAAAATGGTCCATAGGTAGGCACCACCTTGAAATTCAAACATAAACCTCCGCATTACCAAACAGCTCCCTGTACTATTAAAGTATCGTCAATGTAAATGTGGATTGTCTTTTAAAAAAAATAAATATATTATCAATATAAAAAAAAAATGTGTATTCTAAGTGGTATAAATATGGATTGATAGATATTCAAGTCTAAAAGGGGTCTCAAATATCATTCTATTCATTTCAATGATAAACAATCAAACAATAATATATCATTAAAGTAAATTACCATAAAATATTATTTAATGAAAGTCTTAATCATTTATTACTGACATGACTGTTTAGAAAATTCTCTAAAAATAGATATTAAGGTTGACAGTCTTTATTTATTTATTTTATTTTTTGTCATGTTAACTTGATAGTGGTTATGAAAGTTTGAATTGGATAAATTAATTTTAACCTTCTATTAATTTATCCTATGTGATATTCTATTTTTCATAATTCATACTTATATTGGAAATGCTGTTAGAGCAGCAAGGAGTTTAGACTTGGTAGTACAGCTAGACAAGACAAGCATATAGGGATGACAGGTACCGGGTTCTTGGAGAAAAAGGAAATGACCAAAATCAGCCACGTAGCCTTATGTTAGAACCAACAAACAAGGATTAGCCCCATGGTACCATGTCAAATGGACAAAATAGGAACACAAAACTAGGAAGAGCATGAAAGGGAGGGGATAGACGAGGTGCAAGAGATAAGTGGCAGGTGAGAAAGCGAAGGGACAACAAAGAGAGTTGACCACCAACAAAAAGAAGCATGAAAAAGCCAAAACCAAGAGGAGGTATATAAAAATACATATTGTTTAATGGAAAAGGTTACACTTTTCTTCAACCTTGGAATACCCTAATGTATGAAAGGACTCCTTTGGAGAACTCTTCAAGAATATTGAGTGCTATTTTAAGGTCTCAGAAGAGGTCTAAAACACGAGATCTCTCTATTTCTACTATCTAACCTTTATTCTTATATGCTCTCCTTTGAAGTAGCCACTAACTTAAGTGTCGGAGAGTTTTCATCGATAAACCGCCAACGAACCTTGATCTCTTTTTTCTTTGTGAGTAGGTAGACAAAGGAGGTAAGTTACTTAGGAGCCAAATCTCTCACGTTTGACGATATTACTACACCAAAGGGGATTGTCACATCTAGTTTCTAACCTCAGGTTGGTGCCTTTTTTTAGTTGGTTGTTTACTTCTTGATGTAGGGACTAATTTTTGCATCAACACATTCTTATGTCCTTTACTCAATATAAGATGTAAGTCAAACCTATGATCTTAAGGCCATGACTTATTATGAGAGACAATTTCCAAAAAGGGAAAACAAAACCCACTACATGTTTGTCTTTTATCGATTAATTTGCTTTTTCACTTAATCTTTTGTATAATATTTAGGGATATTTGTAAAAACCCCCCTGAAAAACAAAATAATAGGAAAATACCTCCACTTTTTAAAATATTAGGTAAACTATCCCCCATTTTTTAAAATATTAGGTAAACTACCCCCTACCGTTAAAATCCGTACAAACCGTTAGAGATTTCCATCCACAATTGTTTAAAAGTCCAAAATACCCTCAGTTTGGGGGGTATTTTCCAATTATTTTGCTTTTCAGGGGGGTTTTTTTATAATATTTTTCTCATCAACTTATCAAAATTGAGGGCATTTTGGACTTTTAACAATTGTGGATGGAATGTCTAACGATTTGTACGGATTTTAACGGTGGGGGGTAGTTTATCTAATATTTTAAAAAGTGGAGGTATTTTCTTATTATTTTGATTTTCAGGGGGGTTTTTACAAATATCCCTAATATTTATAAGAGTAATACTAGGCTTCTAAAAAAATTAGCCAAAAAAATTGCCCAAATGACATCTCACTTGACATATCACTCTTTTAATATTAGTGAAACTTATTTATTTTCTTCCATCAATTTTTTTTTTTCCTAACTCTACCGTCTGAGCACAACTAAATAAACGAATTCAAAATAGTGGTACTAATA
This sequence comes from Litchi chinensis, assembly GCA_019925255.1. Taxonomy (NCBI): domain Eukaryota; kingdom Viridiplantae; phylum Streptophyta; class Magnoliopsida; order Sapindales; family Sapindaceae; genus Litchi; species Litchi chinensis. The sequence continues at coordinate 8,511,033 of CM034475.1, read as the reverse complement.
TTATGAGAGCGATATGTTAAGTGAGATGTCAATAGCTATAGGATGCTATGTCATTTGGACAATTTTTTTTGAATAATTTTTTGAGAAACTTAGCATCACTCATAAATAAATAGTGTGCTATTGAACCTTAAAGTCAATAGTTAAGTCTTAACTGTTGACAACTTAACAGCAGGGTTGTTTGCGTAATTAATGTCATATGTTGAATACTGTGCTTTAATTAAAAAACACATGATAAGTTTGTATAATTATCTGTTACATTCATTCATCACACTGAGAGTCATGTCAGTTTGCTATTTAGATTTTCTTTCCACAAGAAGTAAACGAACTGGTAAAGTTTTATCAAAATCTGAAGTCGTAACTAATGATGAAATCTTCATATAATAATGGTATATATTTGCTTTAACTGGAATTTGCTGCCAAATTCTAAGCTCAAATGAAAAGCAAATATACTAATTATGGTAAGTACTTGATGGACACTAAACACTCAGTGGGTAATTACAGAATTGTGGCAGATATACATGATTTGCTTGTGAAATTTATAAGCCGTATGTCGTTGGTTGGTTGTATTTCTCGCCATGAATTTTTGAACATTCCACATTTTAGTACTTCGAACAGTTCACATACAGAAACTTCGGAAGGTGGTCCAAGTAGTAAACCAAACTGCAAGCCAAGTACCCAATTATAAAATTTTGGAAATTGCGGTGCTTTTAATAGTAGAGATTCTTCAATTGAGAATATTAAAAGGTCTTTTCGATTAGCCTTTTTTCGAACAAAAGGCTTGCATTTTCTTTCCTAGGACCACATGTCCTTTTTTATTCACAAAGAAACATAAGGATCCATAGCTGAATGACCTTTTCAAATGGGATATCGACAATTCCCATTTGCAAATGGGGTCACTATTAGTCCATAATGTGAGAGTTTCCATTTTAAAGGACAACATCATCCCTTCAAAATGACGATTTTATAGGGCAATTCAGGCTTTGTTTTGGTTAGGTTCTATATAGATTCTCCGGAGCCTTGAAAAGTTGAGATAGGCAAGAAAGAAGATGATCATCAATTCCTCCTACAACTCAGGGTAATGTAACAGGACAAAATTTGTGAGCAAAATCTTGAATACCTTCCATCATACCATTGACCACTAAAATTTGACATACAAAACGTATTTGACTGACTGTACATATATCACATGACATAATATTATTGAATAAATAACATTCACATTAAATTTTAGAATTTGATATTAATCATCTAATTAATATGATTAGTATCCGTTTGTACCTAGTCAATCTATACAGGTTAACTACCACATTATAAATTTTGCCTTAGTTAACATTTAACTGCCACATTCTAAATTTTGCCTTAGTTAGCATATTCTATGTAATTGTTGTGCTTAATAATATCTTATGTTAAAAGAAAAAAAGAGTTTTTACCCATGATTAATATCTTATGTTAAAATAGAAAAGAGTTTTTACCGATGATTGCTTAGGTCATGGGCTGGCTTTATGGCACAAAAGAGTGAATTTGGGGTCCATTGCTTCTATTTCAACGCATTAGCTTTCATAAAAATGTGTGCATCTCAAAAGCGAAGACACATGTATGAATTTTTTTTTTTTTTTTGGAGCCTTGGATGGTTGACCTATATTTATAAAGGTCAAGCAAGAATCCAAGGGTACCGGTGAACCACCCATTCTAAGCCAATTATTTGTATAAAATACAGTGACTTACAGTCTGTCTTAGGTGAAATGCATGTATCACAAACTATAGATGTGAAACTAAGAACTTTTGTACGGAAATTGCATGGATTTTAATTTGAATTTGAAAAAAAAAAAAGAAAAAACAGTATTAAGGACTCAGGTGAAATGCATGTATCACAAACTATAGATGTGAATCTAAGAACTTTTGTATGGAAATTGCATGGATTTTAATTTGAATTTGAAAAAAAGAAAAAACAGTATTAAAGACATTTAAGTAAACTCATTCCAGGTATTAGTGTAATTCTAATTCTTCTTTAAGGAGAAAATAGTCATTTAATGCATAGTATAAATGTTTAAAGGCAACACCATCAATCTATCATGTTTGTTAAGTTTGACCGTTAAAAATTTGGTCAAAGGGACGAAATGAATTTTTAAAATTTTAGGGTTGGTGGGTTGATAAACCAATTTACATTTTAAGAAGTAAGGTTTTTTAAAATAGAACGATAAAATTGAAATTTTCCTTTTGTTTTTGTTTTTGTTTTTGTTTTTTATTTTTTTTTTTTGTTTTTTTATAATTTAAACGTTTATAAGATGTATCATTAAGGATGATAAAGTCACACACCTCAACACATACTCATGCGTATGCACTCCATTTAAAGTAAATTTAGAGCATTCAAACTACATATTGAATCGAATTTAAAGTAAAAAGATTTTACCCCAATTGAGTAACGGGATCATGGGTGGGTCAAAAATTTTGATCCATCCTGTCCCCTCAATTGCACGTTTTGTTATTTTTGTTTTATTATTATTATTATTATATCTATATTTTTAATCATTATGCATTGTATTTGGCTCATTTACTTTTGTTGTTATATATTTATATTTAAAACAAACTATGCATATGGATATCGAGTTGCTTAAATGGAGCTTTGGATGATTTTTTTAAATAGACTGGCAATATTGTATGAAGTCTATAAATTATACGTTGTGGATGTATTTTGTGTTAATTTAAAATTTATTAAATTTAAATGTCATGTTCAAGGTTAAGATCATAAATGGGCATAAAACTCTGTGAGTTATTGTTTTTGTCAATTTCCAATAGTTTTATTGTTTTTGTTCTTTATTAAATTTAGATGTCATGTTCAAGGTTAAGATCATAAATGGGTATAAAACTTTGTGAAAGATTGTTTTTGTCAATTTCCAATAGTTTTATTGTTTTTGTTCTTTATAAGACAAAAATATCATTAGATTGATTTCAAATTATATTTATGTTATTTTCACAAAATAACTTTTCATTTTTTTTGAAAAGTAAACTTCACCCTCCATCTCCGACTGTTTTCCTTCTCCATCTTTTCAGGCATGTCGCATGTTATTCCATCTCTAGCCATAACATTCTTTTTTTTTTTTTTTCTCATTCCTCCTATTCTTCTTCTTCTTCTTCTTTTTCTTCAACAAATTTGAAAGCTTGTAATTCAACAAATTTTGGTCATAAGTCACAATAATAGAAATTATCATGACTCATGAACATGAAAATTGGCCATTATTGTGTCTCGAGACAATTTTTATTATCATGACTCATGATATTGGAAATTGTTATGACTCACAACAATTGTCGTTCTTATTATTTATTATTGTTTTTCTTGTCGTGACTCATCTATAATTTTGCATAGGGGTGGGCATCTCCAACCCAACCCGATAAACCCAACCCAACCCGACCATTTTTTATTGGGTTGGGTTGGGTTACATCTTAAAAAAAATTAGATGGGTTGGGTTGGGTTGGGTTGAAAATTAAATTGGGTTGGGTTGGGTTGAAAAGTTTCAATCCAACCCAACCCGAACCTGACAAATATCTATCCCTAATTCTAAATTCAAGATTTTTTCCTCTCTCTAGAAGAACATTTGTTTAGGATAAAGATTAAGGACAACCTTTATGTCGAATTTACTCTTTTATTTACAATAATTGGATATTTATTTGTATTTATTTAATCTATATCAAATTACCAAGACTAAGAAAGTTATCAACTAAACCATTTGTACCTCTATGGTAAATTAAATCTAACTCAATCAACCCAACCCAACCCAACTCAACACAACTATTATTGGGTTGGGTTGGAAGATTTTCAACCCAACCCAACTCGAACCCGAAAATGTCTACCCCTACTTTTGAAGACTTTAATGATAGCAAACAAGTTGCATTGACGAATTTTATTAGGATTATTGTCTTAGATTTTATTTATTTATTTTTGCCCTTTTGTAGTGAATTGAACTTTTTTTTTTTTTTTTAAAATTATGTAGTGGCTTAAACTTTATTTGTATTAAATCTATTATGTAATCAATGGGAATGTTTTGCATTTAAACAAGTTGATTAATAAGAATATTTTGTATTTGAGCGAGGTGCTAACCCGTTCAACTTAACCCAACCCAACCCGATAATTATTGGGTTGGGTTAGGTTGGGTTGAAGAATTGATTGGGTTGGGTTGAAGGATTTTTAACCCAATCCAACCCGAACCCGAAAACGCCCACCCCTAATTTTACATATCTATAAGAGAATAAAAACAAAAAATACAAGAAAAAAGAGAAGAGGAAGAAGACAAAAAAGAAGAAGAAGAAGGAAAAGGACAAGGAAGTCTGACGAGAAAGTGGCCGGAGAAGACGACCAAAGCTAGAGTTGTGGTAAGGTGCATTTTTTGAAAAAAAAAAAAAAAGTAAATGTGTATTTTAGTTCTTACAATGGCATTTGTTGATCAAATCATAAAACTAGAGAAAAGAGACACAAACAATAAAACCCCTAGTTTTGGGTCATTTTCCCTTATGTTCAATTGACTTTAAGTTTATAGATGAACTTAAATGTATGTCAAATTTACTGACTTTAAGTTTATAGATGAACTTAAATGTATGTCAAATTTAAATGTATATTTAAATTTAAAAAGGGTTTGATTATCTTACTAGTTAGGTAATGTTGCCCATCAATAATAACTTTTGGATATTATTCAATAATCATCCTTATAACTCATGTAAGAGTTGTTATTGATGAACAATTTTTATTGATGAGTAATCTTATTTAATTAGTAAATTAGTAAAACTCATTTAAAAATACTATTTTGAATTTAAATATGTATATTTACATTTAATGAAAAATTAAAAAAATTAATGTAGTCCTAAAACATATATAATTATACGTTAAACATGTTTTGGTTTTAAATAAGTTAACTATGATAGATCATCTTGCCCTAAAGTGGTTCGCATGTGAGGTAAAAACCGAAAAGTTGATCAAGTCACAGATCGGTTATGCAACACCTCACCCCACACGACTTTTGGATTTGAAACACCAATTCAACCCCGATGCAATTATTGTTGTCCGTATTTGTGATTATTAACTAGCTGATAAATTAAAAGAAATAAGTAAACAGAAAAATTCAAACCATATAAAATATTAGTAATTTAGTAATAAATATGTTATCATAATTTAGGGAGTTTTGGATATATAAAGTGCTTATATATTAATTATAGTGTAAATTAAAAAATAATTAAATAATTTTTTATTTAAATCTTCTTGTTCCGCACTCTTGCCAGAGTTGCAGGCGCGATAATGGGATCACTGTATCTAAAACAAGTCATCTCTACTTCAAAAACGTGAACTTTAATTTATTTTCTGATTTTATGATTTGTATATTAAATTAATTAATAAAACCCAGAAGAATAGAAACTCTGAGTTCCTAATCAAGTCTATAGGGCAAGATGGAACAAATAAATGAGGATTCTCTAGGGGAATCTCAATACAAATAAGATTTCTACACCTAAACAAATTTTCCTTTACGACAATTTAATAGAAGAGGAAGTGATCCAGAATCCATCAATGTTATAGCTGGTATAGCTTATACTGGTCCAGAATTTCAGCATAGATTTGTGGTAATTTAATCCATAATCCACATATCAGGCATAGGCCCCACACCTTGTTGTAAAGCCAGTGTCAATGACTCGCTTCACATTTACTCATCATAACCACCTCCAAAGCCGTTCTTTTCCAATAGATGAAATGGTGTGCGTACGAATATTTTTGTAAAAAATCTACTTTTCGACAACATTTTCTACAAAAATACCTATTAATATTTTCTAGGGGAAAGTTTAGTTAGTTACAAGTATAACTCAAAAGTTCGAAGATGAACATCTTTGATTGTTTGAAAGTGTCGTTGGTCGTATCTAAAATATTCTTACTTTAATTACTATATATATATATATATATATATATTAGCCTGTGTGAATATTTTTTATGATCAGCTAAAGCTCCTCTGGCAATCAGAGATGTTGTAGTTCCAAAAATGACAAGTGGCAACATATGATGGCCCAAAAACTGAAGATATTAATTTGGTAGAAAGATTGGATCCTAAGTTAACACGAATTTAATGATTGGATCAAGAAAATAACATGCCAGTTTATGATGAAGAGATTTACAACTAAAAAGGATGGTTTATTTATTTATTATTAAAAAAAAAAAAAAACAAAAAAGGTGGTTTTTTAAGAGTCACATTCCCATACGTTGCCAGCCTTGATACTTACACAAACCTATTCGACCTTTTTTGTCCACACTATTGGATTTTGTCCAAATGAACCGATCACGAGAGAGGACCTATCAACATAACAAAAGTGCACCTCAATTATGCATGAAGAGAAAATGAAACTTAATCTAATTACTAATTAAATCAGTCCCAACACATTAATCAACAGTTGAAGGATATATACTTAATGAATATAAGAGGAACTAAAGATTCAAATATGCTTTATTCAATTTGTATAGGAAGGAAATGCATTAACTTGAAGTAACTAGTGTGCTGCAGGTGATTATATGTATCATTTATAGTTTCACCCTAATATGTGAATGTTTATTTTGAGTTAATGACAGAATCATATAAAGTTTCCCTAAACAAATCAAGAACCTGGAAAAAAGGTTTTTCATTTTTTTTTAAATCCTACCTTTTTTTTTTTTTTTAAATATATTTAACACGTTCTCACATCACCTTTCAAAATTTGTTATGAGGGATTGATCTTAAATTCCATGTTTACTGCAAGGCCGACCCAAAATAATAGCTAATAATGTAAAATTTTATATAAATCGTAAATAATGATAAAATCTTTTCCTTTTTTCTTTTGAAAACAGAATGAGATTTTTTAGGAGCCTATAACTAGACAAAAAATTTGCTGGCTTTGGTGTCGATTTCCTCACATTGTTTTGTGCTATAAATTTCAAACTATTAACAAAAATGGCAGTGTAAATATATATATATATATATATATATATACATTTCAAAAACAGTAAAAATAAATTTTAAACAGAACCTAAAATGGAGTGGAAGATATACAAGTTTGCATTGTTCAATCGATGATCGGATTTTGATCACTAAATCGAAAAGAAACCTTAATTTATCATGCATATACCTTGCCCTTCTCTATGTTTCACTCTCAATTTTGTGTTTTTGCTCTCTGTGTATACGTATTCTTCTCTGCATGTAGTTATCATTTCTGCAAACAACCAATTGCAACCCTTTTTATCTGTAAATAACTGCAATATACAGTTATTTGATAACTCACACAATTGCCAAAGACAGTTAATCAACATTATCCAACTTCTTATTTGATCTTGGATCTAGGTGTTGGATCCAAGTTCGGGTTTAGGGCTATCTTGGGTGAACCTAACCCAAAGCCCATATAACCTAACATTTTGCTTGCATTACATCCAACTAGCTATAAACGTCTTTATTACTCACATCTTCAAAAAAAAAAAAAAAAAAAAAAAGGAATTTCCTTGCTAGTTCTTTGCCTAACTTTTGGGCAAAATAAAATTACAATCATTCTCTCTCTCTCTCTCTCTCTCTCTCTTCTTTTTTTTTTTTTAATAAAAAAATTACAATCATTTTCTTTATCGGATTTCGATCACTAAATCATAAAGAAACCTCGATTCATAATGTAAATATCTTGCCCTTCTCTTTATTTCTCTCTCAGTTCTATGTTTTTGCTCTCTATGTATACGTACGCTTGTCTGCATGTAGTTAGCACTTTTGCAAACAACCAACTGCAGCCCTTTTTATTTGTGAATAACTGCAATATGCAGTTATTTGATAACTCCCACAATTGCCAAAGACAGTTAATCAACATTATCCAACTCTATGTTGGATCTTGGATCCGGGTTCAGGTTTGGGTCATTTTGGATGAACTTGACCCAAAGCATATATAACTCAATATCTCTCATTCACACAAGATGAGTTGAACAAAACTCATAGAGAAAACACTAGTGACATCTCTATGATAAGGAGTATATAGGCCAATACATTGTGTGACCTATGAACAACGATATATGTGATAAGATTTACTTTTTAAATCTCAATTATACTTCCATACAAGAGATTGTAGATTTGTTCATTATTATGTCCTAAGTCTAATAGAATTTTATTTGTTCAAGCACATTTGATCTTTCTAACGCAATATGCTTGATCCTGTAATACTTTATATAATTACAATTATAATTTTTAATTACAATTTGTCGACATGTAAATATATGAAAAATATAATTAATTAAATCTTCTTATCTCACTTTCGTCCCTTAATTAATAAAAATGACTGACATCATATAAATATCTCATAAGTCGCATTATCATGGTCATAGAAGACACATTAATAATACAAACATCACTCTATTACTTTGAGACAAAGTGAACTGTTACTGAGAATATAGGTAGAAATTTTTACGAACTTCAATGAAACTTACATAATAAGGAATTAGAGATAAACTCACTCATTTTCTATGTCGGATATCATAAGCACACACAGTATGAAAATGCATGTTATAGTGAATTTTGCCCTTTAATAAAGACACGTATGTCTATTATATTTATATTATTTACTGTACATATCTTAGTTTAGAACGCCTAACCTAATTTTCTAAAAAGCTTATTTTATAAGTGTCTATTATTAAGAAACTCATATCTGTCTTAATCAATTATTATGATAGTTGAGATACATTATGAGTATTAATGTTTGATGTAAAACCTCATCTTGACTATGACCAAGACGACATTTCATATATTGGTCAAGACGACATTTCATATATTTTAAGTCATTGAGAGAATAACCTACAATTTATTCTTTAAAATATATGTGTCTTATTTTGGCTTGCCATCTTAGCAACCAAGGCAATTGTATGTGTATGAATACTAATCTCTAACCTAATGACATACTTTATATAATTTAAGTGAAATGAAAATGTGCTAGTATCATGTAATAAATCCGATGTATTTATTCATTAATGAATATAGTTCAAAGTGATAATTACAATATTACAATCTATGCAGACCTAAAGATCTAGTATGTGACATAAACACATCTTTCATCACAGCTTTTGCAAGTAGGTTTACAATCATCTCATGCATAGATATATATTTGATAATTACATTTTTCTTTATCATTGTATCTCTGATAAAATCGTACTTAGTCTCTATATGTTTCAATTTATTGTGATACTTTAAATCTTTGGTATAGGCAATGGCTACTTTACTATCACAGTAAATGGTAATTGGCTTTTCTGCATTAGTTTCTGAACTTAGATCTCCTAAAAACCTTTTAAGCCACACTGTTTCTTGGATTGCTGCTGAATATGCTATAAATTCAGCTTTTATGATAGACAACATGATACACGACTGTTTCTTGCTACTCCAAGAGATAGCACCTTGGTTGAGTAAAAATGCATAATTTGAAGTAGATTTTTGCTTATCTTAGTCACCTCCCAGTCAGTGTCTGTATACCCAACCAGATGTATGTTACCATCTTGGTAGCATAGGAGTTCTGCGATTCCCTTCAGATATAGTAATATTCTTTTCACAACGATCCAATGTTTCTAATCAGGATTGGATTAATATCTATTAACTAATAAAGCTGCATTGCAGATATCAGGTCTCATGCACATCATAACGTACATAAGACTTCCAATAGCACTGAACTAAGGAACTCTTTGTATTCTTTCACGCTTTTGTGAAATCTTGGGACATATTTCGAGACTAAGAGTTTATTCCTTCGAGATAAGAGTATCTATAGGCTTACAATCAACCATATGGAATTATTCGAGAATCTTTTTAATATAAGACTTTTGAGATAAAGCCAGAATTCTACTTGAACGATCTCTACTAATTTTAACTCCTTAAATATAGGTAGTTTCTCTCATGTCTTTCATTTCAAAAGTTAAGGATAACTATTCTTTTATGGTTATCATAAACTCCTTATCATTTTCGGCTAATAAGATATTATTCACATATAAAAATAAAATTATGAATTTGTCTTTTACCCGTTTGACATATATACAATGATCTTTTTCAGCCATCTGCAATCTATAGGATATCACTGCCTCATGAAAACGAATGTACCATTATTTGAAGGATTGTTTCAAATCATAAATAGATCTATTAAGGTTACAAGTCTTTTGCTCTTGACATTTTGAAATGAAATTCATTTGTTGTTCCATGTAAATTTTTTCCTCCAATTCTCCATTGAGAAAAGTAAGTTGTCTTTATGCCCATCTGATGTAATTCCAAGCCCATGTGTACGACAATAGCTAATATAAGACGAATTGAAACAAACCATACTACATGGGAGAAGATTTCTTTATAATTTATACCCTTATGTTGAGTATATCCTTTAACTAATAATCTCACCTTATACCTTGTTATCAAGTCATTTGCCCTACGTTTGATACAAAAAATTCATTTGTTTCCAATAGTTTTTTAATCGGGTGGTAAGTCAACTAAGTCCCAAACATGGTTGCTTTTCATTGACTCCATCTTTTTTTGCATAGCTTTAATCAAAATTCTTTAGTAGGTGAGTTGAAAGTCTCATTTATATTCTTTGGCTCATCACTATCATATGAAGTAAGCATAAAAGTTTCCCTTTTGATCTCAAATCGACGACAAAGAACAATTTTACGGTCACTTCTACGAATTAAAGATCTTGAAAGTACTAATTCATTAGTTTCTATACTCCTACTAAGAACAAATGAATGAGCTCTCTCAATAGCTCTATCACTCTTACTAGGGATAAAATATTCGGGCAACTCTTTATCTTCTTCTAGTTGAGTGTTCGAATGCACAACATCATATGATTTGCTCAATCCATAAAATTTAAAATTTTTTTTAATGTCACCTCTGCTAGGAAATTCATTCTCTAAGGAGTTCATGTCATATGATTTCAATTCAGTTATGTTTCATCTGAGTTTTTTTCTATGAATACATATCCTTTCGAGTGCTCAAAATACCTAATAAAGATACATTTATTTTCTTTAGTACCCAACTTTTCATACTTGTTGGACAAGTCATGTACATATCATGCACACCCCTAAGGTCGTATATGAATGAGATCAGGTTTCCTACCTATCTATAATTCATAAGGTGTGGAAGGTATTGACTTGATAGGGACCATATTTAGAATATAAGCAGCTGTCAATAATGCATCTCTCTATTAAGATATTGGAAGGTTTGCTTGTGTCATAATAGATTTTACCATTTCTAATAAAGTTTTATTCATTTTTTCTGTTATACTATTTTGTTGTGGAGTCCTAGGAATGGTTAATTATTTATCAATATATTTTTTTTTTTGACATAATGTCTCAAATTGTTCTCAGAGGTAATCTCATTCTCGATCAATTCACAGGACTTTAATAGTTCTATATCATTGATTCTCTACTATGTTTAGATATAATCTAAAACATTCTAATACTTTAGATTTATGAGAGATTAGATAAACATGATCATAATGAGTGTAATCATCTATAAAAATTATAAAATATAAAGCATTATTTCTAGCTCTAACATTCATAGGTCCACAGATATTAGAATGAATTAATTGTAATGAATTCTTAGTTCTAATTCTTTTTCCAACCGATTTTCTAGTTTTTTTTCCTGTTCACAGATAGACAAACCTATCTTATTGAAATAACCTAAAAATCCATTTTTGACCAATCTATTCATTCGATCCCAACCGATATCCTGTAGTTTAGCATACCAATTATTAACATTATCATTATAACAATCGTCCATCTTGGCATTTAATACAATAAAATCATTTAATAAGCATCCAGTGCCAATCCTAATAGAATCCAAATAAATATTCATATAATCACTATGAAAATTTAAAACATATCCTAAGTTAAGAAGTACTGGTACAAAAACTAAATTTCGCTGAATATCAAAAGCAAATAATATATCATAGAGATAGAGTACTTGGCCTCCATACAAAACAAACTTGCAAGTGTTAAAACCCTTCACCTCAACACGTGAGTTGTTCCTTATATATATCTATCTTGATCCTTGATTTATTCGGTGATACTCCACAAATGCTCATTGATCTCTAACTATATGATCGTTTGCTCTTAAGTTTACAATCTATAGAGGATGAGATTCAGTGAATAATACTGAGCTAAAAATATAAGCATGATTAAATGTGTTGGACTAACATTGTACCTTTTCCTTTTTTTGCTTAGTACATTCACGAGCAAAATGATCCAACTAATCATGGTTGAAACAAGTTATTTTGACTTTGTCCTTTTTAGCCAGCACATTTACTCTTTTTGCACTTTTCGGTCTCATTCTTCTTCAATTTGGAATTTCCATTCCCTTTTTTGAAATTTTTCTTCCATCTCTTGCACTTAAAGCCTAAGCTTTTACGCTTATTGGATTTAGTCATGTAAAGTTGACTGGAAGCTTTAGCCGCTTTTAAGCGCTCTTTTTCCAATTCAACATGATGCGAAATGTCATCAAATATCTTGATATTTTCATTGTTTGAAAAGACCCGACTTGACTCATCTCTTGAGTTTGAGAGAATTCTTTGAAAAATACGATTTTTTTTTTTTATTGAAATCTGGATTTAATGAAAATCATTTAGAAAATTCATAGTAAATTTCATAATTTCTTTATAATAGACATTTGACAAATTAAAAAAAGAGAAAATCTTTACATTTCTCTTGTTTGACCCATATACTGAATATATGAAATATATTTATAAAATATATGAAAAGATATTTCATTTCCAAAACTATTCTCAAAATACATTACAAAATCTTATTAATTAAAATTAATATACACTAATGTAAAATATTTCTACTTAAAAATAATATCAATGCATTCGGTCATCAACATATGACCTTTTCATGATATGTACTAATCTGCATAAATCTGCAACGAATATCTGAAAAAAATTAGTTTTATAAAAGAGTGAGTGCTAATGCCCAGTGAGTAGATATAACTTTTCTAAAATATTTTTATTAACGCTAAATATATTACTGATAATAATAAATAATTCTTATATCATAATAAAATTATAACTTCTATATAAATTATTTCTATAATAATATAATCTATAAAACTTTTCTGGAATTTTTTTATATAAATATGATTTTCTGTAAATCTTTATCTGTACTGATTCAACTCAGTATATAATATTTGCAATATGAAAATCTACAACAACTAATATCTAGAGAAGTCTGTTATACATCGTAGAAATATTCAATACACATGCAGAGTAAGAGATAACATTTGTTATACACGTGCTGGGTGACTTAATGACTCTATACATCATCATACACGTGCTGGGCCACTCTTTTGGATTTACACATGTGAAACCTACTGACCAGTAGAAGGAAGGGTATAGTTTTAGTGTTCTTAAAAGTCTCATTTCAATCATTTTCAAATCTCAAATCATTTTCATATACAAATTACATAATTCTATTTCTGAATATAAATATAATTCTTAATAAATATTCTTTTCAAACATAAATAAATGTAACTTAAATTATTCTGAAACTTTTCATATAATGAACTCAAGCTGGAAAATAATAAATTCTAATTGGAATTTCAAATACGTAACATATATACATTTACAATTAAATTTTAATTTCAAACATATAACAAAATTAATAATTTAGGAAATTAATTAACTAACAAATAACTCATTTCTAATGATTCATAATTAATAAAATCTAAAATACAATTATAAATAATCAATTCAAAATAAATAAATCGATCCACTCATTTTAGATTTGGATCTAAAATGGATTTTCATCAAATTTCTCATAATCCTGGATTCACCTTAAAATCACATAAACTCAATTTGGAACTTATAGAAAAATTTACTAATTTCCTAGATTCCAAATCTTATTGAAATAAAAATCACTTATCTAAATAATTCAGACATCCAAATATTCAAATCACTCATATGAAACTTTTTCTATTTTTCTTCTGCTGCCTAGTTCTATGCTAAATTGTTTTTTGGTTACTTTTAACAATATATCTATACAATTACTTTACTATTTCTATTCTTATTTGACACTTGTCTCTATCTCAATTTTATTATTATTATTATTATTTCAAGAAAACCCACCTACCATTTAACTTCATTGTTTTTGTCGGCCGTTATATGTAAATTTTCATTTTGCATCCCATGATATTTTTCCTTTGACATCCATTCTTTTTTAGTTCTTTTAAAAATATCCACGAAGAGGATATTTGTCCATATACCCTTTTATTTCTAAAATTTGGGTAGGGCTAATGTAATACCCTCTCCCTATTCTATTACTGTTTATCTGTACGGAATAAGATATTATATGAATATACATTTATTTGTGATATAATAAAAAAGATTTTAAAATGTTTTAAGATGAAATTAAATTTTTGGAGAATTTCAGGAAGGATCGGAAGTAAATTTAAATTATAAAAAGTTGAAGAGTATTGTTGGAATAAAGAATTTTTTTAATGAATGGCAGAATTGTAAATATAGTAAAAGGACAAGGGTATGTGGAAAAAGTGAAAAATTCTCTAAAATTTGGTAAAACCGTAAATTTAAGGAAGATTAAGGCTAAAAAGTGAGCTTGACCCACGCTTATATATAGGTGTTAGTGATAAGTGTGTCGGTAGAAGAGAAGAAAAATCTAGAAGAGAGAGAGGGTGAAGCTGTCACTAGAGAAAAAGAAGGCAGATTTTCAACTGCTCTAAGCTAGATTTCTGCTACTTTTGAAGGATAATCAAGCTATGAGAAAGTGAAGAAGGGGTCTAGAAGTGTTAGCAAACCCAATTTGGTAAGAGTAAAGCAGTAAGATCAAGATTTTATGGTTTCGTTCTAATAAGAAATCTGTCAAGAGTTGTCAGTGGCTTTGCATCTATTCTAATGAGATTTTCATAAACAGATCTGGTGATTTGAAGCTGTAGGCGAGTGGGAAACCAAGGAAAAAGACTGAGAAGGAAATATGATAAGTGAAGTAGTAGAAGAATAAGCTATTTTGAAAAGTTGTTTGTGGTTTAGGATAATTGAGTGCCCGTCGCACAACCTGTTGAGGTCGCGACCTAGGTTGATGGGTAGAATCTGATGAAACATTTTGAATAAATGTATGTGAAATGGGGTCAAGTTGTGTTAATGGTTGTAAGAATGTAAAATATGAAAAAATGAGTGTTAAAAGTGAGTATGTGTGGGTCTGGGCAGGAGCTGGTGAGGTGCGAGCTAGATTAGACCAATAGCCATAGTCAGCGCTGGTCGACTGGAGAGCGAGCTCGTAAGGAGCAAGCTAGACAATGACCGTTGCTCTTCATCGCACCAATCAGAGCTGAACTAAGACTTTGCGAGCTAAGTAGGGCCCATGAATCGGGTTGAGTTAGAAGGAGGTAGTAACTCGTTGAAGGGCAAGCTGAGCGAGCTCACTGAAATAATAGATGCCCACAAGTTGGGCTGAGTTAGTTGAAGTAAGAGCTCACTGAATGGACGAGTTGGGATACTAGCTCACAGCTCGAGCTGGACTGATAGTACTGCAATCCGTAGCAGCTTGGGTGATAATATAAGTTATAGAGATAATAGAAATAACTTGGGATTGAAGTGTTCTGCGAGTTGAATGGAGATTTCAATTTGTGATTAAGTGTAGGTAAGGAGGCAAGTTGAAGAGGTCACTGAAGTAGTAAACTCAAGTGAATTGGGAAGCAAACTGTAAGTGTACAAATATTTTATTAAATGATTTTCAGCTTATTATGCAAACATTTTGTAGTTTTTTATTACTTGTTTTAGCTTATGAATCCTTTTATATTCTAGCATGAAAATAAATAGTTTATTTATAAAATGGTATGTAATATTTTAGCACTTTTATGTTTATAGCATGAAAGAAAATTTGATTTGAATTATGGAAAGAGCAAAAAGAGTTTTTAAAAACTCGTGGAACGACTTAAGTTCATTAATAGATAGACCTTGTAGCATTAGACCCGGTCGGTATACCCCGCGATATATGACAAGTGTTGGAAGGTTTAGTTCTGTTAACATCGGAGGGATCGAGTTTGTCATGTCTGTCGAGTCGTCCTCTACACTTGTGAGGTATTATCTTGCTATACGGTGTACGATGGTAGTTCTGCCACGTAGTAGCGAGATGTCTTTGTAAATTTGTCACAACGTGCGACACTAGCTTTACGCCACATGACGAACCCCCCTCCCCTCTCTCCTCTCACTCTGAGCGGAGCTGGTCTATCCGTTCATATGGTTGTAACTTTCCTTGGGTTTCCTATTAGTGCATTTTTAAAAAGAAATACATATCATTTAAAAGAAAATTTCAGAAAGAAAATGTTTTAGAAAAAACTTTTGAAACCTTAAAGAAAATTTTATAACTCTAAGTTTCAGAAATAAATCATTTTAAAGAAAAATATTTTCAAAACATTTTTCAAGAGATATATTTTATAAAAAGATTTGTAAACAGAAACACATATACACTCACTAAGCTTATAACTTATAACATTTTGGTTTATGTTAGAAAAACCTCTCAAGTGCAGGAGTAAGGAATCGGGTACCAGTTCGCCGCGTTCAGACTAGGTAGGTCAGACGATTGGCGATGTTGTATAATTCTTTTGTAAATATTATGATTTACATATTATCATGTTGCTACGCATATGCTTGATTTTGAATAAGATTTTGTAGAACCTTTTATTTTAAATATGATGCATGGATGCTTTAGATATTTAAATTTCTGAGATATTACTGAATTTGTTTTGAGAAATTTCTTTGAAATTGGATGCGAGATTTTAAAATTCATGATTCATATGTTTAGTAAGTTATTTATAATTACAGGTTCACTTCACGGTATCCTTTTGAATCTTATTAGTTAGACTTCAAAAGAGTCTTGTAGGGTGCCCGACAGAACCACTGAGTTCAGTAGAGGGAATCTAGGTCGGGTCCTATCAGTTGAATTAATAACAATGAATTAGATTTCAATTATTCTTTTAGATCTACTTGGATTGAAACCTTACATTGTGAGTCATGTTGATCCTTATATTCTCCAAACTAGAGGGAAGAGATCGGATCACAACTTGTACTTGCTAATTATCAATGAGATTATATTCAGCAGTCTTAAGCTCACGAATCATGGTTGACATTTTTGTAAGGTGTTGCCTTATGATATGATTCTGGTGCTTCCTGTAAGTGTCAAATTTGATGGTAAGCCTTCTCAGCTTAGTGGCTAAAGTAGTACCATACTTGTCTTTTAGGGCCATCCACATGTCTTAGATGGTCTCATAATCTTTATGCATACACATGAGATCATCATCCATGTTGCTCAGAATAGTAATATGAGCAATTCTATCATTCTTTTTTCAAGTCTGATAGACCTTCATACCTCTTCTGCTATGAGCAGATGTACGTGATCAGGGCGGTACCATAGTGTTTCTCAAGGTTTGAGGAGCATTCTTCTCTTTAAGAATATATTGAGTTTTCCAGTGTCAAATATCATAATTGTCACTATTCAGTTTCTTTCCCTTGTGCAGTTCAACAATGATATTATTTGAAATTGAAGTCATTTCCGAAAATGGTATTGATTTCAATTTAGAAACTTACGATCTATATCCTTCTATATCTATACTAGCACATTTATTATCGTTTCACTATAATATTGTAGCAATTATACACTCATAAATATTAAAAAGGAATCTTTAGACAGGAATCCAAAAGGTAGTCAAGCTACCCATCATCATCCACTTCCAATTATTCGCTAAACCATATTCGTAAACGTTTTCACACAAAGCAGTCCTAATGTCATTCTTTAATAAAATTAGGACACCCACATAAATATTATTATACGTAGAAAAACATTTTATTATTAGCAATATAAATAGAACAATATTTTATAAATGATAAATTAAAAAAAAAATTATACTATCCATATTCTATACATAAAATAAAATAACCAACATAAATATAAGTACTATACACAATACAATAATAAAAGGTAAAACATCAGTCATGCAGATAAATGGTACGGGAAATGATCTCATCATGATACTCTTTCATATACTGGTCGAAATCAATCATCATCTCCGCATTCTCCTCGTCTAATGAGATGTCTATCACCTCAACCATCTCATCGTTGAAGTATCCATAATATTGATGTCCATATCATCATTTGAAATGACTATAACATCAATCGGATAACCAAAAGACATATAATCTGGAGGCTCAACGCCATCCTCATCATCTAAAGTGATTATAATATCAGTCAAATAACATCGACCGATGCCCTTTTCATTATTAAAAATAAATATAACATCGATCAGATAATTAGAAGACACATAATCTGAAGACTCAACCCTCTCTTAGTCATCAAAAATGACTATAACATTGGTCAGATAATTATAATGCACATAATTCGGAGGCTTGATGCCCTTATCATCATCAGAAATGACTATAACGTTGGCCGAATAATCAGAAGACATATAATCTGGAGGCTTGACGCCCTCCTCGTCATCAGAAATGACTATAACCTCAGCCAGATCATCACAAATATCGATAATGTCAGGACTTTCAACAATCTTGATGACTTCCTTGATTTCATCATCAGAAGCGATAAAATAATGAATAACACAATAGGCCATGTACAAAAAAAAAAAAAATTATCATGTTAAACATATTAAACGATTTAGTATAACTAAATAAAATGTAATTTTTTAAATTTTATTAAATTAATTGGTTAATAAAGGAAGCATGACTTTTATTTAATTAATTTATTATTATTATTTTTTAAATTTTCAGTTGTTAGAAACCAGTGACGACGACTGCGCATGGGCTTTACGCACCGAAGACCGCAGTGGTGACATGCCGATTGTTACGGCACACTGGTGGTGTGTGTAGCGCAAATGTGGGCTGTGTCTTGGTATTGACGTGACACGTGGTTGGCTCCAACACGACCACACGTCTTGACACATGGTCCATCCATATGCTACCACGTCATGTTATATATGGCTCAATCTGGTTCTTTTATTCTAAGTGACACATGGCTGCACCAGATAGCGCCACACTTGATACATGTGTCCTCAGTAGATTAGATCACATGACCCTACATGTGGCCGAATTAGATTACATCATATCTCATAACACGTGGCTTCCTCTGATTGGATACACTTGTGCTCAATGTGGCTCCACTAGAAGATGACATATAATGTATATGATGCAACCTCGCCCCAGTCAGCATGTGGCATTACTACTATTCATCTTCAACCTCTTTCAATTGTTTTTTTTTCTTTTTTTTCTTTTTTGTAGAATTTCAATTTTTATAGAACCAACTTTAAATATGATTTCTCTCATTTCTCCTCCAAATCACTCATATGATATACTGTTGGAAAGCTTTTTTCAAGCCCTATACAATGGTATCATAGTCACATAAAGAAAAGAAATTTATGGACATTTAGAACTAAGAACAGATACGATTATTAACTACATTTTATCATCTTCTTCAAAAACTAATATTCTAAATGTCTTAAACTCGTCATAAAATCTAAGTTTCATGTCATTTATGATCATTCCACCAATAAAAAACACACCAAATATTTTGATACCAATGTTATAAATTTCAAACTATTAATAGTATATCTCAAAAACAGTAAAAACAAATTTTAAACAGAACCTAGAATGAAGTGAAAGATATAAAAGTTTATGTTGTTCAACCGATGGTCGGATTTTGATCACTAAATCGGAAAGAAACCTTAATTCACAATGTATATATCTTGCCCTTCTCTGTGTTTCACTCTCAGTTTTGTGTTTTTGCTCTTTGTGTATACGTATTCTTCTTTGCATGTAGTTATCACTTTTGCAAACAACCAATTGCAACCCTTTTTATCCGTGAATAACTGTAATATACAATTATTTGATAACTCACACAATTGTCAAAGACAGTTAATCAACATTATCCAACTTTCCATTGGATTTTGGATCCAAGTTTGGGTTTTAGATTATCTTGGATGAATCCGACCTAAAGTCTATAAAACCTAACATTTTGCTTGCATTACATCTAACCTAGCTATGAACGTCTTTATTACTCCCATTTTCAGAAAAATGGGAATTTCATTGCTGAATCTTTGGCTAACTTTTGGGCAAAATAAAATTACAATAATTTTCTCTCTCTCTCTCTTTTTTTTTTTTTTTAAATTACAATCATTTTCTTTATCGGAATTCCCCACCCGCACAGATTCAATTAGTTATTACTTTTTGGAGTTTACCATATTGTAGCTATAGATTTACTTTTGACTGGGATTGAGGTCTTTTTTTGTTGACTATTATGATGCAAGTTCCTTTTTAATCATTTTTTTTTTCAAAAAAAACTATTTCTTTTATGTGCTAGATTTTCTTTTGGGGGGTAGAGTTCATTCCCGATCATCTCAATAAATTTTTCGGTTCTGTCAGAACTCATCAATACATATATTTTTCAAATTTATACTTTCAAAATATGATATATAGATTATTAATATTATGTAAATAATAAAATAATATAGTAAATGATATTAATTATAACTGCATTACTCATCATTTATATACGAATTTAGACAAATAAAATTGAGTTATTTAATATCACTAGTACATATAAGGCGCTTTCTTTGATATTGAATGCAATTGAAGATATTAAATTATTCAATTTTATATCTCTAAATTAAAGAAAAAGAATTATTGGTCTACAGCACATTATATTTAGAACATGTTAAGAAAGAGGGAAAAAAAAATCTTGACAAGAAGCGAAAATAAATGTCATTACCCATCAAAGTTGTGTTTTGTTTGGATACACAACTGTGACTGTCATTTTACACACAATTCCTATCCGTTTCATGAATGATAATCAAAACCAACTTATTTATCGCTTTTTTCTCTTTCACGGGAAGATTACTTTTTAGAGAAGGTGGACAAACCCTAATTTAAGGTCTTTTCTTTCTCATTTGTCTCATGCCCTTTCACGTAACTTCAACATGTTGTTCCATAAATTGTTTGATAAAGTTAGCCTCACTTCAACAACCTCGACTACTGTTTTTCCTATCACATGAAACATTCTATCAAACAAAAATAGTGCCCATTAACGATTGCTTTATCCTAAATAGATTTGTGTATTCCTATCTAAATTAATTATTTCTTTCCCATTTAATATTTATATAGCCTTTGTTTAATATGGTTGCGTGGGTCATGATCATTTAACCCACCAAACAAGCGGCTCATGTTTAATTTACTTGAATCCCTTAATCTGATTATATTCTAGTTGATCATATTATGGCATATATTATATAAATTTTTATAATAAGATTCAATGGATTGTATTTATTAAAATAGTTTGTTTATTATACATCATCTCCTAACTCAAGTGATTGTACAGCTCTTAATCCTCCTTAATGTTGAGGTTTAAGGCTCATTATGCGTATTTGTAACTATTTATAAGAAATGTCATTTGATTTTATATGTAGTTGTCTTCCAATTATGAGAATTTAATATATGATCCAGACCCGAACAAATAACAATTAATCTCAACGAGTACCGATAATTAGCTTGTCAGGTCGTCTCTTGCTTGCCAATTCTGTAATTGTTCAATTTCAACTTTTCAAAAAAAGTTAATAGATTAAACATGTTAACATATAGATTGTGTCATGCTAATTTATCAACCCGATCCCTTTCTTAAAAGATTTTAGTCTTACGGTTCATGTCATTTTTACATATGTATGTTGAAAGTCAACCAAATTATAATTAATAAAAATTAAGAGTCATATTCAGAATGATTCGTATCTTTTAAATTATTATCTGATAAAAAATGGTTGAAAACTACTTATTCATAAGGAAGCTAAAATAAATCTGCAAGTGAAAAATTAAAAAAAAAAAAAGAAAGAAAAAAGAAAAAAATTAACCGCTAAACTGATATGTCAATCATGCATTAAAATGTTTTTTAAATTTAACAATGCAGTCTAATAATGTAATTATAGAAGTTGTATGATGTAATGACACCGTGCTATCAACATTACATATATTGTATATATGGTGCTCCCTTAACATGATTAATTAAGAAGATATTAAATCTTTATAGACCAATCGTCGTTTTCCAAGGTTATGTCTTATATTTAATGGAGGGTGCTGCAAGATGGGTGAGAGATGCTTTGATTGTTTTTCTTGGGAGGGCAATGGAACCCACCAACCGTGTATATATATATATATATATATATATATGTATGTATATGGATTCCGGAGCCGCCTAAAGAGGGATTATATTAATCAAAACCAGCTCACAATTTTTGGTTAATATATGAGTGTGGGAGGAAACAAGAGATCATTCAATGACAGCTTTTTTTTTTTTTTTTTTTCTTTTCCCTTTTTTTTGTTTATCATGAAATTAAATGGCTTTCCGACATGACATGCTGCCTAATTTTGTGTACGATGTCTATCGTCCAAAAGAGCCTCTTGTGACCAACCTGTATGTTCGCAATGTAATTCAAAAAAATATGGAAAGTGTTAGAGCATCTTTAATGCTCCTATAAATTATGAAAAAGTTATCTATCACATAAGATGAATAGATATTGAGTTAAAATAAATCTTTCTAATATAATTATTACTCATCAATAACATAATTGTGTAGCAACCAAAAAAAAAAAATTGTTAACATGACTATCTATTTTTTATTAGATAATCATGTCAACAAGTCAATAATTATTTAATTTTAATTTTAAAATTTAATTAAAAATAAAAAAACATGAAAATATTAAATCAAGAAAATGTTAAATGAAAAATATGAAAATATTAAATGAAAATATATGAAGATATTAAATGAGAATATATGAAAGCATTGTAGAACAATTTTTTAATTTAATTGCCTATCAAATTATATTTATATTATACATGAAATAAATCTCTTACATTAATAATATGACACTTTTTTTCAAATCACAATCCATGAAAATATTGAAGATGCTCTTATAAGATCATGTTTGGTTGTTAATTAACTGTTATAATTACTTTCTTTTTGATATAAGAAAACTACTTATACTTTGACGTCCTTTTTAAAATGCTACTGTATATTTACAAAATATGTTTCGAATTTCAATGAAATTCTATATGAATAATTACAGTGAAGACCAGCAAGTTTAATTATCAAATCAAAAACCAAAAAAAAGTTTAGTTGGATGAAATACTTACCAGATCATTTCTACAAAGGTTAATTAATTGCTTCTTAAGTCAACGTTTAAAGAAATGATTTGGCATCTATAGAGAATAAAAATGTTTACCATTGTGTCGTAACCTGTTTAAAAATAGTGAGATTTTTTTTAATCAAATAAAATAATATTAACCCTAAAACATTAAACTTATAAAAATTACCCAAATTATTATTATTATTATTATTACAAAACAAAGAAATATTAGTATATTTAGCACATGAAAAGCAGCAAGATATTTCAGTGTAACGTATCGGATGGGTCATATACTAAATTTCACTTGTTAGAAACGGGGTACGAACAGCATGAGAATTGATAGCTAAGGAGGCTGTTAAAAGAGTATCAGAATTCAGAAATTGAAATACCAAAAAATTTATCGGAATCGTGACATCAAACGGCATCCGTTTCACAACATACTCTGCCTCTCAACGGCAAGAAAATTGAGTGCAGGTTCCCCTATAAGTGGACCGTCGATGGTGCCACGTTGATGTTATGCACACGTGCTAGAAAAAGCAAGAAGAATCGCTTGTGCGAACAGCTATATTCATCTTATGCGTAGCCAAGTGGCCGACCTAGTGCCTACGTAGAGACGCAAAGAAGATCCAAAGTAGCGTAAGCGCCAAACCCACCTATCCTTGTCTATCAATCCGACGGCTATCCATCATCTTCAGCCACCTAAACTCGTTTCAGCCGTCGATTTCCCAAGCATTACCACATTTGTTTATCGGCCTTGTCTCTTAGTCTAGGCGTTTGCTTTGTTAATTGTTGAATTCTAAGTTGCTGTTCCTTTTACAATTAGGCCTCCATTTCTCTCTCTTTTTATTTCTCTCTTTTCTCTCTTTGAGTTTTGATCATCTGCAGTCTCCACATTGAGTCTCTTATCATCAGCAAGTGCATCCAACATCTTCCTCTCTGGCACATAATCACATTCCATCAACCCCCATCATTGCAGATTCTCAGCTTTGATGATAAAATGGTAATGTTAATCATGTACTCTCAGGACATGATCACATTTTTCTCTTACAAAAAAGCCTGCCCGCATTATATAATTCTCTGGGTTTTTTTTCCCCATGACAGAATGACACATTGTTGGTGCCACCGTGGCTGGAGACATTGCTGACCACAACCTTCTTCACCGTCTGCCGCACACATGGAGATGCCGCCAGGAGTGAATGCAATATGTTTTGCTTAGATTGTGATGGCGATGCTTTTTGTTTCTACTGCCGTTCCTCTAAACACAAGGATCATCAAGTAATTCAGGTATATCTGTGTGTGTGTGTGTGTGTGTTTGTGTTGTAGATATGTATACAGTTTGAAATGGGGTATTAAAGAATTTAATATTGTAATAGATAAGGAGATCTTCATATCATGATGTGGTGAGAGTGGCAGAAATCCAGAAAGTGTTGGATATAAGTGGAGTGCAGACTTATGTGATAAACAGTGCTAGAGTTATGTTCCTGAATGAGAGGCCTCAACCGAGAACAGGTAAAGGAGTTGCTCACATTTGTGAAATCTGTGGAAGAAGCCTACTTGACCCTTTTCGTTTCTGTTCATTGGGGTGTAAGGTTAGCATTTCCCAATTTTTCTCTGTCTTTCCCTCATCACATTGTTCTTATCGATCATCATCAACATCACACCCTTCCCCTTCCAACCTCATCATATGGTCACAATTCCATCATGCGTATCAATCATCATGACCCACATTCTCAAACCATCACCATCACAACCACCCACCATTTGATTATCATTATCATCCACCCCCATTATTTATTATGAGTAAACCGGATGACTTACATTTACTAAATCCTAGCATCACCATTGATGTATATATCAATATCAATATCATAATCATCATATCATGTTACGTCAATGTGTGCATCATAATCATCATAAATATTATTAAATGATAATCAATCATTTGAGTTAATTACTTTGGTTTTGCTTGGATTCTGTGTTTCCAATGAGATGTTTTTTTTCTATTTTTGTTCAATTACTTAGCTTGTAGGAATAAAGAGAAATAGAGATGCAAGCTTCACCTTGGAGGTTAAGAATGAGACATCAATGGAAAGAAGAGAAGGAATGTCAAGAGTAGTCTCATCAAGAGAAGAAGAACAATTGCGTGAAGGCTCACAACAAGACATTTACGAGCCCACGTCTCCGAAACCTCCTTCAAGTGCAAGGAGAAGAAAGGGAATTCCTCATAGGGCACCATGTGGCTCCTAAATCAATCCATTAACTGCCCTTAAAAACAAACAAATCACTCTCTTTTGGGGGGTGTCTTTGTCCTAACCAAAAGAGGTGTAGGGTGCCCTTTTAGTTGGGGTGTCCGAGAAACAAAAGGGTTAGTAAGTTTTCTCATTAGGGTTTGGGTCCCATACAACAAATTCTCTCTTGTGAAGTAGCAATAATGCACAATTGTTATTGATAGTTGCTTGCAAGGTGTACATGTAATTAAGAAATTAAAAGTAAGTCTTTGCGGAGTTCGTTTTGTAGTTTTTATTTTTAGTGGGTCCACCATCCACATGGGCCGATCACATAAAGAACCAACAACTTTTTATTGTTTAATATTTATATATACATGCAATGGGCAAATCAACTTTCTGTGTTTGTTACCCGAAATTGAATAGCTCAATGAAAATATCCTGGGATCTTCTTTCTCGTTGTATTGTTTATTTAAATTACCATGAAAGCTATGTGATGAGACAAATCACAAATGTGTATGTAGTTCCTACAAATATTGCTTTTTACCATTGAGAGGGAACAAATTAGTAGGTACAATTGATGCTGATTGATAAATAGTTAGATGGTCATCATTTCAAATGCAGTTTGCACAATTTTAATGATTCGTATTAGTTTATAAAAATCAATGTATCAAAATTGAAAATAATTTTAATAACGTGTGTTTGGGAGATGATATATATTTAATTTATAAAAAAACTGAATGAAATAGTTTCAATATACCATTTATGCGCCTATTAATTAAAATATTCTATTAAACAAAGTGTTAAATATAATTTAAAAAATAACGTAAAATTTGAAATATTGCTATATAAGTTTTTTTTTTTTTTTTTCAATCGGCGGTGACCTAATAAGACCATTGAAAGACACAAGACTTATGATGCTAGTTTAACTGGAAACATGCGAGTGGGTTAATTCTCAAATCACTTTGATCCCACGTGGTAAATAAAAACAAAAAATTATTTTGGGAATGTTTCTATAAAAAGACGAGTTTAATTATCACTATTATATACGAATTAATAAAAAATATAAGAAATCACTGTTTGTTTCGGTCAAAGAGCAGCAAAAAGAAAATGGAAACAAATTTTGTATGTAAAGATTTTTATTTACCACAAAAAAAAAAAAAAAAAAAAAAATCTAGACTTCAGTTTGAAAATAAGGAAATATCAAAAGAAATAAAGTAAAAAATAAATTTTCATTGCAGAGTAAAAGAAAAAAATCTTTCAAATAAAGTTATTGTCACCATAAAGATGATTTAAATGCCATCAGATAGAATGGTCCTTTTCATATATCAAATTCTAGCTATAAACACCATGTCTCATTAAATTAAAGGAAAAAAAAAAAGAAGATAATAATTAATAGCAGAATAATCTATCATGTTTTAAATATGAACAACAAGATTTCGTAAGTCACTGCGACATGACAAAAGCAAGAGCATCACTCATTTATAAGAACCAAAAAAGAAGGCATTTTTGTCCAATACATCCTTTTTTGTCAAGTAAAGATGTCCACATTTTTCAATTTCATTATCTAACTCCCACTGTAGGCTTTATATCTTTAACTCTCTTTAATTCGGTCATATTTTTATTAGTTTTTAATGATATACAAAGAGTATTTGGATCCTATGCAATATGCATGGTCCAAAGCAATTAATTAGTAAAACATTGTAATTTGTGTCGCCTAAAAAGAACCCCGGCCACCCCCCCCCCCCCCCCTCAAAAAAAAAAAAAAAAAAAACAGTAATCTGAATCATACAAATAAAGAGAGAGAATGTGGTTCTGAGTAAGACAGCAATTAGCTTTATATATAGTCTCATCCTCAATACTTTTTGTAAATGAATTAACGCTGATCTCTATCAGGTTAATTAGTGATAAATGTATATATACAGTGAAAGTAAGGATGCCTAGAATTAGCTGTCATTAAAATATAAACCATTAAAATATCTGCCTAGTCAAGTCCATTCCCAGCGTTATATTGAAAATTTTCAAATTCAAATAAATATCTCATAATTATATGGCTGCATATAATTCATATGAATATTAAATTTCCAGTTGTTAGACATATCTGTACATACACATCTAATAAAAATCAAAATATGTTTTATTAAGTTTTCTAAAGATTTTTTAAAACGTAACACAAAATTCTAACATTAGATTCCTATGCATATTGTTACCATAAACGGAAGGTGAAAATTAGGTGAGAATAAAAAACAAGATGATATTTCAAATATTTCAAAAAAAAAAAAAAAAAACTAAGAAGAAGAAGAAGAAGAAAGTTAAGCAAGAGTGTGTTGAAGAAATAAGCCAGGAAATAATCAAAGTTCTTTGAAGCCAACAGAATTGATTATTAATCTTCACCAAAAAGGAAAATTGAAGTAATCGTCAACTTAATTATTTTACCTCTGTATAAATGAATTAATACAAATTAAAAAAAAAAAAATCTCAGACTGGAAGAATTCCATTAACAGTACTGTTACTCCGACCCAATCTTATTTGTGAGAAAGACCTCACTAATCTTGAAGACATCCAATCCAGTTGCCTCATAGATCGTGTCACACTCAATCTGCTCTCAATGGAAACCGGTTTTGACGATGACGTTGATGAAGATGATGATGAAGATTCTTCTTTTCTAGTCTCACTTTGTCTGTTAACAAGAACATAGTATTGATCCATAGACAAGGACCTCGTCAACTCTTTGGTAAAACCACGCCGTTTCTCTTCTGTAGGCAAGGCTGATGAAATACTGTGTCTAAGCAAATAAGTAGCACTTGATTCCACATGCACTGAACTAGAACCACTCCCGCCACCACCGCTTTCATGACCAACCTCTCTCTCAACCTCTTGGTTTCTCTCATGATCATCATCGTCTATAGACAAAGCTACATGATCAGGAGTATTTCTTGGCTCAACTATAGGTGACCTACAAACTGGGCAGTTATTGTGCCCTAAAAACCAATTATCAACGCACGTGACATGAAAAGCATGCCTACAATTAGGTAACAACCGCACCATTTCACCATCCTCTAGTTCTCCTAAGCAAATAACACACTCGGTTTGATCAACACGAAATGCATTGCTTTCCTTTGTAGAGTAAGAGAGGATTGGGATGGTGATGAGGATTTTCTCTTCAACCCCATGTGAGAATGAAAGAGTAGGAAGTGTTTGGGAGACAGAAGAGGCAGTGGCCGATCTTCGTCGCAATCTGATACAGTATCTAACAATTACAAGATGGTATAAAACTAATGCTAGAGAAGAAGAGACTATGCCAGCCATGGAGATGAGAAGTGGAGTAAAAAACGAGTTTGAACCTGATGATGATTGATCTGGTGGAGACCCTACGTTTTCCATGGCTCATTCTCTCTAAACAATTTTCAGGTTTTTTTTTCCCTCACATATGGGTTTATGGGAGCCGTTACAATTCGGTCGAACTTGTAGACCAATTCTGCTATGGATATATAAGGAAGCTGAGGACAGAAGTAGCTGGATGTGTATCACTTTGGTTCTCTCTCAAAGTGGTTCCACTAAAGTTGGGCTTCTGTTGTTGAATTGACAGCATGAGAAATTTTGAAATCGGGAGAGCACGTGGCCTTGTTTGGCCGTCGAAGCCGAGAGAGGCTCCTGCATATGGTACAGCTTTGTACAGTTGTAGTATGGGCATTGTTTCTTGGATTTTCGAAGTTTTTCTAGAGATTGTAATCACCAACTCTTGATTTAGTACGAAAACAAAAATCATGTACCTTTTTTATTTTTTCGTAATATTAGATTAAATAAAAACATTTGGTTTTAGGGGAAAAAAAGATAACCTCAAATTAATTATTTATAGATTTGGTAATACCGTGTACGGTGTTATTTAGGGAAAATTAGATGAAAATTAGTTGATTTGATTATAGGGATAATCTAAGGTAGCAAGAATTTGACCGGGGCGTCTTCCAGCATTCGTCAGCAATTGTATTCTGTAGTTGTTGGACGGTTGAATATTAATGTGACCTTATTTATTAGCCGCATTTGATTTTATAATATTTATGTGTGTATAAGAATCTATGGACTGCCCATTAGGGTCTTTTTATTATTATTATTATTTTTTGTGTAGGCATATATACCACCCAAAATTAAGTGGATAAAATTGAAATGATGGCTACGTCTCCATGTACATCTCTTTTAAGAAAAGAGATGGGTGAATAGTTTATGTGATTTCATGCATTTAAATTGTTTAATACTTCAATCTTCTTTTCTACTTAGTCAATAATACTTCTTTCAATTACAAATAACCATCTAAGTTGTCCTCCTCCTTCCAATAATTTTTTGAATTTATATTGACACCAAGCATTTTTTAAAACTAATTACCATATAGGTGAATATCGAACATTTACGTTAATATATATGGTGGGGTTTAAATACCTTATCACAAAAGTGAAATAGAAAATGCACATTACTCCATTTAGAGTTTTTCTTATTTATTTTTTTGAAATTTACTCCACTAAGAGTTGACCTGCAATCTCCTACTATGTTATGTAATATACCAGATAATTTAGACCTAGTAGTATTTCGTGCTAGTGAACAGAAATCCACAATTAGATTTGACCAAGCCACAAAATGTTGGGACCCAGCCTACTCAATGATCTACCCTTATTGGCCCCTCTCGTTTGCTTTATTTTTCTAATTGATAGCCCATGATAACCATACCCCATCAATTGGGTCCATTTTCTTTCAAGTTCACAATCCTACGTCGTCAATCTTCTTTTTCGAAGCATTCCTACTATCAATAATTAGATAAGAAGTGGAATCAAACTCGATTCTAATTTTTAAATTATTGATTATAATATTCCAAAAAAAAGATTCAGCTAGTCATTCTGACTCATCTAATACATTATTTAATCATTTATGATTTTAATAATCGATACCGAAAATCTATATCATCAATGATAATATCGTAATATATTCATTACTGTATATCCAGTCCAATAATTGGACAATAAAATATCAGTTTTCCATATTTTAGAATCACAAAATAATCTTATTATTATTTAAAAAATTAACAACACCAACCAATTTAACTTGCCCATCTGACACCCACAAAGTCAAAATACCAAACCATGTGCGGAGAAAGTCTTAATCCATCCACCCTACAATATCGGTTCAATAAAAACATATTCAAATTAATCAAATGTTTGATTAATTGGTCCTGGAAAATTATTATTAAAATAAATTAACCAATAATGATACAAGATGAGTATCAAAATAAAAAAATAATGATCCAAAATGCAATGGAGTCGTACACTCTAACTGCACTGGACTAAGAAAGATAAAGACTTGTATTCATTGATTACTTGTCTTTTACACCAATGAGAGCATGAGAGCGTGGCCATTGCGGTCCCTCACCTTATCTCAACAAGCAGGGACACATAGATTCTACAAAGCTCAAACTCCATCATCTGAATCTTGTTGAGAATCATGGTGTCAAATAGTATCAATCTCATTCATCATCATCGTCACCTCTCCTTCTCTGCAATTTCTTTGAAACCAAGACTCTCTAAACTATCAACCCCTCCTGCATTTTCAACTGAATTAACTACCAAGTTAGTTTCCACCAACAAGTTTTGCCACTCTTTTATCCATAGATCACGCAGCAACATTTTGACCATCCCCATGGCATCAAACAAATTTGATGCATTGGATGGATTTGAACCCGATCCGAGTCTCACCAATGATGATCTCAAGCCAACAACAATCAGCCAAAGGACGTTTTCTTGGTGGGAAATGGCCAGTCTTTGGATTGGTCTTGTGGTTGGCGTTCCATCTTATTACTTGGCAGGCAGTCTTGTTGATCTTGGCATGGCTTGGTGGCAAGGAATTGCCACTGTAGTTGCTGCAAATCTAATTCTGTTAGTCCCATTAGTTCTAACAGGTCATCCGGGCACGAAATATGGTATATCATTTCCAGTTCTGGTTAGATCTTCTTTTGGCATCCGTGGTGCTCACATTCCTACACTTCTTAGAGCTTTGGTTGGCTGTGGTTGGTATGGGATTGAGACATGGATTGGTGGTGAGGCAATTTTCCTTCTTTTGCCGAAATTTATTAAAGAATCTTCTTTCTCTCAATCTTTACCATGGCTTGGCACTTCCCCATTAGAATTTGCTTGTTTTATTGTCTTTTGGTTTGCCCAATTGACTGCTGTTTGGAAAGGAATTGAAGGAATCAAAGAGCTTGAAAAGTACTCAGCTCCAATACTCATCTTACTCACTTCTAGTTTTCTACTTTGGGCTTATGTCAAAGCTGGTGGATTCGGTCACATGCTCTCTATATCTTCCAGGCTATCCTCTTCAGAGTTTTGGTCACTATTTTTCCCTTCACTCACTGCAAATATAAGCTTTTGGGCTACTCTTGCACTCAACATACCTGATTTTACTCGATATGCCAAGAGCCAGACTGATCAAATCTTGGGTCAATCTGGTCTTCCAATCTTTATGGGTGCATTTACATTTGTTGGCCTAGCAATAACCTGTTCTACTCAGGTAATTTTTGGTCATGTGATCTCTAGTCCAATACAACTTCTTGGACAAATAGGAGGTGCCACAACTATGATTTTGGCTATTCTAGGAATTAGTCTAGCCACCATTACAACCAACATAGCTGCCAATGTTGTAGCCCCAGCAAATGCACTTGTCAATCTAAGCCCTTCAAAGTTCACATTTAGAAGAGGAGCAATTTTAACTGCTTTGCTTGGAATTGCTTTTCAACCTTGGAGGCTTCTTCAATCGAGTGAGAGCTTTGTGTATACATGGTTGGTTGGCTACTCTGCCTTGTTGGGTCCGATTGGAGGCATAATTTTAGCAGATTACTATCTAATTCGTGGCAGGAAATTAAGCATCAAGGACTTGTACTCTGTGAGTCCTTACGGAGCTTACTACTACTCAGGAGGCTACAACTTGGCTGCAATGGCAGCTTTAATCATCGGCATTTTGCCTGTTATTCCTGGTCTGTTACAAAAGGTTGGATTCATCTCCACGGTACCGGAAAGGTTGGTTGTCATCTACAACAATGCTTGGTTTATCAGCTTCTTCTCTGCTGGTTTTATCTATTGGATTCTGTCACGTTTGAATGGAGAACAAGACACTCCACCTACCATAGACCCTCTTTTATCTACTGCAGCCTGAGTTTTTAGTTTAGTTGTGATCCTTGCATTTGGTGAACATTACATTTCTTCATTATAAACAATAATCATGACTCAAAAAAAACCAATTAGAGCTCATGTTAATCAGAGGTTTTATTATCACTACAAAATATAGCTTCATGGTAGAGAGAATTCGTTTAGTCTAGAAATGATCGAGACACAAAATTTTTGTTCTTTCAAGACTTGGGTTTGTACAAAATGTATTTAAATTGGATTTTCTACTCCATAGAATCATAAGAGGACCTATAAAATAAGGCTATGTAGTGTTTAAATCTCAATAAATGAATTGTTTTGATTTGATAATGTTGAAATTACTGAACTAATCTTTAGATTTTGATAGTGTACGGGATTGATGTAGTTTATATGACAGTTTTGAAAGGGCACACAAACAAACATTGCCGAAACATACCTGAGTTTACTCAATAGAAAAGTCAATAATTCTAGCTTCCTTCAATTAGAACAGAACCATCTCTAATTTCCCTAGTTCTCTTAGTCTTATATATGTATCAAGCTTTCTATGCTAACAATCAAGTTCAGACTCAAAACTTTTTGGTTTAATTTTTACGGGGCCAGTGATTTCTGAGTTTCTGATGTCCACATTGAGCGAGAATAATGAAAATTTCATAATTGATTAAAGTAGATAATTACAGATGATAAATGTGAATTAAGTTATAAATTTACTCCTGTGATGTGAATGTCTGAACAAATGCACTGCTAGAACTATATAATAAACCAAACAGTAGATCATTAAACATGACTTTGGGCCCAAATATTCCCTTTCCCAAACATAAATTGCAAGTTGATATTTTTTTCTTCCAAGTCTTCAAGAAGTCCACCAGCCCAAATCCACTATTTGCTGGGCCTGGATGGCTGGATCCTTGTCGACAGTCAGGCGCCGACTTGGAACTCTAACAAGATGCCAACTTGTGCGAGTCAACTTGGTCATCAATGAAAACTTTGAACAAACAGGACGCAGGGGCCAACAAGAATTGGACAAATCAAAATAAAAACCCAAATAAAAAAACGAGTTGAATCCTTAAAAATATCTGCAGCAGCCAACGGTGTTCATATACGGGGACAATGACATTGTCATCCGACCAGGAGGCAGGTGGTGTCACAGGTCAATTGTTGAAGAAAAGACAATTTCAATGTTCAAAATCGGTGGGGAAAAGTCCCGGTTTCAGAACTTATTGTCTTAGAGCTTTTGGTGCGATCGTGAGAGAATACATTTATATTAATGGTGCGTTTACTTCACTTGGAGAAATCGAAATAGGAATCAAAATGATTTGGAATCGAAATAATGTATCGGAATTAGAATAAGTTGTTTACTTCAACTGCAGGAATCGGAATCGGAATCGGAATCAACAGTATTTCCATTAAATTGTTTACTTTGCCTTGGAATCGGAATGGATTAATTATAAATTACAAATATACCCTTAATTAAAATTATAGATTAATTATAATAGTATGAAGTTTTTTTATTATCATATGCATTTTTTAATATCAAATAAAAAATTATATATTATAATAAAAAAATTATATATTATTTTAATAGTTCACTAACTTAGTGTGTAATTTTTTATTATAATATGCAGTTTTTTATATCAAATAAAAAACCGTATATTATAATTTTTTTAAAAAAAACTACAGATTATTTTAATAGTCTATAATGATAATTAAGAAATTGGTGATAAAAAACCAATGGTATGTAATTTTTTGTTATAATATGCAGTTTTTTTTTTTAATATAAAATAAAATACGTTTTTTTTTTTTTTTTTTATATTTTTAACAAGGGGTATAAAAAACTTTTTATTTTGATAAAAGGAATGAGAATCCCATTCCCAAATAGGTTGGGAGGAATGAGATTCTCATTCCACAACCCCAAGTTGATATGGGGTCTACACTTTCATTCACATTACAGAATGAATTTTAAATAAGTAAACACAATCAATCAATCTCATTCTCCATTCTCATTCCCCAATCCATGAAGTAAACACACCATAATATTTTTGAGTGCGATTTCCAGTTTGTAAGTTCATGAACTAGTGTTATAGTCTTATAGACATTATTAGATTTGTATAAACAACCAAAGTAGTCTAAGATCAATATTATCAACAATTACTATCATTGTGTGCAGGATAAGACCAAAAACAAAACGAGGGCTGCCATTAATTTTGGTTTGTAGCTATAAACCAAGCGACACCGACCCTACGCGCAACATATGCTGGAAGAATCAAATTTAGTGGGTGGACGGACTACAGAGTACAGAAAGCATTTTTGACTCTGTTCAATTCTGATCTAACGACTAGCTAGGTACCTAACTCACTATTCGTGCGAATTGAAAGTGCGGCCAATCCCTGACGCGTTTTGTGTTGAACGGAATCTAATCAATTCTAAGCTATAGACTATGTTCCAGTTCCACTGAAAGAACAAGATATTTACATAAACGTCTTTGTCTTGTAGCAAACGTTGTAAATTTGCCATTAAACATGGCAGCCGCTTGAGAACTAAATTTTTCATATTTAAAAGTATATATAATTAGAACTTGTAACACCATGATGGTAATCTAGTTTTCTTACTGAGCCAATAAATATTAACTCCATCTGATGCTAAAAAAAAAAAAGAAAGAAGTTTTGATCATATCATTAAATAAATGTTCAACAAATCAAACCAACTAAATATATGTAACAATATAACTGTATATTTTTGGAGTAATTTATTAATTTCCCTTTTTTAATCAAAATAGCATTACAAAATTTATTAAAATCATTTGTTGAAACAGGAAAAAGAATTGGAATCAAAACAATGTTTGGGTGTTTACCGAAAAATAAAATCAAATAAATGTTATAATGTTTTGTGAAATTTAAAAATTTTTGCACAAATATGTATAGCAGTTTTGGTTCGAAAACACTTAATGAAATAACTTTGTTACATGCATCCTAACTAAGATATATATATTTAGTTCTTTAATGATGGAATGATGAGTTATGAACAATGAATTTGACGAGCTATACATTTTAATACAAAACTTAGACCCTGTGATAAGACAATTAATTATTAAAAAAAAAAATGATAAGACAATTAAGCCAAATCAGATACTTAATTGTCTGACAGTTCTATGTATCCTTACACTATAAATTAATAATTAATATTCTTTTATTCAATTTTGGTATGCGTAACAATCAACATCAGGTCATTATTGCTCTTTCTTATGATTTCTCAAAGTCTTCTCTCCTATTTTCAAGTACTAGTGAAGCAATATATTTCATAGTATCTGAAAAGGGTAAAGAGGTAAGCACGCAAGTTGAATATAAAAAAATAGAGAAATATTAATTAAGGAAAAAAAAAAATAATAGACATAAATGATCATTCTCGTAAAATATGGGAAGACCAGTTGAGATGTGAAGTATTAGAGGACATAAAATAAAGAGGATTACATGTACAAAACATACAATATTGAGTTGCTGACCGGGACCCAAAACATGCAACGAATGGAGACGAAAGGACAAATCATGTAACACGGGCGCATAAAAACTGTGGAATTTCTGGACCAGCTTGGCGCCAACTCACCTACTCGGGCACGCACGCAGCGTAAACAAGCTAAGACAAGGAAAAATTTTCCAGAAGAAGCATTAATTTTATCGGTCTAATATCATCCTATAGCTATCTTATAGTCTACTATGATCAACTAATATATATATATATATATATATATATTGTTTCCTTTCACTATACCCATTTAATGAGATTACTCAAAATTTATTGAGATTAATCAGTATATCTGTAGCTTAGATGCATATTCCTATAATTTAGAAGCGATGAAAATCCGGACACTAAATTTATTAGTCATAATAATGGAGGGTGGTCTACTGGCTTTTGGGTTGGGTTGATTGACTTATAGAGAGGGTCGTAGGTGACATGACTATATAATTCGTGATTTAGAGGAATAGTTTAAAGGCACGGTGACCTAAGGCTAAAAGGGCATTCATGTTCAAGGAATTTGATAGGAAACAAAAGGCCATTTGGATCATACATAACAACTTCTTTGTATAATATTGGTACTATTAATAGTATCTTAGCTCAGTCTGTTATGTTTTCATTTTTTATGAACTTTTAAAGATAATTTGATATAAAGAACATATACTTTCCTATCTGAAATTTAATGTTAAAAAATAAAAATAAAAAAACCTTCTTATACTTATCTAAAATAACACCTATCACCATCATATACATATAAGAATTATCACTATTATATCATAGAAATACAAATTCAATATTGCTTTTATTATTCAATTTCATAAAAGTCGTTTCTTTGAAAACGAATTTAAGAATTGTTATTAAGCATGTATGAATACATAAACATTGAATGCTGCCAATACTTCGAGTTATTGTAAAAAAAATTGAAACTTGAAATCTGGCTCTTTTCAATGAACGGTCTCTGTAAAACGAATTAAGTAATTGTTATCAAGCATGTATTAATATATAAACCTTGTGTTGGAAAAATGGGATAAACACCAATTTTAAGGACCCATTTAAATTGGATTAAAGATCTTGATTGAGATATATCAAAATGGATTCATGAAAAAAATTGTGCTTGGATGAATAAAAATTGAATTGAAGATTTAATTTTCAAAATATAACTGTTGGATTAAGTGTTATGAATGAAGTTATTAAATTTGGAAAAATGTAACTGCAAAATTAAATTACACATTTAATTTTTTAAATTGTAACTATAAGTATTAACTATATAATTGAATTGCAATTTTAATTACCATTAATTAAAAAAATTTGAATATTCAAATCGTAATAGTTAGTGTTAATTACAAATTTGAATTTTTAAAGCGTAACCGTTGATTCAGTTTAATGACTGATTTTAAATCAATTTTGTAACCACCCAGACATCCTTTCTAGTCATTTAGAAAAAAATTGAGAATTCATTTTGTTTTCCAATTTATTTTTTTCTCAAACACTATTCCTAGTTATAGGTGTCCAGAGTGATAAAGATTTAGATATAAATCAGTTCGTCAAATAAGTCTGGTTTGTGTTGTTGTATCTTAAGAAACAAATGCTGAACAACTCAAATGATAAATAACGAATTTACCGTAGTTATTATAGACCTCAACACTTTTACTTTTTATTTTATTTTAATTTTTTTCTGCTTTAAATTCTTTATAATCGAGAGAGTTTCTAGAATTTTGATTCTATATTGTTTTCTGATCTTGTTATTATCATCAATTTTTCTAACACCTTGTTTGATAGCAGTGCTTATGTTATTGTAACTTAAAATTGAAACATGAAACCTGACTATTGTTTTTTTTTTTTTAAATGAGTGGTCTCCCTGTAGTGTCACATAAAAAGATTATAGATCAAGCAATAGAAAAAGACTTATAACAAGTTGAATGTCCAACTGGGTCTACGGAATTAAAATGAATGAAGTGAAGAGTGAAACTCTCAAAAGCCCTAGAGAAGTAGAGATACATTTAAACGAGAGGAAACGCACGTTTGGAATATAATAATATTGGAGAAGCACAAGTACAAAAAGTTAGAGGTCAATTACAGCTGTCTTGCATGCATGGATAAGCATAAGACATTTGGAAGATTGGTGGAAGATGAGCCATTATAACATAGCAAAAGCAAATAAATAACCATTATCAACACTTTCTCTTCTTAATTTTTGCGTTTATTTAACCTATGTGGTTTCCTGGAACCAGAGTGCTGGAGTTAAGCGCTTCTATTATAATATTATTACAAATCTTTAAAAAGAAGGTAATGATATTGATAAGAATACAATGTAGCTACGTAGCTGACAAAGTCGACACCATTTCCCTTTTAAGGTAGTATACATATACATATATATATATATATATATATATCTGGCATGTACAATCTACTCCATTGTTGACCAACCCCAGTGTCCTGCAACTCAACGTAGTTTCTTTCAAGGTCTAATCACTTCTAATGCCCTCTATTTGTCTGCCTTTACAATTCATATTAGTATATATTATTTATAACCAATTTCGTACTAAAACACACTACAAAAGGTCAATAGTTGTCATACGCATATATCTCTTAATTGTATATTATAGAATGTAACTTGAGGGATTCGAATTGAATTAATTTTTCTTGATTCGGATGATCAGGTTCTCATTGCTAGGGAATCCCTAGTGAATGCTTTTAATGTTGTAATTTGTGAATGCATGGTAGTTAACTAAAACTATACATTTTGATGTTTATGGACAAATTAAACGCACTGTCTAATGTATATAACATATACATATATTTATGAAACATATTTTGTATCCACAAAATGAAATTTTCAAGTATTTGAGGACGGCTCATTTTGAAGATTTAGAAAACTTTGAATAATATCCTAAAAAATGAAACAGCTGATGAGTAGAATTGCAAAAATCTTTGAATTGTTGGATTCTTACGTGTGCTTCTATAATTAGGTCTGTTGATATATAAAAGATGTCCTACACGCCTTACTGTTATGATTGTTTAGATTATAAAAGATGTCCTACACGCCTTACTGTTATGATTGTTTAGATTATGATAATCTAACAGTAAACTTACCTCATTCCAAACTATTCCATGATGCAATTGGTTTTTGTAATTTGCTTCACAGCATGCACACATCAAACTAAGATATCCGTCACAGCAAGTTATATAATAATCCAAAGTCACAATTAAGAAATTAATTGGCAGATAAAATTTTTCTTGGATCATGTCAGAGAGGATGTTCATTCATCATAAATATTTTCATCATCTATTCTCACCAAATATGCTTTATTTTATTTATTTATCTAATAAAATTAGCTGTATGTCAATTTTTTTTTAAAGCAATTAATCTAATTTCTTGGACAAAATCTACGTGTAAATGAAGAGCTTATTGGTTGGTCGGTTGATCCTACGTAGTCACGAACCAGAAAGTCATCTAAAAGACTAAAATTCTTGTGATTCATATTTGAGCACAGCCAGTCAAAAAATCTTAAACGAATCAATATAAATTCATATTATACCATATCACTGCTCTGCCACCAAAAAATAATGCAACTTGGCAGACATTTTACAATCATCATTTTGTAACTTTATATATAGTCGTCTTTGCTTTGGCTTTTTCGAAAAATGGGCTAACAACTAACCCTAGCTATCTTCTATATAGCATTATGTGCTTTCTTATTTGAACGGTGAAAATAAACATGCTTTTACGGTTAGAAACATTAGAAATGGAGACAAAAACAGGCATTCACTTTATAACAATCCCTCCCATATTGATTTAAAGTTTCCTAATCATGTTGAAATCACCATAGCCATATACAATTTTTTGAAATTAGGATGAACTGTCTTTTTATGATTATTAGTTTATTGTAAGACCATCTTGGATTAATTACTAATTTTCACCTCTCATTTTTACGATTCCTACCGTACATTATTAATAAGAATAATGTTATACTTTCAAAAAATTTATCAAAATGATGTAGCAAGCTGATTTGTAGTTACCATATTAATTTTAGGATGATATATTGATAAGATTGTAATTATACATAAACTTGGTACATAATTTAGACAAGGAATTTGAAAAAAATTTTAGGTAGTGTGACATTACTCTTTTAATAGTAAGATTGTCCTTAATTAACTACTAATTTTCACTGCTCATTTTTACGATTCCTAGCATACACTACAATAAAACGTGCTATCCATACAAGAATATTCATATCGGGCACTAATGGCCCAGTATGAATATCACTTTTTTAATTAAAAAAATTAAATTGAATTATCCATACGGGACATTAAAGGTTTGGTATGGATAATATTTTTTTATTAATAAAAAATTATGTAATTCAATTATCCATACTTGACACTAACAACCTAGTATGGATAATATTTATTTTATTTTTTAAAAAATTTAAATTTAATTTTCACACTTGGCATTAATGGCCCAGTATGGATAATCATATTTTTCAATTTTAAAAAATTTAGTTAAGTATCAATAACAGACCGTTATAAACCCAGTATAGATAATTTTTTTTTAAATTTTAATTATTAAGTTTAATTATCCATATTGTGCAATAATGGGCTCAGTATGGATAATATTATTTTTAATTAAAACAATATTATTTATCCATATCGGGCCATAATGAGCCCGGTATGGATAATGCTTTTGTACATATATATATTTTATTATTCATACCAGACGTATAACCGGCCCAGTATGGATAATATTTTCTATATCGGGCGCTTAGTGGTCCAATATAGAAAATCAAAAAATATACAACACACTCCTATCTTATTTCACCATTTTTTCTCTCTCTATCTTTTTCTCTCACATCATCTCTCTCCTAACCCTAGTCACCCACCCCTCCCCCCTAACTTCGCCAGCAATTCACCACTTCAGTAGCTGCACTGTTCGTCGTCGTCTACCACCATTGCCGATCTAGCGTCAGTTAGTCTTCTCTCTTTTTCTTTTTCTCCTTTTCTTCTTCTTCTTCTTCTTTTATCTGAATAAAAACCGAACTTATTCCAGCCGCGTGATCGCCGATGCGGCTCTTTGGCTGTCGCTTCTTTTTTTTTTTAATTTTTTTCTTTTCTTCTCATTTTTTCACTTATTTTCTTCTCTTGCAACCATCACCGAGAATTGTCACCGTCTAATGCCATTGTATTCACCGATATACTCCTCTTTTGCTGTTTTCTTTGTCAAGAAGGTATGAACTTTATGATTTTGTGTTTTCTGATGCTTCAAGAATTCCAATCTTCAATTAGAGATGATGCTATCTCTTAAGTTTTAAGCATGGAGTAACGAGGTCGAATTCGAGGAATGGGTCGGAGTGTAACACTTTTTACTGTACATGCATCTGTGGTTGGTGGACAAGACTTTACACAATACCAACAACATGTCTATTGTGAGATGACAACCATAAAACAGACAATTACTAATTTGATAAATTTGCTCATGACTCATTTGTTGAACATAGATTAAGTTTAAGTACTAACATGTATTCCTCACATATAACCAATAAACAACTCAAAACTTTTAAAATTTATTTACTTCTATTTTTTGGTACTTAGCATTTTTTTTCCCATATTCATGTTTTCTCACAAGTGAATGTAATCATGTTTTCATATTTTTTACTATGTGTGTGTTTGTATATATATATATATTGTTTGCCTATATATTTATGGAGAGACATTGTTTTGATTAGATCGATTGTAAAAGTATTGTAGTGTATAAATTGTAGGGGAATTAAATTTTTGGCAATTTTACCAAAATATTTGTAAAATTAATTGAGTTTATATGTATTATTTTATATATTGAGTCTATTACCTATATGTTGTCAAATAGGGGTATCTTAATATTTTTTTTCCCAGTATCCCGCTATTTATTTTTTTTGTAGACACAATATTCAAGTGCCTCAAATTTGATGAAAGTTAGTAAAAATATTAAATTTGCTGAACCTTCAGTGAAGATAAATAGTCATGAAATTTATATTATTTATTGTTTCAACTTAATTTCATATATAGATGTAATTATTTAAATTTTTTAATAAGAGTAATTATTTAAACTTTTTATGCATATTTAGTCCATATCTTGGGGTTCTACAAGCCAAGCTGGTGGATCGAGTGAAAACCACTACAAGTTATTAGACTGGATGGGTAATGAACAATAGTGGTGGAAGCGAAAATTGACATAAAGGACTCCAATGCTAAAGTTCATCACCTCAAGTTTGGTCTAGATTATTAACAAGTTTATGTGAAGAAAATAATTATTAGTGTTATGCTACCACGACCTACCAACGAGTTGCTAACTTTACAAAATGCATTACACTCATTTATTGTTTGACCAGTAAAATATATTATATCTTAGGATTATATACTGATTTGTTATAACATATCACAATATAGGTTGACTTTAGGTGATATACGTTAACTTTAAGTTATATATATTTATATGCGTTTTAGATGTATGCTGAGATTTGATTAATGGTTTGTTGATGTATATTGTTACTTTTATTGTAATATTAAATTATATATATTTTAATCTAATTTTTTTAAATTAAAATGTTTTTCATACCAGACACAGGTCAAGTATGGATAAAAGTAACAATACTAGATCGTCTAGTGTAAATAATTACCCATTCCAAGCAACGATCCTGTATGGATAAAAGTATCCATACTAGGTCAGAGCCTAGAATGGGTGTGAGTAGCCATACTGGACACCCACCCTGTATGGATAACAGTATCCTTATTGGGCAATCGCCTTGTATGGATAGTCATATTCACGAGTTGACCCATTTCTTATATCCTATCTATACCAGGTATCACCCGATATGGATATCCAGTATTCATATCGAGCGAGCACCTGATACGAATATTGTTGGTATCAATGCCAGCAGTATCCACGTCGGGCGATCTGCCCGATATAGATAGTCAATCATACCGATCTGTATGGTATAGTTGATCTGTTTTGTTGTAGTGATACATTTTCAATAAATCTATCACAGTGATGAGACTTGCTGAAAATTTTATATGTATAATGCATCATAGTGATGAGATTCGCTAAAAATTTTATATATAAATAATATATATAATTTAGGTGATACATTAGCTGCATAAAACATTGACAAGAGCAAGGTACAAGTTCTTCCTATAGACTATTATGTTGTGAAAACAAAATTAAATTGACAAATTCTTAGGACAATGGACACAGAATCCTACCAACTTTTTCGAAAGATATAGTTCTCTCTCGTAACCATATTATATGTGATAGATCTAATGTTGTACAGCTTAAGACTAAGTCACATATGTTACTGACAAATCATGGAACTAATATACAAGCTACATAATACCATATATCAACAAATACAGGTCCAGGTATCAACAGTTCATTCAAGCACACCAAGAATTAGATATTATATATATATATTATATTTTGGCATAATATATATATATATATAAAATAAAATCCTGAAAGGTAGTCAAAAATCAAAATTGGCATGAAAAGTTAAATATGGAATACCAATCTTTTTGTTGTTCATGAATGATAATACATATACGATACATGAAAAACATGGAAATATCATTAATCACATTGTTTGGAGTTTAACACTTAGACTTCGTTTGATACAACTTCTCTAAATACATATTTCAAAAGTAGATCTTTTGGAAAAAAGTTACTAGTTGTTTGATTGTCAATTAAAAAGCTCTTTTAAATTATAAACTGTTTGACTAAATTATTTTAAAAATATTTTTAGATTATTAATTTATCAAAAAGGACATAAGAGGAAGAAGTAGTATATTCATTATAAGAATATAATTACTTCAACCTCAACCATAAAAAATTAATCAATTGTAATTGTAATAAAGATTTTATTGCTCACTCCTAGTTTAATTAGTCTCAAAAAATAAAATTGCATGATATATATATCAACGAACCAATAATAAAATTGACTATAGTATATCATTACATTGCTTTAACAAAGCACTACCGATTGCAATATATCATTCCATTACTTCAATAAAGAACTTTATATGTATCAACGAACTTATAATAAAACCAATTACGGTAC
The DNA here is from genome assembly GCA_019925255.1 of Litchi chinensis. Classification (NCBI taxonomy): domain Eukaryota; kingdom Viridiplantae; phylum Streptophyta; class Magnoliopsida; order Sapindales; family Sapindaceae; genus Litchi; species Litchi chinensis. The sequence goes on along the minus strand of CM034475.1, from coordinate 8,466,871 downwards.
ATATATATATCAATGAACCAATAACAAAACTAATTATAGTATATCATTCTTTTACTGCAATAAAACACTTCACATATGTTAACAAACTAATAATAAAATCAATTGCAGTATATATATACACGCAGTGTCTATATATATAGTGTATATATACAGAATCAGCATCAGCATAAGATTAAAAAAAAAAGTTGCAGTAGATAAATCACTCAAAACCAATAGAAAACCAAAAAAAAAAAAAACACTCCATATATATCAACAAACCAATTACAATATATCATTCTATGGCTTCAACAAAGAACTTCATATATATTAATGGATTAGTAATAAAACCAATTGGAGTATATATATATATATATACACACACGCACGCAGTGTTTATATATGTAGTGTATATATATAGAATCAGCATAAGATAAAAAAAAATTGCAGTATATATATTAGCCAAAACCAATTATTAAAAACACACACACACACGCACACATAAAATATAGAAAACTTACTAATTAAAGAGGAGATCTCAGATGTTTTTATGAAATAAAAAATGAATGAAAATGAAGACTATGTGTTTATATTTATAAAGAAAGTATAATAGGGTTATAAGGGTATAGAGATATTAACATAATAAAATAAGATAGATTAGATATTTTAATCTTTAAAAAAAATAAAAATAAAAAAGATCTACTTGGAAAAACTCAAAATTTGAGCTTATTCAAGTGATATTTTTCAGTTTTTTTAATTCTTCAAAGTTCTATTGAGATGTCAATCAAACAACATTAAAAAAATTAAGTAGAGTTTTTATTATTAAAAAAGTACTTTTTGCCAGTAGATAAGTTGTACCAAACGTATATTTAGACTTCGTATTTAGACTTCGTTTGGTACAGCTTTTTAAAATAGATCTTTTAGAAGTAGATCTTTTAAAATATATCTTTTGGAAGAAAGTTGTTGATTGTTTGGTTGTCAATTAAAAAATATCTTTTAAATTATAGACTGTTTAGTTAAATTATTTTTAAAACACTTTTGGACTATTAATTTATCAAAAAAGATATGAGAGAAATAGTAGTACTATATTCATTCTAGGAATATAATTACTTCAACCTTAATCCTAAAAAATTAATCAATCGTAGTAGTAATAAAAATTTTCTTGCTCACTCCTAGTTTAATTAGTCTCAAAAAATAAGATTGCAATATATATATATATATATATATTAATAAACCAATAACAAAAACAATTACAATAGATTCAATTACTTCAACAAAGCACTTCATATATATTAATGAACCAATAATGAAACCAATTGCAGTAAATATATATCTTTCTATCTTTGGTTTTGGTTTTATTTGTCATAAATATTATATATTATATTTGTGTTACATATATATATATATCTATATATGTAGTGTATGCATAAAATCAGCATAAGATTAAAAAAAAAAAAATTGCAATATATATATCAACCAAAACCAATTGAAAACAAAAAAAAAAAAAAAATACACACACACGAAATATAAAAAACTTACTGGTTAAAGAGTTCTCAGATTTTTTTATGAAATAAAAATGAATGAAAGTGGAAGATATGCGTTTATATTTATAAAGAAAGTGTAATAAGGTTATAAGGATATGAAGATATTAACAAAATAAAATAGAGGTAGATTAGATAGTTTAATCTTTTAAAAAAAGACTCAAAAATATCTACCTGGAAAAGTTTAAAATTTAAGCTTCTTCAAGCAGATATTTTTTAACTTTTTTAATTCCTTAAAAACTCTACTGGGATGTCAATCAAATGATATAAAAAAAATCAAATAGAGCTTTTAATATTAAAAAAATATTTTTAGACAGTAGATAAGTTGTATCAAATATTCACTTAATGAGATTGCTCTTTCTGCAAAACTGGGGTAAAATTAAGCCAAAAGATCCGGATTCAAAATAAATTCATGAAGAAGTGAGATCTGTTTTAGGATTTACTCCGGTGTTTAGAAATTGATTATTTGATAAAGATACATATACTTGATGCCCCACTCTAAGAAAGGGACCACAGCCCAAACGGAATATATATATATATATATATAGAGAGAGAGAGAGAGAGAGAACAAAAAAATTAAAATAATGGTCATCCGAGATAGGAAAGGGACCTAGTTAGGTTAATTAGCTGCATGCCAAAAGTCAGCCATGGTATTATTTGACAAATAGAGGAGAAGCCAAGCTTCATTATCAAACCGTAGGGCCCTAGACAAGAAGACAAAGACCACTACAGTTTTATAGATTTTGAAATTTCAAGTAATGGTACAGAGGTTTTATGACCTCCTGACTGGATTTTTTTTCAACGGTTTCGTTTTGTAGAACGTGTATTCACAAAACCGGTTTTTCTTAAAACTAGCTACTGGTTTTTAGTCCCTTCATGAATCTCCCCTCCTATAAATACACAATCAAGCTGCTCCTTCTCCGTATGTTCTCTCTATCCAATTCTTTGTCCCTTCATAACTTTTTAACAGAAAAAGGTATCTGTTTATATTCAAAGCCCTCTCTCTTTTTCTCTCTCTGCAAATTGATCTATATATTTATATAAATGCTTGTATTTGTGTTACAGGTGTGCAGGCAGATAGTAGTTTATATATAAGATGTCTCCTGCAATGGCAATCATGAATGATCAGAACAAGGTAAATGATGATGATCATATACTGGAAAGACAGTACCAGAAAGGAGTGAAGCATCTTTGTGAAAATGGATTAAACAAAGTCCCTGGAAAGTACATATTGCCAGATTCTGAACGACCCAATGCAGATAAACAACCACCACTGCATGTGGCGGTGCCTAATCTTAAGTTGCCCATCATTGATTTTTCTGAATTACAAGGTCCAAATCGCTCCCAGGTCCTCCAGTCCCTCTCCAATGCTTGTAAGGAATATGGTTTTTTTCAGGTAAGTTTTGATTAGTCACATAACTTTATTGCTAATTCCAAAGAGAAAGTGTATGTTAATTTATCATACGTGTGCATGCAGGTGGTTAATCACGGTATCACAAACGAAGTTATCAGCAGTATGATTGATGTGAGTACAAGGTTTTTTGCACTCCCAATTGAGGAAAGATCTAAGTACATGTGCTCGGATATGACTGCACCAGTTCGGTATGGAACTAGCTTTAACCAGAACAAGGATAGCGTATTCTGTTGGAGGGACTTCTTGAAGCTAATGTGCCAGCCCTTATCAGAAGTTCTATCTCATTGGCCCTCTTCTCCTACCGACATGAGGTAAATTAATAAAGAGTTTTAGCTTTCAAATCAACACGTGCTACCATTTAATTCCTTAATTATAATTGGCTATATGTATATCAACACTGTAGAAATTAATTACCAATACTATGCAAATTGTAATTGATTAAATTACACTTGAAACAGGAGATTGGCGGCTACCTACGCAAAAGAAACGAAACACTTGTTTATGAAGATAGTGGAGGCCATCTTAGAGAGCTTGGGACTGTGGGGAGCCACCATGAATAAGACAGGAGATGGTGATGAAATTTTAAAGCAATTTCAAGATGGAAGCCAGCTCATGGTTGTAAACTACTACCCGGCATGCCCCGAACCTAATCTAACCCTAGGAATGCCACCCCATTCCGATTACGGTTTCCTCACCCTCCTCCTCCAAGATGAGGTCCAAGGCTTACAAATCCAACACCAAGATAGATGGGTCACTGTTCAACCCTTACCCAATTCATTTGTTGTTAATGTTGGAGATCACCTTGAGGTGTGTATCATATATATATATATATATATATTTCTATATATGCATGCTGCTGGCTGTTTTTTTTTTTTTTTTTTTAATGATAATCTAATGGTGTTTGCTATTATTATTGATTTTGTTGGTTAGATATTCAGCAATGGAAGATACAAGAGTGTATTGCATAGGGTTCTTGTGAATTCGGCCAAGTCTCGGGTATCTGTGGCTTTTTGCATTCTCTTCCTTTCGAGTCTATGGTCCGGCCATCGCCTGCACTCGTCAACAAAGCCAACCCTAGGCGTTACAAGGACACGGATTTCTCTAGTTTTCTTGACTACGTTTCATCATGTGAGCCCAAGAGGAAGGACTTCTTGGAGTCTAGAAAATTAACGGTTTGATCAACAAACATATATATAATTCGAGTCACATTAAAACGGAGTATGTTGACTTTTGTAGCACCAATTATATAGCAATAATTGATTGAAGCGTAATTTTTTATTTTTTTCTGATAATTTATTTTCTTCTCGGGTTAAGGTGATTATTAAGTCAGAATCCAAAGCTTATGTAACACACACCCATTTTCTAGGCTACATATGCCTTGTTAGAAGACAGCTTTGCAACAGCAATATGTTGTGAAATAGTAAATTTTTGTAGCTGTAATTGTATGAAAGAACTATCCCTTAATAAAATTATCTTTTCGTATCATTTTCCTGATCCTATTTTTGTTGCCTTATCAGAATCACAGTGAGAAGTATGATACAGTCAATTCTGCAAACTTCATCTTTAATTGTTTGTATTCAAACAGTAATTATATAAATAAATTGTTTCTGGAACATTGGCAAACATTTTAGTTTGTTTTATTTTTCAAATGCATATTGGTCTAAGTTAATATAACAAAATTGATTTTGTTGCAACTGAGAATGTTTATTGAAGTAAATATATTTTGGGATTAATAACTTAAACATAGAAATCATGAGATAGGCATTAATAATTTTTTTTTTTTTTTAAACTCTTCTTTATGAGAGTTGAGATGGACCTTTCTAAATCAAGTATTAGGTGATGATCAGCACGCAAGAAAATTAATCTTACAAACAAAATAAAAAACTTCACACATTGAAATGAGTTAGGTATAAACTCAAATTCCTTTTAATAAGAAAAACGAGAGAAGTAATCATCCAATTGTATAAAAATTCTATACCAAAGTTGATGTGTGAGATTAACTTGGAAGTTAGATATTAAATACAACCCATTATGAGTTGGTTAAGTTTGTTTTTGTTTTTATTTTAAAAGTAGAAATAAATATTGAGTAAGAAGAGATCTATTTCAAAGTAGAAGTAATTAAGTTTCAAGATAATACTTCTTTTTTATAAATTGAGCCTAATGAGCTAAAGAGATCAAAGAGACAAGCTTTAGTTTAAATTTATATAAAAGGAGATACATTAATTACTTAAAAAGGAAAAAGAAATGAGATTCTTGAAGAGATTTTCTGGCAATCCATTTCATTCTATTAAGAAATATTCCAAAAGACCATAACTCAAAAGAAAGACTAAAAGTAGCTTGAAGTAAAGTCGTATCACAATTAATGGTGGGTCCAAAGAGCTAGGGTATTAACTTTGCGCAAATGCGAATGTAGACGAATAAATTCGGATGTGCAACTCAAAATCAATGAAGCCGCCTGGTGCAGGCAACCACATGGTTGAAAATATTAGAAGGGGTCGATGGCTTTGGATCCACCATTTGTAGGCCAACGTGCTCTTGAATTGGACCACAATTACTTGGTCTTGGTTGACTCACATGCTTGGTTTTGTTTGAATTGACTTGATATATCAGTGGTTTCTGGAATATTTGATCTAATAGATGACTCCAAGTATATAACAAGACTCAACTCAAGTCTTCCAAACAGGTCGCGTGGTTTGCTCGCTTACCAACATATGACGGAGAGTCAGATTTCATTTATGCCTCCTATTCTACACACACACACACACACACACACACACACATATATATATATATATGAGTTTTGTTTTTTGTCTTTTGTTTTTGTTTTTGTTTTTTGTTTTTTTTTTTTTTAAATCTTTATAAACTGTATTAAACATTTGAATCAAGCATGAATTCCACTGTGGAGAGCTATATGGATTGCAAAATGAAATAATTGAATCTAAATTGACTGATTTTGATCAATTTTATAATATTAATATAGTAACTTAGATCTGTTATACATTTTCTAGTGACTCCTTTCCACATTAGATGACCAATATGCTTTATTGAATTGTCAAACCGAACAGTTTAAGATCATCACATATCACATGTGGTGAATACGTGGATACTATAATTGTTCATGTATTTTTTTATTTTCTACCAGTCGGTTCAATGTTTGGACTTTGGAGTCTAAATTGGTGGTTTCTGCTGAATGCTGATAATAAATTATGATAAATGGAACTTCTAAAAATCAACCCACATTACCTGACCAAATTGATTTTGTTGAAATTCCTTACACAATTGTACAAATTTGAACTTCTATCAGTTCAATAGTGACTTTTTTTTTTTTTTTTTTAATAAATTTAGAAACAATTATTCACACTGATATTTTAGGACAAAAATAATATTTAAACCTCTAATATATTATAATCAAGATAAGTGTATGTTTAACCACTCCAATTAACGATCGGTGTGGAACACTATATCCATTTTTTCTATATATATATATATATATATATATATAACATAAAAATTTGAACTTTTTTCTAATATTGATCCCTTTTTTAAAAAAACTTTATGGCTCGACAACTGAATTCAAATCCTATTGTACTTGGTATAAGTGTAAGTGTGATAAAAGTCTAAATGCCCGTGAGTTTTTTGACACGCCTCTTCTCAAAGGAAATTAATGGTGATTTTCTAAGGTAGTGACTATTAATGAGAAATAAACTGAGACATGAATAGCTGGTAGAAATTTTCAATTCCGATTGGGAGAACTCATGCACCATGCTCGAATCTTGATTGGTCCACCATCACTCTTGTAGAGGACTAGAGGAAGCATACGCATATGTACATTGTACATACATAATTCATCCCATAAATACAAACACGTAAGTAGTAAAAACCCATTTTATAAGCCCCAAGATTTGTGTTATATGTTGAGGATATTCGGATATGGAACAAGCCCACAAACGCTTTTCTGCTTTCGTCAAAATGGGTTTAAGGCCCAATTTACAATTATGTATCTCGGCCGGCCTAGTTCTAGTGTTACCTGTGCTTCCAGTCCGCTTAACTCTTTATTTTGTTGAGAAAATTAAAAATTTCTCCCCTATAACAATGAAAAATTAGTTTTAATTAAAATAATTTTTATCGAAATTAAATTTATAATTACTCAATTGTCTTTTATGTAAGCTCACTCCCATCTGATGAAGAAATTGGAACCAATCAAACAATTGAAAGAGAGCTGTGGGGCTGCACTGTAGAGGTTGGGAACAAAACCAGATCTTAGAGGTAGCATTTCTTTGATACAGTTTTTTTAGATCCACCCACAGTAGACCACCATTCTATTACCTTTTTTAAAAATAATTTTTAGTTTACTTTTTACGTTGCATATGGTGTTGCTGACATCAGCTATGATATGATTTTGAGACACGGTCTAAGAATCTACTCTCAGAAGCGGGAGGGAGCAACCCACAAATTTGTATATTCACACATTAAAAACAGTAAAATAACAAATATGGATTTTTTAAATTTATAAAAATTTAATTTTTCGAGAAAAGCAATATGGTTGGGTGATAAACATGACATCTCTCATTTCCTCGCCTTTAAGGTCATGAGTTGGGTCTTGATTTACGACCAATCAAACCACATTTATCTGAAAATTAAATTTTTATAAATTCAAAAAAATTCATATTTGTTATCTGTTTTTAATCTTTAGATGTACAAATTTGTGTTGAAATTTTTAATGTTTTTGCTGGAATGAATTATGATCAAATGGTGTATGAAATTATATATATATAAATAAAACAGAAATAAATACTAATATTTATATAATATAATTATATTGCAATGTCTTTGGAAGATGATAACTCCTTATGTAAAGTCAAATTATCTTGAATTGAATTCTTACTTGAACAATTATTAAGGTTATGTTTGAGACTGCTTCTATTTATAAAATAATCATTTATAGCTTAACTTATAAAATAATCTGCTTAAAATATAAGTAGATAGATGTTTGGTAAATTAATTTTTTAATTGATCAATTTGACAAAAAAGTGAATGTAATATGTTTGGTAAATGTCAAGTGATTATATAAAATTACTAAAATGAATATTGTTATGAGAATATAATATAGTCGTTTTTTAGCTTATTCTTTTTCCAGCTTTTTCCATTTTTATTTTTTTTAATTTTTTCCGAAATTTAAATAAAGGAACTTTTCATAAAATACAATAAAAAAAGAATTATTTTATTAATTTTAAATAAAAAATAAATTGATTTTAAAAAATGATTGGTGGCTACCATATGTACCGAGCGATGAACCTCCATTGCCGAGGCCTCCTTTGAAAGCTCCGATAATTGCTAAAGGAGTCCTCCCCGTTGATAAAGGAGGCACAATCCTTCATCGCTATGATATATGAGTTGTCGATTTCTCCAACAAATGGAGGAGACAATCGACTCCTCCAACGTCGAAAAGGGATCGACTCCTCCAACGTCGAAGGAGATCTAATCCGTCTTCGTTGATATCCAATGATGTCATCGAAGGAGGATCGACCTCTTTTGGCATTGGAGAAGTAGATTAACTCCTCCAAAACTAGAGTCGATTATGTTCCTCATAATGAAGGATGATCGCCTCGTCCATCGTTGAAGGAGGATTAGCTTATTCTACTGACTTTGACAGTTGTAGGAGGAAGCCCAACAATGGATGTCGATATTGGTGGCCACAATTTATTTTATTTTGTATTAATTATTTTATAAATAATAATAATAATAATAATAATAATAATAATAATTTATTTTGAATTTTGAATTTTCAGTTTTTAATAAATTATAATTAAAGTAGGAATATTATTATCATTTTATTAAAATGGAAAGGGCAATATGGATATTTCAAAAATCAAGGCATAGCTTCTCCGATAACCAACTTAAAAAGCTAACCCTTGGCCAACTTCTCAAAAATTAATTATAGGAGAAACAGATTATAAAATAGGGGGAGGGACAAAAGTAGCATATTTAAGTAGTGACTTAACATTTATGTCCCTTTTGAGAAAATGTGACAATGGAGTTACAAATGATATGTAAAAGTATCAAAATACCCTTCCAATAAAAATGTGTAATAATAGTTAGGTTTTGAAAAAAACTTGTTCCCCCCAAAATAAAACCTTGAAAAAAACATTTTCCCTCCCAAAATCAACAACAGCCTCTGTCTCCCCAAAAATCAACACTCGACGTCGTCTGTTCGTACCGTACACAGAGCCACACAGCGCCGTCGTCGTCGTCTGCCCTTTGCCATCTAGTTGTCTGTGTCAGTCTTGCATGCGTGGCACCGGACACTCATCTCCTCGCTGTGAAAGTCGAAGCCGTTGCCTCCCCCGCCGTTGGTCGCTTTCATCGTTCCCTTCCTCGGGCGGAGCCGCTGTGCCCTGACTTCGTTTGGTCACTCGCACATGAATGACAGTTGACTTTATTTGGTCGCTACGAAACGCGAAGCCCCTACCTCCCCCTCTGTTGGCCGCGACCGTCTACCTTCCTTACACAAAAACTGGTACATCCCACAACTTCTATTTCAGATTTTTAAAGCTTAGTTTGGCTTGAGTTCTACATTGCTGTCCAAATTTGGCTTTGCTTCATGTTTCGAACTTTGCTTGTGATTTATGATGGATTTTGCTTGTAATATGAAAGTTTGGTTCTTTACTCTGTTGTGATCAATCATTTGTAAAAATGAGTTATGAAAGTGACTAAAGGTGTAAACTTTCTCTTTGTTGAATGAAACTGATTTATATGTTTGAAGTAGTGATGGAAATTGACAAATAGGGTATTCGTTTTGTGTGACATGTACTACTTGTCAATTTTTATAACAAAATCGAAACAATAATCTCTGTTCTTCTGTATTCTGAATTTGGAAATCAGAACATGTTTTGAAACCAAGTAGAACATGCTTTGAAATCAAAACATGACTAGTGTTTTTAACACAAGTGGTGTCATTGGTTTATGGAGAAAATTGGTATCCAAAACACTAGTCACACTAAGGTGCGAGTGTTAATAATAGTAGTTATGTCGGTGTGATTAATGGTGCTGTGGATATATGCAAAAAGTCAGTAGCCAAAACACTAGTCACTCAAAAGTGACTAGTGTTAATAATGTTATTCAGCTCGGTGTGACTAGTGATGCCATGAGTTGATAGAAAAAAACCAGTAGACAAAACATTAGTCACACCAAGGTGACGGGTGTTAGTAACATTAGTTACCTGGGTGTGACTAGTGTTTTGACTACTGATTTTTTGACCATCAACTCATGGCACCACTAGTCACACCGAGGTTACTAGCATTATTAACACTCGTCACCTTTGTGTAACTAGTGTTTTGCCTACTGTTTTTTTTTTTTTTTTTTTTTCCATAAACCCACAACAGCACTAGTCACACCGGCATAACTAGTATTATTAACACTCTTTACCTTGGTGTGACTAGTGCTTTGGTTACTGGTTTTTGTCATAAACCCATGACACTACTGTTCACACCGAGGTAACTAGTATTATTAACACTCTTTTGTTTCGTCTTCTCTTCTAGCTCCCTTTCTACTCTCTATAATGAAAAGATAAACACTAAAAAGCTTTTGGCTAATATAGTTTATTTTTTATGTTATCAATTAATGTAAAGAGCTTGCAATTAATTACATATATATTTTTATTTGTTTGCAGATGGAAAATATTAACTATAATCAATTTTTAAAGATACCTAGATTAGAATGGGTATAAGGGAGATCGATTAACATGCACTCCAAGTTCGACGTGATAGGCTTGATTGAAAATATATTGCGTCGGGAAGGGGAGTACGAACTAGCTGAAGAAACAGTTTTCAAGTATTTATTAAAAATACCTGCTAAACACATGTTTGCTGCCCGGTTGATTCATCAATTACTTTAAAGAGAAATTAATTTGGAAGACGCAAGTCCGCATGAGATGTGGTTTTCCATTGGGGGCATGAAGAGTAGGTTTTCCCGTGTTGAGTTTTGTCTAATGACCGGATTACCTTTTGGTCCATTACCTGATATTCTTCAACGGCCATATGTCATGGTACCTGGGGGGATACACGATCGATATTTTGATGGGAAAATACCATTGCCGCTTTCCGAGATACACAACCATCTTGCCACCAAGGAATTTCACCAACAAGGAGATTGTTTGAAGATGACCCTTGTGTTGCTAGCAAACATCGCATTATTTGGGCAACTTTCGAAGGGCAAAACAACATTATGGTTGTTAATGTTGGTAGAGAATCTAGATGAGTGGAATGCATTTCCATGGGGACATTATGTTTTCAAGTTAACGCTGTACTATTTGAGAACAACGGTTGGAAAAAGTAATTATTATGAGTTTCCTTAGGCTTTACAGGTTGGTTTTTATTTGTTTTGTTTCATGTGTTGATGTATATTTTATATGTTTATATTTTGTATTATAATATTGAACTTGTAGTCATTTTTGTATTTACAGATATGGGCGATGGAGAACATCCGATCAATGAGAGAAATGTTAGCTACTTGGGTACCGAGTGTTAGATACCCAAGAATGTTGAGATGGAGTTTCAATCGGCGCCCAAAAACTTTTCAGCAGAGCCTTAAACAAATAGAGGAGCGTGGAGATGTAAGTTTGAAAAACGGTTATTATATTTTAGCAGTTTTGATTGTTTCTAACATTTGAATATATTGGTTATAGTTTTATCCAGCTCGTGAGTTCTTCAGACCAACGAGGGAGGAGACCCGCCAAGATTACTGGAATGGTATTAAAACCAATTTGGATGAAGGTGTGGAATTTGTTCCACTCACAGTGGTGGATACTGATGAATGTGATAATGATACCGGTGTGAGTAGTCCAATACGTCGTTGTGAGAGACAGAATAAACGGTTGCGCACTTCAGATCCATCTCCCCCCACCCCCCCAGCAGCAGAGGACTCAATACCATCGAATACCTCTGCAGAAGTTAGTACACTTCATAAAATATTATTATGTAAAAGCTCATGTTTTTTTTTTATCCTTTGAATATCATTGTTCCTTTATGTAGGGATTGGATAAATTAATGGAGTTAGTGAAGAATGCGATGGAGGAAATCTCGCAACGTATGGAGGACTATATTGATAAAAAGTTGGAGGCATTAGAGGGTCGATTAAATGTTCGTATTGATAAAGTATTTAAAAATTGTCAGCAATATTCAACTGATCAGGTATGTGCACAATATTGCCAGTTACTATACTTTTGTAATGCTCGCATGTTCGTCGAATATAACCAACTTTCGTTGAATTAGAGGTATCATAATTATACATTCTCTACACATGGGATGCAAGATGATGTCCAACCTGCCCATAGGACATCCTTTGTCGCACAATCAGTTCCTACGAATGCAGCAGTGACTCCCCCACCTACTGTTGTGACACGTAGACCAAGTCGATTTAGAGAATCACATGACGCATGTAGTTTTACTGAGGAGGCACAATCAGAAGGGCTACCAGAGGTTCAAAATAAGGAGGCACTGTATGTATATCAGAAAAAGGATAAAGGAAGAACAAGGAAAGATAGTCAGGGGTTGTTGGCAACTCAGTTAGAGGAATTGTATGATGAAGGGTTTAATCTTGACAGTGCTGTTAATATGATGGCTGAGGATGTCCAAGTGGGTAATGATAATGATGTCATATTTGGGGATGCTCCCCGTCCGGAGACACAGGTTGATCAAACAGTTAGAGTAAAGATTGCATCAAAATATTGTGTTTCTCTGTACATCAATCCTTGGGCAACAGAGTCTGCAATACTGTCGCAGAAGAAAAAAGAATATAGAGTATACAAGAAAGCAAAAAATAGTGCAACCTTGTGAGTATATTTATGATTTCTGTTAAATACAAGTCAATTTGAAGGCTTGTTTATTAATGATTTCTATTCATTTTAGACTAAATATTGACACCGAGTTGTTTGCAGATTGGAAGTTCTTTATCGAGTTGGAGAAGACTTCAATTTGAATGTCAAATGAAGTGAGTAACTCGTTAAATATGTCAGTATTGACTTTATATTTGAAATATGTTACCAACTTTTATGTACAAGTTTTCGTTTGTTAATTTGTGTGGAATTCTTTTCGTTTGAATACAACGCATTAATGAGATTCTAGCACTTTTTAGCAAGCGGAGAAACGAATATCTCAGTCTATTTCATGATGATATTACACTGTTGTGTGTTGATTTCTTTGTAAGTTTAGGGTCTTATTACATTTAATTAGAATTTATTATAACATTGTTGTACAATCTTATTTTTTGTCACATATTATGGTATAATTTGCAGTCAAAATTATCAAAGGCTTGGAAGAAAATTCATCCACATGTGCAAGAACCATTTACTGGTCAATTTGATCCATTATCGTTCAATGCCCCTGATGATTGGATACTATATGGTACAGGAGAAAAGCCGGCATAGGGGAAGAGATGGACACTTGTAAACACAGTAAGTATGATTTAATGACCAAATACAATGTTGTGTCACCATGGTTTCTTGTAATTTTTTGTTGTTTGTTATATAGTTGTTAATTCCGTGTGCGGTTGGATCTCCTGATGGTCATTGGATCTTATGTAAGGTAGATTTATCACAGTGGAGTATTGTTATATATGATTCGTTGTCACATAAGATCCCAGTCGATTCGACATATAGAGAGAACCAAGTGGTGCCTTTGCGGTACTTGTTGCCTTCTGTGTTGGTAAAGTCAGGTTATTTTGAGGAGAAACACATAGAGAGGAGAGGGGACTGCTTTACTGTACAAACCTTGAACCACACAAGCATACCAACTCAAAAGGATAACAGTAGTTGTGGTGGATTTGTATGTAAGTATGTCAACTGTATCATTAGGAAAGGTTTATCATGGAATTGGGGGCTACCGGAAGTTCACAAGATGAGAAGGGAATACGTCTTTACCATATTTTGTAATGCTGTTGAGGGAAATGACATGTAATTGGGGTTTACATTGCCACATTCATATATCAATATGTATATATATATATATATATAAAGTTATTTACAGATCCTACGTTACCTTTGTGTTTTTTGTTTAAATATTTTGTGTGATATTTGAGGTGTTATGTTAAAGTTGTGCTATCCCTTTTATAATCTTGGAAAAAATTAGTAGCGAAAACACTAGTCACACCAAGATGACGAGTGTGAGTAATACCAGTTCTGTCTCGGTGTAACTAGTGGTGTCATGGGTTGATGAAAAAAAACCAGTAGCGAAAACACTAGTCACACCAAGGTGACGAGTGTGAGTAATATCAGTTCTATCTCGGTGTGACTAATGGTGCCATGACATGAAAAAAAACCAGTAGCAAAAACACTAGTCATACCAAGGTGACGAGTGTGAGTAATACTAGTTTTGTCTGGGTGTGATTAGTGGTGCCATGGGTTGATGAAAAAAATCAGTAGAGAAAACACTAGTCACACCAACATAACTAGTATTACTAACACTCGTCACCTTAGTATGACTAGTGTTTTCGTTACTGGTTTTTTTTTTCATCAACCCATAGCACCACTAGTCACACCGAGACAGAACTGGTATTACTCACACTTCTCACCTTAATGTGACTAGTGTTTTCGCTACTGTTTTTTTTTTATCAACCCATGTCACCACTAGTCACACCGAGACAGAACTAATATTGCTCACACTTCTCACCTTGGTGTGACTAGTGTTTTCGCTACTGATTTTTCCTGTTAACCCATGACATCAGTAATCACACCCAAGTCACTAGTATTACTAACACTACTTATGGTGTAAGTTGACTAGTGGTTGGGTCACTGTTTTCATACAAAGCCTTAAGAATGTGACTACTGTGATTAACAAGATCACCAAACACAGACACAAACTAGTTTATTACAGTAAATAAAAATAGTTTTGCATTTGTTACAAATCAAAACAACGATATTTCAACAACCAAAATACAAGGTTATGGTTGAGATTGTTCTGGTACAGTGGGTCGGGGAGCATTGTTACAAGTCTTGCTATTGTGTCCTACTTGGTGGCAGGTTCGACACTTTCGTCGTCTTCTTACTTGGGTAACGGAGCCTTCACTATTGTTCATAGGGGGTCGTTGAGATGGATGTGGATTACGACAATTTTGTCGATAGTGGTCTTTTTGCCCACAATGGGAGCATTTCAAAACCCTTCCGCTATTCTCGCCAGTAGATGAAATCATTTTCTTTTTAGGCCTGCCAGCTTGCGGACGCCATGGTGGTGGTAAAACAATCATGTTTCAGATGTCTTCTAGAACAGTCCATTCATCTGGGTTAGGAACTGGGAAGATAGCACCAGCATATGCAGCCAATAGATTGGGTGTTTTGTAACAGTCGGATATGTAAGGGATGAATGACCTATTACAATATGTGTACCACCGAAAACAATATTAAACTTTTATTCTACAGTTAGAGTAAAACCTCGCAAATATTATGGTCTTACCTTAGCACTGCAAATGCATGTGAACATAGTAAAAGATCCATCTGGAATGCCATACAAGTACACGTCCTTTCAGTTAGATTGACAACGGTCTTCCTACTCTCAACCTTTATAACATACTTGCTATCATCGATTGGTGTGACTGTGTAAGTTTGTGAGTCTCTAGTATACTCTGCAATTTTTTTCTCTGCCCATTGTGTTATCTCTGCTGACATTTTTTCTGCATTCTTCCGGCGGTCATAAAACCATCTTTGCATCATACCCCTTATATACTCAACCAAAGTCGTTATTGGATATTGGTGAGCTTTAACCAAGCATGAGTTCATGCATTCAACAATGTTGGAAGTTAAAATCCAGTAACGCCTTACTGGAGTCATTGCCAATGCCTATCTATGTGGTCCAAGTTCGATTAATTCTCTATGCGTCGTTGGGTGTATTTTGCTAAGGTCTTCCATCATGCCCCAAAACTTGGATTGACGATAACACCTTGATGTGCGATGAAATAATCCAGTGACAGTCTTATTTTTATATAAATTTTTCACATTTTGTGTCATGTGATACATACAAAGGCTATGATGTGCATCGGGGTACACTTTTTCCATAGCTACTTTAATTCTAAGATGCCGGTCGGATATGAACATGCAATTCTCTAGACACCTAATTACATTTCTCAACTTTGTCAAAAATCATGACCATGATTTCTCATCTTCAACATCCCCAAACCCAAATGTTAAGAGATACACTTGCTCGTTTGCATCTTTACATGCCGTAATGAACATAATCCCATCAAATTTTCCTTTCAAATGTGTTCCATCAATGGCAATAATTGGTCTAATCACTTGACGAAACCCAGATATACTAACACTATAAGTAATAAACATGTATAGAAACTGGTTGCTGTCATTTGTTTCAATATTTGTGACTATACCTGGGTTAGCTAACTCCAACTGATAACAATACGCAGACAACTATTCAAATGACAACTCTGCAGACCCAAAAACGTTGTCTTCAACATGATCTTTAACTCTCCGACATTGATTATATAACAAAGTAACTCCATAATTAACTTGAATTTCTACCTGGATTTCTTTGGGTTTCATGCTTTGACCACTGACTTGCAATTTCGGAGTAATAAGGTCTTCAATTAATTTTGCACTCACTTTCTTGCACCGTCGATGCACACTATCAAGTGAACAACAATGTTGTTTTCGGAATTTTCGCACCTCCCATTGGTCTCCAATCTTGGTTTTGATGGCTACAAGCTGAAATTTACAGTTCTCATCCTTGCACCTAACATCATAACGGATGTTGTTTGATTTCTTGACCTTTTTACGAAAACCTTCCTTCAATGCATATGTTATAGGTAAATTCTGGTATGCATAAATGGGTTGGTAAAAGCCCAATAAACTAACTCAGAGGGCTGATCCAATAGACAAAGCCCAGGATCTAAGGAACGGACTCAGCTCTCAGCTAGGTGTGTGTTCAGCTCCCAGCTCCGAGCTAGCTGTGCATCCAGCTCTCAGGTCGCAGGATTGAGCTCTCAGCTCTCAGGTCGAGCTCTCAACTCTCAACTTTCAGCTCTCAGGTCGAGCTCTCAATTTTCAGCTCTCAGGTCGAGCTCTCAGCTCTCAGCTTTCAGCTTTCAGGTCAAACTCTCAGTTCCCAACTCTCAGGTCGAGCTTTCAGCTTTCAGCTCTTAAGTCGAGCTCTCAGCTCTCAGATCTCAGGTCTCAGCTCTCAACCCTCAGGTCTTAGCTTTCAGATCTCAAGTCTCGTGCTTGCAAGATCTGTGCAATCTCAAATCCCAAGGGGTAATTAATGCAGTATAGCTATGACAGAGTTATTAGTCAATGCAATAAATACTATGTCAGAGTAGTTGATTTCTTTACATGTACATCACTCAATTGTAACCCCTCTTCCTCTATAAATAGGGAGGAAAATTCATTGTAAAGAGAGCTCAGATTCTAGTATGACAATCACTCTGAAAAAATATATTGAAAGTGACCCATGGACGTAGGCATCATTGCCGAACCACGTAAAAATCTCTGTGTCACCACATTCTTCTCTTCTCTTGCTCTTTTAATTGCTTTTATCTATTGTTATTTGTTTTGACTGCATCTATCTATTTTTTGTTATCTATTTTTTTTTTATATATTGTTAGCTATGTATTTTCTGTTCTTCCTCTTGCACTCCTCTTTGTTTTCTGCTTTGTTTCTCGTTAATTGCAGGTATTGAGCCTAAAATCTTCGGTTGACCATTTTCACACGTCGACATTTTGGCGCTAGAAAAAGGGCCCAGACTGCAATTTTCTAAGTTCTCAACTATCATAGCAAGAGGAAAAACTATCAGGAATCTCCAATTCTTAAAAGGTCTCACCTGTGGAAGGGGTTGCTATTCATGTGCCCTGGAGAGTATTACCAAGGACCTCCAATTCACAAAAGGTGCAACCTATGAGCTGCACAACATGCCCTCACAAAAGGTGCAACTTGTGAGCTGTGAAACATGCCCTCACAAAAGGTGCAACCTGTGAGCTGCTTATCTATGCGTTCTGAAAGGTGCTACCTGTGAGCTGCTAGCTCTTGCGTTCTGGAAGGTGTTACCTGTGAGCTACTACCTCACGCTCTGGAAAGTGCTACCTATGAGCTGCTATCTCTTGAGGCTCTAGAAGGTACGTTCGCTACTTGAGTTATTATTATTATTAAGCTCTCATCTATTGCTTATAAACTATTATTATTATCGAGCTCTCATCTGTTGCCTTTGAGTTATTATATTGAGCTCTCATTTGTTGTTTCTAAGTTATTATATAGAGCTCTCATCTGCTGAGCAATTATTATTATCAAGCTCTGGAAAGCATATTTGCTGAGGCTATTATTATTACCGAACTCTGGAAGATGTATGTGCCTCTTGTGAGCTATTATTATTATCGAACTCTGGAAGATGTATGTGCCTCTTGTGAGCTATTATTATTATTCTTGAGCTTTAGAAAGGCAGCTCTCTATTTAGCTGCTTCAGCTCTCTATTCAGCAGCTTTAGCTCTATTCAGCAACTTCAGTTCGCTAATCGGCTGCTTCAGCTCTTCAGCAGCTTCAGGTCGCTATTCAGCAGCTTTAGCTCTCTATTCAGCAACTTTAGCTCGCTACTCAGCAACTTCAGATTGATATTCAGCTGCTTCAGCTCCCTATTCAACAGCTTCAGCTTGCTACTCGGCAGATTTAGCTCGAAGGACTTGCTCTGCTCTTTATGATCTCTTAGCTTCTACTATCGTGAACGAGAGCTCGTCAGATAACTTTCTCAAGCTCTTCCTTTCCTCGAGAACTTGAAGCTTCAACTGCTTCATCGCGGCTTGAAATACAGCAAATAAATATTTTACCCAGATAGTCGCCACAAGTCAAGTGATGAGAAAGAATTTGAAAAGGCAACACAATAGATGGTAACACATCGACTTTTACCAACAGACTTTAGCTCCCAGTTCGAAGATCGCACTTAGAACTGGGGGGCTTATGTTATAGGTAAATTCTGGTCTGCATAAATGGGTTGGTAAAAGCCCAATAAACTAACTCAAAGGGCTGATCCAATAGATAAAGCCCAGGATCTAAGAAACGGACTCAGCTCTCAGCTAGGTGTGTGTTCAGCTCGCAGCTCCCAACTAGCTGTGCATCCAGCTCTCAGGTCGCAGGATTGAGCTCTCAGCTCTCAGGTCGAGCTCTCAACTCTCAACTTTCAGCTCTCAGGTCGAGCTCTCAATTTTCAGCTCTCAGGTCGAGCTCTCAGCTCTCAGCTTTCAGCTCTTAGGTCGAACTCTCAGTTCTCAGCTCTCAAGTCGAGCTCTCAACTCTCAACTTTCAGCTCTCAGGTCGAGCTCTCAGGTTAAGCTCTCAGGTCGAGCTCTCAGCTTTCAGCTCTCAGATCTCAGGTCTCAGCTTTCAACCCTCAGGTCTCAGCTCTCAGCTCTCAGCTTTCAAATCTCAAGTCTCGTGCCTGCAAGATCTATGCAACTTCAAATCCCAAGGGGTAATTAATGTAATATGACTATGACAGAGTTGTTAGTCAATGCAATAAATACTATGTCAGAATAGTTGATTTCTTTACGTGTACATCACTCAATTGTAACCCTTCTTCCTCTATAAATATGGGGAAAAATTCATTGTAAAGAGAGCTCAGATTCTAGTATGACAATCACTCTGAAAAAATATATTGAGAGTGACCCGTGGACGTAGGCATCATTGCCGAACCACGTGAAAATCTCTGTGTCACCATATTTTTCTCTTCTCTTGCTCTTTTAATTGCTTTTATTTGCTGTTATTTACTTTGACTGTATCTATCTATTTTTTGTTATATTTTTTATTTTATTTTATTTTTTATTTTATTTTTTATTGTTAGCTATGTATTTTCTGTTCTTCCTCTTGCACCCCTCTTTGTTTTCTACTTTGTTTTTCGTTAATTGCAGGTATTGGGCCTAGAATCTCAGGTCGACCATTTTCACGCATCGACAGCATACATCTCTATAGCTTTACCCATATCATGCTTTGAAGGAAATATTTTTCCTCTAAAGAAATGATGGTCTTCTCTTTTTGACACTTCAGTGACGATTGTACGAAATGCGGAAAGATCTATTCCAAGGATGCGCCATTCACTAGTTACTCTTTGTTGTGTGTTATTATCATCATTGGCTTGACGGGAACACCCACTGCCATCATCCCTAACATCGCGAACATTATCATTATCTATATCACAATCCTCATCACGAACATCATGATTAAATCCACCACCACTGTTAGCATTACCACTTAAATCTTCTGCCATAACTACATGTCGACTTCTTCCATCTCCTTTGAAAATATTAGTGGCTATAAGAATACTTTTAGCTGGACGATAATAGTCCGAAAACTCATTTGAATCAATGTCATCCAACCAATGTTCTGTAGAACGATTATACTCACTATCATTTAAGCTATACTCACCGTGTGAGTCAACATTATCTTCTTTTTCTTCATCATCATCATCATCATCATTGTCATCATCATCATCATCTTCATCTTCATCTTCATCTATGTCTTCACATTCATCTTTAATGTTACGATCCTCATGGATTGGAACTTCGTTGCTTGACGAAACAGACTTGAATTGAGAAACTAATTCAACAAAGCTTTAGTGTTGTGGCTGATTTATTAATTGGATTTGTGATTGGCTTGATAATTGGATTTGCGATTGGATTGGTAGCTGTATGAAGATTGATGGTTGAATTTTTTGTTGGATTGGTAATTGAACATTTCCTTTGTCTCTCAGATAGTCATTTAGATTGTTTGGAACAACAGTTACGTAAACTTCAGGATTTTTCTCATGTAGCCAGAAAGATACAGCTTTATCAGTTGTTAATTTTGGAATGGCAGGCCTACCGGAAGTCTCCATCAATATGTGTAAGTCAAATGTACTCTTTATTATATCAACTCGAACAATATTCTCAACAGTCTTCTTTAAGTCATCAAGCGTCGCATTCGTCGAAATAAATGCTATTTCTGATTCACCACCCTCATACTTATAACCAATCCATTGTCCACTATGAGTGACTATAATTCTAGTTTCGTTCATATCACTATACACAAATAAATGATCGAATTTATTAATGAATGACTAAATCAAGACTAGCAATATATCATTACTCATACTTTAATACAATTAAGTAATTAAACTACTAAATAAATGCTCATAATATGACACTAATAGTGACGCCAAGGTGATATACATTAATAACACTAGTTACCTCGATCTGATTAGTGTTTTGGCTATTGTTTTTTTTTTTTTTTCCATAAACCTATGATACCACTAGTCACACTAAGGTAACAAGCGTTATTCATACTCGTAACCTTGGTATAATTAGTGTTCTAACTACTGGTTTTTTTCCATCAAGTCATGATACCATTACTCACATCAAGGTAACTAGCATTATTAACACTCGTCAGCTTGGTGTGACTAATGTTTTGTCTACTGATTTTTTTTTTTCCATAAACCCATGTCACCACTAGTCACACTAAGTTAATTTATGTTAATAATGCAAGTCATCTTGGCATGACTACTGTTTTCGTCTTTGATTTTTTAACTAAGTTTTGTCATCACTAATCAAACCAAGATAACTTACATTAATAACGTCGTACATGTGTGCCGTTTCCATCAATATACATAGAATTACTAAGTTCATAAACCCTAAAGCCAATTTCTACAGCTCAATATCAACATCGCTAACCACAATAACTAATAACAATTGAAAAATAAGTATTCAAAAGTTAAGATACATTACCCGTAATGCAGAAGAAGATTATGGATGGTGGATGGAAAGAATGGTCGTGGTGAATGGTGGATGGAATTTGTCGCGCAGAAGAGAATGACGATAGATGGCGGATGGTGGCTATGAAGAAGAAAATGAAGCTAGATGGTATAGATGAGAATAAAGCTGGAATTTGTAGTGCAGACGAGAATGAAGATCGATGGTAGATGGTGGCTGTGAAGAACACGAGAATGAAAGAATAAGAGGAGCAGCAGAAGAGAGAAAATATCAAATAACAAACTCACTAGTTTTGAACAGAATGAAGATCGATGGTGGATGGTGGCTGTGAAGAAGATGAGAATGAAAGAGTAAGAGGAGCAGCAGAAGAGAGAAAATATCAAATAACAAACTCACCAGTTTTAACTTTTAGAAATGGTATTTGTGTAAAAAAAAATAGGGCTTGAGACTCAATTGTTAACTTTATTGAAATGTGATAAAATTGTCAATCCAATAATTGAAAGTGCCACATGGTGATATTTCCTTTATAAAATAAGTGGATTACAGAAAACTTGTCAAACACTTTATTACTCAAAACTTATAAAATAAGTGATTATTTCATAAGTAGGAACAATTCCAAATGCACTATAAATCGATAGATTATAGTTTATAGATGAATATAATAAATAAGAACCTTTTGAGTATTTGACTCTCTATATATCAGAAGAGGAACTTTGTATGTCCTTTTGTCACCTACTTATATATAATGTAGAATTTCACTCATAAATCAAAACTATACCCACAATAGTATCGTAACTCTCACTTAATTTAAACCAAAATCTTAGCTCATTGCAAATGGAAAACCTCTACACCACATCAAAACACACAAATCCATCCATAGAATCACAAACGCGTGGATAGTTAGATTTTTATTTATTTATTTATTTTACATAGTATACATTACCAGCATAGATAGTATTTTCTAGTGTATTTTAAAACTCAGTCCAAAACATAATTCTCAAAAACTTGGAACAAAAACCCGCATACACAAATAAGGAAATTGTCACAAACTTCATTATGGAGGGTGTTTGAATTTGTCTCTCTCTCAGAAAGAGACTGGAGGGATTGGCGAGTGGTGTTATCAGTACCACCCCTAAATTAGCATAATTAGATTTATTAATTTGCTGATGACTATTACGTAGATAACTCAAAAGTTGCTTGCGAGGCAGGTAAGCACACCCTACTCGCTATCCAAGAAATAGGGTTTAAGTATCGATCCATATGTATATATGAATAATTGTTACCGTAGATAAATTATATTTAAGTCCAGTAGGGAGAGAGTAACATAGAGCCCTATTAAATGTGTTCTCATTAGTTGTAATACGTGTAAAACTATCAAGTAGATAATTAGATTTATTATTTAAAAGACGGCGTCTGAAGCTTACGCTTGAGAGTCGTGGTGTACTGAGTAGTCGTCATTTGTTAGCAGCTTATCCGCATTCTGTGTTTAGAAGCAAAGCAGTTTGGCATCATCAACCCATCAACACACAAAAAACGCTGCGTTTAACTTTCTACTGAAATCCGAACCCAATCCACCAAAAGAGAGTGAAGTAGTGCCACTCCACAGAAACAAACCATTCCGGTTATGGCGCCAGGTGAGACAAACTAACAGTAACAGATTCCAACAGCGACGTCGTTTTGGGCGCCTAGTAGCTAGTAAGCAATGCAGTCCTCACACAGTCTTTCATCTTTCTCTCTCCTGGCACCACCACCTCTCCTCAAACCCACCAGAAGATCCACTCTCTCCGTCAGGTCCTCCGTACCCGAGAAACCAGCCAGCACCAACAGGAAGAAATCCAGCTCCTGGGTCAGCCCAGACTGGCTCACTTCACTCTCCAAGTCCCTAACCATATCCAAAAACGACGAATCAAACATACCTGTAGCCAGTGCTCAGCTTGATGACGTGGGTGATCTTGTGGGTGGGGCCATGTTCCTTCCTCTCTTTAAATGGATGAACGAGTGTGGACCCGTTTACAGGCTCGCTGCTGGGCCTAGAAATTTCGTCGTTGTAAGTGACCCTGCTATTGCTAAACATGTTTTGAGGAACTATGGCTCCAAGTATGCTAAAGGACTCGTAGCTGAAGTATCTGAATTTCTTTTCGGCTCCGGTTTTGCCATTGCTGAAGGGTCGCTCTGGATGGTATTGTCCTGTTATTTTTCTCAAAAATTGCTGCTTTTGGATTTGGTTTTTGAATTATAGACTCTTCAATGTAAGGTACTGATTATATGTGCTTGACATAGTTCTATATATGTATATAAATGGCAATTCTTAGGTTGTAAATGTGAGTTCTAGCAATTCGTGGTAGATGTTACATTTCCTGTATTACATGTTTCTATAGGTTCAGTCATTTTGACTTGTGCTTGCAGCCAATTGAAAAATGAGCAATGGTGATTGGTTGTTACTTGTTACAGAGATTGAGATTGAAAGAACAAAAGTGGTTCATTCAGAATAGATTCTTGGTAGAACTGTTATGTGAGATTGATTCGTATATCAGTCTGGTCTTTAGTATCAACTATAGGTCGAATTCAAATAAGCCCTACTAATTTTTTTTTCGTTATGTTCATTCGGGAATCAGTTGCGGGGTTTGACATTACATTTATAAGTTTCAACAAGTAATGTAGATAATTTTAGACTGGTTATGGACTATGGTTGCATTAAATTTGATATTTTTCATTTGAGCATAAAGATCTAATTTGTGATAGGCAAGGCGCAGGGCTATGGTTCCATCGCTTCACAAGAAATACTTATCTGTGATAGTTGACCGGGTATTTTGTAAATGTGCTGAGAGATTGGTGGAAAAGTTGCAATCTGATGCATTAAATGGAACTGCTGTGAACATGGAAGAGAAGTTTTCTCAGTTGACTCTTGATGTTATTGGTCTGTCAGTGTTCAACTATAATTTTGATTCACTTACAGCTGACAGTCCGGTTATAGAAGCAGTTTATACTGCTTTGAAAGAGGCAGAAGCTCGTTCCACCGATCTATTACCGTATTGGAAGGCGAGTTCCTTTTTCAAGTTCTTCATTGCTCTTTGTTCATTTGTTTTGGTTATTAAACCTCACAATTTCTTTCATTGCAGGTTAAAGCTTTGTGTAAGATTATTCCCAGGCAAATAAAAGCAGAAAAAGCAGTTACACTAATTAGACAAACTGTTGAAGAGCTTATAACAAAGTGTAAAGAGATCGTGGACGCTGAAGGTGAAAGAATTGATGACGAGGAATATGTGAATGACACCGATCCAAGCATCCTCCGTTTCCTGCTTGCCAGCAGAGATGAGGTATGCCTATGCTCTTTAATTTTTCACATAAAGTTTTCTTCATTATTAATTTACATCTATATCGATGCTTAAATTGCGCAGTTGTGTGGTGTTAGAATGGAAATAAAAGGCCCTTCCTTTTTTAAACATTAGTCAGTTAAAGAAATTCTAGATGTGAGCTAACATGAAATAGAATTTCCTATTTCCAATATCATATACCAGTTTATATAAAACTCCAAATAGAATCTGTTATTCTCCCTGCTTGGGCAATATTATAGTGTAACCTCTTTTCGGCAATGTGGTTGTCTACTGCATGTGGTAGTGGATTTAGCATATAATTCTCTGAGCAGCTAGGAGTATCCTTAATATAATAATTGTGAATGATGGCTTTGTAGTGTGGCCTCTGCACTCTCACATGGAATACTTGTTTTTAGTTTAAAAAATTTCATTTATATGTATGTGATTCAGTGATTCTACTCGGCCACATATTTATTATGTTATTCAGGTTACAATTGTACCCTTACATGGAATGTGTTTTCAACTGTGGACATGTTCGATAAATTATTTCAGATTAAATGATACAGTCTTGGTTCTTTTAAAAATTGGATTATATGTTTTTTTTCTTGCTCTATAATCTAGTACTAAGGTATAGTTTCTGTATGTCAGGTTTCAAGTGTACAATTAAGAGATGATCTTTTGTCTTTATTAGTTGCTGGCCATGAGACTACCGGTTCGGTGTTGACTTGGACATTATATCTTCTAAGTAAGGTACTTTTAATCTTTTCACATCTCTATTGAGATATCGAGTTTTGTTTTATTCTTTTTTCAATATTGTAATTGAAGCCCACATCTTTCATTTGCAGTGTAAAACTGAGCAAGTGTTCACCATTTATGTTCTACTCACTTAAATTTTTATTTTCTTGTTCCTTTTCTCACAATGAGTCTATCATCTTGTCTGCTTACAACGCAAACCTGTGCCTTTACACATGAACTAACATCATATTGACGTCAAAAGGAAGTTGAGTGACTTTAATCTGGTTAAGCCTCTGTTCAAAATGAGTCTTAGCATCAAGTTGCCTGAATAAGTAATGCATGAGAATATGGTCTAATGAGTAAATTGAATATGTGTGGAGTTATTTCTCCATTTGGTATGTGTCAGATTTAGCTTTGTTCACTTGATTTTTATTTTGTTTTTTAACCCCAAGCAAAACTCAACCATTGCTGTTCAATAAATCCTGGGATTGTTGGTTTGCACAAACTTTGGTCTGGGTTTATAAACATTTGCTGGTATCATATGTCATCAGGAATTTGTCTTGCTCTTTGGGCCACTCTATATGTCCTTTCTTTTAAATTCAATAGCAGATTACTCAATTCATCAGTGGATATGTACAGGAAGATCTATACCATGTACTATATATTGTTATGATCCACTTACAGCTTTATTTGTTACTGGTGACATGTATGTGCTATATCTGAACAAACACGATCATGTTAGTTTAGTCTGATGGTAGTATCAAGTACCAATTTATGGTCATTAGCCTAGTGTATGGGCCTTATCTAAGTTATCTGTGATCTGCAATGTAACTGGATGGATCTTAGGCTGCTAGGTTTATTTGGCATTTATATTAGAAAGTAGATTACCAGTGCGTTAGTCGCCCTTTAGCAATTTGCTCAAATACTTCATAAAATGTTCATTTTCAATTTGCTAATTTTGTTTTCTATTTTTTTCTGTGATGTAACTATAGCTAATGCTTAGCATTTTTTTATTGCTAAAATATATTCTTCAGGATTCTGACTCTTTGATGAAAGCACAAGAAGAGGTTGACAGAGTTTTACAGGGAAGACCTCCTTCCTTTGAAGACATAAAGAATCTGAAATTCATGACTCGTTGCATTAACGAGTCAATGCGTCTGTACCCACATCCCCCTGTAGGTTGCAATCCTTTTCCTTCCAAGGGTGTGATTTTGATGAATAGGGGATAAAATCAGCCCTTTCATAAGTAACTCAATCTTGTAAAAGACAGTCTTTTCATCTGTCGACCTGAGTTCTTAATGGTTTCTGGCTTTAAAATTATCATAGGTCTTGATAAGAAGAGCTCAAGTTGCTGATGTGCTACCTGGAAATTACAAGGTTAATACTGGTCAAGATATAATGATTTCAGTGTACAATATCCACCATTCCTCACAGGTATCTGAACTTAAATGTCTCTGTGTTTTCTGATTTCCTTAGTTTAGACTGATGCTTAAAAACTGAGTTCTTGTTACTTTCTACTGTGATTTTGGAGAGATGTGACATAACAGGAACTTGGTAAAAGGCACCTAAACAACAGAAGAATGTCGAAGTTGTGGACAAAAACAATAGAATGGATATCATTTCTTAAATCTAGACTGATGCTTAAAAACTGAGTTGTTACTTTCTCCTGTGATTTTGGAGAGATGTGACATAACAGGAACTTGGTAAAAGGCACCAAAACAACAGAAGAATGTCGAAGTTGTGGACAAAAACAATAGAATGGATATCATTTCTTAAATCTTTATTAAAAAGTGAGATAGAGTAGAAGGGTTCATATAATGATCTCATCTAGTTGGAAATAAGGCCTAGTGTAACTAAGGATTAATCATTTTTAGTTCATTATCTTGGCAACAGTTATCTTTCCTGATTTATCTTGTACTCGGATGTAACAAGGTCTGGGAGAGAGCAGAAGAGTTTTTGCCGGAAAGATTTGACTTGGAAGGCCCGATTCCAAATGAAACAAATACGGATTTTAGGTATTTCTTCTAAATTCAACAGATTTCTTTCCCCTTTTTTGGTGTTTGGTTCTTGGAAATATAGGCTTGTATTTGGACCTGAAGCAATTGACATTTTTTTTTTTTGTTATTACATATCCTGCTTCCTATCAGTTGGTAAAATGTTAATTTGGCATAAAATGTTCCACAGATTCATTCCTTTCAGTGGTGGCCCGCGGAAGTGCGTTGGAGATCAATTTGCTCTGCTTGAGGCTATTGTTGCTCTTGCAATTTTCTTGCAGAAAATGAATTTTGAACTGGTCCCAAATCAGAATATCAACATGACTACTGGAGCAACCATACATACCACAAATGTAAGACAGAGAATATTAATGACAGACTTTGACCACGATTTAAAGCTCTTGTTGCCAGAATTTTTACACTTAAGTGCTCGGCCAGTGTCATGGAACAAAAAGTATTGTTGCCTATATATCTTTCTCTGAAAATGGTCTAAATGCCACTTCAATCAATTTGGAAATGCATAAATTAATAGTTAATAGTTTATAAGAAGTGTAAAAGTAAAAGAAGTTATTTATGTTTCTAAGAAATGGAATATAGTAAAAAATAAGCTTAGTTTCAAATGACAAACTGGGGTTGGTGTTACTTTATATTCATCGGAAGATTCATCACTAACTAGGAAATTGTGGCTGTTGCAGGGTTTATACATGACAGTAAGTCAACGACAATGTAAAAGCTACTTGGTTTCATCTTCCTCTTCAAGGTAAGCTGTAGAGTTGTAGATGAATATTTACATATATAAGTGTTGTAGTAACTTTAGTTACAAAATATTCTAGGGAAGAATATTATTGATGATCAGATTGTTTTGTACCCACTCAATAGTGACCCAAAAAAAAAGAAAGAAAAGAAAAGGAAAAGAGAAGGTCAGATTCTTTGTATTGAAAATAGGATGATGATGTATCTTCCTTTGACAGGAAAGTGACTGAATGAAAAGTATGGTAGTTAAAGTGAGAACAAAAGCATTGCTCAGCATATTGTGCTTGTTGCATTTCCGGTTGCTAACTTGGAGATTAATTTAATTACATATGTAACTGTCATCTGCTTGCGTTGGCCACAACTTTGATATGAAGTTATTATTGTAAGTTCCTATAATGTTAATTAGGTTGAATAGGTATTTAATTTGAGATTGTCATTTTGTTTGAAAATGGTACTTGTCGACGTTGAATTTCAGTCGACGAGTAATCAATGCCCAATACCTGTAATCAATGTGAGAAAGCACAAATACCAAGAAAGAACAAAGACAAGAACCGAGAATCGAACAAGGAACACAAATCTTTTACGTGGTTCAGTAATAATAGGCCTACGTCCACGACTGTCTTTCTCTCAAATTCTGCAGAGTGACAGTATGTTATTCAATATTTTCTCTCCTTTTGTTACAATAATTTTAATCCCAATTTATAGGGAAAGAGGTATTACAATTCTAGTTACAACAAATCAGGAAAAGAATCCTGAATTAATTACATTCCCTAAATAATTGAGAAAAATAAGGAAAAGAATTATACATTAATTATACTTCCTAATATGTTTGGATAATATCAGAAAATTACTGTAATTATCTCGAGATAAGGTTGATTTGAATTTGAATTTGAATAGATTTCCATATCTGATGAGGAAATCTCGGTTTGACTGGGTAATTGTCATATTCGGAGAGAGAGAATCATGGCTGAACTTGGTAACTGCCTGTTTCTGGAAGATACTGCATTTATTATGCTCTTGGACGAGCTGCTTTACTACGGCGGTCTCGAGCTCGAGTTCGCTAAGAGACGAGTTGTGCATGAAGCGAGCTGCGACCTGGCTATGCTTATGGGTCTGTTGATGCCAGCTGGAGAATCTCTTTGAGCGAGCTGAAGAGCTTGCTGGGCTTAGAGTCAATACTGGACCTCGTCTGATGGACTTTGACTAAGTTGATCTTCTCAGGCCTTCTTATCGGGTCTTAAATGGGCCCAAATTGAACTTTTACCAGCCCCTTCAATGAATCCGAAAAATACATATAACAGTACTTATAACTTTGGATAGCTATGGTCTACATACAAAAGAATTGGTCCATTGTATCACCTCTGTAGGGTGAAACGATTTTGCACTCCATCGTCCATCCAACTATGCAAAAACAATGTTCATTAATCAGTATTTGCCCTTGTGAAGGCATAATCTTCTCCCATGGATATGCATTAAACTAGTGTGCCTGGTAAATGATAAAAAAAATGACTGGTGACATTGTATCATGTTTAGGTATATTACACAGTTAGTACTTGCACTCATCTCCTAGACAAATTGGTAAATATGATGCATACAGTCTGTCCTTTAAAGAGAGAAGGAAATAAAAAGGTTTAAAATTGGAGCATCTTTAGTATTTATGGTGTATGAATCTAATTCAATTGTCTCAATTTTGAGCATCAAAAGGAGTGATGTTTTTCTTTCTTTTTAGTTTTTAGTATTGAATATTAATGGACATTGTTTAGTAAAATAAATTTTATCGACCTCTTAAGGGCACTCATCAATGGACTCAAATGATTGTAAAATCTGTAAAAAATCTATAATCTTCTTGATCAAAAATCTTTATTATTATTAAAATAAATAAAATAAAAACACAATGTTCATTCACATTAAAATAAAACTTTTAAAAGAACTGAAAACGTTTTATAAAGCCCGAATTCAAATGGATCCAAGAGATTAATTGAGTTAAAATAAGAATTAATAAATGGGCCCAAATTGAGTATAAGTTCAAGTTATATAATAATATTAAAGCAATTGGAATAAAAGCCCAATTATGTGAATTTGATGACTATGCAAAGAATAGAAAGAATGAAAAAAAAAGAAAAAAGTTTTGTGGGGGGGGGGGGGGGGGGGGGGGGGGGGGGGTGTGGGGTTGCAAATATATTATATTATATATTTTCCTTAATTGCCATTAGGATTTGAATCCTCATATATATGTACATATTATTCTTCTCCATTCTTAATAGCAACTTTTCTTCCTTAAAATCTCTCGTGTATTATTAAAAAAAAAAAAAAAAAAATCTATTTTCTATTAACAAAGTAAAACTCTATAACTATAGCAAAATTCAAAATTAAAGTCATTTGTGAATCGAATAGGTTTTCTAGCTTCTTTATTTTCTTTTATTAATATTAGAAACTTTTTGATATTTTGGACTTATGGGATCATATTATTATGTTTGGAATTATTTCAAAATAAGAATAAAATTTTATAGAATTCTTAGGAGAAACAGAAGTTGTTGGATTATTTTATTTTCTAGTAGACCTGTCAATTTAGTGTAATTGTTTGAATAGGCAAATGAAGGTATAAAATTATGAAATTATATGAATGCTCCTTAGGGTGTTAGGTTATATTCTGGAAAATTTTATGGTCATAGGATAAGTATGTAATTAATTACGAATTTTTGTTTACCTCTGACTCAGTAAAATAAAAATCTATATAGCACTGAACTAGGTTGAATTTTGAAATTTTTGGACATGCGATTGATGTTATTTTGGTGTCATTAAATTTCTGTATGATCCAATATGAGTCTTCTATAAGCCATTAAAGTTTGAAGGATTTTTATTAAGTGGTTTATTTTTAAAAATTCGAACATCAAGAGCTGTTCAGTTTCGAAAATAATGTCAATACAGCCTTGGTTTGGATTCGAATGTTTACGTTGATAGGTTAACAATAGTATTTAAGGTTGGAAATTTTTATTGTATTTGCTCTGAGCCCTTAGAATATATATATGCATTTTCGGGATGATTGGTCTTATACACAATTTATTAAAAATGTAAAAGTTAGACTGCATCAGTGAGATAGTGTTGACAGTAGGAGATTTTAATAGTATTGGGACTTAGATTAATTTAGTAAGTTACAATTTCATAGAAATTTATGAGTTTTGTGATGTGATTTTAGGTTGATAAAAGGAGTAAATTCGTAAAGTTATTTTCTATATTGAGATAAGCGGAAGAGGTAAGTAAACCTTATATATTACCTTAATATATATGTGTTCAACTTTAAAAATATTTTGATTGATTCTTTTAAATAATCAAATGAAATCTTGAGTTTTTCAATGTAATTGTTCATTATATTTTACTTAAATAATTTTGTATCATCAAATATATGTATTTTGTGCATTGATTGAATTAGATGAATATTATTATCTTTCCTATGTGAAGAGTATAAAATATTCCTCCATATTTGAAAAGCATGATATGTATTATTATCGAAATTGTAATGAAAACGTTTTTACTCATCTATTTGTAGTTCATTTAATTGTAATGGCCTAGGCACGAGATATTACAAATGTCATAATTGTATCGTATTGGTCCAGTTGGAATATTTATTGTTACGCAACATTAATTGTATTGGCCATACACCGGGATTATAGGTATAAATTGTATTGGCCCTGTATTGGCATTATAGGTGTTAATTGTATTGGCCCCGCACTGAGATTATAGGTGCTAATTGTATTGATCCTGCACCGGGATTACAGGTGTAAATTATATTGGTCTCGCACTAGGATTATAGATGTGAATGATATTACGTGACAGAAGCCACTTCCATGTTTGTTTAAATTCATATATGAAATGTTTTCCATTATTTTGACTTTGATTTAAATAATGAATGTTTTATGTATTGTATTGTTAAATGTTTTATTGTTTTATTGACCTCGATTTTGCAAATTGATTTTTTTTTTATTATGTTGTTAAATGTTTTATTGGTATTGTTATATTCGTTATTTTTTAATTACTACGAAATTACAGTTTTATTCTTATTATAAAGCTACTTTATAAAATTTTAATATATCCTTTTATTATATACTATATTGTAATGTATAATGTTTACCTATTGAGTTGATGACTCACTCTTCGTCTTTACTAATTTTTACAGATGAGTAGACTTTATTTTTTTTGGGGGCCAACTTCGAATTATTGGTGTCATTTGGAGAAGGATTTCAATTAGTTATGGTGGTTATATCACTTTTTATTATTAAAAAACCATTTGAGTTGGTTTTATTGGTTAGAACTTAATTGCAAAGATTGATTTTTAATGATCATGAATTTGAGTTGTTTAAGATTATTATTAAGGTGTTGAGAAAAAAATTTTGTTATTGAATTAAATATTTTGTGAAATTTTTATTAATTGAGTTTTAGTCTTGAAGATTTAAGTGAGTGATTGAACATTACATTATATTGATTTTTATGGCTAATTAGGGTGTTACATGTTTTGTTGTGCTATTGCATATATTGAGTAACAAAAAAAGCCTACGATAAACAAAGAACAAATTTTAAGTTAAAAATAAATAAATAAAATCAAGAACATCATCTACATGCATGGTAACACAGATAGGAAATACCTGGTTGTTCTTGCAAGTCAATTATAATTTACCCTTGCTCAAATCATCATATCTAGTAAATTTCTCCCCAATAAAATTTTTCTTTTTTCTGAAATCTGAATAGAAGGATGTGGATGGACAAGGGATCCCATTGAGCCATATGACCGACAAAGTCATATGAGCTCCACACATGTCTCGCCAGTCAAATAACCTCGGCAGATATTTTTCTGAGAAAATTCCAAAAACTCCTTATAATTTAAAAAAATATCACTTAATTTTCATTGTTTTTAAATGAATCAAAGTTGTCTCTAATTCTTTAAAAAATAACAACATTTCTCAAATATATGTGCTGTAAAGGTGTCACATAAGCCTAACTGTAGAGGTACACATTAGGGCAATAGGGGAATGATAGGTATCAATAACAATATAAACTATATATCCTCGATCAAATGAAACATTCGAGGGTTTATCAAAGGTCTCAAACTTGATAGAAGTGAAGAAAAAGAAAAACAAGGAATAATCGAAGAAGAAAATCGGCAAACTACTAAATCCTATTGACTACTAATATCATAAGAGGTGTTTGACATACACAAGTTTCGACTGAAGATAATAAACATGACAAATGTCTGGTGCATCTACATGCATAAATACAATTGGAAATATAAGTTTGTCTTTTATATAAAATGTGATTGAGTAGTTTATTTGAGATAAATTGAAAGAAAATTAGGCATAGTTAGTGACATAAGCAAAAATAAAGACTGATTTAAACATTAGAAGGTATTCTTGATAACAAATATATAGTCATCTTAACGGAAGTGATTTTTGTTTTAAAGTGAAGATTGAAGGTTATGTTAAGCAGAGGTGAAGAGTCTTTCAAAAAGAGTTCTATACTTGAACATGTGATGATAAATTTTTTTAAGTATATAAATATATAATATAATTTAATTACATAATGTATTGCAATGATTAGTTTAAATCTCATTATCACATCTTATAAGTATATACGAAGAATTCTATCTTTCATGCCAAAGCAGCTAAATATTTGCCTCAGCCGTTGATTCTAATAAATTACGAAAATAAAAATCTATCTTTAGAGAGGGTAAAAAATATAAAGTGATCGTACGGTGTGCAGCCTTTCTTATAAGTTATAATAAATACCGAAGAAGGAGGACGAGATGGAAACATACATCAGAGAGAGAGAGAGAGAGAGAGAGAGAGAGAAACACAATGGAAAAGGAGAGTACGGAGAGCAGGAACAAGGCCAGACTGGGCATACTGGAACTGGCGAACATGATAAGCGTACCCATGTCTCTCAACGCCATCGTCGAACTAAACGTGGCGGACGCCATCTGGCAAGGTGGCTCCAACACCCCTCTCTCCGCCTCCCAAATCCTCTCACGGGCCCTTCCTTCCGGCACCCCCGCTGACCCCCAAAATCTCCAGCGTCTGCTCCGCTTGCTCACCACCTACGGCGTCTTCGCCGAGCACCTCGACCCCTCCGATGCCTCTCTAAGAAAATACAGTCTCACTGAAATCGGACAGACTCTCATCACTGACTCTGACGGCCTCTCCTACGCCCCCTACGTGCTCCAGCACCATCAGGTCGTTTCGTCAAAGAGCTTCTAAATTTCATTAAATATGATTGGTTATGATGATGTTAATTAATATTTTTATCTCCAGGAGGCGTTGATGAAAGCGTGGCCGTTGGTTCACGAGGCTGTTCTGGACACGACATCGGAGCCGTTTGTGAAGGCCAACGGTGAGCCGGCCTATAGTTATTATGGAAAGCGACCGGAAATGAACGGCTTGATGCAAAGGGCGATGTCTGGAGTATCAGTGCCGTTCATGAAAGCCATATTGGACGGCTACGATGGGTTTGAAGGGGTGGAGCGGTTAGTTGACGTGGGTGGGAGTGCAGGTGATTGTCTGAGGATGATATTGCAGAAACACCCCAATGTACGTGAAGGGATCAACTTTGATTTGCCTGAGGTTGTTGCCAAAGCACCAAACATTCCGGGTGAGTTAACCGTGATTATCATATCAAATCAAATCAAATGTTAAGATGTTAATATTATAACATAGTCAACACATCTGTTTATATAAAAGTAATCAATGAAATGTAATGGTTAATGTAGGCGTGACTCACGTCGGAGGTGACATGTTCAAGTCTATTCCGGCCGGTGATGCTATCTTCATGAAGGTGCGATGCATGTGAATTTTCTCTCCCACTATTATTTTCCTTAATTAACGAGTCACGATCATTTGGGTAATTGGATTTTTTGGATTGGAAAAACAGTTGTTCTAATTGGCCATCCGGAAGTCTTTATATCATATACTCAACTTCCAAAATAAAAATAAAAGTCTTATATTCTTATCATTTATCGCCAATGCATTTGATCATTTTGTCACTAGTGGCAATGTTGTTTGTGATTTCTCAACTCTTATCAGTTCCTAGGATGTTTCCAAATGTCAATTAAACCAACGAGACAGTCAATCCAAATAGATGAACCAGAGCATCTTTTTGTATAGTAATTTATTTTTCAACCGAATTAAAATGATTTATATATATATATATATATGTATTAACATATCTATAAATGATATAATGATACTCGAAATTTGTTCCTTTCCTTGTCTCTCATTTATAAAAAACTGTTTCATTGGCTCACAAAAGATTCCATTCTCTAGATAATCTATATATATTATCACGGGTATTGTATTGAGAGTGTACTTATTAATTTGTGGTTTGTTTTACTGTTTAAAAGTGAGACTGTACGTCTTCCATCGTTATGCTAGCTAAGTATCTTATGTAGCTTTTTCTTGTTCTTTACTAAACCAAGTTAAAAAAGAAAAAAGGCTGTTCAGAATTATAAGGTACACTCTCCAAACTCACATGTTGGGATTCAATTGTGGTCCAAAACAGACCACATGGTTTGACTGCCCACCAGTTCTTCCTATCCAAATCAGACAAAAATTTTAGTCCCTTTCATGGGTTAAAAATTCTGCGTTGTAATCAATTAGGTTATTGTTTTCTAAGTTGCATACCTAATTATGTATGCTATAACCACTATTATGTCGCATTAGCCGAACTCACAACGATGACTTTATACGTTGAATCTAGAAAAGCTACTTTAGTTGTTGCCTGTCATTCTTTGTAACCACGGATGTCAAATTGGTTTTGTTTTCCTAGCCTGAGTACATTTTGTTGTTGCCTGTCATTATTTGTAACCACGGATGTCACATTGTTTTTGCTTTACTAGCCTGAGTACAAGAAAGTAAATAAAATTTTGTTGAGTTAGAACTTGGTGTAACTTTAATCTTGAATTTGATTAAAAGTAGAAATTAAATATTACCACATGTATGCTTCAAATTCTGTCAGGAATGTTATCTTGGATCATTTGTCTCAAAAAGTGGTCTTCCAGCGCAATAAATCTAGTATCGTTTATGAATTATTTTAATAGTATTACTGCTTGAACTTGGTTATGATAATATGTTCTGTAATTTGAGCATGCAGTGGATTTTGACAACGTGGACAGATGATGAATGCAAGCTGATAATGGAGAATTGTTGCAAGGCACTGCCCGCAGGAGGGAAACTGATAGCTTGTGAACCAGTGTTGCCTAATGAGTCAGATGACAGTCATCGGACGCGGGCTCTTTTAGAGGGAGACATATTTGTAATGACAATCTATAGAGCCGAAGGCAAGCACAGGACCGAAGAAGAGTTCAAGCAGCTTGGTCTAGCTGCTGGTTTCCCCAATTTCCGAGCTATCTATATTGATTATTTCTACACTGTTTTAGAGTTCCAAAAGTAATTTCGAATTTGTTTCCTGAACGACCAAGAAGAACAAAAGAAAAAAATAAATGGAACTTCATGTTGCTTAGTGGTTGATTTTCGGCCATTCTTGTTTGTTGCATAATTTTAGAATTTTTTGAAGTTGCATGGGCATACAGCGAGAGGCCTTTTGTTATAATCTTTGTCATATGCACAGCAAAGAGACAGACCTTGGGCCTACTGACGGCCCAACCCAAAATTGAATCCAATTTTTTTACGACTGCCTTTACAGTTTACAACCCAAAATTAATATATATTTTTTAAAATTTTAATATTATTTTCAAGTAAATCATTGTAAATAATTTTCATATATTATAACATATTCTTACCATTTTTAATATTTTGAGCATTTAAAAGACATTTAAATTAACTTTTTATCAAGATATTAACTATTTATTAGTTAAAATTTCATAACGTGATTATTTAAATTTAAGATTGTTAGATGACTGTTAATATATATATATATATATATATTTATTTATATTTATATAAGGAATATCATTAGATTTAATTGTAGAAAAACAAGCTTGAAAAAATAAAAATAAAAATAGTGTGCTTCTCCTAGATTTGAATGGGTTTGCACCCCATCTCATACTTCTTATTTATTTTTACTTCAACTATTTTAAATTTGTTAATTTATAGTATTTAATCAAAAGCAAAATAAAGGATATATTCTGATAATAGGTGCATTATGTTTCTTAAAAAAAATTGATGGGTGGACATATTTAAATTGGATGCATATATAGTTTGTTTGGGATAATCCCAAAAAACTTATCGTAGTTACAAAAAAATGTTAATTTTACTACTTATGGTTTCATTTTTGCTCAAAGTCCCCTCAGATGTTATTGAATTAACAAAAAATATTCATTTTACCCTTATAACTTCATCATCAATCTATGATCATAAAGAGTATTGTCGTCATCTAAAATGCCTTTAGTTGGTATTTTGAATGTTTTTATTTACATCAAAGATATTTTGAACAAAAATGAAATTATAAATGATAAAATAAACATTTTTACAAATTATAATATATTTTTTGAGATTATCCCTAGTTTTTTAGGAGCTACTCTTTTTTAACAATGAAAGGCCTATG
Organism: Litchi chinensis; assembly: GCA_019925255.1. NCBI lineage: Eukaryota > Viridiplantae > Streptophyta > Magnoliopsida > Sapindales > Sapindaceae > Litchi > Litchi chinensis. The sequence continues at coordinate 8,428,878 of CM034475.1, read as the reverse complement.
ATTTGAATAACAAATGTTAAATTTGAAGGAAATTTTGAAAGCCAGAGCAACTAAAAGAATGGAGGTTTGAGATTGAAAATTGAATTCTTATAAGAGCAAAAATTTAGGGATGATATTTGGAAGTTGAATTTTAGAGTAATAATCCATGCATGCTCTATCTAGTAGAAGACATAGTACATTAAGCATATGCCCATTAACAATGTTGGACAAAATTCGAGAATCATGTGTATCTTATACCGAGAGTAGTTGAGTTGTCGAAATAAATCGTAAACCTTCATCAAACATTTTCTTATATTTAATAAAAATCTACAAAATAGAAATAACTATAGTACTAGTTTGGTGACTTCAAGGCACGTTACTAAAGTCACTAACCTTATGACACTATTTACCCCCACCAATTGGGTGACGCACCTGGTTAAACAAATATATACTTCTGGGATACATGAAAGTTGAGTGTTTAATATCGTTGTGCATTGACAATTTAAACCACGGACATCATCGATAATGAAGCTGCTAAGATACAATATTCTATGACTACAATTAATAGAATATTAGTTTTTTATGCAAGAAAATAATAAACACAAAACTTAAATTATTTGAAGACAGAGAGAAAATGAGGGGAAGAGAGTAAATTGCCAAGTTAATTACAACCTTGGCTGATTGATGTGTTGTGGTGCCTATAATGAAAGGTGATGGTAGGTATTTATAATGTGAATCGCTCCCCTTAACAATAAGTTACAATCTTCTATTATGACTTTTCAATTTAGATGAATTTGAATCTAGTCATTAGATTAATATTACAACTTCCACATCTGATCTTATGATTTAGATTGCACAATTCCATAAAAATCACATCTTTATATAAAGTTACATCATTTGATCAAATCAATGACTCTCATTAGATGATCACATCAAATCATATAACACATTGCATTATTTTGAATATAATTCCGACAAACAATTAGAAAATACCATTATTGCGATTTTTATAACTATACCAATATAAAAACTTCTCCCGTGTAACATAATTTCCTCCATCTGGATGTGATTGTAAAATTCTAGAGAATATCTATGATATAATATAATCCTCCCTAATAATAACATCTATTTTATCGTTATATATAAATCACTTGAATTTTATTAGCTTGCTTGCATGCAAGCTTATATTATATCATCATGAGCTCTGAATGAAGTCTATGTGTGTGGCGTCATCGGCCTGAGAAAGAGAAACAAGCAGAAGGTTTTGATGTTGAAGCCATTCATTTCCATCAATATATGAAATGTCCATGTACGGAGCTGCTTCATATTGCTTCAGCTGCTTTCCATATGACACTCTAGACTTGTAATTTGCTCCATCTCCCAAACACTCATACTCTCCAAACAACACGGTCCTGCAATATATAAACAAAAATTGATCAATAATGAAAATCTTTGGGTTGATAAGTTATCCAAAAATATATTTCAAACACATTTTTGTTAATTATTTTTAGATATGGACATCTACACTTATCAAACTTCTGGTTGTTAACTCTAAACCGTTAGATCTAAAGGTAGATAAGAAAGGATCAACTACAGACTGGTCTCTAGAGGGGTCTCTCCAATCATTCCAGCCATCAGGAGAAACAACATCAGACATGTATGTTTTCGAGAACACAACAGTGGAATAGACTCCCCAAGCTCGTCCAAGCCACACTCTTCCTGTTCCGTCAATTATGCAATTCACAAAAGAAAACCCTGTTTGCTCGGTCGCTGATTGCCTCCCATGAGCTGTGATCGCCCCACTAACCTCATCTGGCACTCTCTCTGCTATCGAATTTAGTCTGCAGTCCTGCCCATCATTGACAATGTTTAATTAGAGATTTTAAAGAAGTTTCTATTTGTATTAATTTTGTATATAAATATTAAAAAAGAATAATGCTTGAAACACAAGCAAAGTCTGGTGTTATAATGAATGTTATAATACCTCATAGAGTGATCTAGCATTTCCAAAAATGAAATCGATGGATCCTTGTATGAAACATTCTTTAAAATAATGCCTGCCACGATCATCATGAAGCGTGTCTTGGGCTCCATAAAATCCACATCCATAAAATGCAGCTTGATCACCTCCTATTCTCAGTGCCACTGCTTGCCCTCCAACCTCACCTGGCGATGGTGGTGGAGCAGTATTCTTTTTTAAGTATCCCAACAAACATACCCCACCAGAGAGACCCCAAAAATAATCAATAAGCAAAAAAAGCACATTCAATAAATATAAGGGAATAAAAACATAGCCACCTCAGACTGCTATTTAACATTATTTTTTGAATAATAATATTTAAACACATTATTACCTTAAAGCTCACGTTGTAAGCTGTGAAGTTTTGAGCAAATATAGCAACAGAAGAGCTATAGGAAGTTCCTCCAGTAGAATTTGCAGTGTCATTCCATGCTATGATAGTGTTGTGATAACCTCGACCTTGGAATATCAAATTTGTCTTGTTAGCGTGAACTACCACCTTCTCCCTGCCATTACCAGGTTCTTTAATCTAGTTATAACGTGCATTTATCATATCAAACAAATGCAACACAGTGAGAATTCCATTTTTAGTTTTACACATATGTTTGTTGGATAATATGCAGTTTCGGCATGTGATGAGGTAAAACCAAATAGAATGAAGAAACAAGGAAACTTGTTGAATATCAAAACATTGTAAAAAGATAATCAATCACCTGTAAGTACCAGTATCAATAATGATGAGGGTCTTAGAGGGTGTAAAATCAGGAACAGCATCTACCGCCTTTTGAACACTGGTAAAATTTGCACAACCCTTCGTGTCAACAGTCAATATGAGAGGAATTCTATAATGGTATATGAGCCTCTTGTAATGTGCTATGAGCATAAACCTCCATCTATCCTTGTTACATCCGACCTTATGTCTCCTCCTATGATGATGTCTGTACACAATCCGGGTCACAAGCAAGAGGAGGTCCTCAAGACCACTTTGCTTTAAAACCCTTTTAAGAAGAGAAAGTTGAAAGCTGTTTCGAGTACTAATGGCCACATTTGAGGTTATAGAGGAAGGAGGAATGGAGTTGAGAGCAACTATGATGGAAAATAGCGGAATGGCAAGTACAGTAAACCAAAAGGAGGTGTTTTTGATATTCATGGCTAATGGTTTCGTGTTTGTTATGTTATTTTTAGCTAAACAAGAATGGGAGTGAGGCAGTCCTTTATTCGAAGCGATGATTGTCGTGGGAGGTAAGAAATGTTTGGGCCATAATGTGATGTTTTGATTGCTGTTTCTCCTTTAAACGTAATGCTGGTAAGAAAAGAGAGATGGGCAGCATCAAAGTTTGGAAAATACATACGCTAAGCTAGAGAGAGAAAATGAGGTGATTGTTGTCATGATGAAAGCAGTTAAGCGGAAGTGTGCATGTGTTCTAGCTTGGAAGATCTTGACCATTGTAGTGAGTGCTAATTATGAAAGCACAGAAATTATGTTCATGTTGCAATTGCTTCGTGCGTACTTATTAGCTATTTTAAGACAATTATGGTCCAGTGGATCTAGCTATATGCCCTTTTTGCTTATTAAAGAAATGAACAAACTTGCTTTCTTCATTTATTGCATCACAAGATTGCATTGTTTGCTTCACAGTAATGGCACCGCCCATGTTTCTTTGTAGAAAATCTAAACATTATTTTACCTTTTTGGATTTACAGAAAGGGGCATTCACCTTCATTCTCTTCAAAAGAAGTTGAAATAGAAAAGCATCATACTTTAGAGGGAAGGTTTCTAACAGAATTTAGCCTCCTTCAAAATAGAAAAACGTTCACTTCGGGTACTAAAAGTCTTGGCTGCAAATAGCTCTATTCCACAGCAAAAATTTATGGCTACTAGTTCATTTTATTTTTTTCAATTCTTTTGATGAGTGCAAGGCAATCTAGAATTAGCATCCTTATAGACCAACTACAAATACAATTGCCGCCACAATTATATAGGTCTGGCTATAAAGAACAAAGATATTTCACTAGTAAAATTTTGACGAAAATCCATGAAAATTCCTTGAGAAGCTACAAGCACAATTAGGACCCAAGTATCTCTCTACATTGGTAGATCCACTAAACGAAAATTAACTTTTACATTATGTACTACTTCAATATCCAAGTTCATATACATGCATTCAAAAACTACAAGGTTATCAGCCTCCCTTACCCCAAATCTGGGGCATTCATTCTACTTCCACTCCGCTAATGCATTCTGTTGATTCGGGACTACTATTAACAATACGACAGGCAGGGACCTCTTTTTGTAGCATAGATGTCCCTTTGAAGGTTACCATCTGGGAGCAGCTTTTTCTGTATATGCTAAGCTGAAGCACGAGTAATTTCCATGTCATGGCAGTAAATGATGCATAAGTAAGAGAAGAAGCACATGTAAGACAAAATTTTGACATACCTGGTCAGGGTTTATATTCTTAAAACCGAATTTATCAGTCCATATGGATTCTGCTTCTTCTGCAGCTGGAAGTACAAGGCTCTTTACATTCAGGAACGCCAGCAGCTTCTCAATGCAGGAGAACAATAGTTGGAAGTAGCCCTGTTACATGGATTAATACATTATGGGCTCATGGCAACAAATTATAACATCGTTGAATACTAGGGCCATTATAGTTTTCTATGCTAAGAATGAGAGGGCAGGCCCAAAATTATCTACAAGTATTGTAAATAACCTGAGCTTGCTGCCAGACATTGTCAAATTTATTTCTAAATTATGTGCAACTGACAAGGGCATAAAAAATCTTGCAGCCCATACTCAATATTTTCAATCAATTCATTAGCCATAAGTTATTCTAGCATTGAATTCTGAAGATCTTAGTTTGTCAGAATGCTCCTAGGAATACACATAACAGCTAAATGGTGATTATAACAAAAAGCACAACGCTTACATGGTCAGCAATCCAATTGTTAGATGTTTAGATACAAAACACAACTGCAAATCAATGTTGTACCACATCTAGCTGATAGAAATTTGAGAGTGAGATCAACTCCTCGAGAGTAAAAATCACAAATTACCCCTGATTAAAATGATTAGGTATTAATCTCACCTTCCCATGGTTAATTTTACTTGTTGCAACTAGAGGGAGTTCTGCAATTTCTTGTCCAAATATTCTAAGCATTCCAGCTGATACAACATATGAGCTGCAAAATGAGGAAAAAAAAAAAGATTTGTCCTCAACAATCTTAGAGATAGAATACACATAGTTTAGTTTGGTTATCAAACACTTTCTTACTTCACAGTCAGTATAGCACAGTACATTCCCCCAAATTCTTGGCCCCTCATGTTCCTTCTGTAAAATATAAAGATATGTGACTTTACTAGAGAAAAGAACTAAAAATTGAAGACCAGAATCCAAAACAAATCTTATGCTTACCCATAGACCATGGATGGAATTAGGTCACGTCCACTTATTGAATCAACTATTGGATCAAAGCAATCCTGAAACATGTATATCAGAGAAATTTGGGTTGAATGATGCAACCTTTTAAACATACTTCAAAATTTCCCCACATATTCTTGCATGCATATGCCAAAATTAATTATATCAAACACTGAAACAAAATCATGATGGCCTATGTAGTAAGGTTTTCATCTTCTAATGTTAATAACAATAACAATAATAATGACAAGGATAATTATAATTATATGAAGATAATAATAACAAATAACGATAGTAGTAATAATAATAATAACAAAAAGTGTAGCAATCGACTCCCATAACATTTTCTGATAACTGTAAGTGTAAAAAGCAAAAGGAGATCTAACTGTATATCAGTTTTGAGAAAGGGAAAAGTGACCCATTTCAGCATTTGAAAACTCAGCTTTGCTTCTAGAGTAAACAGTAATTGAGACTATGTAAGGGACACATACTTGTCAGAAATGGTCATTCTGAGTGAAGAGTACTCACTAAAATTTAACTTTATTCTAGGCTAATATAACCAGCACTTTTTTCCAAAAATAAAATATCTTATGGTCGCAAAGTGGTAAGATATTTAAAAGCTAGAGAGGGACACTAAAATAGGGTTGGGCCAAATTGTCCTTCTAAAGCTAAGGAGTTTAAGGTAGTTGCTTTTTGACTTTCACAACCATATCACACATTGAACTCTAACATGAGCATAGATTAATTGATCTTGTAAACAGTCAGTCGAAAATGCTTTCGAATGATTTCATATTCAAGTCCCACAAAAAGACATTGATAACTCAATACAGTTAATGGTGTATATGGGTTTAAATAACTAAATTCCAATGTAATATCAGGAAGACTGGGATTTCTATGTTGGAAATCTTATTTATAGACCTTTCTGTGGCAGTTTTTCGGTACCCCACAACTTCATATCAACAAAATTAATTTTCAGGGTGTCTTTGGGCTTCTGTTACTACCGCGTTCAAAGAAGTTCCTTTCTTCTTTATAGACATAAATTGGGGGGTGGCTGTATGTTGATCAGTTTCTTTTCTGTGAGGGCTTTTGGGATAGACCTGTCTTTTTGGTTTTGTAATCCCTTGGCAGTTTTTCTAAGCTAGGGCTGGCTACCCCCTTCTTTGTACATGATTTTTGTCTAGGAAGTTTTCTTCTTGTTTCAAGAGGGAAAAAAAAACATAAAAATAGTGTACTTTATATCAGGATTTTGAGCAGAGTATAAAACAGAGTGCAGCATTGTTTGTGACCTCTTCCTACAGGTGCTTCAAGAAGGCAATATTTTCTCCTATAAACTGCAGAGGCAGTTCAACTGAAGGCATAGTTTTTCCGATGTGATAGTTATTCCTTGTGTTTTTCTTTTATATTCTATATTGAAGGAATAACACCCACTTATCTTTCTAATAGTTATGTTCATCTCTTCATCTCTAGACAGAATAGATAAATATTGAACTCAATAAAAAAAATTAGAAAAAAAAATCAGTGCATGGATAATTATATACAGCTAATTTCAAAGATAAGAACAATGTCGTATCCAGCTTGCAGATTTGCAGTTGGCATTATTATGTTATAAAGTGCAACCACTAACGTGCATCTAATGAAAGACCTAAAAATATCTCCAGTACTTACATGGAAGATTGCAACAGCTTGTGAAAGCAAAAACCGAGTTTCTGGCGTAAGAGTTTTGCCGCTTAGAAGCCTCCATCTCACATCAATATCACTCACAATCTGTAAACCTTTTTCTATATATTTCTGCCTCATAGCATCCAAATGAGAATCTGGAAGCTGCTCAGCTTCCTGAAGCAGCAAGTTCTGCAGAACAGAATGGATCTTCCTGCAATCCATGCAACAAAACCACTTCCCTTGGGGCAGTTCCTGTAACATAAGTTGCATTTACACTTTCATCCAATAAGGGAAAATCATATTGATTGTTCAGGAAAAAGGTGACAGTCACTGTATTCCAGGTAAAAAATAAAGATAAGGATCATTTATGCACATACCCTTAGATCTGCCATTTTATGCTTTTTTAAACAGCCGACATGAAACTCTTTCTCGCACTGGCACAAAATGAGAAAATAAGAAGGAATAGGCATTAGATCTATTGCAAGAAGAAAAAGCAAGTTCATACTGACAATCCATCCTTGAAGCACTGGAGAACTAGATTGAGATGATGAAATGAAAATTAGATAGCATACCTGATCACAAAGTAAAATAGTGCGTGGACCAAAACCTGATTTGCTAAAATCACAAGCTCTGAATAAAACAATGATAAATATATCAAGCCATAGCTTAAACCAAATGACCAAACAAGTATAAGATGACAGCACAAAAGCACAATGTCTATTACAATAAATTGGTATAAATTACAAGGACAAGACAGTCAAAAGCTTCAGAAAAGTTCAGTAGGACAAGGAGGAATCATCACCTGCATAGCACACATCCACTAAGCTCTGCTTCTATGTTTTTGACGATACGAATGCATCTACTGGTCATCTGCTCTATTGGATCAAGTCCTGAAAGCCTTCTAGCTAAAACAGCATCGGCATTATGTGCCAAAAAATTTTCTCTCTCAAACATATTCTGACAGTATTTGCAGTACCAATCACCCCGAGGAACACTTGGTAGAGAGGCACATTCTGCATCAACCACTAAAATTTCTCATCAAAATCAACTCAGATAGATCATGATCCAGAGAGTTAGCCAAATAGTGCTTGATAGTCCTACAAATCATTTAAACACCAAAAACAGAACACAAATCTAGGTGTCCTTGAGGAAAACTGGAAAACAATTGAAGCAGTTCCATATTTGTCTTTCTTAAAAATTAATGAAAAGTAGCAAAGTACCATAAGGGTAGTACAGGGTAAACTGATATCAACAAAACATTAAAATAAATCAGACATATAAATATAGCAAATGAAAACCTAGACAGGTAGAGACAGAGAAGGAGAGAAAAGAGGGTGGCAGATTTTTGTAAATAAAGAACAACGCATCGAGCTTAAGAAACCAATATTAGAGTCATCACAAATGTTACTTTTGACTATTCAATGTAGGCTCAGAATCATCACAAAAAAAATTATCAACATCACAAATCTTACTTTTGAATATTTTATGTAGGCTTACGAAAATGCTTTTAATGACATTATGCCAAATCAGTTAAATGATTGGGCACCCAATAACAATAAAGGGAGAGAAGGAAACCAAATGATTCTGCACTAAATTGTTTGAAAGGTAGACATCTATCCCAATAGTTTGTATTCTGGTTGCTTGGTGAACAACAAGTGTTGTGTATACCATGACTCCATGAGTCCACTTGCTCTCAAAACCTGTATGGTTAATGTTCAAAATCTTTCTGCTCCCTAGAAGAGATATCCAATGTGTGTGAGAGAACATTTCCTGAACAAAATTCTTTAGTATGGTTAATTTCAAAATCTTTCTGCTCCCTAGAAGAGATATCCAATGTGCATGAGAGAACATTTCCTGAACAAAATTCTTTAGTATAAACATGTACAGAGCTTTGGACAAGACAACAGGATTAACTTAACTGAAACATAGATCCAGTAACCACAACTTGAACCATAAAACTAGGTCGGGAAAGAGAGGAAAATAAACAATATTTCAACTTACAAAAGAATTGCTAGCTTTGGAGCAATAAGAGCAATAAAATTAGCTGGAAAAATATCTGAGTCTACCCCAAATGGGATGATCAAACGGAATGTAAAATAAATTTACTTTATAATGATAATAAATTTCACCTTTATGGAAGGCCCTTGGACATCCATCACAAAGCAAAAGATTGCCACCATCTGCACAAATGATGCACAGGTCATCATTATCCTTGGCAGAATACTTACGACCTTTTGAGAGAATGATAGCCAATTCATGGAGAGAAACTCCATTAGACGTGTAAATATTTGCATAGCTGCCAGAAAAGAAACACAAAATCCATCACAAAGTCAACACATGTTTAACAGAAAAGAAATCACTTAGGAAGAATAAAAAAACTTACGGTTTTCTGCGAGAAGCCCAACCTGCATGAGCTTCAAATTGTGAAGGGCTGACCTACAGGTTAAATTCCAATGAAGTCAATATTTCAACTGAAGACTCAGAAACTACAAAATTCCAGTATCAACAGAGAGTACCTCACGGTTGCAGCAGTAGCAAATTATTCCTGAGCCACTCTTATATCCCCCAAGCAATTTCTGTCCAGTAAGAGTCAATCACTTTATATAATGATAAGAAGTAAAAACACAAAAGCACTTATGATATTTTGTTCAACCTGTCCACGTGCATAGTACCCAACTTCAGTTCCATCAGGCAATCCACCTTCCTCGAAAACCAATTTATGCAACCTCTGATCTCTGAGGAAAATAGAAATATAAAGAACAAAAGATATCACTTTCCAGAAATTAAAAGCCAAAAAACAAGACCCGGAGTTATGCTAAAACGATACCAACTTTATTGTTAGCTTCCACTGACTCTTGTTTGGGGAAGAGATAGGCACTGACGGAGTTTTGAAGGGTTTTGACAGCAAACGTGTTTTCTTTGACCTGAAAAGAAATGCAGAACCTTATATGGAAAAGGTAACTCATATATAGGTAATAACACCATACAAAAACTAAAAACCATTAATTAAAAATATCAGCCCACTAATAGAAAATATCAAGTATATTAAATGCATAAGTCCTCCAAAATATATCAGAACTAAAGAGATAATGCAATTGCTGAATTGAAAAGCAAAAAATTGAGCGAGAAACAGATAATATACCAAACAAAGCCACAACATAAAAAGGTACCAACTTTTTTCTCTTTTTCCATGGACTCCTATTCTCAGGAGGTATACGCACTGGTGCTCTTCTAGATAAACTTTTGATCAAACCTGATCTTGATGACCTGTTCCCAATACAGAAGGAAGTGTATAAGAAAGAATTACAGTCCACCAACCAATTATGTAGGCCAACTAAAACCAAATGAGAGAAAGATGTATCCTAGTATCTCCTGCAAAAGTTTTTCAATCGAACGAAAGAGATTAGTTACTCTTGTATACTTATAGGTACTAGTTACTAAAGCTGATAAGATATCTCGTTGTTGTATAAAAGGTCTTAGGTTCAAATCCCACTCGCACTAGGGTAGGGACGGATTTGGTTTTATATTTGCAATAATTTATTTTTTTTAAGAAAAAAGTTACTTTTGGAAACTTGAAATCAAAATCTAGGGCAAAAGACATCACACACCAACTACACATACAAAAGTAAGTGTGTGTGTAAAAAGACATGAAAGGGTACCAACTTTCTTGTTGTCTCCAATGGACTCATATTTTGTAATAGATTACACATTGAAGCACATTTGCGTGATGATTTTGACATCATTTCTGATTCCGAGAACCTGAAATAGAGTATATTGAAGCATATATGAGAGTTGTATCATAATTCAGAACTTATGATGGCTTCTGAACTTAGTACTAATATCTTCTATTTGTCCAATGAGACTTTCTAGCCAAAGATAAGCAAAAATCAAAAACCAAATTGAAAGGTAAAAGATACCAACTTTCTGGTTATCTTCCTTTGACGCTTATACTGTGGAGAGAAGCACATCGAGGCACTTTTGGAGGACGCTGAGATCATATCTGGTTCCGGAGACCTGAAAATGTAGGTGGATGTGAATAAGAAAAAGGTACCAAGGGATTGCCATTATTGAAATTTAAATAAGAACTATAAGAAGGAAACATCTCAATCATTGCCTTGCACCCGCCATTTGTTTTCATTAACCGAAAAGCCCACCTCCAGTGCAGCAATGTTGTAATTTGAAAGCTCATATTCTTTCAGTAATTTCAAGGAATTGCCACATAAGTCAACACACTAGCACTTACATCTTTATGTAACTCAAATTCATCTTAATTGAGTTAATTTTGAGTTAATCTTCTCTCGCAAAAAAATAAATAAATAAACAAATGTAATCACTGAAAACTTCACAATAAGATAGTGCTGGTCAAATGGTCAAACCCCGATTCAATTGATTCAATTTAGCTTCTTTCCATTGCCTACTTAACTCTAGCATCATGAATGATTAGTACTCTCCAGTTTAAATTACACATGGATTGAACCCATTACCTCTGTAACCCATAAAATCAAGCATAACCACTGCTTAGAATCTAAAACATATAGGGCTGATAGTAGAATATACTACTTTACCAGCCAAAACTACATCTGCAAGTTGCATTCTGTATTAAAACTAGCAAATTTAGGCAGGAAGGGATATTTTTACAAGTAGCCAGCAAAACTAAGCAGATATTTTGTCAGCAGAGAAATGGCTAATCTATTCTACAAGGACATAAGAACTGTATTTTGTTATAAACACAGAGGGCTCAACATGGCAATCCCATGAACCCAAAAAGAACATGGCTATATACATTTGCATTTGTTAATTTTAAAAAGGTTACATACAATCAACAATGGTTAAGTACATGCCTATTTTAAAAAAAATAAAAATAAAAATAGAGATTCAAAAAATCTTAACAGAAGAGACGTATATACTCTTTAAGAAGCTATACCTGGCTTCTACATCAGTTATGCAAGTCAAGATGCCCTGAGATTTTTTTGACTTAAAACAAGAATTGCATAGAGGCCCAGGCCCGATTTTCCCAACATAGCTAATCGGATATGTTCCTACAAACCATTCAACAGCAAAAACATTAGAAGAAAAATCAAATCTTATAATATCATGGTTAGAACATTCTAGTCATAAAACATTCTAATGATCTGATACACAAGTAAATATGAGGTCTACTCACCCTTGCATCTTACACAGGCAAAAGATTTTTCTTCAGGTAAAGAACTAAGAGCATTGTGAAGCGTTGCTTCCAACATAGGCAGAGGAACACTTCGGCATGCCCTCAACACATCAAGTAGACTCTTACCATTCTCAAAGCATATATATTGAGATGCACGTCTATACTGTTTACAAGCATGAATCTCAAATTTGGACGGTGGAATAACCTAAATTAACCAAAAAAAAAAAAGACAATAGATTAATGCATTGATCTAATTCATGAAAAACTCTGAACGCTTAACAACTTTATAAAATTATGAATACTCACTCTGCAACCATTGCACAAAGAACATGAACACAGAATTCCACCATCTCTTATCATGCCTCGGAGGCCAGATGCCTGAAACTAATGCACCACCAATGTTAAGCCTTAAAGCCGCCCAAAAAAAAAAAAAAAAAAAGATCCTATGACTCAACATACAACAATAACTAGAGTAACCAAAACCAACCTTAATGCCACCCATGTAAACAACCGATATCCCATCAAGCAAACCAGTCTCAAAAAGCTCGGTGACAGTCATGGGTTTCTTATTGAGTACAATCTTTTTCGACATTTTCAATTCCAAGTTCCTTTTGGGACTTGTCAACGCACTTCCTTCAGCTATCGCCTCCACTTCTATCAGTGACATCTCATCACTTTTAAAACTTTCCGACTGAGTCACCAAAACCTCAACCGGCTCAGTCTTTGGCTTCAACGATGACTGCTTAAGCCACTTCAGAGCCTTCTTCTTCAAATTATTCCCCCGGCCCTTGGCCGCAGACACTAAATCACAAATTCTCTCCTCCTTACAGTTAGATTCATTATCATTTCCACTCCCAACCACTGGAATCACATTCTCAATAGCCTGACTCCCTTCATTAACAGTATTGAACAGTAGACTATCTTCTACCTTCACATTTGAAATTTCATCATTTACAATTTTAACCTCCGGATTATCATGGATTACATTTTTAACCTCATGATTATCACGATCCTGCTCAATTCTGCCACTACTATTCTCCAACAATTCACCAAAATTACGAGACCGAGACTTTCTCATACGAGTATACACAATAAAACCATTCACTTTAGTACCTCTAAATCGCTTACTTCCGAAATTCTCGCGAAAATCGTCAACACAATCAGTCGACTGAGTCTCGAGCCGAGTCGGAGACTGAGCGGAGGCTCCATCGAGTGAACTCGCCAGCTCCGACTCAACGAAATCCAGGTCTCGCTTCATGACTCTCCGATCAAATCAACCAAAACGCTGCAATATGAAGATAATAAAAAACAGAGAAAAATCGAAATTAAAAAAGGTTAGAATAAAGTAGAAAATTGAAATATAGGGTTCGAAAACGGACCATAGATGGTGATGTTAGATAAGGGGCATTTTGAATTGGGAAGCGAAATGGAGGTTTGGAGATTGAGATTTGGGGGGATCCGATTTGGAGAGGTTAGGGTTAATTTAGGAAAAATGAAGAGAGAGGGTTTGGTTTGGTGGCGTCATTGGGAGGCGATGTGAGGACTCACCAAACTGAGAGGAAAAATATTTAGTGTGTGATAGCTTTGCCTTGACAACAACTGGAAAGGGGCCAGTGGCAGAATCCGTAAATATTTTTTCAGTGTCCAAATTGGACCCGAATTACCAAAACGGTTTTGGTGTAGTTTAGTGGGCCGTTTGGTTCGTTTGATGAATATTTGGGCTGATGATGTTTGACTTGTTCCGGCTTGATCATCTTATTTGGATTTGGATATAATGGGTTCAAATTTCAGCCGAGCATTTTAAATTGGATGAAATATTTTCACCACTATAAGAAATGGAAATTAGTAAAAATGATTTTATAAATTTGTGAATTTTTTTTCAAAGTAAAAGTAATTTTATGAATACACCTTCTTCTTCTTCCACCTACAATCTTATATTTATTCTCTCGCTCTAGGAACATGTTTCTACAAGATCTACCTCTCAAATACACCATTATTTATGATTGAATTTGTGTAAAACACTGAAACACAGAGATTTGGGAAGACAATTTTTGAAAAGCTCAAGGAGAAAAGGATTTGGGAAGATTTTCAAAATTAAAGAAAAAGATCTTATCACGTGTATTGACTAGTAATAAATCCTGAGTGTGTAACTAACACAGATTATTCTTTTAAACCATTGACTAGTGATTAACCCGAGTGTGTAACTAATAAATGAAGGGTAACTTGGTTTTTTTTTTTTTTTTTTTTAATATGATTTCATATCAATGGAAAAAGAAAATAGATTCTTCAATCATATAGCGCCACATTAGACCCTAAAATCAATAGAAATTAAAAAAAAAAAATCAATAAAAGTAATATTAATCGAGAATAAAATTCAGAGATGAATGATTTTTTTAGGTATAATTTGGGGTTTGAGAGAAATATGTGACTTAAATCCATGCCTCAATACATGGGTGTGAGGAGTATACCAAGAGGTTGTTTATCTTTTTCACTTAACAAATTTATCATCCAAAAGATACTATATTTCCAATCTTTATCTTAATATTATATTATATAAATTTTTTTAATTAAAAATTAATACTAATAATAAACAAAAAGCCTTTAACCTAACCGCTTTTTTTATTGAAAATAATTTAAAAGTAAAGATAAATAATTATTTCCATGCCAGAGTTTTGTATGTTTAGTATAGTTACTGTCCGTGAGCCAAATCAAAGTAATCTTCGAAGTAAAAGCGTGACAAAAAAAAAAGTCATCAGGTTCACAATTTCGTGAAGGCAAAATTAATATAATAGATAACAAAAAAATTTTAATGATTAATTTGTGAAATTAGGCAAACATGTCCCTGTGAATAAAGAAATCCAAAACATTTTTGCAATGAAGTCAATAAGTCATAGCCTGTGTTATCGTTTCTCATTGTTTAAGTCATTGTTAATAAGCTTTTAATCTAGGTTCAGGTTGAATGCCTTCAACCTTTTTTTTTCCCTCAACGATTTTTTTTTTTTTTAAATTTTTTTTTGATTCTCATTTTCCTTTTTTAATTTTTTTCCAAATTATCAAATCCATACACATATCAAACTTTTGGGTTACGATTCGAAATGACAAAATTACCCCGCTCACCATGTTGTCTGTTTGCTTTGATCATCAATTGACTTACAAAAGGGATTAATATAATACGTTTTCGAAACTTTAGGAAAGATTTGATGCGTTTTCAATACATAGTTAAAAAATTGTCACTTCCCAAAATATGGGGACGGGAGTGAAATTTGCCACATCATATAAAAAGGAAATTACAGCTAATTAAACTCCCAAATATATAAGTATCCTCTGTATTTTCTCACGGATATAAATGCTTTCGATCTAGCTTGGTCATGAACAATTAAAGCATAAGTTACATCGTCAACCGAATGCGACCTATATATTTAGTTACTGTAAGTCGTATCTAAACTTTTTAAGTTTCCCCTCCAGCCTGAATGGGCACCATGTCCAACCATTAATCCAACAAATTAATTAACTCCATTCAGACTCCTATGAAGAAAATTAAAAATCTATATTTTATTTCTTTTAAAAATAAACTTATGTTGTCGTATCAACTGTCTCTAAAGGAACTTTTTATATTTCTGTTAAAAATAAAAATGAAGTGATCTTATTTGTCCAAAGCACACTTACAAAGACACTTTCTGAAGTCACATGCATTTTGATGTGAAATTCATCTCCTATTGAAGAAGTGAGTGGACAAATATTATAAGATTATTTAGCTTATAATATTACACTATTAATTACAATTATTTTCAAAGACATGACAATCTCAAATGTTCATGATTCAAGCAACAGGCAGAAAAAGCGACAAAAAGGGAAAACAGAAAGCAGTATAAGTCTGGCCCTGGTAGTACATATATGTTTTGATATACCTGGAAAGGCACTTCCATTCAAAGTGGATTCATTAGACAAAAAAAGCTCATCATCACTCGAGCAATAATATATGATGCTGCATAAAGATAACATTACTCATATGCAAACTGGACTTCAATTATATAAACACTGGCCAGAGGCCTACATGATAATTAACATACAGAAAGATAGTGGCATGTTATTAAGCAGTTCTACTAGAACTGATCAAATCATACATGAAAACTTGAAATATAATAAGAAGGTGATAACATATAATCTGACTCGCCCTGGAGATACTTTCCTGAGAGCTCACCGCGAAGAGAGGTTCCAAGGAAGGTGAAAATGCCAAAGGATCGAAGTTGCCCTTTAAAGAGAAACCGCCCTTCACAAGGGCGATTCAGTTTCAGTACATCACTCCCACAATTCTCAAGCATAGGAATAGAGGGAAGATGGAAACATCAAAGTACAAACCTTAAAAAATGAAACTACACCATGACCACTCCTACCCCTTCAAGGTTATGAGAAGTTTTAAAGCCATGGGGTAGGGGGTATACGGTGGGGTGGTGCAGTTGTGAGAGAGGGTTTGATAATGAAGCTTGAAGGGGTTGTTATAGGTATTCAGTTTCTTGGTCATCAGGGCAATAAAAGATGAGGTGACTTAAGTAGAAGTATGTGGTCACTTTAATTTGGTTAAAGGGAAGAAAAAAGAAACAAAAAAGTAGAAAGAGAGAAATGTGGAGGTTGGAAGTGTAGCATCTTCCAAGGGATATGCCATTGCCTGCCACTTCCTTTGTTGAACACATGATGACACCTTCCTCATTCTCCTTCTTTGTTCTTGTTTTCTACTTTGCTTTTTTAGCCTCTAGATTTTATATTCTCATCATGTTAAGATCTTCCTGTTGATGTAATATGGAGACATAAATGTATCTTAGTAGAAAGTAGAGTCATCAATCAAGAATGGACTAGAATTTGTCTATTGATTAGATCTACTTGTCAATCTTATTTTATCACATATAAATTAGAATGAAAATGTTGTGCATCGAAATTTAATTTCTTTCTTAATCAAAACTTTATTGATTATAAATAGGCAAAATTTGACTGTTAATTAGGTTACAATTTTTTAATTTTGTTGGTTAGTAGTTGAGTGGGTCACTTAACCAAGACCCTTTTTTGCCAGGTGAAGTTATAAGATTTAATGTTTCACATGATACTATGTATGGTCATATGCAGAAAAGCATATCCAAAAAAAAGTCCCCGAACTCTTATTTAATAAAGACCATAGAGGTAGGCCTTTTTTCTATAGTGTACTCAAAATTTTTATACCTGTATGAGATTTTTATGTTGTTGATGGCACCAACACAACAGCATCATTCTTTTCTTCTTTCAAACAGGAATTGATACTTTTTTTGATTACGCAAGGACTTTAATGAGAATTTGGCTCTTTGATGAGTCATACGTCAATTATATTTAATGAGAATTTGGCTCTTTGATGAGTCATACGTCAATTACATTTAAGTAATGGTTAAGTTATGATTTGAAGCAAAGCTAATTGGGGAAGATTGGAGAAGAAAAGGTTAACAACTGATGTATGATTCAATATCCATATATTGCATAAATGTACCTGATAATATAAAACCTGACAATGACAATTTTGTTTTTAAAGGAAAATCACAATAAATTATGTTAAAATATGAATATGCTTGAGATAATTTTAGAAGGAAGAGATGGAGGATTAATTGTTAGTTGCGGGTAGATGAGATGATACATTCTAAGGAATAAATTAACAAAACGAAAGCTAAATTTGATGACGTATGTGGGTATTGGAAGCTTTAAGAGAATTATATTTGACACCAAAAAGAACCAAACGTATTAGCTTTGTATGCTTTAGATGATGAAGTCAATTTTATGATCCATTTGGAATATGCTTTGAATTTAAAGTAACATGTACATTGGAATTCATCATTATCCTTCCAAATTGAGAATTTTATGTTAAATTGTGAAGATTGAATCAGTAACATGGGATTAGGATTATATCAAGGTCGAGCTCAGTTTGATAGTAGATTGATGCTCTCCATAGATATAAAGACCATAATGATCGTCAGATCACATAAATATATCGTGTCTTGTTTATTTTCTATATTGTATGTTTGATTTACTATGTTTTGAAATCGTCTATTTCTCAACTGTTAGTTATAAAAATTATGCGAATTTCTTGATAAACTTTTTCGAAATTTACAAGATTATAGCAAAAGACACAGGTGAAATATAACTTTTGCCCTGATTAGCATGTATTTGCTCCCATCAATGACTAATTGTGGACTACTACACTCAATTGCATTGAAAATTTTCTAGACAGATTATGGTTTTGGCTGAGATTAATGAAGTTTGAATGTTGATGTGTTATAAAGCTAAAGCAAATTCATATCTGTTCGTGGTATGTAACAAGTCTCCATATCGAAATCACACATTTCACACCATTATTTGACTTTCTTACATGCTGTCAGCTCACCCCAATTATTTGACAATTTACAATATTGGGTAATTTCTTTATTACTCCGGTCTGAAAAATTCTGTATCGTCAATATCAATGGAAATTGAAACTTCAAAACACCGAATAAATCTTGGCAGGTACTACCTGAAAACACTTGGAGCAAAAATGGGCTTGCTTGAACATGCATTGAACTTATGAAAACCACCTCTTCCCATTTTTAGCTATCTTTAGCTTCATGACAAGTTCCTCACGTTGAGCTTCTACCTCCGCATATTTGAGGCTCATCTGAAGATAGCGCTCACGAATGTCTTTGAGCTCAGTCTCTAGTGATGATTTCGTGCGCTCAAATCTTTCTTTTGTCACAACTTCAGCTTCACCTTTTGATTTTCTTGCTTTCGCATTAATATTTCGGCCCTCGGACTGCAACCTGCAAGGGGCAGCAGTACAAAAGATTAAATCAATAAAGAAAACAACATTAGTTAAGCATTGAAGTCCAAAAGAAAATCTTTGGATGGTTAATGCTGCTTTCTCTTGGTTTACAGTCTTAACTTAATCATTCATGATTTGGTTTGATTTTTGAGATATGCAGTTGTCTGACTGAGTGCAGCCTGGTTTCAGTATATGTATTTTAGCACTTACTTCATAAATAAAATTGTCAAATGTAAAATTTTTAGAGGTTTCTGCTGAAATCAATAACAGTAGTCCATCATGCCATGACAGAACATAAAGATTAAAGCATATGATTTTTAGAGAATTCCATCTCCATCCTGCTAAACTGATTAAAGTTTAATTAGAAGAAAAGGCTTCCTTTAAATTGTAAACAAAAGTTAAACATTACCGATTAATGTAACAATATTAATGCAGGTTATTAGCTTAAGATACAAGTATCCTGGTACTCACCTGTCAAGCTGGACTTTATACTTCTTATTGGCTTCCCTCAGTCTGGCAAGTTCAGTCTCAAGCGACTGAATCTTCGAGACAGAATCAACTCTAGCTGTAGCTGAACTTCTATAGTGCCTCTCATGACCATTGTTACCCTGTAACAGGAGGAAAAGAAAGTAAAAGGACCCTCAAATAGTAGAAAAACTCACCAGAAACGGATTTGATTTTACAATTACATGTTATCAAACATGAATTTGACATGCTTATAAAAAATCTGAACAAGTGTTTGTATAGTGGCAGTATATATTGAGTGTAGAGGCGAAATGGATGTAGATACAGACCTCTATTTGATGTTGACCACTATTAGAATTCTTACTGCTGGAGTCCTTCTGATTTTGTCGTTCTTCCTTTATCAAGTTCAGTTCTTCTTCAAGTGCTTGAACTCTCAATAGAGACTTACCTTTCTCCTCCTCAAGTAGCTGTATCTTCCACTGAAATTGACTGTTATCTCTTTTGATCAACGAGAGCTCATTTTTAAGTTCAATATTTTGTGCACAAAGTGCCTGTTTGGCTGATAGATCACCCTCCATCTGCAGAAGCTTTTCTTCTGACAAAGCTTTGCTATGCTTGCAGTCCTCTAGTTCAGATACAGCATTCTGCAGGGTAGAAATCTTCTCCAAAAATGAAAGTTTTTGTACCTTCAAATCTTCACATTCCCCAGAGATAGTTTGCAATGAAGTCTTCAGTTTATCTTTTTCCGACTTGGTTGCATCAAGTTCATTCTTCAGAGAGAAAATTTTATCTTCAAGTTGCTCCATTCTCAATAGTTGAACCTTCACACCGGTAAATTCTTCCATGAGTTTTTGTCGCTCATATTCACATACTGTAAGCTTTAGCTCAAGATCATTCAAATTGCTCTTACATTTCTCTTCACTTGATTGGCACGTCTCTAACAGCTTCAACACTTTTTCATGATTGGACATCAGTATCTCTTGGTCTTCTTTGGAAGTGGCAAGCTCATCAATCAGGCTGTGTACTTTAGACTGGAGTTCTTCAAGAGCACATTCCAGTCTAGCTTTATCAGCAAGTAAACTGGACACTTCATGCTCAGCTTCAGAAGCTATTCTCTCTCTTTCATTTTTTGTTGCAGAGAGTTGCTCACTGAGGTTTCTTATTTCTCGCTGAAGGTTATCAATTTCTAATGTCTTCCTCTGTAACAAACTTTCTGCCAGAACAAGTTTTTCCATTTGTTTCCCATTTTCATCAGCAAGTGCATCTAACTGTGAGGTTAAGCTTCTCTCCTTTAGAGCAATGTCTTCCACAAGTAAAGAGAGATTTTCTTCCAAACCTGAAACCTTTTTGGAACAATTAGCAAGACTTTCATGTGACTCCCTTATTTTTGCCTCCAAGTTGCTACATTGGTCTTGCAATTCAAACTTTTGCTTCCTTAGATCTTCATTTGACTGTTCTATCGAACTTCTTTCTTCAATAAGACTCTTAGCAATATCTTGTAAGTGTGAATGTTCTCTTCTCAGATATTCACACTCTTTTTCTGCTTCTAACCACTGATTATGCATTTCCTCTAGCTTTTGTATCAGATCTGTTTTTTGAGTCTCCATTTGACTTCTCAATCTTGCAACCTCATCTTGGAGATTCATCACAAGAGAATTGGAATTCTCGAGTTCCTGTTCCCTTGACTCCCTTTCCTGCATCAAAGACCTCAGTTGAGCATCCAACCCAGAAACGCAATCTGACAAGTGTGAATTTTCACGTTCTACTTCTGATAAATGAAGCTCCATTTCATGCTTTTCACTTTCTAGCTCTGAAGATTCTCTTTCAAGTGTTATGTTGGTCGACACATGGGAATCCATACTACTTCTAAGCACCGGTATATCATTTTGCAAATCATTCAAGTGCTTGGTAGCAATATCTCTTTCCCTGGAAACAATTTTCTTGTTGCCTTCTAGCAGGATATTTTCTTCTTGAAGACTAGTAACTTTAGCTTGCAATTCACTTTGACAATGCTGAAGATATTTAATCTCCTCTTCTTTTGACTGCATTTTAGCCTCAAGTCTTTCTATTTCATATACTTTCTGACTCAATTCCTCAGACAGTCCCATTACTTTAAATTCCAGTTCATTTTTTATGATCTCAAGTTGTTGAACCTGAACATCATAATGGTTTTCAATCTCCCTCGACACTTTCTTCTTTAGCTTCTCTTCAAGATTATGCACTTCAGATTCAGGATCACTCACTTCAGACCTTGAAGAAGAATTCTCTAAAAGGTCACTTGATGGAAGAAGCGAGGATCCGCGTTCTCCTGTGGGGTTGCTCTTAATCTCCTTAAGCTTGAACAAAAGATCAAGATTTTCTTCTGTCAGCTCAGTGCAATCCCTTTCAAGCTCCTCCAGTTTCACTTTCAGGTCCTCAATTTCTCTTCGCAGATCAGCATACTCAATTTCAACAGAATATTTTTCATTATGTGACTCGGATAACTTGGCTTTTAAACTGTCAATTTCATCATCTTTGGCAGATAACTTGGCTTTGTACTCTGTCTGAGCTTCCAAAAGGGTTTGCTTGTTCATACTCAATTGCCTCTCTATGCTATAGTCTTTTTCCTCTAAGGCCTGTTCCAGCAGTTGCACCTTGGCTTGCAAATCCTCTTCTGATTCCTGAAGTTGCTGAAGTTGGAGCACCAAGTTCTTGTTTTCTTCAATGTTTGCCTGGATAGAGTTTTCCATTTGGCTGAATTTTGACTGTAGTGACGAAAGATTCTCTATCTCTAGTTTCTGTTTTTCAATATTCTCTTCTAGCTCCTGGAGCACTGTGACAAGTTCAATGTTTGATTCTTGACTCCTCTTCAACTGCAGAGCTAGATTAGCATTGGATTCTTTGTGAAGCTTAATCTCATCTTCCAATTGCTTTTGAATAAGGGTTACACCTTTATCTTGGAATGTTGATTCCTCCAATGTTGTTGGCTTAACCATTGACTTCTCTAACAGCAGTTTCAGCTGTTCGACCTCATCTCTCAGCCCATCACGTTCCGCACATACTGCTAAAAGCTCTGTTTCCAAATTTGCTTGCTTTCTGGACAGATCAGTGAATTCTTTCCTTAGTATATCCATATCAAGTATTACCTTCTGGGAATTTCTCTCCCACATTTTGGATTCTGCACGAAGATCCTCTATCGTGGGCTCTGAAGCTTCAAGAAGGCTTCTAGAAGAAGCACTGATTCCATAGGTGGCTGCAGCAACCTGTTGCTGATTGTTCACAGAACTGCCTGAACTTGTATTCTCTACATTATTTGACGAATGATATGATCCAGAAGCCTTGACAACATGATGTCTTTCTTGAGGTACATTGTTTCGGGAACTGGTTGATTCTGGTTTCCCAACCAGGTTGTCTCCATTTTCACCACTTAAGTTCTTTTGCGAAGAAAATTTTACCCCATCTACGGAACCCTCAGCTGAGTCATAGCTGTTTTGTGAACCCAAAGCATGAAAACTTGTTCCCTTCATTAAACAAATACATTACATCAATTTCATAGGAGATCTAGAGGATGGGGAATGTAGTAGAAATAGACTTTTAAACAATGCCTGACACTAACATGACATCATTACACAAGTCTGCAATCCTTTCTAAGAGAACGATCAATTGTAGGACAAGCAAAAGGAATAAATATGCAATGTGCACATTCAAACACAAGAACAAATTTCCACATCCAGTTCACAAGTTTGTAAAGATTTTTAGGATGGTGCAAACCTATCACTTTATTCACTGTGACATGGTCAAACTCTGATTGCAATCTCAATACAAATTTACTTACATAGTGAGCTTCATTTATTTCATGTCTTAGCCAAGGAGAGTGGTTCATTTGACTATAAAAGGATACTTGGCCAAATATCATTGTGGCAACTAGGTTCAATCCTACTTATACTGCCATATTTTGTGGCTTAAATATCCCTAAATTACAGATCAACATGAGTATAACCCCAATGTCTGATTACCAACAATAAATCAAGATGTCAAATTAGACCTAATGATCAAAGTGGTAATGAAGCATTTTCCAAATTACTTACTTTGTGGCCTTTGTTTAGGAAAATTAGTGCGAAACAACTCAAATTACAAATTTACAATCTATCCAATACCCAAAAGAAAAACAAACAGCAGAGAAAAATGACACAATTGCAACAAAGCATAGATGCAACCAAATATTACAGAAAGATGTTACCGTACCCTACTCTCCGGTTCTTCTTTTACTGAGGCAGAAACCAATTCTTTACCAGAGGATGAACCAACACTACTTGCCAATATACTATCAGATTCATCTGACCTAATGTCCATGTCCTTGGACTTTGCACTATGATCTTCATTGTGAGAATTTGGACCTTCTGATTCATCTTCCCTGAATATGAGCAATAAATCATCCCCTTCAAACCGAATGTAATATTTTCATAGCAATATTAATAAAAGAACTATAGCATATAAAACAAACCTTTTTTGTCTTGGTGTCAGGCAATGAATTTTGACCTGAAAATCAGGCAGACAACCAAAATAGTTTCAAAGCCAGAATTGAGTAAGATAACCTATACCAACTCTTAGACATACTACAATTAATCAATCACAAGAACATCAAGTATACGGAAAAACATACATGCAATAATATGTAGGATTCATGTATAACCTTTTTGAATAGTTTTCTAATGAGTATTGAGTAGTGATCATAATAAAATGTAGCATACTAAATAGTTTAATAAAAAAAAAAACTAAACTCAAATCTCAATTTATATTGAATTACAGCAAATGAAGCAATATGAGTAAAGTCTCTTAGGTTAAAGAATTCTTACTTGTAAAATTGTCCCATGGTTACATTTGTTCAATGGAATTGAAACAGGAACAACAGCACTTGAACTCATGTAGCCTGTCATATTCAGCGTGGTCTCTCCAAGAATTCCAGATCTAGCTGACCCCTGTAATGAAACATTATCATATGCACAACCATGATATTGAGGGGAAAAAAAACAAGAGAGAGAGAGAACCCATTTATAATCTGCCCAACTGGGAATTTTCAAAAACCAAAAATTCCTTCAATAGATGAACAACACCATATCATACCATGGAAAGCACAAGTTTGAAGAGACAGTCTTCCAGTTCCATAGAGGACTCCTCTTGAGAAACCCATACAGATTCTGACAAAGTCTCTGACCACTGACAAGTCCCATTTCGGACAGCAGCCTTGCCTGACTTAGCTACAGTTTTCCCAGTCTCCACAGCGATGATAGACACAAACAGTTTGTCCCACCCTTTTGGCACCTGTAATCACCAAATCACCACAAAACACAAACTGCATTGTCAACTTAACAACCCCACAAACAGTACTAATCACCATAAAGTGATTACATGGGATATGTTATTATTACCTGCAAAGCTTTAAACTGAGAGAACTTGAAATCAATCCTCTCCCCTGATTTAGCTGCTGTCTTACTACTACTTTTGTGCAACCTGAACATTTTTAATTATTTTTTGTTTTCTTTTTCTTGCTCTCGCTTAATCACCGATTCTAAACCACATGAATAGTGTCACCACCATTACCATTCTAAAGAAAGAGAGACAAAGTAGCTAGATAGTCATTGTTAAAAGGTTGTTGTATTATTTTCATGCAACTGTTGCATAGAACAAAGCGGGTTTCTCAAAACAACTGTTATCATGATACACAAACCACCAAAAGGCCTTGGTTTACCAAATTTTAGATGGCCGTTGGCTTGAACCTGATGAGTGTATGTGAAGTCACGTAAAACTAAAGACTTTCAATTCAACGTGTCATTACCTTATTGGCAAAAAGAATGACAAGACAGGCACAAAACATTTGATTTCCTCTCACTCGTTGGATAAAACGCCTATCACCGTTCAACTTCAAAATCAAATTAGTTTGTCATTAGATCTAAAAATTTAACGTAATAAAAAATGATTAAACTATAATATTTAAGATTTGAAATTGGTAAGTGATAAACTGAAATTAACCTCTATAAATATAGTAAGAAATTTAACTCTTACTATACAAAAAGAGTTATGAGTTATTAAAACGACAATGTATTGTTATTTTTAATGTATGCATAGGTGTGGTGAATTATAATATTTGATCCTATTTGTTTTTAGTCTGTTGTTCATCGGCTTAATCGAGTTGACCTTTGATAAATCCTATGAATTTTTTTATCTTAGGCGATGCGTAGTCTCTCTGTTGTTGATTATTGTCTGTCTATGTCTAATATTTGCGGAATGATTTATGTTAATCTAGATGGACAAAAAGCGGAGTATTTGTAAACTTTAAATTCATGCAAAATCAAAGTAGGTAACGCCATGGAAGGGAATCTGCCAATTAATTAAATACTTGTCCCACGTGTGATGCGGGTGATTTTGGTTGGTGTAATACTTACTTTTTCATTAAGGGTAACGCACCAACACATCCATGTTCAAGTGTAATTGCAGTTAGATGAAATTGTTTTTATCAAAATTGCACAATTATAACTTCTCGTCAATGTAATATGTTAACTTTCAAGTGTTTAGGGCAAAACTATCATTCAATATGAGACAAACATATTAACTAATTATATAATATCAAAACAAATCTAATAAAATTTTAAAAAATGAAAAAGAAACATTTGCTGGGGTGACGACGGATCATATGTGCTCCTTCAATGGAGTATATATGCTTTATCAGAAAAGCATATGCGATCTCCTCCTTTAATGGTGGAGATCGTCTTTCTATCCATCTAGGTGGAGAAGATTGTCTCCTCAGTCCTAATCTGACCGGAGGAGATTGTCTCCTCCACCCAATTTGTATTCGTGAATTAAATTCTTTTTCTTAAAAAAAGGAGTACATTTTGTTCTATTTTTAGTTTTTTTAATGAAAGGTATAATAAACAATTCACTCACTTTAATTTGACGCTAAAGGACTCATTTTCACAATCAGGTACTAGCTATAAAACGTGTACTATTTTAGACACCATTATTACTTCTTTATATGTCATTATTTTCAATTATTACTTTTGATGCGGAATGAAAGTCTTTTAATTTAATTTTGCATTTTAAAGATACATAATAATCCAATGTAGAAATTGTGTGAAATAGGACAAAAAAAAAAAATGCTAATTTTGAAATTGTCACAGAGAATCGAAATGAGTTTTCTTGCTTTCTTATACGTAAAAACAATAATCCGTGAATTGTGTTTTTTTTTGGATAAAAATTATTTTGATCCATAAATTTAAAAAAAATCAAATTTTAACTATTTTTCAAAAAATAATTAAATTATTCCTAACGTTTGAAAAAAATATTAAATTAGTCTCTCTCGTTAATTAATTTTAGATCAAATCTAATGGATAATATGATGGATAGAAATAAAATTGTTATTTCGAATCACACTCTAAGATGTTGATACGTGTACAAACTAAATAAATTAACAAAAATAAAAGAAAAGAAATTAAATTAATAAAATAAAAAGAAATTAAATTAAACAATTAAAAACTTGACAAAAAACATTTGAATCCAGGTCAATTAAAATAAAAACCTCGTATCGGAGACCCTGAAAATAAAAATAAAATAAAATAAAATAATTGTGGCAAAAATAAATAAATAAAGAGAGTTCCAGACCTTCAAACCCATAAAATAAAAACTCATGTTCTTCTGCAAAGAAATTCAACAGACCTCTTCCCCATTAACAATGTGACACACTTCTCCTCCCGCCTCCACACTCTCATTCACTTTCTCTAACTCACCATTCTCGACCTCCTCGCCGGCCTCTCCTTTTGTCACCGCCATCTCTATCGTTTCCTTTTCGACTCTCTCAGCTTCGAGTTGGAGGTCCATCGCAGTTCTGCTCTTAGCCAACCTCCATCATCGCCTCTCTGCTTATCACAGTTATGCTCATTAACCTCCATCTCAACCTCAACCTTCATCATCGCAATTCTGATCCGAGTTAGAGGTCCATCTCTGTGATGGAGACCAGATAGGTCTCCACCACAAATGGGGACCCAGATTTGGGTTTCCATCACAGCGATAGAGATTCGAATCGGGAACTCCAACGCATGAGGATCCCGATTTCGATCTCCATCATCGTGACGGAGACCCAAAATGAGATTGAGGCCATTCTCGAAATGAGCTGTTCATCTTCCTGTGATGTTTGTGCAATTTGGTGAACTGTGATGTCAATTGTGATAAGCTGGTCTCCACTGCCTCTCTGCAAGTTGATAAAGATGTGGTGATGTTCTGGTTTTAGAGATTTAGGGTTGATGAAGATGTGTTGATTTTTGGGGTTCTTCATGAATTGTTTTGTTGATGTTCTATTCTTAGTGTTGGGTTGGGTTCTCTCTTATGTTGAGGTCCAACAAGTCCAATAAATAATGAACCATAGTATATAAACCTAATGTGATTAGAGTTTTAAGAGAATAGAGAAAAATAGAAAATAGAAGAAAAAAAAAGTAGAGGAGGCAGCAAGAGTGGATACAGAGAGTTTGTAGGCAGCAAAGAATTGTTTGTGAAGAGAGAAGATCGAGTGGGAAGAAAGAAGAGAAGAAGAGTAGATTTTCTGCCAAGAAAATAATCTCGTGCAGTCTCGGAATTACTGTGATATCTTCTTCGTCAATCGTTGGATCGTGCTGAAATTTGGACAGCACGTTAACCTCTTCCTGACCTTGATTCTGAACGGTGAGATCGTAAACGGAGGTGGCAACCGTGAGTTATAGAGGCCGAATTAGTGCTATCAGGAAATCGATATCTGTTTGCGCAGTGTTTTTGGAAGAGTGATATCTCTTTCGTTCACCGTTGAATCAACCTCAAATTTGGACAACATACTCAGCACTCGTGATACTACAATCTGATGGTGAAGATCAGAATTGGAGCTTCCGACAGAGAGCGGCGCAGTTCAAAACAGACCAGCTGAGTTTGTTATCTCTCTTCACTTGTAATTTAAACCTTAATTTTGTGTTATTAGGGAATCTAGATAATTGCTGCTTGATTTTGTTCCTAGTTAATGTTGGAACAGATTGTGTACTCTCATAATTGATTATTAGTGGAGATTTTGGGTGGACTACGGTCCCGTGGTTTTTACTCCTCACATTGGGGAAGTTTTCCACGTAAAAATTGGCTTGTGTTATTTGTGCATGTGGTGATGATTGTATATGTGCTCTACTTAGTGGTTTTCCTGCATAATTCATCAAGAGGAGAAAAAGTTTTGCTGTGTGATTTGTTTGTGTTTGTGTGATTTTTCTCCTAACAAGTGGTATCAGAGCCTGGTTCCTAGATTTACAATGATGAATATGGAGAACAATATAAATCTAAGTAGGATGATTACTTTGAATGATTCGAACTATCATGTTTGGAAGGGAAAGATGGAGGATCTTCTATATGTGAAGGATTTTCACTTGCCTATTTTTACTATAGAAAAGCGTAGTGATAAATCTGATGCAGAGTGGACCTTGCTTCATCGGCAAGTGTGTGGCTTCATTAGGCAATGGGTAAGCGATAATGTTTTGAACCATATCAGTGGGGAAACACATGCTCGGACTCTGTGGAATAAGCTTAATGAGTTGTATGCCAGAAAAACCGGGAATAATAAATTGTTTCTGATGAAGCAATTGATGTATTTGAGATATCATGACGGTGCTCCTTTGACAGATCATTTGAATACATATTAGGGGATTATAAATCAGTTGGCTGGCATGAGTATCAAGTTTGATGATGAGGTACAAGCATTATGGTTGCTTGGTACATTACCAAACTCATGGGAGACTTTCAGATCTTCTTTGTCGAACTCCGCTCCGAATGGTACATTGACAATGATTTGGTCAAGGGTAATATTCTAAATGAAGCGATGAGAAGAAAAGCGCAAGGGTCTATTTCATCTTCAGAAATTTTAGTTACCGAAAGGAGAGGAAGAAGTAAAAGCAGGGATCTGAAAAACAGAAACCAACAAAGAAGTAAATCCAATAAATTTGCAAATGTTGAGTGTCATTACTACCACAAAAAGGGATACATAAAGAAATACAGTAGACAGTTGAAAAGGGAAAATAAAAACAACACAGACAAAGAAAAGAATAATGAAAATGCAACCAGTGATGATAGAGTTGCTACCACCACTGATGAAGATTTTCTTCTCATGTACGATGCTGATTCCATTAATTTTGTGTGCCATAAGACTAGTTGGGTGATTGATAGTGGTGCCTCCGTTCATGCTATGTCACGGAAGGATTTCTTTACATCTTATACACATGGTGACTTTGGGAGTGTAAAGATGGAAAATAACGACATAGCAAAAGTTGTTGGTATCGGAGATGTGAGCTTGGAGACAGATAACGGGTCTAGGTTAATTTTGAAAAATGTAAAACATATTCCTGACATTCATGTGAATATTATTTCTACAGGTAAGCTTGATGATGAGGGATACTGCAACTTCTTCAGTAATGGTCAATGGAAGCTCACCAGGGGTGCCATGATCGTGGCCATAAACAAAAAGTATTCTAACTTGTATTTGTTCTAGGCAAAGTTTTCAAAGTCCATCATCAATGCAATTTAAGATGAACATAGGACAGAACTTTGGCATAAGAGGCTCGGACACATTAGCGAGAAAGACTTAACTGTTTTGACTCAGAAAAAACAACTACCTGACATGAAAAATATACAGCTGAAAAGATGTTTGCATTGCTTAGCAGGGAAGCAGAACAGAGTCAACTTTCACAGCTCCTTACCTATAAGGAAGTCAGGTATACTTGATCTAGTGCGTTCAGATCTCTGCGGTCCTATGAAGACGAGATCACTCGGTGGAGCCCTATATTTTGTGACATTCATAGATGATCACTCGAGAAAGACATGGGTCTACACCTTAAAGACATGGGTCTACACCTTGAAGACAAAAGATCAAGTGTTGGATGTGTTCAAGCAATTTCAAGCATTGGTTGAGAGATAGATTGGGAAAAAGTTAAGGTGCATCAGAACTGATAATGGGGGAGAGTATATTGGTCATTTTGATGAGTTTTGCAGACAACAGGGTATACAATACCAGAAGACACCTCCCAAGACTCCTCAGTTGAATGGTTTAGCTGAGAGGATGAACAGAACACTAGTAGAGAGAGTGAGATGTTTGCTTTCACAAGCACAGTTACCAGGAAGTTTCTGAGGTGAGGCTTTAAGTACTGCCGTACATGTTCTTAATCTCACACCGTGTGTTCCGTTGCAATTTGATGTACCAAACAGAGCTTGGAGTGGCAGAGATGTTTCTTATGATCACTTACGTGTTTTTGGGAGCAAGGCATTTATACATATTCCCAAAGATGAGAGATCCAAGCTTGATGTGAAAACTCGACAATGTATTTTCATCGATTATGGTCAGGATGAATTCGGATATAGATTCTTTGATCCAGTTGAGAAGAAACTCATGAGAAGCAGAGATGTAGTGTTTATGGAAGATCAGACCATACAGGATATTGAGAAAGATGGGAATCCAG
The DNA here is from genome assembly GCA_019925255.1 of Litchi chinensis. Classification (NCBI taxonomy): domain Eukaryota; kingdom Viridiplantae; phylum Streptophyta; class Magnoliopsida; order Sapindales; family Sapindaceae; genus Litchi; species Litchi chinensis. The sequence continues at coordinate 8,397,878 of CM034475.1, read as the reverse complement.
TGTCCAGTGACAGTGATGGTTTGGTTGACTTGAGTTCATCTTCTTCAACAAATTTACCCACACAGGTTGAAGATCAACAAGCTGAAGCTGATATGGGTGGTTCCTCACAGAGAGGAAAATATTGAAACTAATGAGCAGTTGCCAATACCTGATACTCCATTAAATGTACCACTCAAAAGGTCTGCCAGAGATCGATGTCCTTCCACTCAATATCCTGCAAGTGATTATGTGTTATTGACTGATGGGGGAGAACCCAAGTGTTATGCAGAAGCTTTAAAAGATAAGCACAAAAATGAGTGGTTTGAGGCTATGCAAGATGAAATGCAGTCACTTCATCAAAATCATACTTTTGAGTTAGTCAAGTTGCTCAAAGACAGAAAAACTTTGAAGAATAAGTGAGTTTATAGAATTAAGCATGATGAGCTTAATACTCGACCTCAATATAAAGCTAGATTGGTTGTCAAAGGATTCAACCAGAGGAAAGATATTGATTTTGATGAGATATTCTCTCTAGTTGTAAAGATGTCATTCATTTGTGTTGTGCTTGGTTTAGCAGTCAGTCTTGACTTAGAGATAGAGCAAATGGATGTGAAGACTGCGTTCCTCTATAGTGATTTAGAGGAGGAGATTTACATGCAACAGCCAGAGGGTTTTAGTGTAAAAGGAAAGAGGATTACGTGTGCAAGTTGAAGAAAAGCCTTTATGGTTTGAAACAGACACCGAGACAATGATATAAGAAGTTTGAGTCAGTTATGAGGGAGTAAGGCTATAAGAAAACAACTTCTGACCATTGTGTATTTGTTCAAAAATTCCTTGATGATGAGTACATTATTTTACTGCTTTATGTTGATGATATATTAATTGTTGGCAGAAATATTTCAAGGATTGACAGGTTGAAGATGAAATTGAGTCAGTCTTTTGCTATGAAAGACTTGAGGGCCAGTAAAGAAAATTCTTGGCGTACAAATTGATCGTGATAGAAAGGCCAAGAAATTATATATGTCACAGAAGAAGTACATTGAGAAAGTACTTCAAAGGTTCAACATGGACAAAGCTAAAGCAGTTAGTTCTCAATTTGGTGCACACTTCAAGTTGACCATAGAGCAATGTCCTTCTACAGATGCCCAAAAAAATGACATGGAAAGAGTTCCATATGCTTCAGCAGTTGGGAGTTTGATGTATGCAATGGTTTGTACGAGACCAGACATAGCCCATGTCGTTGGTGTTGTTAGTCGGTTCATGTCCAATCTTGGAAAAGAGCATTAGAATGCTGTTAAGTGGATCATGAGATATCTCCGGGATACTTCCAGTTTGAGACTTGGTTTCGACGGTGAAAAGCCACTGCTAGTTAGCTTTACTGATGCAAATATGGCAGGAGATGTGGATTCTCGTAAGTCAATATCTGGTTATTTGATTACCTTTGTAGGTGGTGTTGTAGCTTGGCAATCGAGATTGCAGAAATGTGTTGCTCTTTCTACCACAGAAGCAGAATTTATTGCAGCAACTGAAGCTTGTAAAGAGTTGTTGTGGATGAAAAAGTTTGTAGGAGAGCTTGGTTTCAAGCAACAGATATATGTGCTATTTTGTGATAGTCAGAGTGATATTCACCTTGGGAAGAATTCAACCTTTCATGCAAGGTCGAAACATATCGATGTAAGATATCATTGGATTAGAGATGTCTTGAATGACAAATTGCTGGAACTTGAAAAAGTTTATACAGACCATAATGGATCCGATATGTTCACAAAAGCATTACCAATGGAGAAGCTTGAGGTTTGTAGGATGATCGTCGGAATGACTTATCCCTCCACATAATCGGGAAGGGGGAGATTTGTTGGGTTGGGTTCCCTCTTATGTTGAGGCCTAACAAGTCCAATAAATAATGAACCCTAGTATATAAACCTAATGTGATTAGGGTTTTAAGAGAATAGAGAAAAATAGAAAATAGAAGAAAAAAAAGGAGAGGAGGCAGCAAGAGTGGCTACAGAGAATTTGTAGGCAGCAAAGAATTGTTTGTGAAGAGAGAAGATTGAGTGGGAAGAAAGAAGAGAAGAAGAGTAGATTTTCTGCCAAGAAAATAATCTCGTGTAGTCTCGGAATTACTGTGATATCTTCTTCGTCAACCGTTGGATCGTGCTGAAATTTGGACAGCACGTTAACCTCTTCCTGACCTTGATTCTGAACGGTGAAGATCGTAAACGGAGTTGGAAACCGTGAGTTATAGAGGCCGAATTAGTGCTGTCAGGAAATCGGTATCTGTTTGCGCAGTGTTTTTGGAAGAGTGATATCTCTTTCATTCACCGTTGGATCAACCTCAAATTTGGACACCATACTCAACACTTGTGATACTACAATCTGATGGTGAAGATCAGAATTGGAGCTTCCGACAGAGAGCGGCGTAGTTCAGAACAGACCCGTTGAGTTTGTTCTTTCTCTTCACTTGTAATTTAAACCTTAATTTTGTGTTATTAGGGAATCTAAATAATTGCTGCTTGATTTTGTTCCTAGTTAATGTTGGAACAGATTGTGTACTCTCATAATTGATTATTAGTGGAGATTTTGGGTGGACTACGGTCCCGTGGTTTTTACTACTCACATTGGGGATGTTTTCCACGTAAAAATTGGCTTGTGTTATTTGTGCATGTGGTGGTGATTGTATATGTGCTCTACTTAGTGGTTTTCCTGCAGAATTCATCTAGAAGAGAAAAAGTTTTACTATGTGATTTGTTTGTGTTTGTGTGATTTTTCTCCTAACACTTAGAGCTGTTGATTTTTTTGTGTTATTCCTACGTTGATGAAGATGATGAATGTGTCGTTGATTTAGGGTTGATGAAGATGATGAATGTGGTGTTGAATGTGTTAATTTAGGAATAACTAGAAAATTCTTTCAAAAAAAAAAGAAGAAAAAAAGGAACAACCCAGGAAACAGAAACTTTACTGTTTGATATATTCTTTTTAATTTTAATTTTTTTAAAAGTTTTTTTATTTTATGGGTGTTCAAGTGATGTTTGGAAAAAAATCCAATAATATTATTGTAATCACACAAAAAATCATTAGAGGATATTTTTATAATTAAAAATTATTATAATATTTAATTATAGATAGAGATAGAACAATTTTTTTATTTGTTTTAATAAATTTTAAGGATAAATAAGTCTTTTTATATTTTTTATTAGGTTTGATTGTCAGGTGGTCAATATGAGGGATTAATTTAACATTTTTTTTTGAAATATTAGAGGTAATTTTTTTTTTTTTTTCGAAATATAGTTAAAAATTTTATCATTTTTCAAAATTTCGAAACCAAAATAATTTTTACTTTTTTTTTTTTCTTTTGATCTTTTGTTCGGGAATTATATGGTTCACAAACACTGAAGATGTTAAAAAAATCATTTAAGTTCTTTGGTAGAATTTTTATAACTTATGTTTTATATATATACATATACTGCTTTTAAAGTGAGGACTTTTTAACTTTAAAAATAAGAAAAAATTAATTAAATTTATTCATTTTTTTTTTTTTACGTAATTCAAATATAATAAATAAATATGATTGATTATTCTTAACTTTTTAAAGTTAAAGTCTTCATTTTAAAAGTATTATTTGCATATATATACACACATAAAATGTAAATTTCATCACTCATTGAGCAATTTTAAGCTTTATTTTATTAACATGCGGCTGTAGAATGCCGACTGGCCGGCCAACAATGATGTCTGCACAAAAATATAATATATATTCCCATGCTGGTCAACCCCTTATGTTTAGATTGTTTAAATTACGTAATCAACTGTTCAAATTGTAGGACGCTGACCTGCCGACCAACCCTGGTGGCGGTACCAAAATATGTAGTGTGATTGCAGAATCAACTGTTAAACATGAAACATGTTGCCATGCTGATAAGCCCATTTTTATTCTAAGTAGTTTAAATTGTAGGATTTAGGGAGAGGCCAGAACTCATAGTATCAAAATGACCATTTATATGTATATACTCCACACTGAATGCTCAATATATAAACGTGCATAGTTTATATTTTCGAAACAAATTGCTTTGAATTAATGCTACTTTACTCCAACAACTTGAATGGTCAATAATTCCATTTATTACTATATATTATAATTTTAGATTCCAATTGAAGTGTCATATGATAAGATGAAGTTGATAGAATAGTATGTCTTTCATACTCACGTCACAAAGCTATGAGTTTGAATCATATTACTTTTTTCAAATCCTGAATTAATTATAATATTTTAAAAGAATTGAAATGTCATTTAATTCTATTAATATAGAGTAATGTTAGACATTCCATCTTAATTCAAACTCATGTTGTGACAATAGATGAATAGATACTCATAAATATATAAGAAGAAAAGATGTTATAAATAATGTATATCTACATGTTAATTAGTACAAAATAATTGTCACTTCAGTTTTTATTTTTTTCATTTCTTTTTTTTAAGAAGACGATTTTAACCTGAAATATTATCAAATTGAATGGACACTTTCTGTCACTAAGTCATATAGGGCGGTGGTATTGTCACTTCCGTTGAAATACAAAACTTGAGATAAATGGTATTATTACTCTAAAAAATATATGATCATCAAAGTTTTACCCTAATTAAAAAAGATTAAGACAAGAAAAATCACAGTACGAAAACACTACTAATTTACATGGTTGATCCGTCATCAGAATGCACTCTGATCATGATTATTTATTTGATAATTAAAGCAAAATCTTACAGCATAATATCAACACAAAGTAGGACATGTCGTATTGTCATATTACTTTATTGCTGGCTTATTCATGTGTATAGTGGTGGTGCGCTGGTTCCACTTCGCATTTAACCACTTGAGTAGTTCTTTCTTTTGACAAGAAAGTCCTTTTAATGAATTAAAATTCCAATTACACGCATGCACTTAAACTAATTTTATAATTCATTTATTCTTTGTTTAGAAAAGGGAAAATTGCACAAAGCACTCGAAGTTAGATGAAATTCTATCAATATGAGAGGTTTGACCATAATTAAAGTAAATTACCTTGAATTTTCAAAAGTATGACACAAGACATGTCATTGCAAGATTGTTAAAGACTTTATGTTAAACAAGGGTAAAATAAGGGGTGGCAATCCGGGTTGACGAGTCGATTTGACACGACACGAATACAACACGATTATTTTTGACGTGACACGATAAATAAACGGGTCGAACCCTTTAACACGAACATGACTCGATTATTAGTGGGTCAACACGAAAACAACACGATTAATCCGTTTATTAATTAGTCGTTCATTGACCCGTTTATTCACCCGTTAATGACCCGTTTAGTCAACATGTTTAGTGATTCATTTAGCCGACACGTTTAATAACCCGTTAATGACTTTTTTATGACCCATTTAACCATATTTAATATATTTTAATTTTAATATAGATCTAATATAGATGAAGGAGATGGAGATGGTTGCTGTAGCATTGCTACTGTCCGAAACTACTAGTGGCGTTGGAGACGAAGGAGATGGAGATGGTTGTTGTAGCGTTGCTACTGTTTGAGATTGCTGCTGGTGTTGGAGATGAAGGAGATGGAAATGGCTATTGCAGCGTTGCTACTGTTCGAGATTGCTGCTGGCGTTAGAGATGGCTGCTGCAGTGCTGCTACTGTCTGAGATTGCTGCTGACGTTAGAGATGAAGGCGTCGGTTGCTGCTGCTATTAGAGATAAAGGAGATGGCTCACGGTTGGGTGGTTATGTGGTGTCTCAACGATGCTCAAGAGGATAGCAACAACAATAAAAGGCTCACAGGCTGCGATTTGTGATTTGTGAAGGAGGAATGGAAGTGTGAGAGTGAGTGGCTGTTACTTATGAGCTTGTGGATGGAAGACTTGGAAGTGTTGTGCGGCTAGGGATTGCAATTTGCAAAGAAAAATAGAATATATATATATATATATATATATATATATAGATATACTACCATTGAAATTATATGAATACCTCTTTAGTATAAAATTACTTTTTTACCCTCGTTAAACGGGTCAACTCGTGACACGATAAGAAAACATGAACTCGACACGATAAGGAAACGGGTTAAACGAGTTGACCTGTTTATTTATCCAACTCATTTATACTCAACCCTAACCCGTAATATTCGTATCGGATTCGTGTCGACCCGTTGTGTCGGATTCCAAATTATCATCCCTAGGTAAAATGGTTCATTCATAAGATTAAATATTATATTAATCAAATTACAAAAATTGTTTAAAAAATAAAAAACTTTGGTGGATCTCCACCCAGTGGGAGATATCTAGAACTCCATCGAAGATGAAGACCAAATGAGTCTCTATTGTTGAAGATTAGTATCTAACAATGGAGAAGACTGGTTGGAGATGCCATCTCCATGGTTTTATTTTTATTTTTTTAATTTTTATGAAATAGATATTTATTATTTAAATTAAAAATAATAAAATTAAGGGGCATTTTGATCGTTTCATATCTTTGACTCACCCTTAATGGTGATGGACTAATGTTAGGGGTTATCCATGTCATACCTTTAAAAGCTCAAGGTAACATATTATAATTATGGTCAAACTTTCCATATTGATGCAATTTCATCTAATTTTGGGGAGTTTGCGAAATTTTTCCTTAAAAAAATAAGAACCAAAACTTCGTCAACTCGTTTGAGTGAGCAGATCAGTTGAAAAGAAATAGTAGAAAATTCTTTACAATATTAACATATGTTTATAGAATGTCGAATTGAATGAAAATGTCGGCACAAATACGTAGGTGGTTGCCCAATCAACGTTGAACATAGAAACTTCCCATATTGATGCAATTTCATCTAGTTTTGGGGAGTGTATGAAATTTTTCCTTAAAAAAATACGAACCAAAACTTCGTCAACTCGTTTGAGTGAGCAGATCAGTTGAAAAATAGTAGAAAATTCTTTACAATATTAACATATGTTTATAGAATGCCGAATTGAATGAAAATGTCGGCACAAATACGTAGGTGGTTGCCCAATCAACGTTGAACATAGAAACTTCCCATATTGATGCAATTTCATCTAGTTTTGGGGAGTTTATGAAATTTTTCCTTAAAAAAATAAGAAGCAAAACTTCGTCAACTCGTTTGAGTGAGCAGATCAGTTGAAAAATAGTAGAAAATTCTTTACAATATTAACATATGTTTATAGAATGCCGAATTGAATGAAAATGTCGGCACAAATACGTAGGTGGTTGCCCAATCAACGTTGAACATAGAAACTTCCCATATTGATGCAATTTCATCTAGTTTTGGGGAGTTTATGAAATTTTTCCTTAAAAAAATAAGAAGCAAAACTTCGTCAACTCGTTTGAGTGAGCAGATCAGTTGAAAAATAGTAGAAAATTCTTTACAATATTAACATATGTTTATAGAATGCCGAATTGAATGAAAATGTCGGCACATATACGTAGGTGGTTGCCCAATCAATGTTGAACATAGAAATATGCATGTTCCCATTCTGATCAATTAATTTTTTATATTAATTCTCGTGTTCAGATTGTAAGACCCAAATCCAATGCGAGGCGACAGCTCATAACATCAAGTCAGCGTTGTCAATGTCCTCCACACTAAAATTTACCCAACATGTTGCTTGTTTTTTTACCTTGCCTTAATTTCCGGAATAAAACACCATGGCATGCGATGCAACTTTTCAGGGATCAAACAATTGCCAAGCAAATAAGAGTACGTCGTATATTAAATAATATTTCATATAATAACCTGGCACTTATACAAGGATAATAAATTAGCTAGCTTGAACCAAATTGAAGATCATCCGTATATATCTGTCAAAATATCTGGTAACAAAAACCACTGTATATCGTATGTACATGAAGCACATTAAATATAAAGATATATAACACGATAGTGAACGTCTGAACGAACCTTGAAGATCCGTGGTCCTTCCCCGAATGATCTCTCTAATATCAAGTCTCGGTCCTCATGATCTTAAGTAAATTTTTCGATTATATCTTGAATTAAGATTGACATGTTCAAATGTGAAGATCCATCATTTTCCATTGCCCTTGCAGCCTTCACTTGAAGTTCTCTGGCTCTCTTTCTTCTCATTTCACCATCTTCTCCTCCATCCATCAGCATGTTCACAGCCTTCTCAATTTCATCTCTCTTCACCAGAACTCCAACTCTCTCTTCCTCACCCCACCTCACAGTGACATCGACGCCCACTCGAACTCCAATCTTTAAAACCTCCACAATCAGCTTTTCATTGAAGAACTGTTCAGCAAATAGGGGCCACGTTAGCATTGGCAGCCCAGAACACACGGCTTCTATAGTTGAGTTCCAGCCACAGTGGGTCAAAAACCCTCCAAGTGCCGGGTGAGACAAAATAAACACCTGTGGAGCCCAACCCTTTATTAGAAGTCCCCTGCCTTTGGTTCTTTCCTCAAATCTCGCCTCTGATAACCATTTTTCTAACTCGGAAGAAGAGTTTTCTCCCGTTTTGACCACCCATATAAATGGTTTGTTTGACGCTTCTAAGGCTAACCCAAGTTCAATCAATTGTGCTGGAACCAAACGGCATAGACTGCCAAGACAAGCGTATATTACTGACCGTTCCTTCTTCGAGTTGAGCCATTCCAAGCAAATTTTCTCGTCAATGGAGGCCCTATTTCCTCTCTCAAACTTGTCATTATTCTTCTTGTTGCACAATGAAACCGGACCGATGCACCAGACTTTTTTCTCGATAGCTTTCTTGTACTCCTCAGCACAACCATGCTCCAATTCATCGAAACTATTTACCACAACACCATAAGCAGATGATTCGGCCTCACGCATCTTGTTGCGGACATCGTCTAAATCAGCTAGACTAACAAATGATCCTGGAAGCTGTGCCTTTGTGACCTCAATCCTTTGCGGCATTCCTGGAACCAAAAAGGGTTCAGAATCCGAAGTCACCGAATTGTGAGCATTATAAAACATCACGTTATGAGAGCTCAACAACGAGAAGCAGCACATTCCATGAAAAACAAGCCTCGGAATCTTAAACTTTCGGGCTACTTCGGACGTCCAAGAAAGGCACTTGTCCGAGATTATGCAGCTTGGAGGTGGCTTTGCTTCTTCCATGAATTCTTCCAATGGTTTCTGTAGCATATCAAGCGCATTATAGAATTTTTTCAACAGGTCTCGTGAAGGGAGGGTGTCAAGATTCTCATAACCTTCAGGGAGCCCTACTTGGTCGCACGGGAATGGGATTTTTACAATCTGAATGGGCAGCTGATCAGATTGTTTTGCTCGATGAATGGTTGTCTCGAATCTTGAAGCGTTGTGAGGAGTAGTAACAAGGCTCACAATCACACCTCTCTCTGCAAAAAGCTTGGCCATATCTATCATGGGGATCATGTGGCCCTGAGCCATAAGTGGCATCAAAACAAAATGGGGTTTTCTAGATGTTGTCGACGCCATGGCGATATAGAAGAGCTAGGTGATGATTGAGCGATGTTGTGGATATAATATATAATAGATATTGGTAAATTTATGATCCGAGGATGCAAGTGTAAATGGCTTTCACTATTGGAATCAATTGGCCAAGTCTTATAAGTGGAGCTTGACTTTGAACAAGTCTGAAACCTGCACTGGAACGGAAAAACAGATGATTGCTCCGTTTACTATCTCTGATGCATGATTGGTTGACCTAACGTGGAGCTTTTTTGTTGACTAATCAACCATGCGTAACTTGATTAATTCTAGAGAGTTTTTATGACGATGCCATTTATACGTCGACCAGCCGTTTTCTAGATTTAGGGCTGTTGTTCACGCCATTCGACAAACAGGCAAAACTGCCTGATTTGTTGGGCTTAGAACAAAGTTAATGGTTTGTGATTATGTATGGAAATTGAAAGCTAGTATTGTAGAATATTGTTATTTTATTGATAATAATCTTTGACGTTGACATAATCTAATTAAGGGCAAATTCAACCATTTATTTACACGGATTTTAAAACAGTTAATTAAACACGCCATCTCTACACACGAGACCTCTCCATCAATGTCAGCTTTGAAAAAAAAAACACAATTAGTTAATAAAATGCTTTTTAAAATGAAAACTCTAATTTTTTTAAAAAAAAGTCTAATTAAACAATTTGAATTTGAAATATTGATAAATTGAATGAGTGTTCTTCATAGCATAATCCAATATGTGATATTGACTTTTATCTTACTGTAATAACTATATTAAACTCTTTCTTATTTGGTGTTAGGAAGATTCACCTCAAAAAGTATAAAATATCTTACCAATTGAATAAGTCATATCTATTCAAATAAATAAATATGTTAGTCATGTCTAGTTGACTCATCTACAAAAAGCAAATGAGCTAATTACCGGAAAATTCACGTTGAGCATAGTAATGCTTTGGTTTTTTTTTTTTTTTTTTTTTTCGTTTTTTAATATCTTCTTCTATTTTAATATTTTTCCAACTATTCCATTTTTATAATTATGAGGGAAATTTATATTTTCCTATTTTTATAATTAGTACATATACATATTTATTTTATTGATTTTTAAGTTTTAATATTTTGGAATTTAATATAATTTGAAGGTGAATATTTTGGAGTTTAATTTAATGAATCCAGATCTTCAAATGTTGATGATCTATGTTGAAGCCAAATTTTTACTTTTTTTCAATTTTTTATTTAATGATTTTTGGCTTCAATTAAAATTTTTTAAATTTTAAAATTTTTTAATATATTTTAGTTCTTTTTATTTTTATTTTTATTTCTTAACACAATACAATAATGACGCTTTGGTTTATTTGAGGTTTTGAGATAAATTCACTTATTTTTTTGGTGGAAACCGCTTTTAGACTAATGTTTTTTATTTTTATTTTTTAACAAATAATTTCAAAATTTAAGATTGACTGACATTAATTTGATTTTCAGGCTATTTTGTTTTGATAATATCCCTACTTTTTAACGATCTTCTTCGATGCATCCTCTCCTATCAGCCTCCGGACGCAAATGACCAAAATGTGGCTTTGTTGCATCTTGTTATCTTCGCTGTCACTTCTCCAATATCTGCGTTGATAATTATATTATTTTTTAAGGGGAAATTATACTAACACCCCTGAGCTTTGGCGTTGAGACACTTAGATGTAGAAGTTTTATGATTCTACACTAACACCCTATATACAGAGGGAGTTAACAATTTTTTTAACTTGACCTAGTTTGACCTTTTTAAGGTCCAAAACACCCTTGGATTTGAAAAGAAAAAATAAAATTAGATAAATTAAATAAAAAAGTAAAAAAGATAATTGAAAAAGATATGGAGGTGGAGACCACCTACAAAATATACTGATATAAAAAGAAAAGGTTGTAGTAGTAAAAAAATTTTGAGCCCAAAATGAAAGTTTAAAGCTTGTTGTGAAGATTAGCCCAGTATATCGATTGACCCAAGCTAATGACCCAAGTGGATAGTTCAAAAACTTGGTTGATCCAGCCAAAATAAGATCTAATTTTTTAAGTGGTGACTGATTGTTTTTAATGCATGAGGTTCAAATAAATTGTAACGGAAGAAACATTAAACTCTATAACCAATATGTCATAAACCATGACATTAAACCCTATAATTGATATATCATAAATCATGACATTAAACTCTGTAACCGACATGTTATTAACTATGTCATTAAACCTTATAACATACATGTTATTAACCATGTCATTAAACTTTGTAACTGACAAGTCATTAATCATGACATTTACTTTGTAATAAGTTCTCATGACATCTCCTTCACCTATAAATAGAGGCTTCACCAAGAGGAAGAGACATCTCACCTCTCTTGCTCATCTCTTGCAAGCCATTTGAGGTTTCTTCTTCTTCTCTCTTGTGTTCTCATTTTTCTATTCTAGATTTAGAGTTACTCTGTGATAAATTCAGTATAGTGGTATGGAAGTGCATGTTTAGAAAAGTTTTAGCTAAGGAAAGATTTGGTACTTAACTGTGTTCATTGTAACCGATCTCTTTTTCCTGGGAACTTACCTGGTGTACTATTCACAATTCACTTGCACTATTATATTATATGAGGTTTTGCCCACTGACACTCAATATCTCAATGTTTTTATTCCGTCCAGTCTTCTGATCAAGACTCCGATAGTCTTCCGTCCTTTTCCTTCTTCGACACACTCACTCCCATCTGACGATGCTTTACAATTACCACAATCATTTACATTACAATTAGTTTATTGATTTGAGTGTCAGAGTGTCTTCAGTCGGCACCCTACCGGTGTCAAGATCAGTTGCATTCTCTTTATTTGATTTGTGTAGGATACAGGTTGCTAGGTTCCAAGCAAATAGACCAACGAGACTCATTCAAAGTCAATATACCGTATAATTCACCTATTACAATTTGGCATCATCTGTGGGGAAAAATCTAGCAACCCAATCCAGTGCAAATCGAATCACTTTATTTAGCATAATGGTAAATATATCTTGAAAATCTAATAATCACTTACGAAATGTGATATTCTTTCCTTGAATTAGTTTTACATTTAAACCACATGATATCTAAAGTCAAAACGCAATTTCAGTTCTATTACTAAAAAATTATTCTGTGCGCGCTTTGAAAATTAGATCTAACATCCTGATCTCCTAGATCATGCATGCAATTGTTCGACTGTATCTAACCTGAGCATTATTCTTTTGAAAGAGGTTTCGCAGATAGTTTATAGCTTTTATGTTAAGGTTTAAAACTTCTAACTATGTTAACTTTTTGGACTATTTTTGTGAAGTCCAATTTTTATATTACAAATATTATAATGAACTTGATTCTCTGATTATTCCACATTCATTTGATATGTTTAGGATTTTTCATTTTTATGAGAGATCATTGCATATAATTTTATTGAATGAAGTGGTTTTCTCTTTAGTCTTACATAAATCACCCTAAACAAAACTAAGCATGTCCTTTTCATGTTTTAGAGTAATAATATGCTACAATAAATTGTAAGTTAATGTCTGTGGACCTTGCTTTTTAATGGCATTCTATCTAAAAATTCTCCGTGTTTCCTATAGATTTATCAATGCATTAAAACCATACATTATCATTATCGTTGCCATCGAACTTGTTTGCCATTGTCATTAATTCTAAAAAATGCAATGTCAATTATTCAATGATAAATTCGTAAGACAAGAATTATATACTTGATTTCTATTTAGGTTCTCATAGCCCTTTCATAGATTCTTTGAATAAATAAACTTTTAGAAATTTAGTTTGTTCTGTCACCAAGTGTATCTTTTTATGAATTATGAATGATTTTGCTATTGAGAACTATTGTTCAACTATAGTACAATGGATTATTGGTCACACTAACATGGATCACTTTGTGTTTGCATTTCCACGGCATTGCTCTGGTATGACTCTAAACTTTCTCCTGGTATTTAACAATAATATTATGGAAGGAAGCTAAATCAAACATAACATAGTCAAATTACAAAAGTTTAACTGCCTAATTCAAGTATGTACCAAAATGGAAGTATAATTAATATAATTACTTATGCACAATATTTTTGAATTTCAAAATCTTCAATAATATCTTCTGCATGAGAAATGAGAAAATATACTACTGCACTGATTTGCTACAAATTTTTTCATGATAAAAGCAATCATCCATAATTTTATAAAACAATGAGGTTACATATAAATGAAGTTCATCAATCGATTTCTCCACCTGCACAGTAGTGCTAAGTCGACTACATTTAATATATATATATATATATGTAAATATATTTTTTTTCATTTGAAATTCGATCCGTGGGACTTCACTAGGGACAAGTACATCAACTGTCGGGTTTCAATCATTTTTATCTTGATGTTTAGTAAATCCGGTGTTAGGCATTGAAGCCACTAGACTCCATAAAGATCTAGTTAGAAATACGACAATTGACCACATCCTTCCAAATAACTTATATTCAATAATGAAACATCACAAATATCTTAGGAGTTATGTTCGACAATACGACAAGGAAAAGATATCAATACTAAAATTCAATATCTTTGTTGCAATACATGTTTTCTGAAAAAGATTGCTCAACGACTCTGAGCCACACAAAAAGTTAATGAAGTGCCCCCTCCAAAGATCATAGAAAGCGTGTTTGCCAAGATATGGGTACAAGCTGCAAGGGCGATGTCTTAAAACATCAATCAAAAGAATCAAATGACTAGAGAGAAAAAAAAATCTAGTGGACTGGACAACAAAACAAGCTCTAACAGCTCTTACAAAATAGTCATCCTTTCTAGTTAATGCTTAGATTAGATCAGCTAGAAAAGAAATAGAAGAGTAATCAAGTTCACAGATATTGGTTTCTACATATAAGTTGGGGACATTCAGTAAGATTCCTAATTTAAAATTTTTATATTCCTAGCAGTTACTAACTCGAGCTTGGGAGGATCCTTAACAAAATTGAGGATCACTTTAAAAATTTAAGATACAAAGTCATGCAAAATATAAGTCTAAATGCATTGACACTTCAAACAATTCAACTCTAAAGAGATTATTTTTAAGTTTCTCAAGGGGATTAGCATTTTGTAAGTGGATACTCATTTTTCCTTGTTAGTTTTTTATCCCCTTGGATTTTACCAATAAGGTTTTTAGTGAGGTCTACCAAGGAGGTTCGTCAAATAGAGGTCAACTCTTATTCTTGTCTAAATGCACCATAGTCAAAAAGATGTTGGCCCCAACCAATAGTTCTTTAATAATGAGTCTGTCATGACGATCAACTTATGGTTTAAGGAGGACAAGACAACACCTAGCCTTCATCATACAAATAAGCTAATGGTTCATGGGGACACGATAACACCTAGCCCTCGCCATGCACTTTCAAAAACCATTCCCTACAAATGCATTTTTAAAAGTCATTTCCTGTGAACGCACTTTCAAAAGTCGTTCCTTGCAAACGCATTTTCAAAAGTTGTTTCTTGCAAATGCACTTTCAAAAACCATTCCCCACGAACGCATTTTTAAAAGCCGTTTCCTATGAATGTACTTTCAAAAGTCGTTCCCTGTTAATGCACTTTAAAAAACCGTTTTTTACGAACGCACATTCAAAAGTCATTTCCTACAAACACACTTTCAAATGTCGTTTCCCATGAATGCACTCTTCAAAGTCGTTTCCGCAAATGCACTTTCAAAAATCATTCGACCCGAACACATTTTCAAAAGTCATACGACGTGAACGTACTTTGGAAAGTCATTCTCACTAAAGCTGAACGCACTCACTACTTAATCAACCATTTGCACTAATGCAAGATCAAACACATTCACTGTTTCTTATAAACTCTCAATAGGTTGTTCGCATTAATATAAAAGCCGAAAGAATTTCTTGCATACCTGACAAGCCTTTTTATAACAATATTTTCTAACTCTCTTGGACTATTGGTATCAAAGTTTTTTATGCTCTGAAACTTGAATTGTCAAACAAGCAATCAAAATAATGCTTGTCGATCAAATCATACTTTCACCATATGAAATATGAAACTTAGAGACAATTCCTACCTTTACGAGTAACATTGATGAAACTTTAAATATCTGTGTCAATCTCGACATTGACAGGATTATCATTCTCCATAATCACACCATCTATTGTGTCACCTTTAGTTTCTTTGGTAACTTCATCAGTTATGTTATCCAACTATTCTACTATGTTGATCACTACGGCTTGAGCTCCAGAGTCATCCATTTTTAGCTCAATTCAAAGTGCTTCCCAACTGTCAACATAATTCAAAGTGCTGCCCAGCTGTCAACATACTTTTACACCTCTCGATCCTTGTGATTTCCCTATAAGTTCTTCTTCAAGTGACTCATTCTTAGTTCACCACTTCTCGGCTTATTAGCTCATCATCTATTCTAACCTAGTTACCCTGTCACTAGTCGCGGATGTAGCTTTCTTTACAATGGCCTTAGCTTTCTCGGCATCATCCTTTGCTTCATCGACATCCTCAAGCTTGCTCTTAATAGCCTAAGCTTTCTAAATTTTAATTTTTTCATTTTCTTCCTAGGCTTTTTCTGCTTCAGAGAACAATGCTTATTCAACAAATATATTGTCAACTCAGAAACAATGTTCGAATGTCATAATGACAAACACGAACGTTGAATCTCAGCATCGCTATAAAAATGTTGGTCTCAGGAAGCCGTTCGAACTAACATCGATCGCATTCAAATTGCAGTGTTCAAACAACAAATATATTTTCAGCCAATTGGGTACTCTAAAAAGTGCTTTACAAAAGATATTATTTGAGCACTTCTCAGATTACAAGTATTTAAATTCAATAATTCAAGAAGTTATGAATGTGGAACGCTACTAGGATATGTGTTCATTCTATAAAGTCTGGTTAGTTAAAGCGACACCTATCACAATGATTGATGTAGCTACCGTCGTCCACATTAAGTGCTTATTTGTCAACATTTCATATCCTAGTTAGCTAGTCGAGTCATGAGATCGATTGACATGGTAGCACCTAGAGTTTAATGTCACCTTCGACTATCCAACTATGATATTATTCGACTAATCAAATTTCAAGTCAGTTATTAGAAATTCCACTCATTCGATTGACTATGTCAACCGAAGCAGTGAGGGGCAAATGATAGTGGTAAAAAATTTTTGGGCCCAAAATGAAAGCTCAAAACTTGTTGTGATAATTAGCCTAGCATATCGATTGACCCAAGCTAATGGCCCAAGTGGATAGCCTAGAAACTTGGTTGATCCAACCTACATAAGATCTAATTTTTTAAGTGGTGATTGATTGCTCCTAATGCATGGAGTTTAAATAAATTGTAACGGAAAAGACATTAAACTCTGTAACTGACATATCATAAACCATGATATTAAACCCTGTAACTAACATGTCATAAATCATAGCATTAAACCTTATAACCGATATGTCATTAATCATGTCATTAGACTCTATAACCGATATGTCATTAACCATGCCATTAAACTTTGTAACCGACAAGTCATTAATCATGACATTTACTTTGCAATAAGTTCCCATGACATCTCCTTCACCTATAAATAGAGACTTCACCAAAAAGAATAGGCATCTCACCTCTCTTGCTCATCTCTTGCAAGCCACTTGAGGTTTCTTCTTCTTCTCTCTTGTGTTCTCATTTTTCTATTTTAGATTTAGAGTTCCTTTGTGATAGATTTAGTATAGTGGTATGGGAGTGCATGTCTAGAAAAGTTTTAGCTTAGGAAAGACTTGATATTTAACTATATTCATTGTGACCGACCTCTCTTTCTAGAGAACTTACCTGGTATACTATTCACAATCCACTTACACTGTTCTATTATATAGGGTTTTGCCTACTGACACTCAATTTCTCAATGTTCTTATTTCGTCCAGTCTTCTAATCAAGACGGTCAAGACTCTGATAGTCTTTCATTATTTTCCTTCTTCGGCACACTCCCTCTAATTTGATAACGCTTTACAATTATTACCACAATCATTTACATTACAATCAGTTTACTGACTTGAGCATCGGAGTGTCTTTGACCGGCACCCCATCGGTGTCAAGATCACCTGTATTCTTTTTATTTAATTTGTGCATGATACAGGTTGCTAGATTCCAAGAAAGTTGACTAACGAGGCTCACTCAAAGTCAATATACCGTAGAATTCACCCACTACAAAGGTAGAACTAAAAACAATAAAAATACAACTTATATAAAATGATAAAAGAACAAAATAAAAAAAAAATTAAACAAAAGAAAAATGGAAATGGAGGCCGTTAATTCTATTTATTTTTTATTCGAATGAAAGTGCAGCTTCCATTTAAGTATCTTTAAGCAAAACCTTTGGAGTGTGAGTGTAATTACTCCTATTAGCTAAAAACCTAGGCATTGGCAATGTTGCTCCTATTTATTACAACTAGCCTTCAATCAAAGAGAATCAGCAACTCTCTACACATAATTATACATACTTCTAAGTTCCAACTGTCTAAAAAAATGCCACAACTCGTACGTAGTACTTTCATCTTGATAGGGCCAGAATGGTAACCTTCCCATAACGAGAATGTGTTGCTTGTTGTCACAATAATATCCGAACTAGGAAGTTTCCAATGTGGAATACCTCAGATTTCATAAGGATAGTATAACTTTAAAGGATCATCCCTTGATCTTTCAAGTAGGGTTGATTTAGTAAGTGCAGTGTTGAAACCTGAGCATTAATGCATAAAGTCGACTAGGAATCTTATGATATTTGGTAATTGTTTTAGTTGATGTTGGTATAGGAGATTTAGTGAAATTTAATTCCTTGTTCCACCCACTTTAGTGCATATATCGTTGGTGGAAGCATTAAATATGGACAGTTTCTGACAGTCCACCACCATATCATGAATTTACGGTTGGATGGTACCTGTATAAGTGTATATTCTTTTCACAATTCTGTGTGCCATCCCTTTTGTTTTCTTAACAATATCTTCAAGAAAATTTTGTTTATTTCTTGGAGTTTTTCCTTTTTCCACAAGAGAATTATCCAAATTGACCAGTTTATCGTCTTGTTAATCAATTACTTGATTTCCTTTGTACAACAGAAATAATTAAGCACCATTTTCCCGAAGAGAGATACATGCCAAGTTGCCAACTTTATGTTTGTTGTATTACATTGAAGAAAAGTTTTGGTTTTTCTTAGACGTATCCTCCTTTTTCCACGCAACTTATCCAAATTGACTAGATTATCATCTTGTTCACTTGACTTCAACTCTGCGACAACAAATATTAGCAGGCTTTCCCAAAAAAGAAAGAAGAATAACATATTCCAACTTTATGATATTGCATTCCATTAGAAAATGTTTCGGGTATCTCAGCTTGGAGGAGGTTTTTTCCTTTTAATTTCCACTAGACTTATCCAAATTAATTGACCGGCTTATATCTTGTTCAATTGGGGATAAGATGAGGTTAATCTAGTAGTAACCTATTAACTTACACCCTGGACGTTATGATTTTGAGTCACCCTCCTCTCCAAAGTATCGATTTATTGTAGTATTGAAAGAAACATATATTATATCTTGTTCACTTGATTCACTCTATACAACAACATATATTAGCATGATTTTCCAGAAGAGAGAGACGAATAATGTTATATATTCCAACTTTACATTTATTGACATTTATTGAATTTCTTCTCCTTTGTTTTTCACCTCTCTCCATTATCAATTTATTTATATCTCTACTCTCTAAAATTCTGTCCCCTACATACTTCAAAATAAAAAAAAAAAAAAATTCTCTCCCCTACACTTTATATTTGAATATTTCCTAAAAAAATTGTTTATTGCTTCCACTTAATTAATACTAGATGAATTTATATTAGATCTATTAATTTGTTCAATTTTTTAGTGGTCAAACAACTTTTAAAAAAACAATTGAAAAAAAAAAGAAGTTCATTTATTATCAATGAAGAATAATGTTATACATCCCAATGTTACATTTATTGAATTTCTTCTCCTTTGTTCTCACCTCCCTTCATTATCAATTTATTTGTATCTCTACTCTCCAAAATTATCTCCCCTACACTTTACATTCGAATATTTACTAAAGAGTTGTTTGTTTTTTCCATTTAATACTAGACGAATCTATATTAGATCTATTTATTATATTTTGTTTAGTTTTCTAGTGATCAAACAACTTAAAAAGAAATTATAAAAATAAGCGTTCTTTTTTTTTTTTTTTTTTTGTCTACAAGCTAAATAATTCTAAATTTATCAAAGAACAGGAATTAAAATTTGAACCTAAATTATGTGTTTATTTATTTTTTTCTACATTTGAATATACAGGTAACTGGTTTATTTTTCAAATATAAAATTGTTTGAAATTAATTAATATAATAATACAAACAATCAAAACAATAACAAATCTTAAACTGTTCGTATGCATGTACGATAAGATTTATTCATAATTAAGATGTAATAAAAACTGATGTAGAAATGGTTTTTATATATGTATTTTTTTAAAAACAAAAACAAAAACAAAATTGACGTTCTAAATGGTGTTAAAATGTTAAAGAGTGCAGCTTTCAAGTTATTTTCTATCAAGAAAATGAGTGTTGTGATAATTACCTTTTATTTACTATAAGGTTAGGTTATAATTAAAATAAAATTGTACAATATAATATTATGATAAATTACTTTTTTAAACCTTTTTTCGTTTTTATATTTTTAAATTGTTTGATTGCATAAAGAAACAAATAAAACAATTTAGCTAGCTTAGATTTGTTATATTTTAAGTAGAAAAAACAGACAACACTTAAGAAATCCTGATTTTTCACTTAATACCATATCATTGTATTGCATTTTTGAAATGTCTACTTTCTTTCATATCTTCTCTCAAAGACAATATATTTTTAATTTTATCCTAATATTACATTGTACAAAATTTTTTATTATACTTTATTATTAACAATACCTAATTACCCCAACTTTTTGTTTTAATAAAACTATTGTGCTTATTAATATTTCAATAGCACTATTTTTATTTTTGAAACAATAAAAAAACTATTTTCACATCACTTTTTTTATCATATTTAGTATGAATTTTCACTAGTTTAAGGTTTGTTAAATTATTTATTTTTAGTTGTTTTATCAATTTAATAAAAATTCGTAACAAGTGAAAAATGTTATAAATCTCAAATTATATGTTTTCAGTCAATTTTCTCTTTAAAAACACAAACAAATTGATAGTAAATTCAGTGTGGTAGGGAAAAAACAACATGCTATTCAAAGGTTGAAGTTCCTATTTAATATTTAGTAAAATTTAGGATTGTTTTGTCTTGGGGGAAAAAGATCTCTAACCCTATTTCACCATTAATATTTATAAAAAAAAAAAAAAGTACCAAAGAAACTCAATATGGATAATATTTTTTCACATCTGTTTCTTTTTTGTTAGATTTCAAGACTTTTGATAAATTTCACAAATTTCATGACAGAAATAATTTTTTTTTTTGTTCATATATGTTACTTTTTTATTAGATTTCAAGAGTTTTGATTAATTTCACAATTTGAAAAGGATTCCATGATAGGACACATCTCGCCTCCTTTCTTAGATCTATGAGAATATTGTAAAAACTCTAATCTTTCTAATTGAAGTCTAAGTTACAACATATATGACATTTGAAAAGATTTTATAATGTTGTTGAAATTATGTTTAAATGGGCCACAATATCTTGTATAATTATAGGATTGGCTACTAATCATGGCCCCAATTTTTTTTTTTTTTAAAGAAAAAAAATTAGAGATATTAATCACTCTTATAACTGCCCTACAATTGCACGAATCATACACATATCTAGACATAGATAGATATATACTTTTCGATCCTTTAAAAGGTTAAAGGTCCAATTTCCACTAATGGCATAGTAAATCTTGTGTAGAGTTGTTTCTTATTTCTTGTATAGCCAGTAGTTTTCTTTTATTTATAAAAGTTAATATACGATCTATGTAAGTGATGTTTTCATATGACGTCAGTTTAAAAAATAAGGTAAAATCTAAAAGCCATTAAAAAGATAAATAATATCAGTTTATCCTAATTTTTTAAAATATTAGCCAAAAAATTTTCTGTCGTCAACCAAAAACTGTTTCTATCCAAAATTTTAATGGTTTTGTGATAAAAATAATGAAAGACCGAAATACTCTTATTATATGCAAAAATTAAAAAATAAAAAGAAAACAAATTAATCAATTACCAAACTGTCGCTTTATAACCCAAATAAAAAATAGAATTTACATTTAAATTTACATAAAAATAAATAAATAACAATTTTAAATAATTAAAATAATAATTATTATTAAATAAAAATTAAATAAAAATTTTCCCGTCGAATCTCCACTATCCATCTTTAAGATGAACGGTGGAGATTAATTTGAAAAAAATAAAAAATTAAATTAAAAAACTTCCATTAGATCTCCACATCCATCTAAATATGGATTATGTGGAGATTAATTTAAAAAATCAAATATATTATATAAAAATTAAATGTATTAAATAAAATTTTTTTATAAATTTTTACTATCTATTTATCTTAAGATGAATGATTAAGATTAATTTAAAAAAATTAAAAAAATAATACAGTAAAATCATTATTAAGAGTTTGCATATTCAATCAAAATCAACATTCTAATCAAAATCTAAAAAAATTAAAGTAAAAAAAAATGATAAATTAAAAAAAAAAAGTTTATGCAAATTAAAAAAAAAAAATTATACAAATTTTTTTTTAAAAAAATTGAAGATGACATCACTATCTCCAATTAGTCTCCACCGTCAAAGACTAGTCTCCGACAGTGGAGACTTTCTGGTCTCCACATCAGAGATGATATCTGGTTTCCTTGCTGGAGACTTGGTCTCCAGCTAGAGCAGCTGGAGACCAGTCTCTAGTGACGGAGACCAATTGGCTTCATCGCTGGAGGCGCGATGGAGCTCCATCGTGTCTTCGGCGATGGAGCCACTTTGTCTCCATCGCTAGAGACCTGGTCTTTAGCGTGGAGACTAGGCTGGAGACCAGTCTCCACTCCGGCGATAGAGACCGGTTTTCTGGTCTCTTTCGCCAACTGTTTTATGGTCTTCATGAGAGATCACCCATGGAGATTTTTTTTTTTTTTTTATAAAACTTAAAAATATTTTTATATATTATATTAAAAATATACAAATATATTCAAGTTAAAATAACCAAACTAACTCTCTCCTGTTAAGGTTGATTAACATTTGACTAATAGAGGAACTAAATTAATACATTTTCGAAACGTTAGAGATGATAAGAATTCGAAATGCAAATGTTAGTAAAAAAATAATATTTTGTTAAATATTAGGGGCTAAATTAAAAATTTTTCATTAAAAAAAAAAAAACAAACCCATGTAAAAAATTTGACATAAAAAAAATAAAAATTAAAAACAAACCAGACACCTAGGTTTTTTTATTCTCAAAATTAACGGAATTATTAGTTCAAATCACTGTAACGATTAACAGCGATTAAGTCCTTTTAGCTATTATTTATAAAATGAGTAGTGGATTGATATTATTTTCAATTTCAAACATAAAATGATAATAACAACAAAAAAAACAAAGCTGTACACATCTCGTACAATAGCAACATCCTTCTTGAATAAATAAAAGGAGACAGAACTTGAGAATGCCTTGAGAAGTGATCATCTGTTAAAAAAAATCATAAAGCACTGCAAGATTAGCTTGCAGCATATTTATTCTTTGTAACTGAAAAGGAACAAATACATACTTAATACATTCAAGAGAGGAAATAACTCAACTCACAATCATCAGAGTGTAAACTCACAATTATTAAGGTGTAAACTAGGGGAACGAACCTCATATTGTTTAATACGTACTTACTAAACTATAAGCCAGCCTTCTTATACGAAACAAATGAAATTTTCTTACGGAATCAGAGCCAAGGAAAGTGATCCTAGAGCTTGAATTCGCTGGCCTTAACATATTGAATCAACGATTGCACATTCAAGTAAGAGGAACCTCCTTCTTGAGCAGCTGCTTTTGCCAATTCTCCTAGCTCGCTGGCTCTCTTTCTTCTGGCTTCAGCTTCCTTTCCTGCATCCATCATCAGCTTTTATACGGCCTTCTTAATATCCTCCCTTTTCACAAACAAATCGACCTTTTGCTCGGCCGCCCAAGTCACAGACACCTCGACTCCAACTCTCACGCCAATCTTCAATACGTGAACTATAAGCTTCTCATTCAAAAACTGCTCAGCAAACATCGGCCAAGTTATCATTGGCTTGCCAGCACTCACTGATTCCATTATCGAGTTCCACCCACAATGTGTAAAGAATCCACCAACAGAAGGATGTGACAATATAGACACCTGTGGTGCCCAGCCCTTAACTATTAGACCTCGGCCTTGGATTCTCTCTTCAAATTTTTCTTCTTTCAACAACTCCTCAAGTTGGTCTGTTAAATTAGCTTTCCTGATTACCCAAATGAACGAACAATTCGATGCTTCCAACCCCAGACCAATCTCCATCAGTTGATGCGGTTTGATGTGAGAAAGGGTACCATAAAGTACGGAGCTTGCTTTTCTAGAATCAAGCCACTTCAGGCAGTTGTGCTCATCATTTGAGGCCTTGTTGTCTTTTCCAGACTTCATACTGTTAGCTAGAAAAAGTGGACCAATGGTCAACGTATTATTCTTTACTGCTTTCTTGTATCCTTCCACATATTTTGGCTCTAGCTCTTCAAAGCTATTCACCAAAATCCCGCATACCAATGAATCAGATTCTCTGTACTTCTTCATTGTTTCTGTCATATAATCTGAATTGTTCGATCTTGTAAGAGGCAACTAAGCTTCAGTGAACTCAATCTTGTCAGGAAGGTCAGAAATATAAAATGGCTCCAACTGAGATGTAATACTCTCAATGATATTGAGGTTATAAATGTGGTGAGAGCACAAGAGAGTAAAACAGGAGACCGTTTGAAAGACAAACCTCTGTTGTTTGAACAGGCGAGCAACATCTGATGTCCAAGGGAAGCAGTGATCAGAGATCACGCAATTAGGCAGTGATTCCAACTCTCCAAGCCATTTCTCCAGCTGCTCCTGTAACATGTTACTTGCTTCGAAAAATTTCGGTGCCAAATCTTGAGACGGGAGTAAGTCGACGTTTTCGCATCCATCAGGTAAGCCAACTTCTTTGCATGGAAATCTGAGGGAGACGAAATTGACGTTGAGGTTCATATTCTTGGCATCATCAATGATGTTGTTGTATCTGAGTGCATTGACGGGTGTCATGACGATGGTCATGGCCATGCCGTGGTGTGCAAGGACCTTGGCCATTTCTGTGAAGGGGATGACATGACTTTGGGACATTAGAGGAACAAGAAGGAAATAAAGTTGCTTGGTTTGGGTGGCCATTAGAGAAATTGATGGGCCGTGTTGTGATGAAAATGGATCTACCAGTTTGGGTTGGAGGAAGAGACTAATTCAAAGCAACTTTTCCTATGCTAAATAATAAGTTTGAATTGGAAGGTGTTGATTAGTGTCCTTAATTTCACGAGAACTTGTTACTTTAGGAAGCTTTAAAGATTTGATTTTTATTATCTATATACAGGTGGGGGGCCAAAAAGAAAGCCTTAATGTGTGGAGGCCTTAAGCCATCACCCAACTCTTCTAATGGTTGAACCGGCTCTGAAGTCTCTTAACATTAAATGCCACAACGTGCTCTTACAATCGAGTTCAAAGAAATAAAAACACTTTTTTTTTTAATAACTATACCATGCTTTTTTTATTAACAAACGACAGACATGCAAATTCATCAAATAATATCCGAATTTTGTATCCAAATTTTTACAAACTCCAGTGAAGAAAATCTGTCACGAAACTGGCTAGGGGTGGACATTTCCAACCCAACCCGACAAACCCAACCCAACCCGACCATTTTTTATTGGGTTGGGTTGGGTTACATCTTAAAAAAAATTAGATGGGTTGGGTTGGGTTAAAAAATTTTCAACCCAATCCAACCCGAACCCGACAAACGTCTATCCCTAATTCTAAATCCAAGATTTTTTTCCCTCTCTAGAAAAATATTTGTTCAAGATAAAGATTAAGGACAACGTTTATGTCAAATTTACTCTTTTATTTACAATAATTGGATCTTTATTTATATTTATTTTATCTATAATCAAATTACCAAGATTAAGAAAGCTATCAACTAAACCATTTGTACCTTTGTGGTAAATTAAATCTAACTCAATCAACCCAACCCCTCGACTATTATTAGGTTGGGTTGGGTTGAAAAATTTTCAACCTAACCCACGTTGCGTTGGAAGATTTTCAACCCAACCCAACCCAACCGAAACCCAAAAACGTCCACCCCTCCTTTTGAAGACTTTAATGATAGCAAATAAGTTGCATTGATGAATTTTATTAGGATTATTGTCCTAGATTTTATTTATTTATTTATGCCTTTTTATGGTGAATTGAACCTTTTTTTTTAAAAAAAAATTATGTAGTGGCTTAAACTTTATTTGTATTAAATCTATTATGTGATCAATGAGAATGTTTTGCATTTAAACAAGTTGATTAATATGAATGTTTTGTATTTGAGCGAGGTGCTAACCCGATCGACTTAACTCAACCCAACCCGACAATTATTGAGTTGGGTTGGGTTAAAGAATTGATTGGGTTGGGTTGGGTTGAAAAATTTTCGACCCAACTCATGTTGGGTTGAGGGATTTTCAACCCAACCCAACCCGAACCCGAAAACGCCCACCCCTAAAACTGGCAATTTTATAATATATCTCAACATGCATGGCTCTGCTTAGCACTCGAGAAAAATGAACTTTCAATTTTAGTTCGACCCATGGGGCGAATCCAGTGAAAGCCCACCGGGGCTTAGCCCCTACTAAACTACCCCAAAAATGTCTTTGAACCCTTTTTTTTTTTGTTTAATATAATAAGTTATGATTAAGTTAAAAAGATTGTTTATTAACAACTTTGATGCTAGTGTAATGGTGTGATGCGAACTTTAGTTTCAAACTGTAGTAACAAGTCGCAAGTTAAACTCCTTATCCTAAAACTTCGTTGTAATTGAATATCAAACTCTTAAATCTGATTCAAAACAATTGGCCTTAACTCTTAAGTTTTTATTCTTGGCTTTTTTATTCAAAATAAAATAAAAATTACACTGATCACAAATATATATATCGATTTTTTATTCATAATTAGATTTTTTGCCACTAATTTATTTGACATTAAATAAAATTACAATGGATTTTTTTAATAACAATTGACTTTTTAATAATAACTTTTTAAAATATTAGTACATATTTATTTTATATTAACTTATTACATAGTTTTTATTCCGTCTCCTTTAAAATAAAATGTTGGCTTCGTCATTGTTTAGGTCAATACTATTTGACCCAACAATCATGATGGGATTTATAACTACTAAATGATCATAGCATTATATGGTGAATGATGTAATGATTATAGATCACCTGTAATTATTTTATTGTCTAAAATTTTGATATAATTATATAAAATAACCCAAGTATAAATCAATAACCCTTCAGATACTCGTATGAGTAAGACTGTAAGAGTACGTTTGATTAATTTCTTTATTTCTGAGTAAAAGAGATTTGGCACGTTCTCTACTCAAACACACAAACATTATTAAATTAACTATTATTATACTCTATATGAATATAATTTTAATTTAATTAAAATTTTTAATTTAAAATTAAATTATTTTTAAAAAAAAATGTGAAAAATATGATTTTATAGTTTTAACTAATTTCTCTGTTTTTTGGAAAATAATTATGCAACATTTTGAATAAATAATATCTTAACTGAACAAATATTTTTTAAAAATGATATGACTTGATTTTTTTTTTGACCTATTACACATATACATTTAACACTATCAGACTCCATTGATAAAGACTTTAAGGTACAATGCGGAATTAGAGCTTCCAAAAGTGGGAAGAAAGCTCATAGAAAAAGGAGAAGCAGCCCATGTGGAAGGGACGAAAATTTTCCACATTTTATGGCCACATGAGTCGAAACAAGAGAAAAAAGCCAAGGAGGAATCTGGGATTTGTCCAAGTCAAGGTGTATTCTCAAGCCATTCAAGTCTTCAAGAAACTCTAAGAACTTATAACAACGTTTTCTAAAAGGAGTCATTGCTTGCTCTTATTGTGGAGGGCTTCTTATATAGAAGGATCCTTAAGGCTTGCATGTTAATGTACCAGACAGTGACATGACCCTTTTTTAGGGAAAGGAGGGACACAACCACAAATGAGGAGCACATGTTCTCATTGGACCACAAGGACATGCACCCATTATTGCTACATGAGGCTTCCACATTAGAAGAAATCTTTTATATGACCATTTCACAGCTGATATGAGGAGATGGACCGATGAAATAAAAACATATTTTTTTCTTTTACCTTTCTTATTGATATTTTCTTTTTTGTGTCACACATCACAAAGCTGAGATTCTAAGTTTTAAATCCCTTCTCACAAATCAAAATAAGATATATATATATATGTGTATGTACATATATGTATGTATGTGTGTTTGTATGTATATATGTATGTATCTGAGAGCTCAAAATTTAGTGAATTTGGATCTCTGTAGTCCCAAAGATAGCTTTACTGATGCATTGGGTGCGCTTGGCCCTTTTTTTTTTTTTTTTTTTTAACTTTGGGTCTCTTTAGGCCCAAAGATAACTCTACAGTTGCAACAATGGGTAAGCTTGTCCCTTGGGCTTTGCATTTTTTGTATTTTGCTGATAAAGTAATTCTTTTTAATTATCATGACAAGATTTGACATATTTTTGTTACTATTTTCGTTTTATTTCTTGATATTACACATAATTCTAGATTTGGAAGACAGACTTGATTCGAACCGGGGATCTCGTACGGTATAAGTGTAAGGGACATATCATTAGGATGATCTCATCTAATCATTATTATATATGTTATTCTGTTTTAAAATTCCATCTTTACATGGATTTATTGGACGATTTCACCCTTTAAAATCATTAAAATCAGAGGTTACAATAACAAATTAACTTGTCACGTTTCTTTCCTAAACCAAAAATTCACTAGTATATGATATGCAATTCAAGCGCTAAGAAAATTAATTAACCACCTAGCCTTTCTGAACAAAGGCTTTGATTTGTTTTTTACATCTAAATGTTATTAAATATGCATCGCCTCTTAGTATTTTGTTATAGTACCTTAAGCCTCTCTAAATGAAGAACAAAATTGTCTAAATAAATAAATTTATTTATTTATTCCTTGTATATTAAAAAAATAATTACTCATTCATAGATTAATTAGTGGCTTTTCTACCACAAAAAATAATTACTTGTTCCAAAACCTTTCTGAATACACAATTTACATATTTAAGGATACTTTCATAGTTTCTATTGATACATAGTTTGTTGTGCATAAAGTATTGACATCTTATTAAGACAACTTACTATATTTAACATATTTCATGTTTATTGAAATGTTGTGACTTTTTGTGTTAACAGACTTGACAAAATATCATAACATTTTATGTCACTTGATTTGACAAAATGTTGAACATTTTATCATGTCGAGATTGATAAAATGTTGTAACATTTTGCGTCATTTGAATTGACAAAATGTCGTAACATTTTATTGTGTCAGGATTGATAAAATGTTGTAACATTTTCCTTGTGACAGATTAAAGATTGAGAGAGTCAAGAGTTTTTTTGATAAATATTATTCTTACTATCATGAATTATCAATGTCTATTATATGTTGATTATGTTTCGAAAAAGATAAATGTGATTGATTGTGATTATACTTTCTTATCTTTTAAGAAACTTATTATCTAAAGTTATTGAGTATTTCTACATGATTAGGATTCTTTAAGGTGTTTTAAGAAATCGGGATAAGATAGATAATTTTTAGATAATTATCTTCTTTCTTCTCTTGGTTATTATCTTTTGGTTTAATCATTTATTTGTTTAATTAATATTCCATTTTATCTTGTAGTTTTTGATGTAGTCAAGGTTATTATAAATACAGGGTTTGATCAAAATTTAAAGGTGGACAAACAGTTGGGCTAAAGAGAGTAGAGTGAGTTTTAGAATGACTGTTTGTAAAGTCTTAGAGAGTCTATTTTCTAAATCATTATTTATTTTATGTTTGAGTGATTAAGTTAAACTAAGATTGTGCCCAGATGCTTGTCAGGATGACAAGTTTGTGAAAGTCTTCAAGAGAGGATAGATTGTAGCTAATTGAAGGGAGTTCAAGGAAGCTGGAATCATTGTAAGCAAGGGGATCTTGCTTCAACCTCATTGGTGGATTTGGGCTTGCAACAAAACTATGAGGGAATCTTGGTTCGTATGAGTCAAATATAGGTTGTACTTTTTATAAATTCATTAATGAGTTGAATTTTCTAAGCATGACCTTGTGGATGTAGGGTAAAATTGAATCACATTAAAAACGTCTTCGTGTTATTTGTTTGCTTTTCTATTCACATTTGTGTTGTAACATTTTTACTTTAAAAAGTGTTACAACATTTTCATATTTTTGTGTTACAACATTTTACAAAAATTTGGGACTGCTAGGTAAATAAATCATTTCAATTGGTATTAGAGCAGGTTACTATACCTTACTTAGTGAGATCTTTAGGCATTTTATAACTTGTTTACTTTGTAGCATGACTACCTTAACTAAAGGTTTAAGATCTCGTTTGTTAAATGGATCCAATTATCCATATTGGAAAGCTAGGATGAGAGCTTTCATCAAATCTATTGACAAAAGAGCTTGGAAAACTATTCTAACAGGTTGGACACATATAATAATAACTGATAAATACCAAAGAATTGTTCCAAAACTAGAACTATCTTGGACTGCTGAAGAAGATAGACTTGCTAATTATAATAGCACGACTTTATATGCTATTTTCAATGGTATGGATGCAAACCAGTTCAAACTGATTTCTACCTACACAATTATAAAAGAAGCTTGGGAAATACTTCAGAATACTCATGAAGGAATTGATGATGTTAAACGTTCTAAATTACAAATGTTAACCTCAAGATTTCAAACTTTAAAAATGTTTGATGATGAATTATTATCCAATTTTTTTGGCTAAGTTGAGTGATATCTCTAATGAATGTTTTGCTTTGGGTGAAAGGATTCTTGAAAACAAGCTTGTACAAAAAGTTCCGAGCTCTATTCTAAAAAAATTTCAAGCAAAGGTAGCTACAATTGAAGAATGTAAAGATATGAGTATGATGAGAATGGATGAATTAATGGGACCACTACACGCATTTGAACTCAATCTCAAACAGAGAAAGAAGGAGAAATCAATTGCTTTACAATGAAACTAGAATGAAAACAAGAGTTAAGAAATCTTGGAGAATGATGATGATGATTTTGAGTTAGCTTTGCTAATAAAGAATTTTCGAAAATATCTCAAAAGAATTGGGAAGAATTCCAAATTTAAGTTAAAAACTTTCAAAGGTAACAATTATTCTAAATCTTTTGATTCCAACAAGAAAAAGGGAATTCAACGTAGGGAATGTGAAAGATTTGGACACATACAAGTAGAATGTGTCAACACTCAAAAGAAGAAATCAAAAGCCATGACAACCACTTGTAGTGATAATAACTCTAAAAAAGAAAATGACGATTTAGTAGGTTTGATTGCTCTAATTTCATCCTTAAATACTGATTTTGTTATTCAAGAATGCACAGAAAAAATCTCAATAGCTTCACATATTGTCTTAACACACTCTCAAGGTATGACATCTGATGAAAAAGGTTCTGATTGTGAATCAGACCATGAATCAATTCAACATGCATATCAGGATATGTACAACCAATGGATAAGAGTGTGTGATGAAAATTGATCTCTTGTTAAAAATAATAACTCTCTTGTTTATACTAATGAGTTGCTTGAAGAAAGAGTGCAAATCCTTGAATCATTAGTGAAAGAAAAAGATTTGGAAATTAAGATGCTCTCGAGTGAACTTGAGAGAACTCAAAATGGATTAAATATGTTGAACTTAAAAATTGAAAAGCTAGATGAAATCGTGTTTATAGGAAAACCAGCTAGAAATCATTATGGTTTAGGTTTCAAAGGAGAAAAAACTGAAAACAAACAGTTTTTGTAAAATCTACAAGTAAGAATGTTACAAAATCTTCTGAAAAAAATGTTGCAACATCTTTCAGAATAAATGTTACAACATCACATTAACCAGTCATGTCATCAAGTAAAATTGTTAATACAATTTTCACAAGCAAGTTTTCTAAATTTGTTCCAATTTATCATTTCTATGGTGTTAAAGGTCACATCAAACCTTGATGTTATATAATGAAGTATTTCAAAAGAAATCTTTCAAAACAAAAACCTAGAATCAAAATTGACTTGAACAAATAAAAAAAAATTTGGGTGAAAAAGTCTAAATTGTTCCATTGCACTTTCATGTTCAAATATTTTTAAATCTTGGTATTTTGATGGTGGATATTCAAGCATATGACTGGAGAAAATGAGAGCTTGATGAATTATAGATATGTAACAGGTGGGGATTTGACATTTGGAGATTGAGCTAAAGGAAAGGTTATTGGACAAGGGACCTTAAATATTGAAGGACTACCAAGACTCAAGGATGTTCTGCATGTGGAAGGACTTAAGGCTAACTTGATTAGCATAACTCACATTTGTGATCAAAATTTTTATATGAATTTCACTCAAAACAAGTGTCATGTAATGGATCAATTTAATAAATGTGTTCTAAAAGGAAAAAGATCTATTGACAATTGTTATATTTTAACTCAGTCTTTAACCTATCATAGTGCTTCTAACTCAAATATAAACTTATGGTATGAAAGACTTGGACATTTAAATTTTAGGTCACTAACAAAATTAATCAATGTAGGTGCTGTATGAGAGATTCCAACCTTAAGTAAGAAACCTGCAAGTGTGTGTGGTCCATGTCAACATGGAAAACAAGTGAGAAGCTCACATAACTCTGTGCAAAATGTCACCTCTTCTAAAGCACTCGAACTTTTACATATGGATCTTATGGGACCAATGCAAGTTGAAAGTCCTGGAGGTAAAAAATATGTTTTTGTATGTGTTGATGATTTCTCAAGATATATATGGATCGATTTCGTTAGGAAAAAATCTGATACTTATGGTGTTTTTAAAAAACTTTGTTTGAAATTATGTAATCAAATGGAAAGTAAAATAAAAAGGATAAGAAGTGATCATAGCAAAAAGTTTGAAAACTTTAGCTATAGTGATTTCTATAACACACATGGAATCTCACATGAATTATTAGCACCAAAAACACCTGAACAAAATGGTATAGTTGAAAGAAAGAACAAAACCTTACAAGAAATGACAAGAGCAATGATGAACAACAAGAAAATTGCAAAAAGATTCTGGGCTGAAGCCTTAAACATTGCTTACTATACTATTAATCGAGTCTATCTCAAACCAAGTACATAGAAGACTTCCTATGAAATTTTGAAAGGTAAGAAACCAAACTTAAGTTACTTTCATATATTTGGAAGTATTTACATTTTGAATGACATATAGCAACTTGGTAAGTTTGATTTAAGAAGTAATGCTAGAATTTTTCTAGGATATTCTAATAATAGAAGAGCTTATTGTGTGTGCAACATGAGAACCTTAACTATTATGGAACTAATAAACATTGTAGTTGATGATAATGCTGATTTTATAAGAACTAGAAATGAAGGAATGATTGAAAGTTTGATGGAAGATGAAATTGACAAAGAATCGGTTGCTGGAACAGAACCTAAAAATGTCACAACACAAAATGAAGAAGTCACAACACAGATGCAGAATGAACATGTCACAACAGACTCTTCACAGCAACAAACAGAAGTAAGGGAAACTTCAACTAGTGGAGTTCAGATTCATAAAGAACCTTCATCCAGGGTAAAGAAAAATCATCCAACTGAAGTTATCATAGCTAAGCTTGATGAAGGTATGATCACCAGAAAGAAATAGTTAAATGTAGTGCATCATGTGTGCTACAACTCCTCTATTGAACCCAAAAATGTGACAAAAGCTTTAGAAGATGAATTTTGGATAAAAACAATACAAGATAAACTTAAATAATTTTCTAGAAATGAAGTATGGACTTCAGTTCCCATACCTTAGCACGTAAATGTGATAGGGACTAAATAAATTTTCAAAAACAAAATAGATGAGTTCGGGAATATTGTGAGAAATAAAGCCAAATTAGTGGCTCAAGGGTACACACAAGTAAAAGGAATTGATTTTGAAGAAGCCTTTGCTCCTGTAGCTAGGTTGGAGTCCATAAAACTATTACTTACATGCTTGCATGGTTGGGTTTAAACTTTTTCAAATGGACGTCAAAACAACCTTTTTAAATGAAATTTTAAAAGAAGAGGCCTAAGTAGAACAAACAAAAGAATTTGAAGATCCTCAATTTGCAAATCATGTTCTCAAATTAAAAAAAGACTTTGTATGGCTTGAAAGAAGCTCCTAGAGCTTAGTATGAAAGTTTGACTAATTTTCTGATTGAAAAATGGTACAAGAGAGGAGGAGTAGACAAAACTTTGTCCATAAAGCTTTTTAACTTTGGTTTGATCATTGCTCAGGTTTATATGAACGATGTTGTTTGGTTTCACTTCTGACTTCAAAGTATAGGAATTTGTAAAACGAATATAGGAAGAATTTGAGATGAGTATGGTTGTTGAGTTAAACTACTTTTTGGGATTACAGGTTAAAAAATTTCAAAACGAGATGTTTATATCTTAAGGTAAGAATGCAAAAAATTTGGTGAAAAAGTTTGGTCTTGAACATGCTAAACTAGTGGAAACTTCAAGGGAAACATTAGACAAACTATCTAAAGATAAGGAAGGAGTGAATGTTGATCATACTTTATACAGGACTATGATTGGTAATTTGTTATACTTGACAGCTAATAGACTAGACATCAGTTATAGTGTTGTTGTATGTGCCCGATATTAAGCAAATCCTAAGAAGTCACATATTGCAATTGTCAAAAAGATCATCAGATATGTTAGTGGTATTGCTGAATGTTGTTTATGGCATTCTAAAGATTCAATTTCAATCTTGCAAGATTCAATGGTACAAATTGGACTGAGAATGTTGATGGCAAAAAGAGTACAAGTGGAGGATGTTTCTTTCTTGGAAACAACTTAGTTGCTTGGCGTAGCAAGAAGTAAAACTCTTTCTCCTTATCAATAGTTAAAGCTAAGTATATAGCTGCTGGAAGTTGCTGTACACAACTCATCTGGATGAAAAAAATGCTGGAAGATTATGGTATTACAGTTGAAACCTTAACTATTTTCTGTGATAATACTAGTACTATAAACATTCCAAAAATCTAGTTTAGCATTTAAGAACCAAAAACATTGACATTAGGCACCATTTCATTAGAGATCTGATTGAACAAAAGCAATTTATCTTGGAATATATTGAAACAAATAAACAACTTGCAGATATTTTGACAAAAACCACTTGATTCCAACAAATTTGATTCACTAAGAAAATCTTTAGGGATTTGTTCCATGTGAAAAAATTTTCATATCATCAGTTCTTTGATTTTTGTAAGAATGAAGATTGACTCCTCCAAAATAAAAAATAAAATGAGAAAGGATCATTCATGTTCATTTATAATTACTATTGTTTGACAAAAAGGTGCATGCTTTTGTTGTATTATTTTCAAATTTCCTTTATAAATGAACCTAGTTGAATTTCTTATATTGACTTTATACTGAGTTCAAAATGAAAAATCTTAAATTTTAAAAGCTCTCAAAAGGTCCCATGCTAGGAAAGAGCTACCTCCATTGATGTGTGAAAGCTAGTCAATGAGTAATTTAGGTCTCTGTATCACAAATATGGAAACTATAATTTACTATGAAAAATAGCTACCTTAGTGACAATATGAAAGCGACCTAGTTGTGGTAGAACCTTGTTGAAAAAATAAAGTTGCACAAAAAGATCAAATTGAAAAAGAAATGTTGCAACAGAAAGAAAAAAGCACGTTATGACATCACATGTCAATCAATGTCACAACAAGAAAGCTAAACTAATGTCACAACATTAAGGCCATTGTTTTTGAAAAATAAAGCACTTCAAATAAACTTGGAAAGATTTGATTTTTGAAAATTATTGTTTATTCAATATTTTTAATTCATCTTGTGCTCATAAAAAGGGGAGATTTGTCCTGAGAATAAAAAAAATGACAACTTGCTTGAACTTACAATTTTTATTATTTTGGTTGTGAAAGTTGTTTTCTCAGACTGTTTTTAATTTAATCTTTTTGGGGAGAAAATATATTTATTTTTACAAAAATCAAAAATTTGAAAATTGAGTTTTATTTGGAATCAACAATTGATATCTCAAATTTGCAAGATAAACTTTACTTCATTCCAAAGTCCTAATGAAAGAAGGACATGTGTACCTTTTTTAAATACATTAAGTCCTCTTTGCACACCTTATTGAACATACCTATTGCTATTCTTATATCTTCTTTGGTTTCTGGTGTTTTGTGTTTATGTGAAATAGAACATTTAATCCTA
The DNA here is from genome assembly GCA_019925255.1 of Litchi chinensis. Classification (NCBI taxonomy): domain Eukaryota; kingdom Viridiplantae; phylum Streptophyta; class Magnoliopsida; order Sapindales; family Sapindaceae; genus Litchi; species Litchi chinensis. The sequence continues at coordinate 8,361,795 of CM034475.1, read as the reverse complement.
ACAAACCATGAAGAAGAAGGAAGTTGGTGCGAAATCAAATCTTCCACCAAGAAGGTTAAAGAGAAATCAAAATGTTGAAGCAGAAATGAGTCAGAAAACTCAATCTGAAGAGCTAATTAAGTCAATGGCAATAGAAAAACATGCAAACCCAACAGAAAGCACTAAAGAGAAAGAGAGTGAAAAAGATAAAAATCCTCTTCTTCATCTAAGCAACCTCAACAGGAATCAGCTTAAAAGGAATCAAATAAATCATCAAGTGAGGAAGATGACTCAGAGACAAAATCATTAGATGACAATAAGAAGGACGAACTAGATCCGGAGCCAACACCTTCATTAGCAAAGATACCAATTAAGAACAAAGCCAAGATTTCAAGCAAGGAAATGGCTAAAACACCAACAAAAGAAACGACAAAGTCTTCATTAAAAAATATTGAAGCAAGGGTTACTTTTTGCATCTAGCCAATGAAAAAGGCAAGGAACCTATGATTGAACCATTATTTGAAACTTGGTATGTTGGTTCTAAAGCTTTCTCTCATAACTTTTTCATAAAAGAACAAAAGGAAAACTTTAAGAAATGGTACCAAAATTCAAAGTTCATTGTTGAAAAGAACATAGATTTGATGAGTTTTTAGTCTTTAGGGACAATGAAACTTATTCAACAATATCATTGGGAAAATATTGTCTCTGGCATTGAGGGGTATATACCTAGGGTGGTGGAAGAATTTTATTCAAATCTATTTTATACTATGAAAAAAGTTGCTAAATATAATGTGTATGTCAAGGGCCATGTGTATGAGTTTTCTCCTAAATCCATCTCAGATTTTTTCAACATAAAAAGAAACTTTGAAGAAGATGAATTTGAAAATGGTTATACTCTGAATACAGTAACATTTGAACTCTAGGGTCAAAGGTCATAATGGCCAAGTGGCCAAAAGATTAAAACCTCTAGTTTGACTCTCAAATATGTCACTCTTCATAAGATTGCTATGACAAATTGACATCTTACTACTCATTATTTCACCATTTCTAAAGATTTTACCTTTTTACTATTTGATATTGGAATAGGAGTAAAAGTTGATCTTGGTGCATTTATTCTTTCTTTCGTGACTGCTTTTGGTGAAGGAGGAAACAAAAGTCAAAAATTGGTCTTTCCTTGTTTGATTACTCACATGTTGCATAAACAGCACCCTTTGTTTTTTCCTCATGAGATTCCTTCTAATGTGAGTTAAAAATTGCTGTCTTGTCACTCAAAGGGAGGTTTTAATGATGATTCAGAAGCATTTTCCTAGAAGCATCAGATCACCACTACTGTTAAGGAATGCAAGACCACTTCAATTACTCAATCTCTACACTCATCGAATCAACCATTTGTTGTTGTTCCTTCGACTAGTGTACCGTCTTAGGAATTCCAACAACTTCAACTTGTTTAGTCCACTTAGCAAACTCAGTTGAATCATCTTGAGTAGACTCAATAGGATATTCTCAGTAAGCTAGAAGCATTATTGGTAGGATAGGTTTCCTCTTCTTCAGCATCCAAGAGCAAGAAGAAAAAGATATGATTTTCCTTGTGTTTACTCTTTTAATATTTTATTTTAGGGTTGTTATCTTTAAACTGTTCAATTTGTTTAGGATTTTGGACATTCCAACAAGTTGGAAACCTGTTTGTTTTGTTTCGAGAAATTTTCTTTTGCAGGATATGTGAACAGAATAAGTTTTGTTCTTTTATTTCTTGTTTGCCTTGGCTCTTTTAAGTCAAAAAAAGGGGAGAAAATTATGGTTGTGATGAGATGATGGTTGTGATGACATTGTGTTGATGTAGTTATATTTGATACACTTTATTTGCAAGATTGTTTTGTTGGGGGAGAGTTTGATTGAGTTGTTGAAGGGAAGTTTTGCAGGTTGTTTGTTACATGATGATTTTGCCTTAAAAGATGCCAAGGGAGAGGTTGTTGATGCACAACTTGTTGTGTATAAAGTATTGACATCTTATTAAGACAGCTTACTATGTTCAACATATTTCATGTTTATTGAAATGTTGTAACTTATTGTGTTAATAGATTTGACAAAATGTCATAACATTTTGTGTCACTTGATTTACAAAATGTTGTAACATTTAATCATGTTGAGATTGATAAAATGTTGTAACATTTTGTGTCACTTGAAGTAACAAAATTTTGTAACAATTTATCATATCAGGGTTGATAAAATGTTATAACATTTTCTTGGTGATAGATTACGGATTGAGAGATTTAGGATTTTTTTTTTGGTAAATATTATTCTTACTCTCATGAATTATCAATGTCCGTTATGTGTTGATTGTGTTTCGAAAAAGATAAATGTGATTGATTGTGATTATACTTTCTTATATTTTAAGAAACTTATTATCTAAAGTTATTGAGTATTTCTGTTGGATTAGGATTCTTTAAGGTGTTTGAAGAAATCAGGATAAGATAGATAAATTTTAGATAATTATCTTCTTTCTTCTCTTGGTTACTATCTTTTGGTTTAATCATTTATTTGTTTAATTAATATTCCATTTCATCTTGTAGTTTTTGATGTACTTAAGGTTACCATAACTACAGGGTTTGATCAAAATTAAAAGGTGGGCAAATAGACGAGTTAAAAAGAGCAGAGTCGGTTTTAGAGTGACTGTTTGTAAAGTCTTAGAGAGCCTATTTTCTAAGTCATTATTTGTTGTATGTTTGAGTGATTGAGTTAAACTAGGATCGTGCCTAGATGCTTGTTAGGATGACAAATTTGTGAAAGTCTTCAGGAGAGGACAGATTGTAGCTGATTGAAGGGAGTTCAAGGAAGCTGGAATCATAGTAGGAAAGGGGATCTCGCTTCAACCTCATTAGTGAATTTGGGTTTGCAACAAAACTAGGAGGGAATCTTGGTTTGTATGAGTCAAACTCAGGTTGTACATTTTATAAATTCATTAATGAGTTAAATTCTTTGGGCATAGCCTTGTGGATATAGGGTAAAGGAAAAAAACTACTCACACAAACTTTAATATGTATTTGGAGAGAATTAAACCTCCTATAATCGTAGTGAACAAAGAGATGTTTAACCACTAGTGCTAGAAGTGATGCATAAATGAAACATAGTTATTGATTTTATAACATAATAGGTCATTTAAAAAATAAATTTCGGCTGTGAACTTAAAAGTTTTCATCTCACCTTATTATTGATGCATAAGCTTTAAGAATGTAAAGTTAGCCAAACCTTACACGTTTTTATGGTTGCAAACCAAATTATTTGCAAGCATTAGAACAAATCATACTCTGTGTATCAAGCAGCGGAGCATATATTGCACTCTCACAATCGTTCTACAGACACATCAAAGACAGAGAGAACGTAAAAGTGATTATGCGGTGCATCTCATTTATTTAGGCTAAGGTTACTTGTCATTATTGGTGGTTCAAGTGTACATTCACCATCCACCATCTAAAAATGTGGATGCAAAGTTTGTTTCAGGAAAAGCTTGTCACTATATAAAAAGCACATCTATTCTAAATATATTATATTTTAAAAATTTAACGATAAAAGAGTCTAAGAGCACCTAATTTTGTTCCCAGATTATCTTTTAACACTTTTATTCTAAAATACTTCATTTAAATAAAATTTTTAAAGACATTTAATTTTATTTTAATACATCTATTATTAATTTGATGATTACCTTTTTGCAAAGGAGTTTTCATGGAATTTCTAATAATGCTAAATGAAATATATTAAAAAAAATCTGCGAATGCAATTTAACTAAATTAATTAATATTAAATCATTCCCAGTAAAAATCTCAACACAACAAATAATTTAAAATTCTTAAAATTCAACAGAAAACTATTGTAAGTTCAAAACTAATTGAAACTTTTGTTTTGTTAATTTTTTTTGTTTAATTTATATTAAAATTATTATTAATAAAAAAAATGGTGTAGAAAGATATTTAAAGAATAGCTAAGACCATCACTCTTTCAAGTTAAGGAAGAATAAAACTAAAACATACAATTGTGTTTGATTTTTATTCTCATTTTAAATTTTTAGTAGCATATGATTATATGAAACCAAACAAAGCTGAAAGCAGCACATATTAAAATTAGGATCAGTGGATGTAGTCAACTCTGTAACTATGTTCGCCTGTAAACATGTCTTGATAAATAAAAATACATAATCCAAATAAATTAAAAGTAAAACATACACTATGAATTAAGGAAAAATAAATTAAGTAAAACGTACATATGTGTTCAATTTTTATTCTCATTTTAATAGCATATGAAACCAAATAAAGCTGAAAGCAGGAAACATTAAAATTAGGATCAGTGGATGTAGTCAGATCTGTAACTATGTTCCCCTGTAAACATAAAAATACAGAATCCAAATTACACAGCTCATGGTCCATCATATTCAATTCATGCTCTCTTCCTCAATTCTATTTTATTTTTTAGTTGTCACTGACATGTCAAATTTTGGTCTTCTGATCTCTTACTCGTTGAATGGCTTCTTCAATAAACAAGGTAATGTTATGGTAAGAAGATCCTTCTTCTGCCACAGCCTTTCTTGCCATCTCTGCAAGCTTTCTTGCTTTTACCCTTCTCTCTCCATTTTCTTCTTCAGTCATCACCTTCTCTATTGCCTCCCTTACATTCTCCTTCTTCACCAACACCCCAAAATTCTCCTCCTCCATTAAAGGCATCGCAACTTCAGCCCCCACTGGCACGCCAATTTCGAGTACTTGCACCACTAACTTCTCATTGAAAAATTGTTCACCATACAAAGGCCATGTGATCATTGGGATGCCAGCACATATTGCTTCCAGGGTTGAATTCCAACCACAATGTGTTAAGAATCCTCCTATTGCTGGATGTGATAGAATAAGTACCTGTGGTGCCCAACCCCATATCAAGAGGCCTCTTCCTTGTAGTCTCTCCTCGAATCCATCTTCCACTAACCATTTCTCCATTTCTTCTCTTTTATAGCCTCCTCTAATCACCCAAATAAATGGCCTGGAGGTAGCTTCCAAGCCTAAACCAAGTTCTACTAGCTGTGGAGGCGTTAGGTTGTTGAGACTTCCAAAACAAGCATAAATTACAGAATTTGGTGCCTGTGAATCAAGCCATTTCAAGCATTGATTTACATCAGTTGAGGCTTTGTTACCTCTTTGAGCCTTGTCCAGTGTTTCCTTGTTACATAATGAGACCGGACCAATGCACCACAACTTTTTCCCTGCGTCATTTCGACACCCTTTTATATATTCTGCTTCTAGTTCTTCAAAACTATTGATCAGCACCCCATATGCTCCTGCTTCACTGGCTCTTACCCTTTCTCGATACTTTTGTACTTCCACCTTTGAATTTGGATTGAAAATACCTGGTAGTTGAGCTTTTGTCAATTCAATTCGATCAGGCAATCCCGGTATTACAAAACGTTCTGACTCGGTGACACTCTCATGGATCTTGGATTTGTGTAAATTATGGGAGCACAAAAAGGTAAAGCAATTTGTCCCATCAAACAATATCCTTGGGACCCCAAACTTGGAGGAGATATCAGCTGTCCACGGAAGATTCTTATCAGAAATTATAAAACTCGGACGAGGTTCTAGCTCTTGAAACAACTCTTCTACTGGTTCCTGCAACATATTCATTGCAGACATGAAATTTTTGATCAAGTCTTCCGAAGGGAGAAGGTCTACACTTTCACAGCCTTCAGGCAAGCCAACCTCAGTGGATGGAAACTTAACTAGTGCAATCCGGATCGGCAGCCCGGATTCAATGTAACGATCGACAACATCACTGACTCTGGCAGCATTGAGAGGTGTGGTAATAATGGAGACTAATGCATCACGCTGCGCCAATAATTTGGCAATGTCTACTGCAGGAAGAAAATGGCCTTGGGCCAATAAAGGTATCAAAACAAAGTGTGGTTGGTGAGACCGTGAAGACATTCTAATAATAAGATAATAAGAATAAGATTGGAACTTAGTGGCAATGTCTTCTGTTATAAAAATAAAGTCCTCCAGTGGTGGTTAATATAGGGACTGGTTGCATGTATGGGTTCTCTTTCTTGGTTTGGGGTTCCAGTGTGAGTTGTGTGACGTAAGCGCAAACATACACAGTTTTGACTTAAAGAGTATGCATGCACAATTTAGATAGACATGGAACAAACAAATATATAATAGATATCTATAGGCTTATCTAGACCACAGGTTGTGCCTGTCCACTTTCGATGTGGCGTTGAATTTAAAGTGTATGATGTAACGGAAAGTGGCATCTCATGTCATAGTTGTTTAGTGTCTTGGATGAGATTATTGAATTATATTGAATATGATGGTATTGTATTGGATTAAAATACAATATAATTTGGATTGGTTGGTAAATTAGATAAAAATATCTATTTATTAAATTAATTAATTTTATTATTATTATTTGTTAAATTATTATTTATTTAATATTGAAATTAAAATATAATGTTTTAATAAAATATGATTTATTTATAAATAATAAAAATAATAGTATTTATAAATAAAATACTCAATTTTTAGTTCAACATAACAAAGGATAATTTCAAAATAGTATATACATAAAATAAATAATATTAACTAAATAATGTTAAAGCAATAATGTTAACTTTGAAAAAAATAAAAAATAAGATCATGATTGGGAATTTAGCAAAAATACCCTAATTATACATCAATATTACGTAATTGCCCTTTAAGGCAATAAAATTGCAAAACTACCCCTAATTTACTAAAATACCCTTAACTTATACTAACCCTTTTTATTATCCTAATTACAACCAACTCATTAATGCTCCTAATAAATTACAACCAACTCATTAATACAAAACATTAATTATTTAACTACCTAATTAAACAACAATCAAATAAATAAAACACAAAATCAAATAAATACTATCAATCCTTTAATTCATCCTCCATCACAATTTCTCTCCAACAATAATTACTCCTTTTTTTCTAACTTTATATTTGAGTGGAAGATAATGTGAAGAAAAGTTTGGACATTGATAAAGGTTAGTAAGTATTTAATTAATTTTATGATTTATTTGATATATTTGAAAAAAAAAAAAAAAAAGCAGTGTTCGGGTAAACAGGCGACCCGAAATCGGGTCAGCCCGAAATCGGGTCGCCTGTTGACCCGAAGAGATAATTCTGATCCATTGGATCAGAATTATCTCTTCGAGTCAAAGGCGACCCGATTTCGGGCTGACCCGATTTCGGGTTAACTGACCCCATCAGGTCAGTTTGACACATCGGGTCAAAAGGCGACCCGATATCATGGCAACCCGATTTCGGGTCGCCTGCTGACCTGAAATCGGGGTAACCCGATATCGGGTCGCCTTCTGACCCGATGAGATAGAAAAGTTATGTTCAGGTCAGAAGGGGACCCGAACTCGGGTTGAAAGTTATGTTCGGGTCAGAAGGCGACCCGAACTCGGGTCAACCCGAGTTCGGGTCGCCTTCTGACCCGAACACAACAACATTCATTTTTTTTTTTTTGGTTTTAGGATTGTTATTAAATTTTAATAGTAACAAACTGGTGGGTTTGTATTTTTGGTGCTGTAAACAGCACTAGTTTGGTGCTGTTAACAGCACAAAACAGCACCAAACTGGTTGGTGCTGTTAACAGCACCAGTTTTGTGCTGCACAGCACCAAACAGCACCAGTTTTGTGCTGTTAACAGCACCAAACAGCACAAAACTGGTGCTGTTAACAGCACAAAACAGCACCAGTTTTGTGCTGGTGCTGTTTGACAGTACCAAACAGCACCAGTATTAACAACAAGTCTCCAATTTATATAGTAACTTCCAACACATAAACAATGATTCAAGATAAAAACTAATAGATAATATAATGAGATAGATTTAAATCCAATCTAATTGTATTTTGAACCTAATATCTATCTTTATTCAAATTCAAAACTCAAAACTAACTAATCTTGGCAAATAAAAATATGATCCTAACATGCCACCTGTACTATGTCAACAGTGCAGCAACATAGAGATCATGTCATTAATATGGATACTGATTTCGACGGCCTTAACAATTTGGATCGCTCTAATACTAAGGGTCCAAATTGGGCTACATTTGATGTAGAGCTCTCAGCAGTAACAACCAACCTGCTGAAAATACTTTTACTTCCTCTAAAATTGCATTACCAATTTACCATCTGTAATTGGACATTCTGAGAAGCATAATACCAAATGGAAGCGAGCTATAAGAAGAATCAAATCTGCATGTCTATATTCTGTAAATTCCACAAACATTTATGGCGAACGCCTAATTGATAATGTTACTGGGAATGAGTTGGAAGCTTCAAAGGGACAAAAAAAATAGAGATAAATAAATATATATATCTATATTTATATATATGTATGTATGTATGCATGTATGGGCAAAAATTTTTAAATTTATGGAGTAACGGCATGACTCCGGAGTCCTGATCCTGACCTGTAGACCCGTTTTACATCCACCAAGATTTATATCTCCACAACATGAACGATGTCAGATGTTCATCAATCATTTTACAAGGTATTGAACGTGAACAAAAGTAAAATTAATTTGTAACTCCTTCTTAATTGAGGGGAACAGAATTGATTGTAACATTCTACTATAAACATTTTTTTAAGTTAAAAGGCTGATTTTAAACCACACCTTCTATTTACTTACATTACGAAAGTCACCTCTAAGAAGAATTAATGAGATTTGAACTTAAACAGACTGGTTCATTGTTGCAGCATTCACTTAGCATATCAAACACCATACTAGTTTCACCAGATCTCTAAATTATGCGGCTGTACACTAAACATGACAGGAGCCAGAGATGATAATACGATGACTCAGCCTGAAACTCACTTGTGGAGAAGCCCCCTTGTCTTATTGCCTTAATTACATTGTAAACAAATACAAGTCACACATTCATCTGTTTTCTATGAATTTTAATACAATAATCATACATGATTAGTCTCATATCTGTGATTACAAATTTACAACAGTGTGTAGGCGCATGACCAATACACATGTAAATCTAGATGATGGTCAGTGATTTTGGAATAACTACACAACAGGCACTTTATGAGTATCTGGAAACCAAAACTGGTGCTGTTTGACAGCACCAAACAGCACCAGTTTGGTGCTGTTAACAGCACAAAACAGCACCAGTTTGGATTTTGAGAACTTTAAAGCATCCTACAATAAATGACAAAATATGAGAATCCTACCATCTTATTTACCGTCTGGTAGTTGACCATAATTAAAACCACAAAATTAAGAACTGAAAACACTTCTGCCTACTGAAGAACCAACAGCCATCAGCTCAAGCTTTTTAACCATTGCCAATTAAAGATAAAAGTAGAACCAACAATTCACATCATTAGCATAGTAGTTATATAAATTACAAACACCTAGGTGAGGCCATTCATGGCCTCTTCTCCAAACAAACAAATAAATAAATTATGAATTAATATAGAGAGAAATATGAAAAATGCATTTGCAATAGTAAGCATACGTGTATTTTCGACAACCTTTATAAAACTTCAGACTTCTCTCCCCTAATGTTTCAGCATTTTCCTCCAAGCCTTGTATCTGTTTCACCAACATAATAGTTAACCACATATCAGCACAAAAATTACAAAAACAAGTAAACAGTCTATCATAGACAAAAGACAAGCCATGTTTAGCAGAAAATGTACATTAATTAATCATTCTTTAAACCCATATTTGCCCACAATAACACATAACAGTGGAAAAAATAGATGAAAAACACTCGACAAACACAATCAATGGAGAAACAGAATCTCCAGATTCATGAACTAAATATCATACCTGTATGCCCTCTACTTCACGAAGCAATAATTCACAAAGAAAAGACAGACACAAAAGCCAAATATTTCTCGTCGCTCAACTCAATCTCATCAACACCATATAATCCATTAATCACCCAATTTCATCAAGCCTGATCATATCTCTTCCTTTATATATAAACAAAACTTATTATTAAAAAAATTAAAAATAACTTTAAATAATTCAAAATAACCTTGGATGGCGTCGAACTGGTCTGAAGGAGGTAGATCGGGTCGGTTTGAGAGGTTTACCTCTGTCGGCGATTGGATCCGTTCTTCCGTCGCGGCTGGAGGTTGTTCGACTTGGGTGGAGCTTGGTTGAGCTTCGATGCAGCTTCACATGGCGTTGAACTAGTCTGAAGGAGGTGGATCGGGTCGGTTTGAGAGGTTTACCTCTGTCGGCGATTGGATCCGTTCTTCCGTCGCGGCTGGAGGTTGTTCGACTTGGGTGGAGCTTTGTTGAGCTTCGGTGCACCTTGGGATGGCGTCGGACTGGCCTGAAGGAGCAGAATCGGGTCGGTTTGAAAGGTGCAAAGTGGACTGCCGTGAAGGACTGCTTAGAGGAGTGAATCTGCCGTGAAGAACTGCCCAGAGGAGAGTGAAGCTGCCGTGAAGTTGGGTTTGATGTCTTTAAGGGCATTTTGGTCATTTAAGGGTACTTTTGCAATTTAATCCATCCAAAGGGTATTTATGTTATTTTAGTATGTAAATAGGGTAATTTTGCTAAATTCCCATCATGATTACCAGTTACAACAAAACGTCAAAACCCATCTGACCGATTTGGGTATACCAACATTCATACTGTATATTCATATCCAAATGCTTTCGAAAGGGATATTTAAAAGTACCTTGCTATCAATTCAATCTCCCATTTAATTCAACCATCTAAACACGGCATTAATGTTAGGATGGATAATGATATAGATATTTTGACATGGATGTTTTCTGATTATATAGCGCCCCAAATCACGGAAGAAGACTTGAAGTCAAGGTTCAAGAATAGTATTTAATACATGATGTGTGTAAAATATGTTCAAACAGGCTAACAATAAACTAGATAAAGGCTCTGGCCCAAAGGTCCAGCCTCGTGGTCCAGGATAGGTGGTGGCTTGTAGTGATCCGAGAGTATGTACATTTTTAATGAATACTAACAAAAATAATACTGTCAATAGGTGCTTTGTCAAAGTGATTGGCAACACAATCCAGTTCTCTCAAAATTGGGGGTTGACACCCAGGCAAGAGTTGTAGCCACTTAATGTTGCTGCCTTCTCCCATTTCTTACGGGACATTTTCTCATCTTCATATGATCGATCTTTTTCGTATGGGAGTTATTTTTCAGATCATACCATCAATATTTTATCTCGTTTAGTTTCAATAATCCTCTATCTCACTAAAATAAAAAAATAAAAACAATATGGATATACATGCGCATGGGCTCCCAATGCATGTGCTAAATATTACAAGTGTATGATGGGACCACTAAAACTTGTAACAAAAGTTGAAATTTGAAGGATAAATTACGCAAGCACCCTAAATGTTTAGTATAATTACATAGATGTGCACGTTCCGAGTACAACTAGACAAATGTCACCTGATTTTAAATGTATTTCAGCAAACTTCCTTATCATTAGTTTTGATCCATTAATTGTTAATGTCCAATGGTTAGATATACAAAAAGATTCGTGTTCCCCTTTAAATGTAAAAATATCATCTTCAAAAAATAAATGTAAAAATATCAATATTCATTACATTGATGTAAACAAATTACAAAATATAATAAACAATAAAAAATAAATAAATAAAAAAACAGGGGATATGGCTTGTTGAGACCAGATCTCTTATTCATGAAGAAAATTAACTAGATAACACAATCTCCTGCACCTGTTGTTTCTTTTGCTCCAATCAAAAGTAACTACAAATCAAATCATTTTGAACAAAATCCAAATACAACTCAAATGAAAAAAAAAAAAAATAGAAAAAACCATGGAGCAAAGATTGCCTTATTTTCTCCATCAGAGGAGCATATGGAGATGGACATGGAGCGGTTGCGTTCAATTTGATCAATTATTTCCAGATCTCATTCCTTTATTGTTTAACATATTGATATTATTTTGTAGTTAGGTTTTCTAAAAATATTTTTTTGACAATTTAAAAATAAAACTAGGGTGATATGATAATATATTTTTGTGATATGATAATGTATTTTTTGTATTATAATTATATTTTTATTTTTATTTTTGGTTAAAAAGATAATATTGCATGTCCATTCGGTTTCTAAAGTTGATGAGACAAGATTTGATTGAATATTTTAATTATTTATTTAATGTACCATTAAAAGACCAAATTACCTTTCAATTGTTAATTTAAAGATTGGTCAATAATTAATCAATTCACGGAAAGGGATGTTGCTCAGCTCTTTTGAAATGTTGCTTGTTTTTGTGTTTTTTTTTTTTTTTTTTGGGGGGGGGGGGGGGGGGGGGGGGGGTGGGGGGGGGGGGTGGGGTGAAGTGTGTGAAACGTTAGTTATGTTTATGTGATTACGTACTAAATTTTCAGATTTCTGTAATTATGACAAGCATTAGGGAGTTTATGTAATTTATCCAAATTTTATATATACATATATAAAGGTAGAAAAAATATTTTAATAATTTGTTTCGCTCAAAAAGTTAAAATTATGAATTTTGATGGATTTTTTTTTTCCCGTTTAACCCAAAAGTTTCATTTCAAAATAATTTGATAATTCTAAACTATACCAAAAATTATGAAATTTAATATTGTGAATGTTTTGTATACTATTATGTGCATATAAATATTTAAGATTTTAATACATTTGTACAATTTTTTTTTTTTGTTTTTGGAAAGATACATTTGTACAAATTGATGTATGGTTTCGAAATGAGAAACATCACTTTTGAATTGTACTTAAAAAATTTGACAAGTATGAAAAAAACGCTTTATTTTTATGCCCATTTTGATGTTCACATATCTTTAATCTTTTAATGCCACTTTCTCTGCTCGTCTAATGGTACTACTTAGCGATGGAAAATTCCAAAAGAATCGTTATCATTTCTTAAAATATCGCTTATTTTTCATTATTTTTAAATGGACTAAATGATTTTAACATTTTTAAAATTATCAAAAATACCGCTCAAGACAATAATTGTAGTGGATCATCTAACATAATTCTTGGAACTATAAATTTATGTCCATTTCTTTTAAAACTGGTAAGTATTAAAAATGAAAAAAAAAAAAAAACGGTGGAGATTCAAATTGGCTCTCAACCCATCTTTAGAAGTTAAGATGAAGATTTGGTTCTAGGTTTTCATTGTCGGTGGGATGGAGAACTCAACACCATAGTTCAAAAGTTTATTATTTTCCGTGCAAACAATTCTTTATCACTTCAAAAGTTTGTCTATAATTACATATTATTTTTAATCGCTTTGGAATCAAATCAATCTTAAAAACATGTTTTAGGCTGTGTAATTGCAAGAGGAATGAGAGATTCTAAAATAATTTAGTTTGTAACGTCTTACGTCATATTTTAATTATTCATAGTAATGTTAATTTAGATTAATATTATCATTAATAATAAAAATAAAAAAATAATTTGTAGAAAGATACTTAGTGATTGTCAATAACATCCCTCTAAAACTGTTAGGGAGAGGCAAAAACAACAAGAGATTGAATTTTAGGTCATTTTGTGCTATTTCTTTAGAAGGATTTTTTTTTTTTTAAAGAATTATTCTTATATGTTGTAAAATTAATAAACTAAAATAAAATAGGGAAGGAGTAGGAGTAGAAGAATATATCAACTTGATAACATATGCGATATAATAATAAGAGGAAATGTCACCAGGTGACACTTTCCATTATTGCAATAACAATTTTGTCCCATTTCAATAAAATTAACAAATGTGTCTCAAGCCCTATTTTTTTGGACACAAATACCCTTTCTAAAAATAAAACAGGTGATTTACTCTCTTCTGCATTCTCTCTTCTGCTGCTCCTCTTACTATTTCATTCTCGTCTTCTTCACAGCCACCATCCACCATCGAGCTTCATTCTCGTCTGTACCATCCAGCTTCATTTTCTTCTTCATAGCCACCATCCAGCTACATCCAGCTTCATTTTCGTCTTGACAGCCACCATCCAGCTTCAGCTTCATCAGCTTCACCTTCTTCTTCACAGACACCATTCGCCATCTATCGTGATTCTCTGCTGCGTGACAAATTCCATCCACCATCCATAATCTTCTTCTGCACAACGGGTAATGTATCTTAACTTTTGAACACTTATTTTTCAGTTGTTATTGATTATTGTGGTTAGCTATACTGATATTGAGCTGTAGAAATTGGCTTTAGGGTTTACGAACTTAGTATTTCTATATATGTTGATGGAAACGGCACACATGTACGACGTTATTAGTGATAACAAGACTTAGACTTAGTTAACAAACTAAAGACGAAAACAATAGTCATGCCAAGATGACTTGCATTATTAACACAAGTGAACAAGTTAACTTAGTGTGACTAGTGGTGACATGGGTTTCTGGAAAAAAAAAAACCAGTAGGCAAAACACTAGTCACACCAAGCTGACGAGTGTTAATAATGCTAATTGCCTTGGTGTGAGTAATGGTGTAATGACTTGAAGAAAATACCAGTAGCTAGAACACTAGTCATACCAAGGTGACGAGTGTGAATAACACTTGTTACCTTAGTGTGACTAGTGGTATCATAGGTTTATGGAAAAAAAAAGCAGTAGGCAAAACACTAGTCACACCAAGCTGACGAGTGTTAATAATGCTAGTTACCTTGGTGTGAGTAATTGTGTCATGACTTGAAGAAAAAACCAGTAGCTAGAACACTAGTCATACCAAGGTGACGAGTACGAATAACGCTTGTTACCTTAGTGTGACTAGTGGTATCATAGGTTTATGGAAAAAAAAATAGTAGTCAAAACACTAGTCAAACCGAGGTAACTAGTGTTATTAATGCATATCACCTTGGCGTCACTATTAGTGTCATATTATGAGCATTTATTTAGTCGTTTAATTACTTAATTGTATCAAAGTATGAGTAATGATATATTGCTAGTCTTGATTTAGTCCTCCATTAATAAATTCGATCATTTATTTGTTTACAGTGATATGGACGAAACTAGAATTATAGTCACCCATGGTGGACAATGGATTGGTTATAAGTATGAGGGTGGTGAATCAGAAATAACATTTGTTTCTACGAATGCGACGCTTGATGACTTAAAGAAGACCGTTGAGAATATTGTTAGAGTTGATATAACAAAGAGTACATTTGACTTACACATATTGGTGGAGACTTCCGGTAGGCCTGCCATTCCAAAATTAACAACTGATAAAGCTGTGTCTTTCTGGCTACATGAGAAAAATCCTGAAGTTTACGTATCTGTTGTTCCAAACAATCTAAATGACTGTCTGAGAGATAAAGGAAATGTTCAATTACCAATCCAACAACAACTTCAACCACCAATCTTCATACAGCTACCAATCCAACCACAAATCCAATTATCAAGTCAATCACAAATCCAATTAATAAACCAGCCACAACACCAAAGCTTTGTTGAATTAGTTTCTCAATTCAAGTCTGTTTCGTCAAGCAACGAAGTTCCAATCTATGAGGATCGTAACATTGAAGATGAATGTGAAGACATAGATGAAGATGATGATGATGATGATGATGAAGAAAAAGAAGATAATGTTGATTCACACGGTGAGTATAACTTAAATGACAGTGAGTATAATCATTCTACAGAATATTGCTTGGATGACATTGACTCAGACGAGTTTTCAGACTACTATCGTCCAGCTAAAAGCATTCCTATAGCCACTAATATTTTTAGAGGAGATGGAGGAAGCCGACATGTAGTTATGGCAGAAGATTTAGGTGGTGATGCTGACAGTGGTGGTGGATTTAATCATGATGTTCGTGATAAGGATTGTGATATAGATCATGATAATGTTCGCGATGTTAGGGATGATGGCAGTGGGTGTTTCCGTCAAGCCAATGATGATAATAACACGCAACAAAGAGTAGCTAGTGAATGGTGCATCCCTGGAATAGATCTTTCCGTATTTCGTACAATCGCCACTGAAGTGTCAGAAAGAGAAGACCATCATTTCTTCAGAGGGAAAATATTTCCTTCAAAGCGTGATATGGGTAAAGCTGTAGAGATGTATGCATTGAAGGAAGGTTTTTGTAAAAAGGTCAAGAAATCAAACAACATCCGTTATGATGTTAGGTGCAAGGATAAGAATTGTAAATTTCAGCTTGTAGCCATCAAAACAAAGATTGGAGACCAATGGGAGGTGCGAAAATTCCGAAAACAACATTGTTGTTCGCTTGATAGTGTACATCGACGGTGCAGGAAAGTGAGTGCAAAATTAATCGGAGACCTTATCACTCCGAAATTGCAAGTCAGTGGTCAAAGCATGAAACCCAAAGAAATCCAGGCAGAAATTCAAGTTAATTATAGAGTTATTTTGCCATATAATCAATGTCGGAGAGCCAAAGATCATGCTGAAGACAACGTTTTTGGGTCTGCAGAGTTGTCATTTGAACAGTTGCCTGCGTATTGTTATCAGTTGGAGTTAGCTAACCCAGGTACAGTCACAAACATTGAGACAAATGACAGCAACCAGTTTCTATACATGTTTATTGCTTATGGTGTTAGTATATCTGGGTTTCGTCAAGTGATTAGACCAATTATTGCCATTGATGGAACACATTTGAAAGGGAAATTTGGTGGGATTATGTTCATTGCGGCGTGTAAAGATGCAAACGAGCAAGTGTATCCCTTAGCATTTGGATTTGGGGATGTTGAAGATGAGAAATCATGGTCATGGTTTTTAACAAAGTTGAGAAATGTAATTGGGTGTCCAGAGAATTGCATGTTCATATCCGACCGGCATCTTGGAATTAAAGTAGCGATGGAAAAAGTGTACCCCGATGCACATCATGGCCTTTGCATGTATCACATGACACAAAATGTGAAAAATTTGTACAAAAATAAGACTGTCACCGGATTATTCCATCGCGCATCAAGGTGTTATCGTCAATCCAAGTTTTGGGGCATGATGGAAGACCTTAGCAAAATACACCCAACGGTGCATAGAGAATTAATCGAACTTGGACCACATAGATGGGCATTGGCAATGTCTCCAGTAAGGCGCTACTGGATTTTAACTTCCAACATTGTTGAATGCATGAACTCATGCTTGGTTAAAGCTCGCCAATATCCATTAACGACTTTGGTTGAGTATATAAGGGGTATGATGCAAAGATGGTTTTATGACCGCCGGAAGAATGCAGAAAAAATATCAGCAGAGATAACACAATGGGCAGAGAAGAAAATTGCAGAGTATACTAGAGACTCACAAACTTACACGGTCACACCAATCGATGATAGCAAGTATGCTGTAAAGGCTGGGAGTAGGAAGACCGTTGTCAATCTAACCGAAAGGACGTGTACTTGTGTGGCATTCCAGATGGATCTTTTACCATGTTCACATGCACTTGCGGTGCTAAGGTAAGACCATAATATTTGCGAGGTTTTGCTCTAATTGTAGAATAAAAGTTTAATATTGTTTTCGGTTGTACAGGTATTGTAATAGGTCATTCATCCCCTACATATCCGACTGTTACAAAACACCCAATCTATTGGCTGCATATGCTGGTGCTATCTTCCCGGTTCCTGACCCAGATGAATGGACAGTTCCAGAACACATCCAAAACATGATTGTTTTACCACCACCATGGCGTCCGCAAGCTGGCAGGCCTAGAAAGAAAAGGATTCCATCTGCTGGCGAGAATAGCGGAAGGGTTTTGAAATGCTCCCATTGTGGGCAAAAAGGCCATTATCGACAAAACTGTCGTAATCCACATCCATCTCAATGACCCCCTATGAACAATAGTGAAGCATCTGTTACCCAAGTAAGAAGACAAAGAAAGTGTCGGACCTGCCATCAAGTAGGACACAATAGCAAGACTTGTAAGAATGCTCCCCGACCCACTGTACCAGAACAATGTCAACCATAACCTTGTATTTTGGTTGTTCAAATATCGTTGTTTTGATTTGTAACAAATGCAAAACTATCTTCATTTACTAATAAACTAGTTTGTGTCTGTGTTTGGTGATCTTGTTAATCACAGTAGTGACATTCTTAAGGATTTGTATGAAAACAGGTTCTGTTGTCACTAGTTAACTTGTGCTATGTTTTATAATATTGAAAATCAGTAGCAAAAACACTAGTCACACTAAGGTGGGGAGTGTGATTAATACTAGTTCTGTCTGGTGTGACCAGTGGTGCAATATGATGATGTGGATATAGTACCCCTCAGAGGAATGTTTTGATATCAATTCTGTGCCCAAAGAAGTTAAGTCTTGCTGCACCTCCAAGTGGCCCTGCATCTTTTGTTGATGCTTATGAAAAGCTGTTTTCTTCAATTCCAGATTTCTCAGACGTTGGGAATCTTTTCATGGTTCAATGACCAAATTTTCATCTACATTTTTTCTAATTTTTTGGAATTACATACCAGTCCTCACCACCTGTGGAGCTCACTGAAGCAGAAACAGAATATGCAGTTAATGTTGTTAAGCACATTTTTTATAGGTATGTTGTGTGAAGAGTGTGAGTAATACCAGTTCTGTCTGGGTGTGATTAGTGGTGCATTTCACTGATGGTCGATTAAACCAGTAGAGGAAGCACTAGTCACACCAGTGTGACGAGTGTGATTAATACCAGTTCTATCTGGGTGTGATTAGTGGTGCATTTCACTGATGGTCGATTAAACCAGTAGAAGAAGCACTAGTCACACCAGGGTAACGAGTGTGATTAATACCAGTTTTGTCTGGGTGTGACTAGTGCTTCCTTTACTGGTTTAATCGATCATCAGGGAAATGCACCACTAATCACACCCAGACAGAACTGGTATTAATCACACTCGTCACACTGGTGTGACTAGTGCTTCCTCTACTGGTTTAATCGACCATCAGTGAAATGCACCACTAATCACACCCAGACAGAACTGGTATTAATCACACTCGTCACACTGGTGTGACTAGTGCTTCCTCTACTGGTTTAATCGACCATCAGTGAAATGCACCACTAATCACACCCAGACAGAACTGGTATTAATCACACTCGTCACACTGGTGTGACTAGTGCTTCCTCTACTGGTTTAATCGACTATCAGTGAAATGCACCACTAATCACACCCAGACAGAACTGGTATTACTCACACTCGTCACACTGGTGTGACTAGTGCTTCTTCTACTGGTTTAATCGACCATCAGTGAAATGCACCACTAATCACACCCAGACAGAACTGGTATTACTCACACTCGTCACACTGGTGTGACTAGTGCTTCCTCTACTGGTTTAATCGACCATCAGTGAAATGCACCACTAATCACACCCAGACAGAACTGGTATTACTCACACTCGTCACACTGGTGTGACTAGTGCTTCTTCTACTGGTTTAATCGACCATCAGTGAAATGCACCACTAATCACACCCAGACAGAACTGGTATTACTCACACTCGTCACACAACATGCCTATCAAGAATGTGCTTAACAACATTAACTGCATATTCTGTTTCTGCTTAAGTGAGCTCCACAGGTGCTGAGGACTGGTACGTATAAAAAGAAAATTAGAAAAAATATAAATGAAAATTTGGTCACTGAACCATGAAAAGCTTCCCAACGTCTAAGAATTCTGGAATTGAATAAAGCAGCTTTTCATAAGCATCAACAGAAGATGCAGGGCCAGTTGGAGGTGCAGCAAGACTTAACTTCTTTGGGCTCAGAATTGATATCAAAACATTCCTCTGAGGGGTCCTATATCCACATCATCCTATTGCATCACTAGTCACACCCAGATAGAACTGGTATTACTCACACTCCCCATCTTGGTGTGACTAGTGTTTTCGCTACTGGTTTTCAAGATTATAAAAGGGATAGCCCAACTTTAACATAACACCTCAAATATCACACAAAATATTTAAGCAAAAAACACAAAGGTAACGTTGGACCTGTAAATAACTTTATTATATATATATATATATATACATGTTGATATATGAATGTGGCAATGTAAAGCCCAATTACATGTCATTGGCCTCAACATCATTACAAAATATGGCAAAGGTGTATTCCCTTCTCATCTTGTGAATGTCCGATAGCCGCCAATTCCATGATACACCTTTCCTAATGATACAGTCGACATACTTACATACAAATCCACCACAACTACTGTCATCCTTCTGAGTTGGTATGCTTTTATGGTTCATGGTTTGTACACTAAAGCAATCCCCTCTCCTCTCCATGTGTTTCTCCTCAAAATAACCTGACTTTGCTAACACAGAAGGCAACAAGTACCGCAAAGGCATCACCTGGTTCTCTCTATATGTCGACTCGGCTGGGATCTTATATGACAATGAATCATATATAACAATACTCCACTGTGATAAATCTACCTTACATAAGATCCAATGACCATCAGGAGATCCAACCGCACACAGAATTAACAACTGCATAAGAAACAACAAAAAATTACAAGAAACCATGGTGACAAAACATTATGTTTGGTCATAAAGGCATACTTACTGTGTTTACAAGTGTCCATCTCTTCCCCCATGCCGGCTTTTCTCCGCTACCATATAGTATCCAATCATCAGGGGCATTGAACGATAATGGATCAAATTGACCAGTAAATGGTTCTTGCACATTTGGATGAATTTCCTTCCAAGCCTCTGACAATTTTGACTGCAAATTATACCATAACATGTGACAACAAATTAGATTGTACAACAATGTTATAATAAATTCTAATTAAATGTAATAAGACCCTAAACTTACAAAGAAATCAACACACAACACTGCAATATCATCAACAAATAGACTGGGGAACTCGTTTCTCCGCTTGCCAAAAAGTGCTAGAATCCCATCAATGTGCTGTATTCAAACGAAAACAATTCCACACAAATTAACAAAAGTAAACTTATACATAAAAGTTGGCAACATATTTCAAAGATAAAGTCAATGCTGACATATTAAATGAGTTACTCACTTCATTTGTCATCCAAACTTTTGGCTTCTCTAACTCGACAAAGAACGACCAATCCGCAAACAACTCGGTGCCAATATTCAGTCTAAAATGAATATAAATCATTAATAAACAAACCTTCAAATTGACTTGTATTGAAGAGAAATCATAAATATACTCACAGGGCTGCACTCTTTTTTGCTTTCTTGAAGACAATATATTCCTTTTTCTTCTGCGACAGTATTGCAGACTCTGTTGCCCAAGGATTGATGTACGGAGAAGCACAATATTTTGATGCAATCTTTACTCTAACAGTTCGATCAGCCAGTGTCTCCGGACGGGGAGCATCCGCAAATATGACATCATTATCATCACCCACTTGGACATCCTCCGCCATCATATTAACAGCACTGTCAAGATTAAACCCTTCACCGTACAATTCCTCCAACCGACTTGCCAACAACCCCTGACTATCCTTCGTTGTCCTTCCTTTTCCCTTTTTTTCATAAACATGCAGCGCCTCCTTATTTGGGACCTCTTGTAGCCCTCCTGATTGTGCCTCCTTAGTAGAACCACATGCGTCATGTGATTCTCTAAATGGACTTGGTTGACGTGTCACAACAGTAGGTAAGGGAGTCACTGCTGCATTTGTAGGAACTGATTGTCCGACAAAGGAAGTGAACTGGGCAGGTTGGACATCATCTTGCATCCCATGTGTAGAGAATGTATAATAATGATACCCCTAATTCAACAAAAGTTGGTTATATTCGACGAACATGCGAGCATTACAAAAGCATACTAACTGACACTATTGTGCACATACCTGATCAGCTGAATATTGCTGACGATTTTCAAATGCTTTATCAATACGATCATTTAATCGACCCTCTAATGCCTCCAACTTTTTATCGATATAGTCCTCCATATGTCGCGGGATTTCCTCCATCACATTCTTCACTAACTGCATTAATTTCTCCAATCCCTACATAGAAGAACAATGATATTCAAAGGATAAAAAAAACATGAGCTTTTACGTAATAATGGTTTTATGAAGTGTACTAACTTCTGCAGAGGTATTCGATGGTATTGAGTCCTCTGCTGCTGGGGGGGTGGAGGGAGATGGATATGAAGTGCGCGACCGTTTCTTCTGTCTCTCACGATGATGTATTGGACTATTCACACTGGCATCATTATCACCTTCATCAGTATCCACTACTGTGAGTGGAACAAATTCCACACCTTCATCCAAACTGATCTTAATACCCTTCCAGTAATCTCGGCGGGTCTCCTCCCTCTTTGGTCTGAACAACTCACGAACTGGAACAAACTATAACCAATATATTCAAATGTTAGAAACAATCAAAACTGGTAAAATATAATAACCGTTTTTCAAACTTACATCTCCACGCTCCTCTATTTGTTTAAGCTGCTGCTGAAAAGTTTTTGGGCGCCGATTGAAACTCCGTTTCAACATTCTTGGGTATTTACCACTCGATACCCGAGTAGCTAACATTTCTCTCATTGATGGGATGTTCTCCATCGCCCATATCTGTAAATACAAAAATGACTACAAGTTCAATATTATAATACAAAATATAAACATATAAAATATACATCAAGACATGAAACAAAACAAATAAAAACCAACTTGTAAAGCATAAGGAAACCCATAATAATTACTTTTTCCAACCGCTGTTCTCAAATAGTACAGCGTTAACTTGAAAACATAATGTCCCCATGGAAATGCATTCCACTCCTCTATATTCTCTACCAACATTAACAACCATAATGTCGTTTTACCCTTCGAAAGTTGCCCAAATAATACGATGTTTGCTAGCAACACAAGGGTCATCTTCAAACAATCTCCTTGTTGGTGAAATTCCTTGGTGGTAAGATGGTGGTGTATCTCGGAAAGCAGCAATGGTATTTTCCCATCAAAGTATCGATCGTGTATCCCCCCAGGTACCATGACATATGGTCGTTGAATAATATCAGGTAATGGACCGAAACGTAATCCGGTCATTAGACAAAACTTAACACGGGAAAACCTACTCTTCCTGCCCCCAATGGAAAACCACATCTCATGCGGGCTTGCTTCTTCCAAATTAATTTCTCTTTGAAGTAATTGCTGAATCAACCGAGCAGCAAACATGTGTTGAGTAGGTATTTTTAATAAATACCTGAAAACTGTTTCTTCAGCTAGTTCGTACTCCCCTTCCCGACGCAATATATTTTCAATCAAGCCTATCACGTCAAACTTGGAGTGCATGTTAATCGACCTCCCTGATACCCATTCTGATCTAGGTATCTTCAAAAATTGATCATAGTTAATATCTTCCATCTGCAAACAAATAAAAATATATATGTATTAATTGCAAGCTCTTTACCTTAATTGATAACATAAAAGTAAACTATATTAGCCAAAAGCCTTTTAGTGTTTATCTTTTCATTATAGAAAGTGGAAAGGGAGCTAGAAGAGAAGACGAAACAAAAGATTGTTAATAATGCTAGTTAACTCGGTGTGACTAGTAATGTCATGGGTTTATGATAAAAACCAGTAACCAAAGCACTAGTCACACCAAGGTGAAGAGTGTTAATAATACTAGTTATGCCAGTGTGACTAGTGTTTTGCTACTGATTTTTTCCATCAACCTAATGCACCACTAGTCACACCTAGACAGAACTTGTATTACTCACACTCCCCACCTTGGTGTGACTAGTGGTTTTGCTACTGGTTTTTTCCATCAACCTAATACACCACTAGTCACACTCAGACAGAACTGGTATGATTCACACTCCCTACCTTGGTGTGACTAGTGCTTTCTCTACTGGTTTGTCCATCAACCTAATGCACCACTAGTCACACCCAGACAGAACTAGCATTACTCACACTCCCCACCTTGGTGTGACTAGTGCTTTCTCTACTGGTTTGTCCATCAACCTAATGCACCACTAGTCACATCAAGGCGACGAGTGTTAATAATGCTAGTAACCTCGGTGTGACTAGTGGTGCCATGAGTTGATTGAAAAAAACCAGTTGCAAAACACTAGTCACACTCAAGTAACTAGTGTTACTAACACCAGTCACCTTGGTGTGACTAGTGTTTTGTCTATTGGTTTTTTTCATCAACTCATGGCACCACTAGTCACACCGAGCTGAATAGTATTATTAATGCTAGTTAGATTGGTGTGACTAGTGTTTTAGCTACTGGCTTTTTGCATATATCCATAGCACCATTAATCACACCGACATAAATAGTATTATTAACACTCGCACCTTGGTGTGACTAGTGTTTTGGATACTGATTTCCTCCATAAACCAATGACACCACTTGTGTTAGAAACACTAGTCATGTTCTGATTTCAAAGCATGTTCTACTTGGTTTCAAAGTTTGTTCTGATTTCCAAGTTCAGAATATAGAAGAACACAGATTATTGTTTCGATTTTGTTATAAAAATTGACAAGTAGTACATGTCACACAAAACGAATACCCCATTTGTCAATTTCCATCACTACTTCAAACACATAAATCAGTTTCATTCAACAAAGGCAAAGCTTACACCTTTAGTCACTTTCATAACTCATTCTTACAAATCATTGATCACAACAGAGTAAAGAATCAAACTTCCATATTACAAGTAAAGTTCGAAACATGAAGCAAAGCCAAATTTGGACAGCAATGTAGAACTCAAGCCAAACTATGCCGCAAAAATCTGAAATACAAGTTGTGTGATGTACCAGTTTCTGTGTGAGGAAGGTAGACAGTCGCGGCCAATAGAGGGGGAGGTAGGGGCTTCGCGTTTCGTAACGACCAAACAAACTCTCGTCTGCGAGTGACCAAACGAAGTCAGAGGCACAACGGCTCCGCCTGAGGAAGGGAACGACGAAAGCGACCAACGGTAGGGGAGGCAACGAGTTTGACTTTCACAGTGAGGAGATGAGTTTCTGATGGCCGCGCATGCAAGGCTGACACAGACAACTCGATGGCAAAGGGCAGACGACGACGACGGCGCTGCGTGGCTCTGTGCACGGTGTGGACAGACGACGGCGGGTGTTGATTTTTGGGGAGGCAGAGGCTGCTGTTGATTTTGGGAGCCAAAAGGTTTTTTTTTGGGAGGCAAAAGGTTTTTTACGAGAGGCAAAAGGTTTTTTTCAAGGTCTGATTTTGGGGGGAACAGGTTTTTTTCAAAACCACATTTCAACTGGAAGGGTATTTTCGTACTTTTATAGATCATTTGAGCCTCCATTGTTACATTTTAAGGGATAGGGACATAAATGTTAAGTCACTACTTAAATATGTCACTTTTGTCCTTGTCTCTAATAATAAATAAATAAATAAATGTGAAAGTAAGAAAGTAGAGGGGAAGAGAAAAAAAAAATATTTAGTATTGGAATTAGATTTGAGAGAATACTTACATGAAAAAGTCAAAAGCAAAGTACAAATACAACCGACCAGATTCACCGCCTTTCAATGTATATATGTAAAAAAATTTGTTGCTTGCCACAAGTAATCATGGTTTCCGTTTCTTTATCAATGAGATTGGCCTCCATAGTGGCCAATTACATTTCCCTTTGTAAATATGGCAGTGGTGGAAATCCACCGACATTCACAACATTATAATCTTTATCCTATTGGGTGAAAAGAATACGTGACTAGCAAACCAGATTCTGCTCCAAGTTGCCATGCCCAGATGACACAAAGTTGTTGTGCCCAAAAAGACAAGATGCACCTGCGCCGGGTGTGTAGATTTGAGTGCTATTCGCAGCAATGCAGATGATTTTCGTTAGACCTCCCCTATTTAAGTGTATAAATTATGGAGAAGGCCCTTCGCTGTGATAAAGGTAATTTTCGTTTAAATAAAAGTCTATAATCCAGATCGTATCAAAATGTCCATCATAATAGATAGATGTAATTAAGCTCAAAAAAAGGAAATAAGATTCTGTTTAAAAAGATAATAATAGTTAGATCGCTTTTTTTTTTTTTTTTTTTTCTAAATCAAGAATAGAATCCTAAATCCTTCTAATAAGACTGTGCGAGGTGCCCAAAAAAAAAAAAACTGCTGCAAATTTGTTCCTTCACAGGTAGAATAATTCATTAAACAAAACTGTTAGCATGATAATTATGACTACTTAGATAATTAGATTTGAAAATAGATGCAGCACTAATATTATTTCTTAGCAGTAATTTCAATTATTTGGCTGAGTTATAACATAAACATTCTGTATAGCACAAAATAGCTAGCATAACGCTATGACAGCAAGTTTATAACACACGCCAACACTTTTGTCACTCTTATGCCATTGCTTTGTTGCCCGTAACTTGTTGCATAATATCATCAATTAGCAATTCAATATTGAGGTAAGAAGATCCTCCTTCTTCCAATGCCTTGTTTGCCAATTCTCCAAGCGCTCTGGCTCTCTTTCTCTTCTCTTCGCCTTTCTCTTCATCCATCACCAAATCTATAGCCTTACTGACTGCCTCTCTCTTCACCATCACTCCATACTGCCCTTCTTCTCCCCACTTCAATGCAACACTAGCCCCCACCCTCTGACCAATTTTCAACACTTGCACAACAAACTGCTCATTGTAAAATTGCTCAGCCAACAAAGGCCAAGTTATCATTGGCACACCTGCAACAACCCCTTCCAGTGTCGAATTCCACCCGCAGTGTGTCAAGAAACCTCCTGTTGCCGGATGTGACAATATCAATATCTGTGGTGCCCAGCCCTGGATCACAAGTCCCTTGTTCTTCGTCCTCTCCTCAAACCCATCTTCATGTAAGAATTTCTCCAATTCCCTTGATTTTTTGTCTTCTTTTATAACCCATATAAATGGCCTATTCGATGCTTCCAAGCCTAACCCGAGTTCCATTACTTGATGAGGTGTGAGGGAACCAAGAGTTCCGAGACAAGCATAAATCACAGAATTTGATGGCCATGAATCAAGCCATTTCAAGTATCGCTCATTTTCATCAATTGAGGCCATATTAAACCTTTCACTCTTATCTATGCTCTCTTTGTTGCATAGTGATACAGGACCAACGCACCAAACCTTCTCTTCTTTCACCTTCCTGCATTCTTCAACATATCTTGCTTCCAGTTCCTCGAAAGAATTAATCACGAACCCATATGATGCCATATCTGCTGCTTTAATCTCTTCAAAGAAACCTTTTACACTGTGGTGTCCCGGATTTAAAGTAGTAGGTAGCTGAGCTTTAGTTAATTCAATCCTATCAGGCAAACCAGGCACCACAAAATACTCCGAATCAGTTGACACTTTCTCATGAATTCTGGACTCACTTATATTGTACGAGCAAATGAAAGAAAAACAACTTGTTCCATCGAATGCAAGCCTTGGGATAGCAAACTTACGAGCAATATCAATTGTCCAAGGAAGATACCTATCAGAGATAATGCAACTTGGTCTGGGGTGTGTCTCTTCCAAGAATTTCTCTATCGGTTGTTGCGTCAATCTAACCGCTTCCATGAAATTTCTGGACAAATCTCGGGAGGGCAGAGCAGCCAAGTTCTCGCAACCCTCTGGCAAGCCAGCCTCAATGCAAGGAAAACGAATTTGGTGAAGTTGAATATGGAGCCCGGATTCGATATCGCGATTGATGATCTTATCAAATAGAATGGCATTAAGGGGAGTGATGATCAAGGTGACTTTGACACCATGTTGTGCTAGTAGCCTGCCCGTGTCTACCATGGGGATAAGGTGACCAGGGCACATCAGGGGTGTGAGAACAAAGTGAAGCTGGTCTGCCTTGAAAGCCATTGATGATAAACTACGAGGTCTACAGTTTGGTTCAGATTTGGATGTGACTAGGGTTTCACCAGCAAGTCTTCTTATAGTGTGGTTCTGCTTTTAGAAATCACGTTCAAGAAGGATTAGAACGTATATTCAACCTTTGAAACGAATGGTTGTATTTTTTTTTTTTTTTTGAAATACGAATGGTTGTATTTTGATTGTAGGATATGCAAAACTTCCCTAGTTTGCCTAAATCTCGTTTTTACCACTCTGGTTTCCATTTTCATCAAAATCCCCCCTAATGTTGGGTAATTTTGAAACTAGAGTAGGGGAATGGAGAATGAGGCAAACTATTGGCACGTTTTTGAGATTTTTTTCTATTTTTAAATATTAATATTATTTTGTTAATAATTTAGGGATATAATGGTTATAATATATTTTGAGGGTAAAAGAGACTTTCACCTCTAAATCTTAAGAGAAGTTAACAAGAAGGGGATTTGGACTAATTTCGAAAGAGAAAAGACTTCATTTTCTCTTGAGGTAGCGAAAATTGTCAGGAATTTAAAGGTTTTTCAAAAATAGTTCATTTTATCCCTAAAGTTTTGAAAACTCTTGAAAAAACTCCAGACTGTTAGTCAACTAATGTCAAAAGAGACAAAAAATTTAGATAGTGAGTGTATTTTTGATATTTCCCCAAAGAAAGTAGGGATTACAACACATATAAGGCTAAGAATAAAATGAATATATATATATATATATATTCATTAAAATTAAATTTAAAAAATAAGCAATTAAATAATTAATTAAAAAATATAAAAGATCTCCACTGTCCATCTTACAAATGGACAGTGGAGCTTAAAATTAATCATGAAAACAAATTTTAAAAAGTTAGAAAAATAAAAATTTGGGTTTAAACCTAGATCTTCGAATTTTAGGTGAGACCAAATTATCACTTAAAAAAAAAAGATATTAAAATATAGATTCGAACCTATATGAAGATCTGACTTTAAACCCAAATCTTCAAGATATAGGTAAAACCAAATCATCAAGATGATGATTTGATCTCACCCAGATCTTTAAAATAATTTTTTTTTTAAAAAAAAAAAACAATTGAAGTCTCGGTTCAAATCCAGATGCTCATATGTTGAAGATCTGGCTTTTGCAACATAGATTTTCAAGATCTAAATGAGACTAGATCGTCATCTTGATGATTTGGTCTCACCCAAATCTTTAAAACAATTTTTTTTAAAATTATTTTTTAAGAAATTGAAATCTAGGTTTAAACCCAGATTTAACCCAGACAGCACAACAACCGAGATGGAGTGGGAACAACACAACAACGAACATTTGCCAAACGGAGAAAGAGATAGAGAAGGGAAAAAGGAGGGATAATGGGAGAAAAAGCATAGATGGAGAAGAGAGGGAGAAAGAGATGGAACAGTAAATGGAGACAATAGTCATATATTTTTTTAAAAAAATATTTGTTTTTAAAATGATTTGTTTTAAAAAGACTTTTTTGTTGTTATTGTTTAATTAAAAAAAAACAGTAATCGTATTTTTTTTTAAAAAAAAAGAGTAATAATTATATCATTATACACGTGTCAATTTTTTATTAGTCAAATGATATATAATATTTTGATTTCATTAGGGGCAAAATGATTATTTTAGGTGATGAAGAGCAATTAAGTATTTTTTATTTTTATGTTTAGTTTGATCATCAGTTGATTGACGATATAAACATTTTTTAAATGATTTTTTTATTATTTTTAATTACAAAAATATATTTTTTAAAAAATGCTATAATTATATTATTGTACATGTGTCATTTTTTTATTGGTCGAATAACATGTAATATTTTCGTTTCATTGGGGCAAAATAGTTATTTTAGGTGATGAGAGGCAATTGAATTTTTTTTTTTTTTCATTTATCTATTTGGTTTAATTGTTAGTTGATTGACGATTTGAACTTTTTTGAAGAATTTTCAAAACTTTAAAAAGGAAGTAAATTTTTTTCGAAAAAGTTTTAAAAGTCTAATAGTTTTCAATATCTTGGAAGCTAAAATAAAGTTTTTCCTATAAAAAAATGTTGGGGGATGATGGAGAATACATCAAAAATCACGTGAATTTTTATAATTTCTCTACAATAATTTCATTTTGGTTATAGTATGTGATTGGTGTATTTGTGGAGTAAAGAGCATTATTTAAGTTTTTGAGAGCAAAGAACCGAATTTCTATTTCCAAAAACATTACATGTCAGCTATACTTAAACGTCACATGCCGATATTTTTAATATGTTACGTACCAGTTATATATAAATGTTACATGCTCATTAATACTAGTATATTACATGTCAGCTATTAATTTTACATGCTCATTACATGTTACTTATGTACCATTACATTTATACATACACATTTACATGTCAATTCTTTATAATAAGTTATATGTCAAGTTTTCCCTCTCCACTGATTGCCTTCACCATTGATTTTTCTCTCTATCAAAATCTGTCTTAAACTTTTTATTTCTTTCACTCTCTCTCTATATATCCAAGTCACAAAATACTCTTTCTTTAAATTTGAAAACAAAAGTAATTTGGAGGCATTTTTATCTATCAAAGACAAAATCTGAAAAAAAAGAAAAGAAAAAAGGAAAACTTATTAGGTCTAAATAAATTGAATTAGTGATATAATGGCTACCTTATGTTTACTCCTCCTCCTTCTACTATAATTATTATTATTTTAAATAATATACTCTAACTATTATAAAATAAAATTTCATTGCATTACTCTTTAATACATAGATAGCTTACTCTGAATACTAGAATATTACAGTATCTAATTCGGTAATGAAATCTACCCAAGAAAACAATAAGTGCAATGTACTTCCAAACATATCCAAGAAAACAAGAAATGCTTTGTAATTCCGAACCTACCCAAGAAAACAAGTACATTGTTCCCCCACTAAGGAAATGAGCAAATTACTGGTAGGCCTCCAAACATATCCCTTATTACAATAAAAAATCACATTTGCTTTTTATAACAATAATCTCCCCTATATTAACGATTTGATCATGTTGACCGTTTAAACTAATTGAAAAATGACAAAATGGAGCAAAAAGACGAGAATACCTCTCCATTTATAAAATCCAATCTGGGTCCATTGTCTCTCACCTCTCTCTCTCTCTCTCTC
Source organism: Litchi chinensis (assembly GCA_019925255.1). Classification (NCBI taxonomy): domain Eukaryota; kingdom Viridiplantae; phylum Streptophyta; class Magnoliopsida; order Sapindales; family Sapindaceae; genus Litchi; species Litchi chinensis. Next base: position 8,330,921 of record CM034475.1, on the reverse strand, counting down.
TCTTCTTTTCTCTTCTCTTCTCTTCTCTCTTCTCTCTCTTCTTTCTTCTCTTTCTTCTCTTCTTTCTTCTTTTTCTTCGTCTTTTTCACCAGAACCTAGATCAACGTTTGGAAACCCAGACACCTAGTCTCTCACCCCTCTCTCTATCTCTCTCCATTTTCTCCATTTTCTCTTCATCTTCTTCACCAGTCGATCTAGGTTTGAAAACCTAGATCGACATCTAGGTTTCCATTGCTCGCCGACTTCTGGGTTTCCAGATGGAAACCCAAACGTCGATCTGGGTTTCCATCCAAACCCAGATCGACATCTGGGTTTCCATCTGGAAATCTAGATGCTAGTCTAGGTTTGGAAACCTAAACGTCGATCTGGGTTCCAGATGATGTAGGTTTGGTTCCATCTTGGAACCAGACCGTCACCCGCCATGGATCTAGGTTTCCAACCCAAACCCACAACAGTGTCTGGGTTTCTAAATCCAAACCCAGACCTGCATCAGTGTTTGAGTTTTCAGATGGTGTTGATGATGATGTTCTTGGGTCTATTCGATGATGATGGTAGTGGTTTTTATTTGAAGATGGCAGTGATTTTTGTTTGTGTTGATGATTGATGATATTGAACCCCGCTTTGTGTTATTTGTGTTGATGATTGATGATATTGAACCCTGGTTTGTGTTATTTGTGTTGATGATTAATGATGGTTATTTGTGTTGATGATTGATTTTGATGATTGATGATGATGGATCATTGTTGATGAATCAGACATCTGTTGATGAACCCAGAAACCCAGATATCTATTGAATGTTGATGAATCATCATAATTTTTTTGTAATCATTTTTCTATTTTTTTGAAATATTATTATTTTTTAAATTGATCTAGACCATTCATTTTTGAGATAGACGGTTTAGATCCATTTGAAAAATTTTTAAATTATTTTTTATAGTTAAAATTTAATTTTTTTTCAATTTTAAAATAATTTAATTTTTAAAATGTTTTTAAGTTTTAAAATTTTAAATTATTTATTAGTTAATTTAATTTTTAAAAGAAAAATAAAAATATGAGAATTTGACCAAAACGCTCTTACTACAGTTAACTTTCACAGTCAACTATGGTCAAACCGTTAATACAGGGGAGGTCATTATTACAAAAAACAAAAGTGGTTTCCAATTATAATAAAGCATATGTCTAAAGGCTTTCCAGTAATTTGCTCCTCAAGAAATCCATTTTCTGAAACGTACTTGATTCATGATATCTTGAAGTAGATTTGTAATGTTGAATAGTGATATAATGGCTAATTTTTTTTTTTGTCACTACTCCTCCTCCTACTATAATTATTATTACTTTAAATAATGTACTATAACTATTATAAAATAAAATTTCATTGCATTACTCTTTATGTAAGGACCGGCCCCGCCTCGGTGGTGACCGTCCGGCCAGGTTAGGGCTTGCCCTCAGAACCAGTCTTGCTATTCGGCCTTGATCGTGTGGTTCTTCTGGCCCGACCACCTAGCAGGTATTGTCCCCCTGCCTTTTGAGGAATTTTTTATGCCTCCCTCACCACTCGAACCCAAGACCAAAGACATATAGTCATTTAGGAAGCATGGTGAGTACCAATTGAGCTAGCTAGCTCAATTGGTACTCATCATACTTCCTAAATGACTATATGTAACGGTCTATCCTTTCATGGGCCGGCCAAGTTGGAGCTCGCCTCCGGAACCAGTCCCGCTGCCTTCTGAGGGATTTCTTACGCCTCCCTCATCTCTCAAATCCAAGACCTGAGGGCTTAAGTACAACTGAGAAGTAAGGTGTGTACCAATTGAACTAGCTAACCTAATTGGTATCAATTATGCTTTCTAATTGCACTTAAACCCTTAGTGTTTGGTTCGAGAGTGGCTGGGGAGGCATATGAAAGGGGAGCAAGGGGATCCCACAATACCTATCCACATGATAGCCCCCGAGAGGCGGCATGGGCTGGGCTAGCATCGGGGTGAGGGCCGAGGCCCAAGACCCGAATCCGGGCTAGTCCTTTACACTTTAATACATAGGTAGCTTATTCTAATTATTAGAATATTGCAATATCTAATTCGATAAAAAATCAGATTAATTATTCCGTCAAAATGCAATGTACTTCCAAACCTACCCAAGAAAACAAGTACATTGTTCCTCCACTCAGGAGATACATTTTCTGAATGTACTTGATTCATGATATCTTGAAGTAGATTTGTAATGTTGAATAGTGATATGATGGCTATTTTTTTTACTCTTTCTCCTCCTACTATAATAATTATTACTTTAAATAATGTACTGTAACTATTATAAAATAAAATTTGGTTGCATTACTCTTTTATACATTGGTAGCTTATTCTCATTATTAGAATATTGCAATGTCTAATTTGATAACAAATCAGATTAATTATTCCGTGAAAATGCAATGTAATTCCGAAGCTACCCAAGAAAACAAGTACATTGTTCCTCCTCTCAGGAAGTACATCATTTTCTGGAATGCACTTGATTATTGACATTTTGAAGTAGATTTGTAATGTTGAGGTAAGAAGATCCCCCTTCTTCAACAGCTGCCTTCGCTAACTTTCGAAGCTGTCCAACTCTTTCCTTCTCTCTTCGGCTTCCTTTTCTTCACTCATCAACTTCTCCACAGCACTCTTGACATCTTCTCTCTTTACCAAAACCCCAATCTTCTCTTCCTCTCCCCAGTTCATAGGATGTTCAACCTCAACTATGACAGCAATTTTTAGTATTTGCACAACAAATTTCTCATTGCAGAGTCGGTCCCGGAATAGTGGTCATGTTATCAATGGCAGGTCAGCACAGATGCCTTCTAATGTTGAATTCCAGCCGCAATGGTTTAAGAAGCCTCCAATTGCAGGGTGTGACAATATAAGTACTTGAGGGGACCAACCCCAGATCACAAGGCCACTTCCTTTGTTCCTTTCCTCAAAGCCATCCTCCATAGCCCAATTTTTTAACTCTTTTGAATTTTTTCCGTCCCTTATGACCCAGATGAATGGTTTCTCCGATGCTTCTAAGCCTAACTCAACTTCTATAAACTGTGCAGGAATTAGATTACAGAGACTTCCAATGCCAGCATAGAGTACAGAACTGGGTGTTTGTGAATCAAGCCACTTCAGGATGTGGCCGTGCTCATCCATTGAAGCTTTTTTACCTCTTTGAGCCTTGTCCAAGTAGTTTTTGTTGTGTAGTGAGACTGGACCAACACACCAGACTTTGCCATTCTTTAGCTCACGGAATTCTTCAATATAAGCTGGCTCCAGTTCCTCAAAAGTGTTTAGGATCACCCCATATGTGGCTAAGTCAGCTTTCGGTACTTTCTCCAAAAATGATTTAAAATCTGGATGCGCGAGATCAATCTGTGGCTTTGTAAATTCAACTCTATCAGTTAAATTTGGGATGACAAAGTACTCCGACTCTGAAGTTGTACTTTTAAGAACATGGAAACGGTATGCATTGTGCACGCACAAAGAGCAGAAGCATGGCATTACATGGAAAACAATCCTCCGAATGTTAAACTTGCTCGCAATATCTGCCGTGAATGGAAAACACTTGTCAGAAATTACATAGCTTGGTTGTGGTTTTAGCTCGTCGAACAATTTCTCAACTGGCTCTTGTAGCATATTAGCAGCAGTCAAGAAATTAAAGGCCATGTCTAGTGAAGGCATCAAGTCAAAATTTTCACACCCTTCAGGTAATACTGCTTCTGCACTTGGCAACTGGAGTTGGATTAATCTGATTTGGAATCCGGAATATATGGCAAGAGTGATACGTGCAGAAGCCCTACATAGTTGCTGTTAGTTTGTTTGTGCATGGGTTTCTTTGTTTATTTTAGTGGACCAAGTCTTTTGGTTGTTATCTGAGTATAATATTAGTAGGAAATAAATTAGGAAGTGGCTTAGTGGTTGGTTAGTATCAGGTGGTTAAGCTCTGTTATCTAGTTTATAGGAGTGGTTCCTATTTTATTGTTTTCAAGTTGTAAGCTGATCTACATATATGATCAGCAAGTTGATGTTGGGTTTTATGATAAGTTATAAGAATTATTTCCTTTCTCAAACTCTTCTTCGCTTCCTCAGTTGTCAATATCTTTTCTACATAAATCCTTCTATCAATTGGTATCAGAGCCTGGTTAGCCATGAATGTAGTCCTAACTCGAATCGAGTCTAGGTTATTCCACGTTCAGTCAACTCTCGAAAGGATGCGTACTAAACTTCAATCAATTCACAAGCTCTTGAATCCATAGTCTTCCTCTGCCAAGAGCACCAACAGCAACAACAATGGTAATGTGGCCAATGCCGACTGCAAGATAGTAGTAGCTCTAGCTCCTGCAAAGGCGGCCATGACAGCCTTAGTCCTGGTGCCGGCAGTAAAGCAAGGGCCTTTCCGGCAGCCCAGCAGCGGCGACCACTGCAGCAACAGCACCTATCGGTGTGCTTTTTTAGGTGCTTTCTTCCACTTATTCATCCAAAAGATTAACCGACAGTATGGTTCTGGCATATGGACCAAGAAGGAAAGTATTTTCCGACCAAAAGATATCACCGACAGTTTTTCTTTGTCCTTGAGGACAAGGACATTGTAAGAGGGGTGGAATGATACGTACAGAAGCCCTACATAGTTGCTGTTAGTTTGTTTGTGCATGGGTTTCTTTGTTTATTTTAGTGGACCAAGTCTTTTGGTTGTTATTTGAGTATAATATTAGTAGGAAATAAATTAGGAAGTGGCTTAGTGGTTGGTTAGTATCAGGTGGTTAGACTCTGTTATCTAGTTTATAGGAGTGGTTCTTATTTTATTGTTTTCAAGTTGTAAGCTGATCTACATATATGATCAACAAGTTGACGTTAGGTTTTATGATAAGTTATAAGAATTATTTCCTTTCTCAAACTCTTCTTCTCTTTCTCAGTTGTCAATCTCTTTTCTACATAAATTCTTCTATCAAAGAGCAAGGCTTTTTTCTAATCGAGCATCATTATGTGGTGTGATGACTATAGTGATGATTGCAGGTGCTGCTGCGCCAGCAGCTTAGCTATATCAATCAAAGGGATCATGTGGCCCCGTGGCCATGCAAGGAAATGCGACAAAGTGAATTTGGTTTGCCATGGAAATCTGAGGAGCGTATATAGCACAGGTTTGAACTCAAGAATATATATATGGTGCATACATATATATATATATATATATATATATATAACAACACTATTCTCTAGTAGAAGTGATTGGACACTTTCTTTGACCCTTAGTTCAAATCTCACTCTTATCATAAAACACAACGTGTGGATAATTTTTATTAAATTTAATCCCTCAAGTCTCACTTTTGTCATAAAACATCAGGTGCAATAGTTTTCTCTGAATTTAATTTCCTCTCCTCCATATAAGAAAAAAAAAAAAGAATCCTCCAAGTCTCATTTTATGTATGAATTGTTTTATCTGAATTTAATTATCTCTTCTCATCATTAAAAAAAAAAAAAAAAGACAATGTGTGCATAGTTTTTTCTTAATTTAATCTTCTCTTCCCACCATTGAAAAAAAAAAAAGAGGTTCAAGTCCCACTTTTATCATAGAACACAAAATAGGTTTATATAGAATTTAATTCTCTCTCCTTACCAAAAAAAAAAAGAAAAAAGAAAAAAAGAAAAGAAAGAGAGAAAAAAAGAAAGAAGAAGGAAGAAAGAAAGAGGGATGGAACTAGTCTAGATAGATGATAGATCTGTGACGCAAGTATGTACATTGGAAAGTTAGTTTTGCTAGAATTACGGCTGGCTAAGATATTAGTAATCTTGATTCCTTTTATTAATAATTAGAATAAGGATATTAATCTTGGTCCCTTAACATTGATACTTGGCTAAATATAGGTTGCCCAGATTAATAATTAGCTAAGAGCATCTCTAATGCAAGTATGAATTATGAAAAAATGGAGTGCCATATGGGATAAATTGGTAGAAGGTTAAAATTAATCTCTTCAATGCAAACTTTCCTAATCACTATTAAGCTGACATGGCAAAAAAGAAAATAGAGGTTGTCAACCTTAATATCTATTTTTAGAGAGTCTTCTGAACAGTCATATCAGCAATAAATGATTAAGATTTCCATCAAATAATATTTTATGGTAATTTACTTCAATGATATATTATTATTTGACTTTTTATCATTGAAATGAATAGAATATCATTGAAGAGTCTTTTTAGACTTGAATGTCTATCAATTCATATTTATGCCATATAAGATGCACATTTTCTTGACATTGATGATATGTTCATTTTTTTAAAAAGACAATCCATATTTGCATTGGAGATACTCTAAGTATAGGTTGTCGAAAAAAGGAAAATAACATCTTCAATTTTATTCTCCACGCAAGTGCATACACAGGCAAATTAGTTTCACCATAATAACAGATGAATGGAGGCTGGTTGGTGAGAAAACTCCGAATAAAAATATTAATAAAAGCAAATTATAATTTAGTTACCCAATTTGAAACTTTATTAAGATAGAGCAAATGTTTCGATTTTATTATAATTAACCCCTCTTTCATTAGGGAATCTAGGTTAGATTCAACCATGAGCAACATAAATGTGGTTAAAAGACCAAAATACCCTTGATAATTGTGTTGACTCAATTGATCGAATAAAAAAATAAAATAAAATAAAAATAATTTTTTTATTTAAAAACAAAATAAAACAAAAAAGAAATTTATAAAAAAAAAAGAATTGAAAAAAAGGAGATTGGTTGCCATAACCAAATAAATAAATGGAAAAAAAAAATTATTAAGATCATCAATAGCTAGAACATCATCTCGAACATCAATAAATTTGGAACGTCATCTAGAACCACATCCAACCTCAAACATCATCTAGAACATCAATAAATCTTTGTCAACATCATCATCTAAAGAAAAAACTTGAGATAAAAAAAAAAAACATATATATCTATATATATCATTTTCAGTCATCTTCAACCTCAAATCATTAACTCAAATCATCTTCTATAACAGAAATTGAATAAAAAAAATCAATGATGAAAATTGGGGAAAAAAACTAGAAATCTAGAGATTTCGATTTCTAGATCCAAAAAACTTGAAAACCAAACATCAAAAATATCAAACCTATAACATCCTCCACCTGATTCCCATTCGGATGGAAACCCGAGTCGAAGGATGCTACCTTAATCGGTTTATTTGTTATTATTTTATGTATATGCACTATAGGTTTTTTTTTTTCGAAAATCCGGTAGAGTTTCCTCTCTTTTTCTGAAAAACTCAAAATTATAAAAACCTGTAAATTTCAAAAGAAACACTTCTAAAAAGCATTCATGGTGTGTTTACTTCATAGATTGGGGAATAAGAATGGGGAATCGGATTGATTGATAGTGTTTACTTGCTTAAAATTCATTCCGTAATGGGAATGAAAATGTGGGCTCCACATCAATTTGGGGTTGTGGAATGAGAATCTCATTCCCCCCCAATCCACTTGGGAATCTCATCTCATTTCCTTTATCAAAATAAAAAGTCTTTTATACCCTTTTTTAAACAAATATAAAAAAAAACCTATTTTATTTAATATTAAAAAAAAAAAACTGCATATTATAATAAAAAACTACATACCATTGATTTTTCATCACTGATTTCTTAATTATCATAGTAGACTATTAAAATAATATGTAGTTTTTTTTTTAATTATAATATGCAATTTTTTATTTGATATAAAAAAAAAACTGCATATCATAATAAAAAATTGCACACTAGGTTAGTGGACTATTAAAATAATATGCAGTTTTTTTATTATAATATTTAATTTTTTATTTGATATTAAAAAATACATATTATAATAAAAAATTTCATACTATTGTAATTAATTCATAATTTTAATTAAGGATTTTTTATAATTTATAATCAATCCATTCCGATTCCAAGGCAAAATAAACAGTTTAATGGAAATACTGTTGATTCCAATTCCGATTCCTACAGTTGAAGTAAACAACTTATTTTGATTCCGATACATCATTCCGATTCCAAGTCATTCCGATTCCAGATCATTCCGATTCCTATTCCGATTCCTTCAAGTGAAGTAAACGCACCATCATTCTCTCAACTTCCATTTCGGACCCCCCGTTCGACTCCGGAATCACTTCACCACACAAACATTTATAAACACAACATTTAATAAAAATCATTTTAATCAAAATTAAACACTAATTAAATGATAAATAAGAATTTCTTTACAAAATTACTTTACGAATCAAAAACTTTTTCTACAACTTATACATCCTTATTTATAAAATCTCGTAGATCCATATACATGTACATGCAATTTCATATACTTAAACACCACTATATAATGCCAAAAGTGGGACTACCAAATATGGAGGGATATGACTCGCAGAAAGCGCGGCAGCTATCTTCTCGTCTATCTTTATCTATAGTGTTCAAAATCTTAACCTACGCATGGAAAATCCAACGCACTAAGTATTTCTACTTAGTAGGTGTACACAAACTTTATATTTATCATATCATCACGAAATTCATATTATAGAATAAAATTTCTAAAATTCTCAAGTTTTGATCAAAATTCATAAATAAATTCATTTATTTCTAATTGCGCGTATAAAACACATAAATTTTGTTTCCAAGCACATCAAAATCCTAACTTCCAAAATGCTCAAATTTTTATTAAGATTCATACATAAGTCATTTTACCATTAATTACACATATAAACTGAATATTTAAAATTCTTCATTCCACGGAAATGTCACAGGGTAACACAACCTTTTTACGTTTTCTCAAAATACTAAAATAATACATAAGAAAATCATTTTATTAATAAAAACACATATGTATAAAAGACATTCTCAAACATATCAACATGATTTCTTCCAATTTCTATAACAAACCTCAACGAAAGCACATACTAATAATTACGTATATAAAACCCATAACAATCGTTTTTCAACATAGTTACACGATTTTCATGTAATATATATATGTATATATATATTTTTTCATATATAAATGGTAAATCATTATTTCACAATTTTCGAACATTTACAGATAAATTTGTAAAGAATTTAAATTTTCATTTACTGCACGCATAAACACATTTATTTTCATTTTCAAGCATGTCAACACGATTTTTCTTTAATAGTATTTAGCGCCCTTTGTAAACACTGACACGATACCATGGACTAGAAATCGGGTTTCACATTTCCCCCGGCATCGGACACTCGGTGACTACCCGCTGAAGTATGTTTCATATAATACACAAATTCTAGGACTGGACACTCGGTGCCTCGCAAGGTCCACGAATCTAGTATCAATAGATATAAGCAAATCGGTGCAGTACTGCTATAATCACCCTATTGGCATGTCAATTACCAATCCCCACCTACCAATGTTCATGTTTACTCGGGCCTTTATAATTTCATTTATTATCAAAAATTTCATATTTTCACAACTTTCATTTCTCAACAAAAATTCTCATTCGGAAAAACTCTGAACATTTTTTCAATAATAAAAAAAATTATATATATATGTCTTATTTATTCGAAGTATCATTATAAGCATCACAACACATCATTTTTCATTTAAAGTTACTCATCAAATCTCATCAAAACCGTTGTGCCCTTTTTTCTATATATATATTTATATATATTCGGTCAAGACACTAATTTGTCCGTTTTTTTCCGTTTCTTTTTCGTTTTCATTTGAAAATCATTAAAATCACAATTCAATAACATTTAATAACAAATCATTAAAAAAAAAGTCACAAATCCTTTAATTTCCATGTTCGGTTAATACTCTTTATTTCACAAAATTTTCCATTTTTTTTTTATTATTCAATGCCACAAATTCATCATAATATCATTCACACATCAAATGCCACAAAATCATTCATATCAAAATTCACACATAGTCACAAAATCAATTTAATTAAAAATTTAACAAAAACACATACTAAAATAAACTAAATCTTACTAGTAAAGTGAAGTCCTTAAATCAAGTGTACACTAATCTTTTGGGCAATATTTCTAACTTTTCCAACCCACCAATTGAAGCCTAGGACTACTCCTTATCATTTTTCTTGGTTTCCTTTCTCAAATCTTTTCTGAATATATATATAATTCTGAATAACTAATTTTCTCAAAAATAAAATCAATATTATTTTTCGAAGCATAAAATTATACTATTTAAAACATTCTAAAATCTTGGTAATAATAACTCAAATAGAAAACATAAAATTCTTTCTGGAATTTCTTATACGAATTCGTAATAAATTTTTATTTCAATCATCAAACATAATTGATAATTTATAAAATCAACTACCTCAACAAGTCTATTTATTTGAAATAAATAATAAAATTTATATTATAAATAATCATAATTCAATCAGTTTAATTAAAAATAAAACATTCCACTCATATAACTCGTTTATTTATTTCTGAATCTAAAATAAACTCTTATTTGATTTTCTCATCATCTTGAATACATCCTAAAATCATATAAAACTTAATTATTCATAACTTATGAAAAAAAAAAATAATTTTCTGCAATCCAAATCTTACTAAAATAAACTTACTTATCTGGATAATCGGACCCTCGAAATATTTTTCTTTTCTTTTCTTCTTCCTTTCCTCCTTCTCGGCTCCTGCTATTTTTTTTTTTTTTCCTGCTGTCGATAGAACAACTTCTATGTCTGTTTTGTTTTTGAAGACCAAAATATATATATTCTACATGCACACTCATCTTTATAATTGTCCTGCCACCGCCTCATTTTAGATTTTTTTTTTTTGATTGTATTATTATATTAATTTTTATTTCACAACCGGCACCCACTTCACTTTTACATATATATATATATATATATATATATTTTCCTCAATCGGCAACATCATCCCTTTTATATATATATATATATATATATATTTAAATGAGCATGGCCCACCATTAACATATTTCTATACATATATATATTTAAATGGGCATGGCCCACCACCAAAAAATCAAACACCGGATATATATATATATATATATATATATATTTACCAACCCATGTATTACAAATTTTCATTTTTAACACCTATGGTCTTTTTCCTTTTAATCCAACCTCCTTAATTCCTTTTAAAAATATCCTCTAATAGATTATTCATCTACAAACTTCTGGACTTTTAAGACTTGAACTGGACCAAATTGATAAAAATAAATTGAATTTCAATTTATCTCTTGGATCCAGTTAAGTTGGGGCATTATAAAACAATAACAATTAACACTTATATAGGCAACCATTAAGCAAAAATCTTCAATCCAATTCTAATCACCAATTAAACTTATATACTTATGAATAATCACATCTACACTATTTTAAATAATAATAATTATTTCCTTTTTGTCACCTCCAATGATATGTCAAATTTAATTAATCATTCCCTGTAACTCTTATACTTCATGTAGCTTCCGAATAATGAATTAATATATATACTAATATATAATTACTCACACATTTTTATCATTTTCTATCCATACTCTTTGGAACAAATAAATCATTCAAAATCATATCCTATAACACCCATGCTATGTCACATTCACATAAATCTCATTCAATTATTTCCAAAGTTCAAGTACTCAATTCCAAACCTAATAATCATGAATTTTCTTAAACAAAAGATTAAACACCGCACCTCCGTTGTACAACTCTGATATTCAACAAAATACCATTACTTATGCCATTAATAACACCACAAAATAATTATACGATTTTTAAACACATTTCGAAAATCCATCTAAAACTCTAGTAATACTCCAAAATTTTTGTGTTTGAATGACCCATTTGCCCTTTAATATATTTAATTTATATCCATACCTAAATAAATTTCAAAAATATTCCATAGTCATCCAATCCTCAAATCGACTATGTACTACTCTAATTAGATATACAACCTCTTAATTGCATGCTTTAAAAAAATTCAAATGGGTGTAAAACCATTAATACCCATTATTTTTCAAAAATGGCATTTGCGTTCAATAAACTTCAATTCACTTAAAACCTACTCAAACGGACTCATTTTTTATCCGTTTCAGTTTTTTTAGACTTTATTACTTATTTTGGAGCTTTTTGACTTTCGGGTTCGTTTTCTGAAAAATTCATTATTCATATATATACTATTCATCCCGATATATTTTCATTTTTCTTAAATAGAGAAAATTCGGGGCGTTACAAAACCAAATAATCAATCGTCATCAAACCCACAAAAATTGAAAATAAATAAATAAATCATCATCAAGCGAACGCATAGAAGCCTAAGAAAATTTGAAAACCAAACATAAAAAATCATCAAAACCAAATGATCAATCATCATCAAACCTTCAACCGGGTTCATCTAGGTTCAAACCCAATTGAAGGTTCAATTGGGGTCGAACCTAGATGATGAAAAGAAAGAAAAGAGAGGAAAAGAGGAGGTAGCGACGGCGAAGAAAGATGGAGATGAAAAGGGTTTGACGTGGGAGGGGGATGGACATTTGGAGGAGGCAGAGGTTTGTCACGTGAGTGCAAGGTACTGGCAGCAGTTGGTGTGGGAGGGGATAATGGAGGTTTTGGTGGAGGATGGTAGAGACAGAGAATCCCGGTGTGAATGTTGGAGACATAATAGGACTTAAGTAGCACATAAAACATAATAGAGCCAAAGTTACCCATCGACAACTAATATCTATAGGGCAAGCACAAGTGAGGATTCAATTTCAAAAACAAAATACTCATGCCTAAAGGTAATACCTAGACTCTTGTTATGATCATCAACGTGTCCTCCCACATGCACTAGTTCATCTACACACAAATGCAAAGACTTATTAGTCCCCAAGGTACCTCAAAGATACCTCTCATATACTCATATACACATAACAAATTACATATCACATAAGACTATACACAAATATCATAAAGATGCCTACTAGTAGCAAAGAATAAAGTAAGCCTAGACAAAGCATCATTTCATAGTACCATTTCATCATATATTTTCATAGCATAATAATAATTGTCTAAACATAATTTTGAAAACATATATAATGTTGTGATTTTAGTTTTGAAAATAATCTAGTATACTTACTTTCCAATAATGTAAGACAAATAAACTCTTCATGAATCAAATGATCCAAACCTTAGCCTTAATTAACACAATCACACATAAATCAACTCAAAATAATGTCTTAAGACTGAAAATATGGCGATCAAACATTCCCATAACCGAAACCTAAAATTAGAGTTAACTAGTGTTGTATTGAAATCTATATAGTATTTGATTTGCCGCTTTTAATAAATTGTAGACAAAATGAAAAATTATGAAAATTTCTAGAAACATGTTAACATAGATATCTCACACCACACACATTTTCATAATTAAATAAAAGAGAGCTTTTAAGAATAAGACAAGTTTAGAAGAAAAATATCATTTCTACACCCTATTTTATATGAAATTCTTTTTGACCTTTCAAACAAACTTATTACATACTATAACCAAGTTACTCATTTTACCCCTAAGTCAAACACCTCATTCAACTAAGAGAAAATGACGAAAATGCCCTTACTCAATCACCCTTAAAATAACGAAAATGCCCCCCTCCTTCTTCCTCTTCTTCTTCTCCTCCATTCTCCTCGTCCATTGTTTGCATAAGTGATTTTATCACACTTTTTCCATTCTCTAAAAGTTTCTCATCCTGTTTTGTGCACCCATTGAAGGCTCTTTGCACACATTGAAGCTTCTTTGAGCTTCTCATTCTTTCTCTCCAACAGGCCACACACTCAAATTTTTCTCTTCAAGCTTAAAGGTATGTGTTTGTTAATGATTCGTTTTGAAATTTGTTGCTTATATCGCTTTGGTAAATGCTTTATGAGTGATTTTTGGTAGTGATTTTATGTAATGTAAGATCCGATTTGCAAGAAAAGAAAGAAATCGTGGACTGAGAATCTACGACGACCGGTTTTTGTGCGGGGCTAAAACCCGGAACCGGGTTTTGTGGGGCATTAAAACTCGAAAGAGTGTTTTGCCTGGCTAAATCCAAAAACCGGGTTTTTTTGGCATTTAAAACCCGGTTTCGGGTTTTAATAGCTCATAAAACCCGGTTTCGGGTAGGATTTTTTTTTTTATCGAAGTTTGATATTAATTTAGGTCATTTGATGTTAGATTTGATTTTATTTATTGGATTTAATTGGTTTGTGATTGAAATGGAGTTCTTTATTTGTTTAGGAAAAAAAATCCACGTTCTGTTAGCTATAAAACACGTAACCGGGTTTTATTAATCAATAAAACCCGGTTTTGTGTTTTATTGAGCATTAAAACCCGGTTGAATGTTAGATTATTTATTAAAACCTGGTTTTATTTAATTTAAGAATATATTTTAAAATTTGAAATGTTTATGTTTATTAAGTGATATTTTTTTTTTGTTTTTTTTGTGCATTATGAGAGTATGGAAAGAAATTATTTTGCTTCAATTTTATAGGAATGAGTGAGGTGACGATAATAATAAAATGCAATGGAGAGTGGAATGGAAATAACTATGTTGGAGGTGAGACGTTCATGATAGGAGCCCCCAAAGATGTCAATTTATCTCGGTTGATGGACTTTATTTACATAGTGACCGGTATTGATAGAAGCAGGTGGGACATCCGTTTGTATTATTTACTCCGAGCTAGAGGAATGCCTGCAGTTAAGATACCTATCACGAGCGATCTTAGTGTCCGTGGTGTGATTTCAGACAAAAAAGTTGATTACAGAGAGATTTATGTTGATAAAATTTTGAGAGATTCTGAAGTTATAAGGCCTACCGTTCCTCCATATACAACCACCTCAATTCCAGGGAATGTGGGGATAGATGTGGATAGACTTGTAAGTCCAGCTATGCATGACGGTCAAAATTGTTTAGCTTCCTGTAGTGGTAGTAATCAAGTTTCAGCTTCTGTCCTCGCATTTACATCCATAGTAAGTCCAACATGCGACATTGATTATGGTAATAATGATCGTTATGATGAAGATCAGGATATAGATTTTGATGATGATAATGATGATAATGAAATATCAGAAAGTGGAGATGATGATGAGAAAATTAGAGATGATGACATTGAAACAGGAACTATTGATGATAATGGAGAGAGCACGGAGTATCCAGAGATAAGATTTTCGGGTTCACAATTTGACACTAACCCCTCACAGCCATATTGGAATGTTCCGGGTGTAGATCAATGCGAAATTGAGGGTACTTCAACAGCCATGTCGACTTTCATCCGACGTGATACATTATATAAAGGTGCATTTTTCAATAGTAAATATGAACTAAATGTGGCTGTTGGAAGATGTGTTCTTAATTCCAGGTATCAATATAAGGTTAGACGTTCCTGCACGATTCGATATGAGGCTGGTTGTAAGGATTTGACATGTAGTTTTGAGGTTCGTGCAAGATGCAGAAAGGGTGGTACGATGTGGTATGTGTACAAGTATGTGTCAGAGCACACATGTTGTCAAGACGCCTTCGAGTCACATAGGCGGAGTGTGAAAACTATTGTCATAGCAACACTATATCAGAAAAAGATAGGGCTTGATAGTATTACACCTCAGCTTTTAATGGCAGAAATGTTGGAGCAGTATGGCGTGCAGATTATGTACAACAAAGCTTGGAGGTCTTTGCAATATGCAAAGAAATTAGCATATGGGAAGGCGGATGAGTCATTCCAACAGCTGCCTTCATATTTGCACATGTTAAAAGAAACAAACCCCGATACATTGACAGCAATTATGACTGATAGACACAATCGATTTTTATATTCGTTTTTTACACTTGGAGCCTCTATTCAAGGTTTTCGATCGTACATCAGACCGGTTATTACTGTTGATGCCACCCATTTGAAAGGTGAATATAAAGGGGTGATTTTTGTTGCTGCATGCAAAGATAAAGAAGAGATGATTTATCCGATCGCTTTCGGATTTGGTGATGGAGAGTCGGACAATTCATGGACATGGTTCTTAAGTAGATTGCGAGAGAGTATTGGTGGGACACATAATTTGCCATCGGATTTGATTATTGTATCCGACCGTCATAAAAGCATTGGCAATGCGATGAACATCGTTTTCCCTGAAATCCCACACGTGTTCTGTTTCTTCCACTTGAAGCAAAACTTGAAGCAAAGTTGTAGAAAGCAACCAGATGTGATGAAAATGTTTTACCTTGCAGCATATTGTTATACAAGGGATGATTGTGATAAATATTTGGAACAAATTCGAATGGTATGTCCGAATATGCATGAAAAATTGGTTAATGTTGGGGTGACAAAATGGTCACGTGCATATTCGCCAAAAAGAAGATATGGCATGATGACCACTAATATTGCAGAGTCCCTCAACAAATGTATGATGAAAGCACGTCGGTTTCCAATAACAACAGCACATGAATTTTTGAGACATATGTTGCAAAAATGGTACAACGATAGATGTTGTTATGCTGAGAAACTCAGATCTTCGGTTACCAAAACTGTAGAGGATCATGTGAACTCAATGGCTAATGAATCGACGAGTGCCATCGTAACTGCCATCCAACAATCGATCCAGTTCGGAGTCGAACATGAACTAGGCTATGGGTTCGTTCAACCACTTGCGCGGACATGCAGTTGTCGACATTGGGACCTAGATCAGTTACCATGTCATCATGCAATTGTTGTTGCAAGGTATAATTATTTTATTTTGCTAATTTTTGTTTTATAATGTCATATAGTAACATTCTACCTTTGTCATATATATCAAGTTTAATGGTGTTCACTATTATACACTATGTGATGATTATTATAGCAAAGAATCCCTCAAAGGTGCATATGCACATCCGATCAATCCTGTCCCTGGCCCACAAGATTGGCATGTTCCTACAGAAGTTAAAAGTATTCTTGTACTACCACCTGAAGGAAAAAGACAAGCAGGTAGATCGAAAGAGACACGGATTCCTTCAGCTGGGGAAAGTCGTCGTAAGAAAAAATGTGGAAAATGTGGTGAAATGGGACACAACCGTCTTCGTTGCCCTAACCCCCCTATATCTGCCTTTAGAGGGACTAGCTCAGGAACTGCTGGAGGTGTTGGGACCAGTGCAGAAGCTGTTGGAAGAGGCGCTGAAAACCCGGTTTCAGCTACTGAAGTAGGTGTTGGCAGCAGTACTGAAGCTATTGGATGCGCTCCGATCAATGAAGAAGCTGCAACAGAGGCTTTGATTGCTGGACGTCCCAAAACCGCTCGAAAATGTCGCCTTTGTGGAGCTACTGGACACACACGACGCCGATGTGATCTACAGTACCCACTTCCACCGTCGGGTGACAATGACAACGATGGTAATCAAGAATGAATAAATTATTTGCAAACTTGATATTTGATTTTGTACTTTGTTAATATTTTGTGGTTGTGGCAATGTTATTGGTTGGTTGTGTCAAGAGACGAGGATGATTCACAATTTTTCCAGCAAGACAGGTTCTGCACTGACACATAAAACCGGGTTATATAAGGCTATAAAACCCGAATCCGTGATTTAGACTATGACCTTCAATTACTCAAATAACCGGGTTATGTAAGCCCTTTAAACACGGAACCAGGTTATATAAGGCTATAAAACCTGAATCCGTGATTTAGATCATGACCTTCAATTACTCAAATAACCGGGTTATGTAAGCCCTTTAAACACAGGACCGGGTTATATACGTCCACATAACCCGAATTATAATCAATTAAATCAAAAAGTTGCAACCTGAGAGACCGGGTTGTATGGATCCATTAAACACGAGCCCGTGTTTTAGTAATTCATAAAACCCGGCTTTTTTATAAATAGAAACAGAGCGGTAAAAACACGAAATCGTATTTAATGGGAACATATAACCCGTTTTTTTGCAGAAACCGTATTATATGGACAAGTTAAAAACGGAGCCGCCTTTCATTTGGTAATAATACCCGGTTATATTAAGTAAACCGGATTACATGGACCGTTAAAACCCGGGGTCGGGTTTTGTTGGTGAACATAACCCGGGTTTTCACTTTCATGAATTTAATGTCTTTGATCTAATTCTGAATAACTTTAAAATGTCTTTAATTTAATGAATTTAATGTAATTGACCATATTACATATCAAATGTCCCATATTATTACATTTCAAAGTATGACAATGGACCTTAAGATGAGAGTAGAAGATGCAATCACTAACAAGTTAGATTGAACAATGGAAGTTGTCCAAAATATGGTACCAAAGTCATTTGTAATTTAAATTAAAACGATTCGAATTAGTTTTTGATGAAGAGAACTACAAAAGCATAATGAAATCAAGGTAAAATACCATAAAAATTTGATAATCCGGTTTTATGATCCAATAAAACACGGAACCGAGGTTTTTATAATTTTTTAACCCGGTTATATTTGAATAAACCAGATTAAATGGGCCCTTAAAACCTGCAACCGGGTTTTATGCTTAGACATAAACCGGTTTTTTAATTTCATTTTTAATTTCTGCTTCATTTTTTTCTTCTAACGTTTCCCCATGACTTTAAAATGTTTTTAATTTAATGAATTTAATGTAATTGACCATATTACATATCAAATGTCCCATATTATTACATTTCAAATTATGACAATGGACCTTAAGATGAGAGTAGAAGATGCAATCATGCATGTGTTCAAAATGTGTCCAAAGTCATTTGTAATTTCAATTAAAAGGATTTGAATTAGTTTTCGATGAAGAGAACTACAAAAGGTTCATGAAATTAAGGTAAAATACCATAAAAACTTTAGGTACGAGTTTTATGAGTCGTTTAAATACGGTCCCGGGTTTTATCAAAGTTTGTAAACCGGTTATATTTGAATAAACCGGATTACATGTGCCATTAAACCACGGGAACGGGTTTTGTTGCTGTATGTAACCCGGTTTTTATCGTGTACTATTGTTTCTCATTTACTTCAGAACCGGGTTTTAAAGTGCCTTTAAACACGGTTTCGTGATGTAATGGCCATTATAACCCGGTTTATTGATTTTGCAAAGTCCACATTTTATAATCAATTATAACGCAGACCCGTGATTCAATCTCTCATATAACCCGGTTTTGGTACTGTTATAAACGGGTTTTTTTGAATTTTTCCCTTTATTTTACAATTGCCATTTTTTAAAAATTTCAGCAGCATAACGGCTGTTTTTCTGAAAATTTGACCCTGCAAAATATTCGTAGAAAACATTTACACTTCTACCAATTAATTTTCTCAACTTCTGGGCCTCAGGCCCTATTTTCTTTCCACAATCAACCGCAAACATGCAATTACAATTTAAATCTATAAATGTAACTAAATGCATTGCATTTCAATCATATATTATATTACCTTCATTGTCTAATGTCCACAAACCACAATCATCTATTTTGTATTCTGGTGTAGAAAACATATAAACATCATACGCCATATCTATCCTTATTCTACGGGTGTCTTCTAAACTATGGTGAGACTTCCATTCGTGCTCCTGAGACTTTAAAAGATCGTGGATAAACATCACGCAATAGGCTCCACAACTATTCCTATATTAATAGGAAAAGACGTTAGATGATTATATAAAAAATTTATATAATGAAGTTAGGATTTTAAACAAATGTGAGATTTACCCATCAGCTTGTTGAGGCACATTTGCCATATTGACACGCTCCACGTCCCATATTTTCTCCACGGGGGGTGTAGATACTTCGCTTTGCTCAT
The DNA here is from genome assembly GCA_019925255.1 of Litchi chinensis. Taxonomy (NCBI): domain Eukaryota; kingdom Viridiplantae; phylum Streptophyta; class Magnoliopsida; order Sapindales; family Sapindaceae; genus Litchi; species Litchi chinensis. Next base: position 8,311,177 of record CM034475.1, on the reverse strand, counting down.
AAAATCCAATCGACCGCAAGATAATCGATATAAAACATGCAAGCGACTGAAGGATCTGCTTCCACTGCTTAAAGTCTATTGATTTCATGGAATCATACACCACTATCTTCTTCTCTGTCAGGCACACCTTACAAAGGACCCAATGCATTTGCGACAAAGAACAGGGGACCAACACCTACAATTTAGAAACATTATTAGTATAGCATAACTGTGAATGTTCAATTAAAGAAAAAAAAACTAACATCAGAAACTTACATTTTCAGTAGATTTTCAAGGCATTTTTGCGTCTCCCATGCCAGTAGCACAATGTTTCCAAGAATCTGCCACGACAGCCGTAGACGGATCAAACTCAATGTTCTTTGTGATGTATGTAGCATCGAAAACATGCACTAAATCCGCCTGCACCAACAATAAAATTATACATGTTATACTACAAACAATTAAATAAATATGCAAACAATGAATATAAAACAGAACGGTAAATACTTACAAAAAAGTTTGTGTGGACTGCGTATCTACAATCATTAACCTCCCACCACCCGTGAATCTTCCCTTTCTTCCGCAAGCAACTCAAATAGCCATCAATATGAATTCCTGTCAACCACTCTTTAACATCCTCAATGGTACGAAGCATATCCGGGGTGCATGGTACCGGATAATCATCAATAATGCGCCTAAACGAAAAAAAATTAATTATAAAGTATACCACTAAAACAATAAACCGGATTACAAAACGTAATAATGTTTTTTATTCATACCGAAGGTTTAAAGAAGAAGTTTTGTACATCGTGTACACATTGGGTACAGTCTCTACTCCTACTTCCACCACAGGCTCCGCCACTTTCTTTGACTCTTTCTTTTTCTTTTTAGGCTGTAGAGGATCAGTGTATGGCGTCCTGCAAGATACCGATGGCTTAATCTTTCGCTTGCCCGTTCATGAATAGTCTTTCTCTGAAATTTAAAGAAATTCACATTTTAATTCACAATTTTAAATCAATGCATAAAACTAGGACGATCAAATAAATATAACTTTTACCTCAACATCACCAATATCAATATCCCCCATCGATTCCTGGATGTGGATGGGCGGGTCCTGCTCTTGGTCCACAATGTGATGATCTTTCCCTACTACTTCTGAGTCATGGATATGGATGGGTGGGTCCTGCTCCTGTTCATCAATGTCATGATCACCCTCGGACTCATGACGTGCTGACTCATGCATGTGTTCGTGGTGGCCCTGTTCCTCGTTCTGTTGGAAACTGTGATGATCACTCCCTATTCTATCATCATGGAAGTGCAAGTCATCATCCTGAACCCGGATAGAGCTTTCAGCAACATCATCATCCACATGCCTACTAATTTTTAGCTGGTCTTCAACCCTTTTCAGCCTCTTATCCATATTACACAGCAATCTTTCTTGTGTCTGCTGCATCCCCAAAATATTCTCCAATAGCTTCATTATCTTGCCAACATTCGTCTGAGGCTCCTGCAAATAATTGAATCAATATACATATATATATACATTATATAAATTACATTTAAAATATGATTAATTAAAATAATAAATTACGTACACCTAAATTTAAAATACAATTAATTTAATTATCTCATCTTTTTACCTGAGGGCGAGACGATCTAGGAGACGACCGTACATCATGCGCACTTTTCGTCCTTGGCTCCCTCTCTTCATCCTCATTCTCTTCCTCTTCTTCCTCACCTGCTGCTTGCTCATCATCAGCAACATCACCCTCAACACCATCATCACCTAAAATATCATCATCATCATCATCATCATCTTTACCCCCCCCCCCCCTCCCCCACTACCGTGTTTCCACACTTTCTCTCCAACCGAATGTCGGGGGTTCAAGGACTTCCAATAATCCGTCTCTCTCTCATCGTCGGTGGGCACAAGAATCCTCCTCGCTGCAATACACTACAATACATATATACATAGTTAATATATTGCACCCATAGATAGCAAATGAATGGAAACAAATTTAGGTTAAGATAGGGTAGACACTAACAAGGTGAAGCTCACTCCTCCATCTTACTGAATTCCTTCTGATCCTCTTATTACAATGCCAATTCCTAAACCTTGGCAAATCAGGATCACCTCCTATTCTGTTCCCTACCTTGTCATCTAAATATGGGAACATTTCAACAAGCCACCACTATAATACATAATAAACAAAAAACAAATATATCATTAAAATATAATTAAATAAATAAATTATTAAATATATACATAGACAAAGAACAATTTTCAATAATAATAAAGAACATATACTAAGGGTTATACCTGGAATGCCCAAACAAACCCATAGGCATTGACTGTTCGTCCATTTACAAGTCGTTCCTCAGTAATCACCTGTCGAAGGTGGTCGAGAAGTATACTATACGACATTGTACCCCAGGGGAACGCATTCCATGCTTTTTGGTCCTCTATCATCACCCACAACGCCTTATCCACCCCTTGACGCTCATCTAGGCCGTAAAATAGTTGAAAAGCTATAACTAAATTAGCCAACTTGAAGGTGTCCTCGACATTTATATTCGCTCGTGACTTGAGCATTAGGACAATAGCTTTCACTGACGGTGGAATTCCTTTGAAAAGTCGCCATAGAAGACTATTCTTGTCATTTTGTCGTGCCTTAATGGTTTTTACATCAATATGCCCGAATGGCAACCCTGTTACCAACAAGAACTCCTGCTTTCCAAACCTATATGGTTGCCCTCCAATTTCAAACCACATCTCATCGGGCCTAGCACGGGGAAATTCCAACTCTCTAGCAAGAATAGTTACAATCAAGGGGCAAACCAACAACTGATTGTGAGCTATCTCTACGTAATATCTGAATGGGGTCTCACCTAAAAACTGCTTAAGAAGTTCTCTTTTTTCAAGAGCTGCTTTTACACCAGCAATTTCTTTGAAACTACAATGTGTACTTAACGTCATCTCCGGGGGAACAACTTGTGTACTCCATTTATAATTGGCCTGCATCTGTACACAACCAATAAAAAAAAATAGAATTAGTTAATTTAATTGATATAATTTACTTTAATAAGACTTAATTACTAAATATCTTCATTCATTTATTAAACTAATTTCAATTAACAAATAAAATTAACATATTACAATTACATTAAATCAAATTTAAAATTTATTTGATTAATTTCATCTTATTTTTTTATTTTTACTTTATATTTCATTTATTTGAATTTATTATTTTTATCACATTGATTTAATATTCTTATTTTAATTAATTACATTTCAATTTTCTAACTTAATTAAAATTTATAATTTAATTCCCTTATTTTCCAAGAAAATATTAATTATAAATTCACAAAAATTAAAACACAAACCGGGTTTTGTGCCCCCATAAAACACGGTTATCAGTTTTTCGGGTTGTAATGGCGACTTAAACCCGGGTTTCTGTGAAACTAAAATACGGTAATTGCTAAAATCGTGTTTTAAGGATACATTAAACCCGGTTTTTGGGAAAAACCGTTTTTTATCGAAGATGTAATAAAACACGGTCAATCCGAAAATCGTGTTTTAGGCTGGATTTAAACCCGGTTTTTCCAAAATCTCGTCTTTTATGCATCAATATAACACGGTCCAACCCAGAATCGGGTTTCAAGGCTGCCTAAAACGCGGTCTCTATCATTTCCATGTTATTCACGGGCACAAACACGGTTTTTTCTAGAAACCGTGTTTTGTGTATCAACAAAAGCCGGTTTTTTCCAGAAACCGTGTTTTGTGTATCAACCAAACACGGTTTCGGTGTAAAACCAGCTTTATTTGAGCCTCGCTAGAACACGGACGATTCTGAAAACCGTGGTTTAATCAGCCTTAAGACACGGTTTTGGAAAAGATGAGTTTTATGGGTGAACATTAAAGACGACGTTTCACTCAAACCGTGGTTTATGGATACAGAAAACACGGTTTGAGGAAAAACCCGTGTTTTCAGCATCCACAAAACCCGGTTATTTATCTGGCCGTGTTTTAACGAAGAAACCGTGTTTTGTGGCCTCACAAAACACGGTTTTTACGTTCTGGAAGCAAAATACCCGGTTCCCACACTTCGTCTTCCTCGACAACATACATCCCAATCCATCCCAATCCATCCAAATACAAGCAAAACCAACCATACTAAACTACTCCAACATAAAAAACACAAAAAATTGATTTCTACAAAAGATTAAAATGGGTATGATTGTTGCGTACCTTCGGCAATGGAGGTGGCGAGCAAGTTCGTCGGCGGTCTGAGGACGTCGGCGAAGGTCGGCAATGGTGCGATAAGGCCGGAGATGACCGGTCGGCGGCGACTGCTCTCAGATCGAAAACCGGGTCGTGGAGGTGTGATGAAAACGGTCGAGATTTGAAATGGTGGAGATTTGATTTGGGTGACTAATTGTGTGTTGTGGGCTCCATATATATGAGGGCATTTTCGTAATTTCGCTTCTGAGGCTTTAAGGGTATATGGGTCAAATTGCACTTAAGGGTAAAATGGGTAACTTGGATAGACAAGACAATTAGTTTGTTTGGGAGGTCAGAAAAGAAATTTTTAAATTGGAGGGTTAGAAACAAATTTTTACTTTTTATAATTGTCATTTTTGGTATTTTTCACTAAATAAAATTTAGAAGTACCCTAACAAAATTTATTTTGTAAAGTATTTTGGTTTGTCTTCTAGTTGACAATTCACAATATGCTTTAATTCAAAATTTTTAAATATTCTATACACCCTCCGTTTCAATTAAAATCTTTCAAAAAATAAAACACACTTATTTAGGAACTAAAATAAAATTTTGATGGGAAAATAACTCACATAAGTATTTTTAAAATATTTCCGTGTTTAGACATATACAAGTTGTCTAATGCTAAACGAATTTAACACTTTGATTAAGAAAAATCATAACTTTTAAAATATAATTTCAGAAATTATAAAAATTTACAAGGTAATACTTAATATGTTTATACAGAGTTGTATAAAATTAGAGAATTTTTGAGAAGTAAAAATTAATAAAATATATTTTGTAATCAAACTATATGTAGAATATTACAAAATTTCAACATTCTTCTCTCAAAAAAATATATATATATAAACTCATATACTTGTCATATTTTTAAGAAACCAATTTTTATTCAAAAGTTCAAAAAGTTTAGTTTCCAAAATAGAAAGCCATAGTATCAAAACCTTGTAAAGCTTTCTTGATTTCCAAATTAAATTTTCTTTCAAAACCTAGAATGAGTTATTTGTCAAGAGCAATAATTTTTTTTTTTTTTTTCATGTTGTTGAAACGTTAATGAAGAAGAAAAGGGTTGTTATAGATTGTAGTTTCCTATTCTTATCAAATCACCTTACCAATTTTTATTTAAATAAAATAAATTTAAAATTTTAATCTAATTAAAAAAATCTTATAAAATACAAATTCTTATAAAAATATAACTCCTACAAATTTAAATATTATTTTGTAACAAAATATCAATAATTAGGAAATAATTAAGGTGTTACACATTCTCTCTATTTTAGGTAAACATTAATATTAAAATAATTAGTTAGTCACATCACTAACTATTTTCACTAAGGACAATGAATAGCTAGCATAATTGGAGGGAAATTTCTTAAGGGCCTATTTAATGCACCGGGTTGGATAGGATGAGATGAGATGAGCTAAGATTAGATAGGATATAATTGGATGATTTAATAATTTTTGTAAGAGCATCCCCAACCATGCGCCCTAAATTTTAGCTAAATTTTTACTAAATTAACAAAAAACCTATTTTAGCTAACAATTTTTCACTAAATCACTCTAATCATTTTCTTTTTTTTTAGCTAAACATTAATATAAAAATAATAGGAGAGAGATTTTTAGCTAAACATTAATATTAAAATAAGAGAAGATAGAGTTTAGGAAAAATTTTCAAATTACTTTGTTTCGAATTAAATTTTGAAATAATAGGAGAGAGAATTTGGTTATGACTCTTTTGCACTCTATATATATGGAGACTGGTTTAATTTCTATAAAATAACTACCCATATAGGGAGTGGTTAGAGTACATAAAAGTGTTACCATTAGTTATTTCAGTTAAGGACAATGGATAGGGAGCATGGTTGGAGATGCTCTAACATGTTTAGTGTAGTTGGGATTAAATTGGATTTGATTGGGCTAAATTAATTTAATATTGATTTAAATTCATTTTTAATAATAAATTAATTTGTAAATATATTTTCGCTTAATATAAATAACAATTAAAAAAATAAAAATAGACAAATTAATTATATTAAAAATAAAATGTACTTTAAGTTGATATTAAATTATTATTTTATAACAATATTTTTAATAAAATTATAATTCTTTTATTATAACAAATAATTTATATATTATTTAGTAATTTAAAAAAATAAAAGGATGAACAGGAGTTTAAAAAACCCAACAAATTGATGGGTCAAAGAAATCCCAGCAGAGCAAGATTTGAAGTGGGCCCAAGAAGAAATTCTTCCTTTCCGTTCTCTTCTTCTTTCTTTGCCAAACACAGGTCTGGTGGGGGCCGTGGGGCAGTATTTTTAATCCTTTTCCTTTCCAGCAATGTTAGTATGGTTGGAGATGTTAGCTAAATTTTAGCTAAAATATAATAAGAAACCATTTTAGCTAAGAACATTTGATTGAGTCAATCCAACTATTCTTTTTATTTTGACTAAATAAGTGTGAAAATTCATACAAGTTTATTTTTTTAAAAAGAAAATTATTTACTTTATCATAAATTAAATATTAAAATAACAGAAAAAAGAGTTTGACTAAGATTTTATTACTCTCTACATTTGGTTAGTGTGATTTAACTTTTTCAAAATAGCTAATAATACGAAGAGTGATTAGAGTTAATAAAATATCACATCATCAGCCTTTCTAGCTAATGACAATGGATAACTAGTATGATTGGAGATGTTTTTATTTCTTTTACATTAATAAATAGTTAAGTATAGATTACCAAAAAGGAAAGAATGAAAAATATGGTAAGTATGTTAAGAATAGCTATACATTTGTAAATAAAAGTAACAATAATGCTAAATATCTTACCTATTATGTCTTAACTACATCTTAATCAATAATAGGTTAATTAATAAATTAAAACATCTTAAAGATATATAAACTATCGGTAATGCACATTCATTCACAATTGACACATCATTAATTGCGATTAAAATGAGATTGAAAATGTGAAATGTCTACCATTATTGTAAAAATAAATATGGGATCCAAATGCTTGGGCATGATATCTTGCATTAAAAGCTCCAAATTCAAGTAAAGGATCCACCTTTTTCTGTTGCTCTTTTCACTTTCTCTCACACGCACACACATATGAATGTATCACTTGCAGCTTTGTGTTTAACAAGAATTTCCAAATGCTTGTTGCATGATATCCTGCGTTAAAAGTTCCAAATTGAAGTAAGAGGATCCACCTTTTTCTGTTGCTCTTTTTGCCATCTCTCCGAGCTCTCTGGCTCTTCTTCTTCTCTCATCTCTTCCCTCTCCTTCATCCATGAGTTCATGCACAGACTTTTCGACATCTTTCCTAGTCACTAACACCCCAATCTTCTCTTCCTCCCCAATAGTATACGGAGTTTCCACTCCAATCCTGACACCAATCCTTAAAACTTGCACAATCAGCTTCTCATTGCAGAACTGGTCTGCAAAAAGTGGCCATGTAATCATTGGCAAACCAGCAGATATCCCTTCCCCTGAAGAATTCCAGCCACAATGTGTTAAGAACCCTCCAACTGAAGGGTGTGACAAGATAAGTACTTGAGGAGCCCAACCCCTTATCAAAAGGCCTCTCTCTTTGATCCTCTCATCAAAATTATGTTCTAAGAGCCACTTTTCTAATTCCTCTGATTTGCTCCTTCCCCCTATAACCCAAACGAATGGTATCTTTGATGCTTCCAAGCCTAATCCAAGCTCTATCAGTTGTGGAGTTGTTAAGTTACAGAGACTTCCAAGACAAACATAGAGTACAGAGCCTGGTTGCCTTGAATCAAGCCACTTTAAGCATTCCAACTCATCAGTTGCTGCCTTGTTACCTCTCTCAGCTTTATCTATATTGTCTTTGTTGCATAGTGAGACAGGGCCAACACACCAGACCTTTCCTTTTTTGACTTTCTTGTATTCCTTGATATAACCAACCTCTAACTCTTCGAATGTATTTATAATAACCCCATAAGAAGCCTGTTCAGCTGCTAAAAGTTCCTCACCGAAATCTTTCATTTCTCCACTCATGACCATGGGTAATTGAGCTCTAGTTATTGTAATTTGATCAGGCAATCCTGGGATCAAAAAGTATTCCGATTCAGATGTAACATTCTCATATATTTTGGAGACGCGCATATTATGCCAGCACAAGAGACAGAAGCAGGAAAATCCATGGAAAGCAATTCTTGGAACATTGAACCTGCGAGCAGTGTCCATGGTCCATGGAAAGCACATGTCAGAGATAATGCAGCTTGGGGGAGGCTTTATCTCTTCCAACAATTTTTCTGCTGGCTGTTGCAGCAGGGATAGTGATTTGAAGAAGTTGAGCATCAAGTCAGATGAAGGAACCAAGTCCAAGTTCTCACAGCCATCTGGTAATCCTGTTTCTCGACATGGAAACCGGAGTTCAGCTAATCGGATATGTAGCCCTGAACTGATGGCGCGTGCAAGAACAGTTTTGACGCGGGCCGCATTTACAGGTGTGGTGAATATAGTAATGATAACACCGTGTTGAGCTAAGAGTCTGGCGACGTCTACCATGGGAAGCAAGTGGCCTTGAGCCATGAAAGGAAACAAGATAAAGTGAAGCCGGTTCGCTTCGGAACCCATGTCTAAACTTGTATGTGATTGTTTTTTTTTTTTTTTTGATAGGAAACAAAGACAAACATGTATTTGAAGTTCGTTGGCTCTTCTCTCATTTATATATACCAAGTTGCAAAATTTCTAGAATGGCTCTCCCCGATGAAGTAAGACATTACGTTTACATGTTGTCTTTGTCCTGCAAGAGTACGGCTCAGAGCAGAGTTATAAACTTGTGGAAAATATGCTTCCACATATTTGATTTATGCACAGTTGTTTCTGTCTCTTCCAGCCTGTATGTATTATCAAAGGTCGGCAAGCAAGTTAAGCGTGTGAATACAAGCAGGATAGGAGAAAATGAGCTATTGGAAGTAAGGGACGGATCATACTAGAAAAGGGTTGGGATGAGTGGAGAACCTCAATTTCAATATGATAAACTCTAACAAATTGTTATAATCGTCATCACTTCAACCCCATATAATTAATGAAATGCACGCGCTTGTTCTTTTCTGCTAATCAGTTTTATTTAAAGCTTAGTTAGTGGCAATTTTTAGTACTTGCACAACTAATTTCTCATTGCAAAATTGGTCCCTGAATAGCGGCCATGTTATTAATGGCAGGCTAGCACAGATGTCTTCTACGTTTGAATTCCGAACCACAAGCATCAAGAAGCCTCCAAATACTGGGTGTGACAATATTAGTGTTGTACCATAATTTTTTTTAAAAAAAAAAATTGAAACAAAAGACAAACATTATTTATCTCATTCTTTGTTAACAATCTTGAGGAATATTTGAATAATCCTCTTGTAAAATCAGATGAATGTTTAGTTCATCCTTGTCGAAAATAGGATATTCATCCTCTTCTAAAATTGGATGAATGTTTTGTTATACCTCTTATAAAATTGGATGATTTGTCCTCTTCTAAAATAGAGTGAATGTTTAGTTCATCCTCTTCGAAAATTAGATGTTTCACCTTGTTCTAGAATCGGATGGTTCACTCTCTTCTATAATCGGATGAATGTTTAGTTAATTCTCTTCGGAGATCGAATGATTCATCCTCTTTTAAAATAAAATAAATGTTTAGTTCACTCTTTTTGAAAACATTTAGTTCATGCTTTTTGAAAATCGAATGACTCATCCTCAACTAAGATCGATGAATGTTTAGTTCGTCATCTTAAAAAATCAGGGGGTTCATCATCTTCTACAACTAATTGAATGTTTAGCTCATCCTCTTTAGAAATGGAATAGTTCATCCTCTTTAAAAATAAGATAAAAGTCTAGGTCATCCTTTTCGAGCATTAGATTATTCATCCTCTTCTAACATCGAATGACTGTTTAGTTCATCCTCGTTGTAAATTAGAAGGTTCTTCCTCTTCTAAAATCATATAAATGTTTAGTTCATATTTTTTGAAAATCAAACAATTCATTTTCTTCTAAAAATTGAATGAATGTTTAGTTTATCATCTTCAAAAAATCAAAGGATTTATCCTCTTTTAAAATTGGATGAATGTCTAGTTTACCCTTGTCAACAATGTCTAGTTCGTCCTTTATGGAAATTGGAGAGTTAATCCACTTTTGTAATCAAATTAATGTTTAGTTCGCTCTTTTTGAAAATATCTAGTTTGTCCTCTTCGGAATCATCCACTTCTAAAATTGGATGGTTCATCTTGTTTGAAAATTGGGTGAACCCTTCGCTTAGTCAATGGTTCATCCTTTTCAAAAATCAAGGGTTCATCCTCTTCTAAAATCGGATGGTTCATTCTATCTAAAATCAAGGGTTCCTCCCCTTCTAAAATCTAATGGCTTGTCCCCTTCTAAAATTAGATGGTCAATCTCCTTCGAACAATCAAGGATTTATCCTTCTCTAAAATATAATCTTCATCCTCTTCTAAAATCAAATAGTTCCTCCTCTTCTAAAATCAATGGTTCATCTTCTAAATTGAGGGTTTATGTGGTTCCTATTCTAAACTAGAATACTGAGGATAATGTCTTACATTTGAGAAAGGATCGCAGTGGAATTCTGTTTCCTTCTCCTGGATGATCCTGTGCACCAAGTTTGCATACCCTCTGAACCTCATCAGTGAAGAGAAATGACTGCTTATGTTGCAGTTCCTTACATTATGATTCAGCAAAGTCCAAGTATAGACATCAATTCATACTCATTTCCAGCATTACATCAGCAAGTTAATGGCCCAAAAAAGGAAAGCCAAAAAGATATGAAAGGTATTTTACAAGTCTCTAGTGTTGACAGGCAGGGTTGATGGAAGACAATGTGGAATTTTATTCATGCCTTAATTCCAAATTGCTCTTGTTCTAGCAATGGAATCATGGGCAGTATATTCTTGCATCTCTAATTCAAATTACTCTCCTCCTTGGCAGTTCATAAGTCAATGACTTTTGTTTTTTTTTTAATAATAAACAAAAATCATATTAGGAATATAAATTTTATTATCACTCACACTATTTGAGACAGAAATGTAGTAGTGGATACTCTTGCAAGTGAGGAATCAACAGTTTTGATCATTTTGTTATTGGATAACTGGATTTGTTCGAGATACAATTGAGACTTGTAGCAATGAGGCGTTGCCGCACGGCTGGAGGATTAGCTTCCAAAAACGGGAGGAGACAATCCACAGAAAAGGAGATGAATACCTATAATTGTTTGGATGTAGAACTCTCCGCCTCTTTAGCGGAAGGTGCACCAGACCACAACCCAATCTACATCAATAGTTCTGATTATACATAGAGGAATAGATCACTTAAATGCATTGTTTAAAAACTCGACCGAGAACTCGCCGCTCGACCGGTTTCCGAGCCGAGAACCCCCAGATCAGGGGGTTTAACTCGGTTTCTGTAGAAACTCGGCTCAACTCGGGCCCAACTCGGCCCGACTCGGTCTCGGTCCAACTTGGTTTTTTTTTTTTTAAATTTCTTTTGCCAAAACGGTGTCGTTTTGGCATAATACTCAGATCGACTCGGGCTGACTCGGCCCGACTCGGTCCGACTCGGTCTCGACTTTTTAAATTTTTTTTTTTTTTTAAGGTTGTAATTATGTAATTATATTAAAGTGGCTTTGGAGGTTGCATGAGATAGATTTTAAGGGTTTTTGTAATCGTATGATTATATTTTAATTATACAGAAAATTTTTAAATTTTATTTTATATAGGTTTGACCAGGTTTGACCGTGGGTCAACGGGTTGACTGTTGACCGATGGTCAAACCGAGTACTCGCTGCTCGCTACCTCGTCGGTTGAGTCGCGAGTAGCGAGTTTTAAAACATTGCTTAAATGTATAAAAAATTAAAAAACAGTACTCCTAGATTCTTGGGGAACTACAGATTTTAGATTTTGTTAAGCCTTCCTTGTTATTTAATAAACTTCCCCTTTGTTGGTCTTGGCGTTTTACATTTAAGAAGAAAACAAATAAAAAGTTTGTACTATGCTTGATAGACTTGCAACAAATTAACTAGAACAAAGTCAGAAGCCTTCAAGGTTGCATCCGCAAAAGCAATACCAAATTCAACACATGCATAAACAGAAAGCAAAGCCAGATTCTTGGTAGAGACTGAAACAAATGATAAGGCACAATCCAGTTTACATCTAATTGCACAGTATCATAGCATATAGTAGTGCTATAAGAAAGAAAATAGAATATGAAATGAAGGGAACATATCTGTTGCATTTATTAGGGTGGTCAACTCTCACCATCATATGCTTGTTGCATGATATCCTGCATTAAAAGTTCCAAATTGAAGTAAGAGGATCCACCTTTTTCTGTTGCTCTTTTTGCCATCTCTCCGAGCTCTCTGGCTCTTCTTCTTCTCTCATCTCTTCCCTCTCCTTCATCCATGAGTTCATGCACAGACTTTTCGACATCTTTCCTAGTCACTAACACCCCAATCTTCTCTTCCTCCCCAATAGTATACGGAGTTTCCACTCCAATCCTGACACCAATCCTTAAAACTTGCACAATCAGCTTCTCATTGCAGAATTGGTCTGCAAAAAGTGGCCATGTAATCATTGGCAAACCAGCAGATATCCCTTCCCCTGAAGAATTCCAGCCACAATGTGTTAAGAAACCTCCAACTGAAGGGTGTGACAAGATAAGTACTTGAGGAGCCCAACCCCTTATCAAAAGGCCTCTCTCTTTGATCCTCTCATCAAAATTATGTTCTAAGAGCCAATTTTCTAATTCCTCTGATTTGCTCCTTCCCCCTATAGCCCAAATGAATGGTATCTTTGATGCTTCCAAGCCTAATCCAAGCTCTATCAGTTGTGGAGCTGTTAAGTTACAGAGACTTCCAAGACAAACATAGAGTACAGACCCTGGTTGCCTTGAATCAAGCCACTTTAAGCATTCCAACTCATCAATTGCTGCCTTGTTACCTCTCCCAGCTTTATCTATATTGTCTTTGTTGCATAGTGAGACAGGGCCAACACACCAGACCTTTCCATTTTTGACTTTCTTGTATTCGTTGATATAACCAACCTCTAACTCTTCGAACGTATTTATAATAACCCCATAAGAAGCCTGGTCTGCTGCTACAAGTTTGTCACTGAAATCTTGGAATGCTCCGCTCAACATGGCCGTAGGTGCTTGAGCTTTAGTTATTTCAATTTTATGAGGCAATCCAGGAATGATAAAGAATTCCGATTCAGAGGTAACATTTGGAGACGCGCATATTATGCCAGCACAAGAGACAGAAGCAGGAAAATCCATGGAAAGCAATTCTTGGAACATTGAACTTGCGAGCGATGTCCATGGTCCATGGAAAGCACATGTCAGAGATAATGCAGCTAGGAGGAGGTTTTATCTCTTCCAACAATTTTTCTGCTGGCTGTTGCAGCACGGGCAGTGCATTAATGAAGTTAGGCAACAAGTCCATTGAAGGTATCAAGTCGATATTCTCACAGCCCTCTGGTAATCCTGCTTCTTGATATGGAAACCGGAGTTCAGCTAATCGGATATGTAGCCCTGAACTGATGGCGCGTGCAAGAACAGTTTTGACGCGGGCCGCATTTACAGGTGTAGTGAATATAGTAATGATAACACCGTGTTGAGCTAAGAGCCTGGCGACGTCTACCATGGGAAGCAAGTGGCCTTGAGCCATGAAAGGAAACAAGATAAAGTGAAGCCGGTTCGCTTCGGAACCCATGTCTCAATGTGTGTGTGAAGTTTGTAGGCTCTCCTCTCGCTTATGTATACCAAGGTGCAAAATTTCTAGAATGGCACTCCCCGATGAAGTAAGACATTACGTTTACTTGTTGGCTTTTGGACTGCAACATTGTGGCTCAGAGCAGAGCTATAAACGTGTGGATAATGTGTTTCAATGTTGTCCGTCTCTTGACTTCTCGCGTCGCTATATTGCTAGACTGAGACTTGCAACTTATATGTGTGCATACAAGTCGAATAAGACAAAATAAGGTATTGGAAAATAAGGAACGGATCACATTAGAAGCGGGTTGTGATGACATACATGCCAATTTCAAAATGATTGGTTGCTCCTGTTGCGCAGGATTTTTATAGTTGAGTCCATCGCATCAATCAATTAACTCAAAAGGTATTCTCATAATGTTCATTACTTCAACCCCGTATCGATAATGAAATACATGTCCTTGTTCTTCTTTACTAAATAGTACAAAGTAAAGCTCAGTTGATGGCTATTGTATAGCAGTACATTCCTTGACTGTAATTTTTTCCAACTAATTAACGTCTTAAGAAAAACAATTTTAACTTGTTGATTGTCTTAACTTTTATAAAAGGAAAGATACATGCCTTTCTCACTTTTCTTGTTAATTGGATTTCTAGTTTATGATTTTTTTACTAGAGATATTGGATTTGGATATCCTTGTCAAGGAAAGATATGCCTACTTATATATATCCCTCTCTGCTACCTTAATAGGCTCTCTTGGTATGCTAACTTTCTTTGCAAAGCAGAAAACAAATGAATAACTCAAACTCTTGAAATTTTTCTAGTCTCTTAAACTTCATATAGGATTGTATATTACAAGGCCTTAAATATACAATGCCAGAATAAGACTTGGTATATTTAATGGAAAATGGAACTGATTTCCTACTAAGTCCAGCTATTGTTCTGGAGGTCCCTTAGATAGAGTGAGCCTTTGCATAAACAATGAACATTTATGAAAACAAAAAGAACAAAACAAATCTAATTAACTTACAATTTTTATTTTTGACATGCTTTTTTCCTTGAACAAAAATGATAACATTGAGCCAAGTAAGGTATAGAAAAAAGTCTCCAATCGTCTTTGACATATGAAAACGATCAATTTCTTTCTCAAGAAACAAATCTTCGGCTGATGGTTTGTTGGAGGACAAATTGTATTAACTTTTCCATGTTGAGGTAAGATGAACCTCCTTGCTGAATAATACATTTGGCCATCTCACCAAACTCTCTTGCTCTCTTTCTTCTCTCTTTTCCTTCTTCCCCTTTATCCGTTACCTTTTCTATGGCCTCTTTCTCTTAATCCCTCTTCATCAGCAGCCCAAACTTGTCTTCCAATCCCCATGTCACAGCAGCCTCAACTCTAACGCTTGCACCAATTCCAAGTACCTCCACAACCAACTTCTCATTAATAAATTGCTCTGCAAACAAAGGGCATGTTATCATTGGCACACGAGCACACACTCCTTCTAATGTTGAATTCCAACCACAGTGCGTCAAGAATCCTCCAACTGATGGATGGGACAAGATCAAAACTTGAGCGGCCCAACCGCGAAATACAAGTCCTCTTCCTTCAATCCTCTCTTCAAATCCTTGTTGTAGGATCCACCTCTCCAATCCATCCGACTTCTCTCCTCCTCTTATAACCCTAATGAATGGTTTGTTTGATGCCTCTAGGCCAAGTCCAAGCTCTACAAGTTGACAAGTAGTAAGGCCACATATGCTGCCAGGACATGCATATATTACAGAGCCAGGCTCCCATGAATCAAGCCACTTCAAGCACATTTCCTCATTGCAAGAGCAGGTTTAATTTACTTCAATAACATAACATCAAGCATTGCACATTTAAAAAAAAAGTGCTTGATTCAATGCTCTCTAGTTTGTTTTAAAGAGTTCTCAGACCATAAAACCAGAGGAATGTGCTAAGCATTACCATCAAATATTCATTCATCATATTTAATCAAAATACAATACAAGACAGTCAAGGACTGCTGTCACAGAGCAGACCATGATCCCATGTCTGTTGGGATTTTTATAAATCTTAATGTGGGCTTACATATTATATAACAATTATATTATGGGCTATCTATTTTAATAGGGCCAAATAAGTGATCTATTAATCGGGTTCTAGAAATATCTATTGGGTATGGGCTTTAATATGTAGAGACCTAATACTAATCAAATTAGGGTTAATGGGAACCTAATTAGATTAGTATATAAAGAATATAATTAGGGTTATGGTCCCCAAGTCAAATCAACGTAATATTGCTCTCTCTTCTTTTTCTCCATTCAAGAAGAAAACTACAGAGTAACCTAAGGAGATTTGACTGTGGAAGACTCGATCCTACTCAGGTTTAACATTATGGATTCAGGTATGTTTTCTATAATAATTCTTATTGATTTAATATGAGTTTCTAGATTTTGATATAGGTTTTAACCTATTAAAGTTATTCCAACAATTGGTATCAGAGCGTACTCATATTGAATTATTGAGATATTAATTGATTTAATTATTTTGATTGCCGTAGAACTTTGAAAAATATATGTCATATTGTTTTTTTTGTTTTACTGGATTCGGCAATTGAAGAATGTATTTTTATGTTTGTTTCGAAACATACTGTGCAGAACAAATATATATATATATATATATATATTTATGTTTTTTCCGCTACTGTTGTTTACCACATCGCCTCGGTATTGCGGTTTGTTGTTATTTTGGTCATTGACTGATAATATATATATTGTGTTCTCAGACCTTCAAGCAAGAAATATATATATATATATATTTAATTGGATTTGTTGATAGTCAAGTGACTGTGGTTTGTTTTGGTTGGCGTGCGTAATCAGTCAAGGATGCTTTTGTGTTTGATTCAGATTATAAAAGCATCTGTCAAGCTTTGGTCTTCTGTGTTTTGGATGCTTACAGTTCTGTTTCTTTTGGTTTTCCGTGTAAAAGTCGAAAGTGTTCTTTTGTGTTTGTTTATGGATAGTTAAAACAAGCATGAACATATATATATTTTAACCGGTTTGCTGCTACATGTTTTGCTATTTGTTTTGTTGGCGTAAATATATATATATTTATATATGACAGTGGTGTGATAATATATAATATATGTATATGTGGCAGCAGAATGAAATATATATATATATATATGCGTGAAGAATATATAGTTTTGGCGTGAATATATATATGCATAACATTAAGACTAGTATATGGTGTTATATATATATAATCAACAATGCATGCATAATGATTAAATTGATATATGTATTATGTCTGATATTTCAAAATAAATTGAATTGAAATTATATGTTACCAAAGTAACCTCTATAATTAAATTTGTTTATTTTGGAATATTAAGATGTGTATGTCAATTATTTATGTGAATAATGACCGGCCCAAATGAAGATTATTATTTAACCAAATAATGGGCATACTTATGGTAATAAATATGTGATGATTATTAGGCTTTCCATGTGGGTAATAAGTCGGTCCAAAGAAAGACTTATTATTTGACGGGATTAATTGTCAATATTTGATTACTACACGAAGAGTACCACTTACAATTGATATTTCTGTCCAAAGACTAAAGGGGGTGTATTCAACTTTGGAATTTATTGGAATTTAAAAGATTTTAAAAATTTGGGTGTATTCAATCTAGACTTTTTAGAAGTTCATTAGAATTTGGGTGTATTCAATTAAGATTTATAAGGATTCCAATAAAATTTTGGTGTATTCAATTTAAACTTTTAAGAAATCCAAATAAGTCTAGGTGTATTCAAAAAATCAATGATTTTTTAGGAATCGGATTTTCCTAGATTGTGATGGATTTTTTAGACCCTAGGTATAAATAAAAAACTTAATAGAAATCTTACCACACTGCCAAAGATTTCTAGGTTTTTTATATGTTATTATTTTTTTCTCTCTTGCAATAGACGACGATGAATTATTGAAGGTATACTGTGTGTTTTTGTCTTTCATATTGAATCGTCACTATCTACTATAATTCTTTATATTCTTTATTCTGTTTCGTCGATTCAATTTTGATTTGCTCTAGGATGAAGGATTATAGGGGTTGAGTGTACTGCATAAAAAAAAATTGTTTGGGTTTTACAGAGTATTTATAGGAGGGTGACGTTTGGGTTTTGTTTTTATGTTGTGTTGTTTGTATTGGATGAATTTTTGTTTTTATGTTGTGTTGTTATTGTTTCCGGGAATTGGAACTTGAATATAGGGTTTAGGCACAATAACATTTCTTTGGCTAACTTCGATTTTATTTAAAAGACACTCTGTTTCGTCTCCTGTCATCCTGTACAGAGTTGTACAATTCCGTATTGGATTATCAAACTAATTCCGGTTGGATCAGGCCTGCTAATTTCGTTTGATGTGAGTGTTTTGTTTTTTATGTTGTTTAAAATCATTACAAAATTAGTTTATAAGTACATACACAGAAGAAAGAAACAAACAATAACTGATTTACACGTGAAACTGACTTCAAATGTATCCAAACACAGCTCGCTTTGTCGTGTTTTTTTCCCTTTGATTGGTGAACTGAGCTGCAAGACGCCACAAGCCCACAATCATGACTTATGTGTATTCTTTATTAAACAATGAGTAGGGAGATTCTCGCTATACACAGTGAAAGTTGGGCCAAGTTTTACAACACACTACTCATCATATAAATTTTTTTTTAAAAGATAAATCATTAACAATTTCATATTAAATATATCCAATTCCATTTAAATCTATGTAAACAATCAAACAAACTCTAAATAAAATTCTAACAAAATCTGATAAAATCTATTAAATAATCTAACAAACTTTAAAATAGAATTCTAACAAAATCTGATGGAATTTATGAAATCTATAGAATCCATCAAAATATAACACTCCAACAAACTTCAATGAAATCTAGATCGAAAACACCCCCCTAAATGTCAATGTTGTGCTAGGTATCTTGTTATAGGACTCACCATTATGGGAATAGTTTAATCATGTCATGTATGAATTTATTAATTTAGTATTCTTATCTTATGATATGATTATTAATTGTGAGCTTGTATTTGGTTTTGTTCTCGATTCAGTTACTACTTCTGCTTCAACAATAACTGTTAATATCAATTCCATTCCTGTGCTTAATGGCACAAATTTTAAGAATTGGAAAGAGAACGTTATGATTGTTCTCGGTTGCATGGATCTTGACCTTGCGTTTCGGGAAGAACAACCCGCATCTCTTAATGATAATAGTACCGCTGATGAAAAGGCGAGTATAGAGAAGTGGGAACGTTCTAATCGCATGTGTCTTATAATCATGAAACGTTCCATTCTGGAAGCTTTTAGGGGCTCTATGTCCAAAGAGAAAAATGCTAAGAAGTTCCTTGATGATATAAAACAACGTTTTGCGAAAAACGAAAAGATTGAAACAAGTACCCTTTTGGCTAAACTTGTTTTAATGAAGTATAAAGGAAAAGGGAACATAAGGGAGTACATCATGGAGATGTCTCATATTGCTTCCAAACTAAAGGCACTAAAGTTACAGCTGTCTGAGGACCTGCTGGTGCACTTAGTTTTGATTTCTCTTCCTGCACAATACAGTCAGTTTAAAGTGAGTTACAATACTCAAAAGGATAAATGGACTCTTAATGAGCTTATATCTCACTGTGTGCAAGAAGAAGAAGGATTGAAGCAAGAAGGTATTGAAAGTACTAACTTAGCAACTATCTCTAAGGACAAGAAAAGGAAAAGAGGAAAAGAAGCTGCAGTTGGGACATCACAGCATAAGGTGCAAAAGAAACAGGATAAGGAGTTTACCTGTTACTTTTGCAAGAAAGCTGGACACATGAAGAAAGAATGTCCCAAATACACCAACCGGCGTGTCAAGAAAGGTATACTTCTCAATTTAGTTTGTTCTGAAGTTAATTTAACTTATGTACCTAAACACACTTGGTGGATAGATTCTGGTGCTACTACTCACATAAGTGTGTCTATGCAAGGTTGCCTGTGGAGCCGACAGCCAAGTGATGCTGAAAGATTTATCTATGTGGGCGATGGCAAAACAGTTGCAATAGAGGCAATAGGAACTTTTAGGTTATTATTAAAGACTGGTCATTTTTTGAATTTGGAAGAGACTTATGTAGTACCGTCTTTTAGACGGAATTTGATTTCAGTTTCTGTTTTGGACAAATTTGGTTATTCTTGTTCATTTGGAAATAATAAATTTAGTCTTTTTCAAGATTCGAATCTTATTGGTACCGGTTCTTTATTATTGTATGATAACCTATATTTGTTGAATACAATTGCTTCAATTAATGAAACCTTGCATATAAATTCACGAGGTACAAAACGAAAATTAACTGACAGGGATTCCGCCACACTATGGCACAAGCGTTTAGGTCATATCTCTAAACAGAGAATTTAGAGGCTTGTGTCTGACGGGATTCTTGATTCCCTTGATTTGACATATTTCGAAGTCTGTATTAAGTGTATTAAAGGGAAACAGACAAACATTAGGAGATTAGGTGCCAATAGGTGTTCTGATGTCTTAGAACTAATTCATACTGATATTTGTGGACCATTTCCTACAGCTTCTTGGAATGGTCAACAGTATTTTATTACGTTCATAGACGACTATTCAAGATATGGATACCTATATTTGATATATGAGAAGTCTCAATCCCTGGATGTTTTTAAGGCCTTCAAAGTTGAAGTTGAAAATCAACTTAGCAAGAAAATTAAAGCTGTCAAATCTGACCGTGGTGGTGAATACTATGGCAGATATGACGGATCTGGTGAACAACGTCCATGACCTTTTGCGAAATTCCTAGAGGAATGCGGTATCGTCCCGCAATACACAATGCCAGGCAAACCTAGCATGAATGGTGTTGCTGAAAGACGAAACAGAACGCTTAAGGATATGGTAAGAAGTATGATTAATCATTCATCTTTACCAGAATCTCTCTGGGGAGAAGCATTAAAGACTGCAGCATATATCCTCAATAGGATTCCAAGCAAAGCGGTAGCTAAAACCCCTTATGAATTATGGACAGGCAAAAAGCCTAGTATAAGGCATTTACATGTTTAGGGTTGTCCAGCTGAGGCAAGGCCTTATAGGCCAAATGAAAAGAAACTGGACTCAAGAACTGTAAGCTGCTACTTTGTTGGGTACTCTGAACGATCAAGGGGTTTCAAGTTCTACGATCCCACTACTAGAACATTTTTTGAGACGGGAAATGCGAGATTTTTTGAGGAAGTTGAGTTTGTGGGGGGAGATAAAGTTAAAGACATTGTCTTTGAAGAGGAATTTATTTCTCTTCCTACTATTGCTATTAATAATGATCAGGCTTCTATTCCTGACATTGTTCAAAATGCAAATCCGGAATATCAAGACAATGTAGACGAGCTCCCTGTGCAAAATGAAAATATTATACCCGAAGTGCAAACTCAACAACCTCAAGAGGATGTGCCATTGAGACGATCCACTAGAGAAAGGAGAAGTGCGATTCCGGATGACTATATCGTTTTTCTCCAAGAACATGAAGTTGATATAGGAGTGGTGGAAGATGATCCAATCAACTTCCATCAAGCCAAACAAAGTTCTAATTCTCAAAAGTGGATTGATGCTATGAATGATGAGATGAATTCCATGAAAAACAATGACGTTTGGGATCTCGTTGAATTGCCTGAAGGTGCGAAACCCATTGGTTGCAAATGGATATTTAAGACCAAAAGGGATTCAAAAGGCAATGTTGAGAGATATAAGGCTCGTCTGGTTGCCAAGGGTTTCACTCAGAAAGAAGGCATTGATTACAAAGAGACTTTCTCTCCGGTTTCAACGAAAGACTCTTTCAGGATTATAATGGCACTTGTGGCTCATTTTGATTTAGAGCTACATCAGATGGATGTAAAAACTACGTTTCTCAATGGTGACATTGATGAAACAATAAATATGATGCAACCAGAAAACTTTGTATCTGGTGACCCAAAGAAAATGGTTTGCAAATTAAAGAAATCCATCTATGGTCTCAAACAGACTTCTCGTCAATGGTATCACAAATTTCATCAAATCACTATCTCATATGGATTTGAGGTAAATAAGGTTGAAGATTGTGTATATCATAAGTTCAGTGGGAGTAAATACATATTTCTGGTGTTATATGTCGATGACATACTACTTGCTAGTAACGATATAGGCTTATTGCACGAAACCAAAAGATTTCTAACAAAGAATTTTGAGATGAAAAATCTTGGGGACGCCTCTTTTGTATTAGGCATACAGATACATCGAGATCGAACTCGAGGTATCCTTGGGTTATCACAAAAGAGCTATATCGAAAAAGTTCTTGATAGATTCAGCATGAAAAGTTGTGCACCAGGAGACACCCTAGTAGCTAAAGGAGACAAGTTTAGTCTCAGTCAGTGCCCTAAAAATGAGTTAGAACGAAAAGAAATGCAAAAGATTCCTTATGCATCAGCTGTAGGAAGTCTAATGTATGCTCAAATATGCACGCGTCCGGATATTGCGTTCATAGTGGGAATGTTGGGCAGATATTTAAGTAATCCAGGGATGGATCATTGGAAAGCAGCCAAACGAGTTATGCGTTATTTACAGAGAACAAAAGATCACATGCTCACATATCGGAGATAAGATAATTTAGAGATCGTTGGGTATTCTGATTCCGATTTTGCTGGATGCCAAGACAGTAAAAGATCCACGTCGGGCTATATTTACCTGCTAACTGGATGAGCTATTTCCTGGAAGAGTGCTAAGCAAACACTCATAGCTTCTTCCACCATGGCAGCTGAATTCATAGCTTGTTATGAGGCATCTAATCATGGGATATGGCTTCGAAATTTTGTCATGGGGCTGCGAGTTGTGGATGGTATAGAAAGACCATTAAAGATATATTGTGACAATAATTCGGCTGTGCTATATTCCAATAACAACAGAAGCTCTATGAAGTCAAAGCACATAGACATCAAGTTTCTTGTTGTTAAAGAAATAGTTCAGAGTCGTCAGGATGCTATAGAACATATTGGGACAAACTCCATGATTGCGGATCCGCTTACTAAGGGATTACCACCCAAGGTCTTTTATGAGCACACTGCTCATATGGGTGTTGTTTTAGTTGATGATGTGCATGTTTAGTGGGAGTTAGTATTTTGATGTTCTTTGATAAATACATATTTATTTTCTGCAGAATAAAGTATAAAGTTCAGTTATAAACTCTGAATGTTATTTGTGTTTGATCTCATTAAAGATTAAAGTAGGACCAGTTGGAAATAGACATGTTTAAGATCACATTACATGTAATTTCCATGCTACGCATCCATACTTGATCTATGTCATTAAATATATTGGTGTGATGACCATTGATGGGTCTAGTTACGAATATCTGTAACAAATGTCGCTTTGATCTCATACTAATATAGTTGATGGACTAGATTGTAATTAAGGGGATATTTCAGGACAGATAGTTTCTTAGTGCACACTCAAGACTATAAATAATATAATTGTTTCAAGAAACATATGTAACCCAAGTGGGAGATTGTTGGGATTTTTATAAATCTTAATGTGGGCTTACATATTATATAACAATTATATTATGGGCTATCTATTTTAATAGGGCCAAATAAGTGATCTATTAATCGGGCTCTAGAAATATCTATTGGGTATGGGCTTTAATGTGTAGAGACCTAATACTAATCAAATTAGGATTAATGGGAACCTAATTAGATTAGTATATAAAGAATATAATTAGGGTTATGGTCCCCAAGTCAAATCAACGTAATATTTCTCTCTCTTCTTTTTCCCCATTCAAGAAGAAAACTACAGAGTAACCTAAGGAGATTTGACTGTGAAAGACTCGATCCTACTCAGGTTTAACATTATGGATTCAGGTATGTTTTCTATAATAATTCTTATTGATTTAATATGAGTTTCTAGATTTTGATATAGGTTTTAACCTATTAAAGTTATTCCAACAATGTCTACAGCCATACAAAATCAACAACTTTGCTTAAATCAGTTTACCTGCTCCCACTAACAAATTCACCATTACAAGTAAACCATCCCATTTCAACTAAACACAAATTAAATTGATTGTAAACTAACTAAACAACAACAAAAACTTTACAAATTACATAAACCATAAACCATTTGCTGTCAGGAACAGTTTTGCTTGCTTTTAAAATAACAGAAATTTAATATTGACGCTGTTAAGCTTTGGAGTTTCTAAGAGGAGTTTCATAAGCTTGTTTCAACACTCATCCACAGAGGCCTTTTCACCTCTCTCAGCTTTATCTAACTTCAACTTGTTGCAAGCCGAAATCGGGCCGATACACCAAACATTATTGCCTTTAACCTTTCTATATTCTTTGACATATTCTGTTTCCAACTTTTCAAAAGTGTTAACCACAATTGCTTCTGCTTCACGTTCAACTGATCTGATACTATCGTGAACTTTTTTCAAGTGTTCTTGTGAACTAGCATTGAGAGTTTCAGGTAACTTTGATTTAGTCAACTCAATTCTATGAGCCAAGCCAGGCACCACAAAGGGCTCAAACTTGGAAACATTTTCATGTAATTTAGATACCTCCAAGTTGTTTGTGCAAGAGAATGCAAAGCAATTCATCCCATCAAAGAAAATAAGTGGAATATTAAACTTGGAAGCAGTACTAGCAGTCCATGGAAGATTTTTACCAGATATCATGCAACTGGGAGGGGGCTGTAACTTGTGAAAAAGTTGCTCAGATGGCTGTTGAAGCAAGCTAGCAGCATGGGAGAAGTTCTTGATCATGTCACGTGAGGGAAGTTTGTCAATGTTTTCACATCCTTCTGGCAAACCAGCCTCGAGTGATGGGAATTGAAATTTGTTGAATGACATGTCTTAGAAGCTGCTGACATGGAATTGAAGTTGTCAAAGTTCTGTTAGGCTTGATTTAGTCTTCAGCTATTTTTTTGCAAATTTCTGTTATGTAACGTGCAACAGATTTGGCTGCATTTTTTTTAATGTTTTTTCTGTTTTAAATAAGTTGTATAAATAAGTGCTTTGATAATCAATAAAATAATATTTTCAGAAGTCTTTAAAAAAAAATCACTAGACTCTGGTGAATCAACCAAGACGAAAAACATCGTAAGTTTCAAAGCTTTTGCAATATGTGAAATGAATGTAGAAGACTTTTGTTCTTAACCTAAAGCAGATCTCCAAGAAGCCTTTCAAAAGATCGGAATTGTTACTTTCGGTAGACATGATACCATTGAACGGTGAGCATATGCAGAAGGTGCATTAAAGATTCTCCACAGAACCCAGTTCCAATAAAAGGAACATTGGAACAAACTCAACTAGTTTTGGTAAAAGTTTAGCAGCCCTCTAGAGCCAAGTGTTTAGACATGGACATCCCTTGGATGTTCCACACTATTTTATGTTCTTTTTAGCTTATCAATAATTTTTCCAATTTAATTTATTGTATGATGCTGGGTGCAAATTTACAACAATATTGATGAACGAACTTGACCTATGGCAACATTTCATGCACAAAGCTACAGTTACAAACTTTACAACAAATGACCAGACCATCCTATTTGCAGTGGCAACCGTACAGATTTTTAACACTCGTACTAATTCAACATCAACTTCGCATCCCCACAGCTACCATTTTATGTCTGGTTGATCAATGTGATTATATTCCGTTTCATGCAACCTGCACATAGTTTTTACTTTCACCCACTCGCATGGCACTTGCATCCATTCCATTTACGCGTGTTGTGTCAAAGAAAAACATTGGTAGCTATCATATTTCACTTCTGATCTCTGCATTATTACATCTTAGAAGATTCAGATTCATAACCCCTTCAACATATTTCACTTCCGATGCCTGATTATTACTTCCTAAAAGATTCAGATTCATGACCCCCTCGAACTGAGTCCACATGATCAAGTCGAGCTGCTCTCCATGAGACTGAGTTGGCTGATTTAAGTAACAAGCCGAGTGATGAAGAGCATGTTGCTCTAACAATTGCTTCTGGTGACCGACTCATCTTCCCCACCAACATCCCAAATACCTAAATGAGGATAAGATCATTTGTAATATTTTTCTTCAGCTTTACCACCCAATTGAAAATGAAATTCGAAAATAACCTGTGTATAATAAAGAGCTAGAATGTGTTGATCATCTGAAAGAGAGAGAACGCTACAGGAAAAGTAAATTGCATTTGCCTGAATTATGGGCCACGGTGCTTCAAACGCCTGAAACATCAGAATCAAAACAAATGACAATTTGCAATATTTCACTATTACTACACTAGTTGATAGTCATGGATAAGGTGAAGTACAAGTCTATGAAACACTGTAATATGCTGCTTTATGAATTTTTAGCATTATGAATTTGCCCAATAGTTTATAAAACAAATATATTTTTAAGAATTCATTAGCTACGTGATGCAGGATGGGTTTCAAGCAAAACAGACTTGCTCTGAAAATTATCTAGCAATGAGCTAGATATGGTCCTAGAAACCTTTGGGAGATAAACAAATTTCAATTGAAGTTTAAAAACAATGAAATTTCTTTTATTGAATGAATGAGTTTAACTATAAATTACAACATATTTATAGAGTTACAAAAAGAATACAAAAATATATAAAAATATTTTTAAAAAATAATTGGTTGGTTTGGTAGCATGTGATAGCATGTAGTCAGGGTAGAGTTGCTTTGAATGGTTGGGTTGTATGTGGTTGGTTTGGTAGTATGTGGTAGCATACGACTGTGTAGAGTACAGGTGGTTAGGTTGCATGTGGCTAGTTTGGTAGCATGTGATAGTAGGGGTGGCTTTCCTACATCACTAGGTAAAGAGAAATAGATCAAGAATCAAGTTGTATGAAAAAATATTGAACGTAACAGAGTGAGAAGATAGAACCCTAAGTTCATTATAAGATTATAAATAGAGCAAAGCAGCAAAACATGATTAGGTATAAACCAAATGCAAAATGCATTGTAATCAAATAGCTATTGTATTAGACAATAACACTAGCCTATAAATATCTGGGTTTATTAGCAAAAATCCCTAACCTATATTGTTGATGCTATATAATTATAAACTCTTGAGGGAAGATGCTGCACGAATAGCCTTGCAATATCTCTTACTAAATCTTCATAGTCGCTTCTGAAATGTACAAACAATTTCCCATCACATGAACCACAAACAATGACACATTAAAATTCACTATCTTTGCCATTTTAGATATATAGTTGCATACCGATGGTCAGAATTAATACTATACAAGTTGAACAAGCCAATCGATCCTTCCATTTCCAGTAGCGGGGTAATTTGTCTAAGCGTACTCTATTCATAACAAAATTAACATATATTGAGTCAAAAAACATCCTAAAAGGTTGCTTCCAGATAAGTCAAAAGTCTAACAATCACTTACTCGACAAGCCTGACGAACACTGAGATCATAATCATAGAGGTGCAGGATGAGGCGTGGCAGCGCAGCGTGTATCTAGAAATAGTTACATTGGATTAGCTGACAGATTAAAATGAAGCGGAAAAATAAAGCTATGAAAAGCTGTATGACTCCAAATAAAAAACTTAAAACACAGGTCTAGTCACACACACAAAAATAGAAAGAACACTATCTCACACCACTTCCTAGCTATGATTGACATTATAATATTTTCAATAGTTTTATACATTTTATTGATCCTTTTTGATGATGTGAACCTCTTTGTGAGATGTTTTGACCATAATGCCACAATGAGCAACATATGTTCCTTTTTAAGCTAGAGCTACTTTTGCAATTAGGCATATTGTAGATGCTATTCTAAAGTTCCAAAGATTTTTATTCCAAATCACATTAAAAAATTGCAACTTAAAGTGAGAAATCATAAATCAAAGCATCATATCATAAGATACAAAGAAATTAAGAGAAAACAATATTTTATCACCGAAATCTTTCATTTCTCCACTCACGACCATGGGTAATTGAGTTCTAGTTATTGTAATTTGATCAGGCAACCTGGCGCGTGCAAGAACAGTTTTGACGCGGGCGGCATTTACTGGTGTGTTGAATATAGTAATAATAACACCGTGTTAAGCTAAGAGTCTGGCGACGTCTACTATGGGAAGCAAGTGGCCTTGAGCCATGAAAGGAAACAAGATAAAGTGAAGCTGGTTGGCTTCGGAACCCATGTCCAAATATGCATGTGATTTTTTTATTTTTTTTAATAGGAAACAAAGACAAACATGTATGTGAAGTTAGTTTGCTCTTCTCTCATTTATATATACCAAGTTGCAAAATTTCTAGAATGGCTCTCCCCGATGAAGTAAGACATTACGTTTACATGTTGTCTTTGTCCTGCAACAGTGCGGCTCAGAGCAGAGCTATAAACTTGTGGAAAATAAGTGGAAACATATTTGATTTATGCATAGTTGTTTCTGTCTCTTCCAGCCTGTATGTATTATCAAAGGTCGGCAAGCAAGTTAAGCGTGTGGATACAAGTAGGATACGAGAAAATGAGCTATTGGAAGGTACGGGACGGATCATACTAGAAAAGGGTTGGGATGAGTGGAGAACCTCAATTTCAATATGATTAACTCTAACAAATTGTTATAATAGTCGTCACTTCAACCCCATATAATTAATGAAATGCACGCGCTTGTTCTTTTCTGCTAACCAGTTTTATTTAAAGCTTACTTAGTGGCAATTTTTAGTACTTGCACAACTAGTTTCTCCTTCCAAAATTGGTCCCTGAATAGCGGCCATGTTATTAATGGCAGGCTAGCACAGATGCCTTAGAAGTTTGAATTCCGAACCACAAGCGTTAAGAAGCCTCCAAATACTGGGTGTGACGATATTAGTGTTGTACCATAAATTTTAAAAAATTAAAACAAAAGACAATGATTATTTAGCTCATTCTTTGTTAACAATCTTGAGGAATATTTGAATAATCCTCTTGTAAAATCAGATGAATGTTTAGTTCATCCCAGATATTCATCCTCTTCTAAAATGGGATGAATGTTTAGTATTCCTCTTATAAAATTGGATGATTTGTGCTCTGAAATCAAGTGAATGTTTAGTTCATCCTCTTCAAAAATCAGATGGTTCACTTTGTTCTAAAATCAGATGGTTCATTATCTTCTATAATCGGATGAATGTTTAGTTCATTCTCTTCGGAGATTGGATGATTCATCCTCTTTTAAAATAAAATAAGTGTTTAGATCACTCCTTTTGAAAACGTTTAGTTCGTGCTTTTTGAAAATCGAATGACTCATCATCTACTAAGATCGATGAATGTTCAGTTCGTCCTCTTCAAAAATCAAACGATTCGTCCTCTTCTACAATTAATTGAATGTTTAGCTCATCCTCTTTAGAAATGGAATGGTTCATCCTCTTTAAAGATTAGATAAAAGTCCAGGTCATCCTCTTCAAGCATCAGATTATTCATCCTCTTCTAACATCAGATGAATGTTTAGTTCATCCTCTTTGCAAATTAGAAGGTTCATCCTCTTCTAAAATCATATAAATGTTTAGTTCATATTCTTTGAAAATCAAACGATTCATTTTCTTCTAAAAATCGAATGAATGTTTAGTTTATCATCTTCAAAAAATCAAAGGATTTATCCTCTTTTAAAAGCGGATGAATGTCTAGTTTACCCTTATCAACAATGTCTAGTTCATCCTTTATGGAAATTGGAGGGTTAATTCGCTTCTAAAATCAAATTAATGTTTAGTTCACTCTTTTTGAAAATATTTGGTTCGTCCTCTTCGGAATCATCTATTTCTTAAATCGGATGGTTCATCTTCTTTGAAAATCGGACGAACCCTTCACTCAATCGATGGTTCATCCTCTTCAAAAATCAAGGGTTTACCCTCTTCTAAAATTGGATGGTTCATTCTATCTAAAATCAAGGGTTCATGCCCTTCTAATATCAAATGGTTCGTCCCCTTCTAACATTAGATGGTCAATCTCCTTCGAACAATCGAGGATTTATCCTTCTCTAAAATTTAATCTTCATCCTCTTCTAAAATCGGATAGTTCCTCCTCTTCCAAATCAAGGGTTTATCCTCTTCTAAAATCAGATGTTTCATCTTCTAAAATTGAGGGTTTATGTGGTTCCTATTCTAAACCAGAATATTGAGGATAATGTCTTACATTTGAGAAAGGATCGCAGTGGAATTGTGTTTCTTTCTCAAGTATGCATACCCACCGAACCTCATCAGTGAAGAGAAATGACTGCTTAATTTAGATGTTGCACTATCCTTACATTATGATTCAGCAAAGTGCAAGTAGAGACATCAATTCATACTCATTTCCAGCATTACATCAGCAAGTTAATGGCCCAAAAAAGGAAAGCCAAAAAGATATGAAAGGTATTTTACAAGTCTCTAGTGTTGACAGGCAGGGTTGATGGAAGACAATGTGGAATTAAACATAGTCCCTAATTCATGCCTTAATTCCAAATTGCTCTTGCTGTGGAAATGGAATCATGGGCAGTCTATTCTTGCATCTCTAATTCAAATTACTCTCCTCCTTGGCAGTTCATAAGTCAATGACTTCTTTTTTTTTTTTACAAAAGTCATATTAGGAATATAAATTTTATTATCACTCACACCATTTGAGACAGAAATGTAGTGGTGGATACTCTTGCAAGTGAAGAATCAACAGTTCCAATCTTTTCATTTTTTGGATAAATGGATCAGTTCAGAATACAATCAAGACTTATAGCGATAAAGCGTCACGGCACAGCTCAAACATCAACTTCCAGAAACGGGAGGAGACAACCCACAGAGAGGGAGATGAATACCCATAATTTTTTGGGTGCAGAACCCTCTGCCTCTTTAGCGGAGGGTGCACCAGACCACAACCCAATCTACATCAATACTTCTGATTATACTTAGAGGAATAGTTCACTTAAATGTATAAAAACTTAAAAAACAATACTCTTAGATTCTTGGGGAACTACAGATTAGATTTTGTTAAGCCTTGTTATTTCATAAACTTCCCTTGTTGGCCTTGGCATTTTACCTTTAAGAAGAAAACAAATAAAAAGTTTGTACTATGCTTGATAGACTCGCGACAAATTAACTAGAACAAAGTCACAAGCCTTCAAGGTTGCATCCGCAAAAGCAATACCAAATTCAACACATGCATAAACGGAAACAAAGCTAGATTCTTGGTAGAGACTGAAACAAATGATAAGACACAATCCAGTTTACATCTAATTGCACAGTATCATAGCATATAGTAGTGCTATAAGAAAGAAAACAGGATATGATATGAAGGGAACATATCTGTTGCATTTGTTAGGTTGGTCACCTCTCACCACCATATGCTTGTTGCATGATATCTTGCATTAAAAGTTCCAAATTCAAGTAAGAGGATCCACCTTTTTCTGTTGCTCTTTTTGCCATCTCTCCAAGCTCTCTGGCTCTTCGTCTTCTCTCGTCTCTTTCCTCTCCTTCATCCATGAGTTCGTGCACAGCCTTTTCGACGTCTTCCTTCTTCACCAACACCTCAATCTTCTCTTCCTTCATAAGAGTTAATGGAGTTTCCACTCCAGTCCTTACACCAGTTCTTAAAACTTGCACAATTAACTTCTCATTGCAGAACTGGTCTGCGAAAAGTGGCCATGTAATCATTGGCAAACCAGCAGATATCCCTTCCACTGAAGAATTCCAGCCACAATGTGTTAAGAAACCTCCAACTGAAGGGTGTGACAAGATTAGTACTTGAGGAGCCCAACCCCTGATCAATAGACCTCTCTCTTTGATCCTCTCATCAAAATTTTGTTCTAAGAGCCACTTTTCTAATTCCTCTGATTTGCTCCATCCCCTTATAGCCCAAATGAATGGTATTTTTGATGCTTCCAAGCCTAATCCAAGCTCTATCAGTTGTGAAGCTGTTAAGTTACAAAGACTTCCAAGGCAAACATAGAGTACAGAACCTGGTTGCCTTAAATCAAGCCACTTTAAGCATTCCAACTCATCAATTGATGACTTGTTACCTCTCTCAGCCTTATCTATGTTGTCTTTGTTGCACAGGGAGACAGGGCCAATACACCAGACCTTTCCATTTTTGACTTTCCTGTATTCCCTGATGTAACCAACCTCTAACTCTTCGAACGTATTTATAATAACCCCGTATGAAGCCTGGTCTGCTGCTACAAGTTTGTCACCGAAATCTTGCAATGGTCCGCTCAACATGGCCGTGGGTACTTGAGCTTTAGTTATTTCAATTTTATGAGGCAATCCAGGAACGATAAAGAATTCTGATTCAGAGGTAACATTGTCTTCAATTTTGGAGACTCGCAAATTATGCCAGCACAAGAGACAGAAGCAGGAAAATCCATGGAAAGCAATTCTTGGAACATTGAACTTGCGAGCGATGTCCAGGGTCCATGGAAAGGACATGTCAGAGATTATGCAGCTAGGAGGAGGTTTTATCTCTTCCAACGATTTTTCTGCCGGCTGTTGCAGTACAGGTAGTGCATTAATGAAGTTAACCGTCAAGTCCAACGAAGGAAGCAAGTCGAGATTCTCACAGCCATCTGGTACTCCTGCTTCTTGAAACGGAAACCGGAGTTCAGTTATTCGAACTTGTAGCCCTGAACTTACGGCGCGTGCAAGAACAGATTTGACGCGGGCTGCATTGACCGGTGTGGTGATTATAGTGATGATTGCACCGCGTTGAGCTAATAATCTAGCAATGTCTACCATCGGAACCAAGTGGCCTGGAGCCACAAAAGGAAACAAGATAAAGTGAAGCTGGTTGGCTCGGGAATTCATGTCTCAATGTGTGTGTGAAGTTTGTAGGCACTCCTCTCATTTATATGTACCAAGGTGCAAAGTATCTAGAATTGCTACTCCCCGATGACGTAAGACATTACGTTTACATGTTGGCTTTGGTCTGCAAGAGCAGACCGTAGCTCAGAGCAGAGCTACAAAGTTGTGGCTAATGTTTTTCCACTTGATTGACGCGTGCTTGTTTCTGTCTCTTGACTTCTCGCGTCGGTATATTGTTAGACTTGCAACTTAAGAGCGTGGATACAAGTCGAATAAGAGAAAATAAGGTATTGGAAGATAAGGAATGGATCACATTAGAATAGGGTTGTGATAACATCACTTTCAAAATGATTGATTGCTTCTGTTGCGTAGGATTTTTATAGCTGACATCACTTTCAAAATGATTGATTGCTTCAATTATATGTGACACATATTCCCATTAAAAGATAAAGTGATCATAATGCGTGATATGATATGTTTGGTTCTCACAAAAAAATAATATTTTGAAGTTGAAAATTATCATGTTTAACTCTGTGATAGATGGGACTTAAATTATGGAAGACACTTCCACTAGTCTATAGGAATTAGTCCCAGGAACTTAAAAAGTTGTTTCAGCCAATTAGAATGAGTTTGAAGTTGCTGTTGTGTCTCCAAGTCAAATAAATAATCAGAGTCCAGACTCAAGGAGCAACTTATACTACTGTTAAAGAGGCAACTCATGTGCCTATGTGCCACGATTCATGCATCTAAAGTCTAACCAAGCATATCCTATGTTTGGTTTTTCTCTTAGTAAAATATATTTATCCCAATTAAATAAGAAGAAAAAAAAGTTTTAACTTCACATTTTACTCGTCTTTTTTATTGATTCTAATGTTTTGTCTGGTCAATCACAAAGTGTCTCCATCATTGGAATACGAATCTAACTTTTAAAGCTTTTGGACTCTTCCTTTAAAGAACGAGATGTGATAAATATAATTTATATATATTTATTATCCTTAAATATAAATTTATTAATTTAATTTTATATTAAATTTATTTTAATTAATTATATTTTAATAAAACAAGAATAAAAGAAGATTTATATGTTTAATGAGAAAAAATTATAATTTTTATCAAGTTAAAATCTAAATCATTCATGGATTCAAGTTTTGTTAAATAATTAGGAAATTGATTGAGGTAAAAAAATAAGTCAATGAAGAAAAAAGTCAAATTTGGAACAAATTTTTAAGTTTTTTTTGGTGCTTAAAAAGGAAGCAAAGGAGAGAGCATTACCAGTCAACTTTAAAAACATAGGAAATAAATCAAGAAAAGAGGGGGACAGTTGCAAATTTGAGAGAGAAAAAAGAGCAGCTTTGGGGGACAAGAAGACAGCAGCTTTCGTGGAGAAGAAGACAAACAAGAGTGCAGTAGCAAGAAGACAAAACGCAGCAGTAGAATTGAAGCAAAACAGTGACAGTTTTGGAGCTGAAAGAAGAGGAGTTGCTGCAGCCTTTGAGACAGAAAAATTAAAGACAAAATAGCAGCCAAGTTCACAAAAAATAATGTCGGATTTTGATTTGTCTGTTCTTATTATCAATATGGTTGTTTAATTTTCTTTTATAAGATATAGGATGAAACTGTTATTAATTTTATAATGATTTTACGGTTTGAATATTATTCTCAACTTTGTTTCTAATATTTAATGATTCTTAGTTTCATTAATTAATAAAATAAAATTTGTTTCACTTTAAATATCAAGTATTTTTGATAGTTCCAAAATTATTTATTAATTTGACTTTGGATTAAGAAAAAAAGTTTAAATTTAAGATTTTTAATTATGTGTTTTTCAATATTGGATACACATAATATTTAAATCTTATAAATTTTAAGTCTTGAAGTAAGAATTACATAAGATTTATTTTAATTTTTTTTAAGCTTAAGTGACAAATTCTGATAAAATAACATATTGATTTCTAAGTTGTTTCTTTAATTTTTGAAAATAATATTTTGAATAGTAAAACATTACAAGTTGATAATGATGGATTCTGAACCTCAGATTTCTCGTTTATTACTTGAGTTTTGCAATTTAATCTTGTTTTGTTAATTTAGAATTTTATTTTCTTTAGTCTTAATTGATTCTCGAACATTGTTAACTAGATTGGAATTAAATTTAATTTAGATTTAGATTAATATTTTCTCAATCTCTATAGGATCGACCTCATATTTACATAATCTATTCTATATTAGATTCGTGCACTTGCAAGTACTAAAAATTGCATAATAAGATGCTTGGAGGGTTTTTATTATTATTATTATTATTATTATTTTAATGTTGAGATGCTTGGAGTTGGAGTGAAAAGGCTTCTCATATTTTTTTCTCGAGTTATCTAATCAACAACAGAACATAATTGTAAAGAAAAGGCTCATTGGCTTTGTTTATATTATTATATATATCATGTCCTTACAATTATGTTAATTTTGATTTTTACAGTTATGGTAATTTTGATTTTTGACATATCTGAAATGATGTTCCTAATACTATGCATTGAAGAGAAACTTTAGCCGTGAAATTATTTTTATATTGTTCGATTAATTTATGTATTCAAGCTCTCTTGATTCAAAAAAAAAAAAAAAAAAAAAATCCCTTTTGATTATGGAATGAAATTTAACTATTGGTATCTGATGCAGGACATTTGACAGTGTTTTGTCCACAATAACCACCCCTCCAAAAAAGAAAGCTAAATTTGAATATAATCAAGAGTGATCCAACTAAAATTTGTGCTGATTGACTAATAAGCCAAATCCCCAAGAGCGTCACTAGACTCTGGTGAATCGACCAAGACAAAAAACATTGTAAGTTTCAAAGCTTTTGCAATATGTGAAATGAATATAGAAGACTTTTGTTCTTAACCTAAAGCAGATCTCCAAGAAGGCTTTCAAAAGATCAGAATTGTTACTTTCGGTCGACACGATACCATTGGACGGTGAGCATATGCAGAAGGTGCATTAAAGATTCTCCACAGAACCCAGTTCCAATATAAGGAACATTGGAACAATCTCAACTAGTTTTGGTGAAAATTTAGCAGGCCCCTAGAGCCGAGTGTTCAGACATGGACATCCCTTGGATGTTCCACATCACTTTATGTTCTTTTTAGCTTATCAATAATTTCATAGTTTTTAGATAAGAAAAAATAATATTTTTCATTCCATTTTTTTTTTCAATCATACATTGTATGATGGCATGGTTACAACTTTTTTGGAGGGTCATACCTACTGCAACTACTACATCATTGTTTACTCAAAAATATTTTTACAAAAATAAGGATCATCATTCCCTTGTAACTAAACTTCCTTAAATTAAACAAAATGTCAGCAGAACCATTTCAACAAAAGAGAATCTAGAAAAATCTCACTTAACTAATACTCTTCCTTGAAATTTTTCTTGAAGACTCGCAGCTTAGTTCTCAAAACTTCAAACTTTCCCTCAAGTAGAGCCTTGGTCATTATATCCGCAATTTGTTCATCTGAGTTGCAATAAACAAGTGTAATTTCACCAACCTTTTCTGCTTGCCTAATAGCATGATATTTCACATTTATATGCTTGGTACGCCTAATGTTGCACTAGATTTTTGGCCATTGAAATTGCAGACTTGTCCACCATAATTGTAGTAGGTTCAACTTGCTTTTGCTCCAAATCATTTGAAATCTTCCTCAGCCATATAGCTTGATTTGTTGCAGTAGTTGTAGATATATATTCTGCCTTTGCAGAAGACTATGCCACCATTTCCTGTTTCCTTGAATTCCATGAAAATATGTTTGAACCAAGTGTAAAAACATATCCAGAAATGCTCTTCATGTCATCAACACTTCCAGCCCAGTCACTATCTGAATAACCCATCAAATTCCCTTGCTCTTGCCTTTTAAACCAAATGTCATAGTCTGATGTTCCCTTGATGTATCTTAGTGTTCTTTTTGCAACACCAAGATGAACTTGACTTGGATTATGCATAAACCTAGACAACAAGCTTGCTGTGAACATAAGATCAAGTCGTGTTGTTGTTAAAAATAACAAACTCCCTATTAAACTCCTGTAAACTACAGGATCAGCCTTGTCTCCTCCTTCATCTTTTGAAATCTTTTCATTGTGAACTAATGGTGTTGTTATGCTCATTTTCTCGACCTGGGTAAATGGGCCGGGAAGGCCCAATGGACATGAACAGAAATAAAAGCCCAGAAAGCCTAGGTTTCAGATCGCTACAGCGAGCTCCACCAACTCACCAGACCTTCCAGCTCGTGAGGTCGCTTAACATCGACACCTGTCCAGTTCGCAGGGTTCAACAATCAGGGAAGCTCGTGCCCAATGGTACCTTGTGCAGCAGGTCATCAGAACCACCAACTCCCCTGACTTCCCGCCGGAAGACATCTGTGCAATTTTCGAGGAGCACTTAATACCGCAGCCATGCATTTAATGAATAGAAGACCTCTCCTGGTGCAATAAATGCAGGCGTGTGCATGGAAAGGGTGATCATTACCTTCGCAATAAATGCAGCATGATGTATGTCAGGATTAGTTGAAAATAGTCATCATTTGTAACGTGTATTACACTCCTTTGTATTTTCTTTTGTATCTCTCCCCTCTCTATAAATAGGAGAGATTTTTACTGTATCAAGGAGAGATGGCATACTAGAACACCGTCACTCTGCCAGAATTGATTCAGAGTGACCCGTGGATGTAGGCGCAGTTGCCGAATCACGTAAAAATCTTGTGTTAGCATTCATTCTTTTCCCCCGTTTCTTCATTAATCACCCCATTAATCTCACCCAACTACCACGATCAACATTCCCTCACCTTAGTTATGCTATACCAACCTTAAACCTCATTCATTGCTCATTTACTACACGTCCATTGTCATAATCACCGTTTAATTACCTCGTTCGCAGTCTGGACCCCTGAATCTCTGGGTTGACCGTTTTCGAACGTCAACAAGTGTTGACACAATTTACACCTCTCCATCTTGAATTTTTTTAGGACATCCAATGCATATTTCCTTTGAGAAACGAAAATTCCACTATTTGATTTATGGATCTCCATTCCCAAAAAAATAGTTCATCTCACCCAAATAAGATATATCAAATCTGCTCTCCATTTCTTGCTTGAATTGACTTACCATAGCATCGTTACTTCCTGTCACCAACATATCATCAACATATAGTGAAACCATAAACACATCACCCTTTCAATTTTCTTCGCATATAATGTGGCCTTATTCTCACTTCTATTGAAGCCACAATGGATGAGATGTTCCTCAATCTTGTTATACTAGGCTCTAGAGGCCTGTTTTAACCCATATAAAGCCTTGTGTAGTTTGTAAACTTTACTCTCCATCCCTGCAACTTGGAAACCTTCAAGTTGATCAATAAAAATCTCTTCATACAGCATTCCATTCAAAAATGCAGACTTGACATCTAAATGATACACCTTTCATCTTAAGTGAGCTGCCAAGGCAATGGGAAGCCTTATTGTATCATGTCTTGCAATAGGAGAAAATTTATCTCCATAATCCACACCTGTAACTTGTACATATCCCTTCACCATCAACCTAGCTTTATATTTATGGACTGAACCATCTAGATTAAGTTTAGTCCTATAGACCCATTTAACCCCAATAACATTTCTGTTTTTAGGTCTGTCAACTAGCTCCCAAGTGCCATTTTTTCAATCATTCCAATCTCCTCCTTCATGGCTTGAATCCAAACTTCATGCTTTGATGCTTCTTGATAACTATTAGGCTCTGAGATTGCAAGATTACAGCCTTCATATATCTCAGAGAGAGCCTTTGTTTTTAGAACGGGTGAATCAAGTGAGGATTACCCATCTGAATTTTCATCTTCCTTTTGACTTGGAGAGCTAGATGATTGAGTTACATTTGAAGGCCATGAGTGCAACTCTTAAGAACTAGTATATTTTCTTTCAATTTTCTCCTTATCCTAATTCCAATAAGCATGTTCATCCAAAACTACATCTCTAATAATAGAAATGTTTTTTGTATGCAGATTATAGATTTGATAGCCTTTAGCTTGTGATGAATAGCCAATAAAGATTCCCAACTCACTTTTTTAATCCAATTTGCTCCTCTTTACTGAAAGAACATGAGAGTAAAAAATTGAACCAAAAATCTTCCAGTGCTTGGCAAAAGTTTTTACTCCACTTCATGCCTCAATTGGAGTTTTCCCATTAATAACTTTTGTTGGCAACCTGTTTAAAAGATAAACTATTGTGTATCCAGCGTCAGCCCAAAATCTTTGTGGCAACTTCTTCTACAATAGCAAACACCTAGCCATTTCAACCATTGTCCTGTTCTTTCTTTCAAAAACCTGATGAGTAGCTTACAGTGAGTGATCAATTCCAATATCTTCACAATAATTATTGAATTCTTTTGAATTGTATTTTTTACCATTATCAGACCTTAGAGCCTTTAGCTCATATCCACTCTGTCTTTCAACTAAAACTCCAAATTTTTTAAACACCATGAACACCTGTGACTTGCGACTCAAAAAATATACCCAAGGCCTCCTTGTAAAATTATCAATAAAGAGCACAAAATATTTATTTTGGCTCAATGATGGCATTTGCATAGGTCCACATACATCCATATGGACTAGTTCAAGTTTCTCTTTAGCTCTCCATGTAGCACTTGTAGGAAATGCTTGCCTATGTGCCTTTCCCATCTGACAAGATCCACACACTTCTTTATAGAGTATGAGATCTATGGTAAATCCCTTGTTAGACCCTTCTCATGCATAATCTTTAGAGTTGCATAGTTAAAATGTCCACATCTTTTGTGTCACAACCATGATTCTTCCTCACTAACATAATTAACACTATCAACAGCTAATTTCTAGTCTACAGGAAAGCTTTTTATCAACCATGTCCGCTTTGATAATCAAGTTGTCATCAAGATCAAACACACAACAATACTTCCCCTTAAATGATAAAGAATAACCTTTGGAGAGCATTTGACCTACACTTAATAGGTTATAAGCTAAACAAGGAATATATAGTACATCATGTATAAACTTTGTACCTTGTTTGGTTTGTACCACAATTGGCCTTTTTCCTTGTGCTTCAACTGTTTCACCATTTCCCAATCTAACTTTTGTCTTGATAGACTTGTCAAGGGTGCTGAACAAAAGCTCATTATTTGACATATGACACGTGCATCCACTATTTATGAACCAAGTAGTTCAGTCAGTAGTAGGTGCACTATGAGAAACCATAAACAAGTTGTCTTCCTTTTTCTATGATTCATCAGTGAAGTTTTCATGTTGAACAAGTTGTTGCTATGATTGGTTCTATTTTGCCCTACAATTCTTCTCAATATGGCCTAGCTTTTTGTAGAACCTACATTGAATAGGAGGTTTCCCTTTATACCAGTAGTCATTCTCCTTGTGATTTGTTCTTTGCCAAATGCTACAAGGTAGAAACTTGCCATTCTTTACCTGATCCTTCCCATACATTTGTGCTTTCCCTTTTGTTGCTTTGTCCCATTCACCTTTCTTGTTTTCTTTACCAGATTGCTTTGCTTTGTGTTTAGCTTGAAATGCACCTTCTGTCACTTCTTTATCTCTAATACTTGATCTTTGTTCTTGGGCTTACAATTTGCTGATTAATTCTGCCCCTGACATTGTTCTCAAGTCATAAGATTCTTCAATTACAGAGATCTTGGACTCAAACCTTGCAGGTAAGTTTATCATAATCTTCTCTACTACTTTAGAATCTGGAAATTGTTTACCAAACAGCCTTATTTTGTTCACAAGGTCCAAGAGCTTGGATGAATATTCCTTCATTGTTTCAGCTTTATTCATCTTTAACATCTCAAATTCTTTTTTGAGAGTTAAGAGTTTAACAATCTTCACTCTATCACTTCCTTCAAACTCCTCTTTTAGCTTCTCACATACTTCCTTAAGCGTCTAACAGGGCATTATCCTAGTGAAGATCACCTCTGAAAGTGCCAAATGAAGACAGGGTAAGTGCTCTTGGTTTATTAGCCTTCTGTTCTTCATGAGTCTTACTTTGTGCTATAGTTGGATCTGGTTCAAGAGGAGAAGGATCAGCACCAACTTCTACTGCTTCCTATAAATTGAGAGCCTTAAGATAAGTCTTCATCTTGATAACCCATATATGATAATTTTCCCCTGTGAACATAGGAGGACCTATACCCAAGAAGTTGTTTGAAGCCATTTCACTCTTTCTCACAATGTTTGATTACTCTCCTCGCAAACACTCAAGAAAGCTTTTCCTTACCCTTACAGATCCCTCAAGAAAAATGCTCTGATACCATTTGATAGTTTTTAGGTAAGAAAAATTAATTTTTTCCATTCCATTTTTTTTCAATCATACATTGCATATATAATGGCATGGTTATAGCTTTTTGGAGGGTTATACCAACTCCAACTACTACATCATCATTTACTTAAAATATTTTTACAAAAATAAGGATCACCATTCCCTTTTAACTAAACTTCCCTAAATTAAGCAAAATGTCAGCAGAACCATTTCAAAAAAAAGAGTCTCTAGAAAAATCTCACTTAACTAACATAATTTTTCCAATTTAATTTATTGTATGATGTTGGGTGCAAATTTACAACAATATTGATGAACGAACTTGTACAACTACTAATCACCGATGACCTATGGCAAGATTTCATGTACAAAGCTCCAGTACAAACTTTACAACAAATGACTAGACCATCCCATTTGCAGTGGCAACCATTCAGATTTTTAACACTCGGACTAATTCAACATCAACTTCGCATCCCCACAGCTACCATTTTATGTCTGGTTGATCAATGTGATTATATTCGTTTCATGCAACCTGCACATAGTTTTTACTTTTAACCACTCGCATGGCACTTGCATCCATTCCATTTACGCATGTTGTGTCAAAGAAAAACATCAGAAAACAGTGCGGTAGCTATCATATTTCACTTCTGATCTCTACACTATTACATCCTAGAAGATTTAGATTCATAACCCCTTCAACATATTTCACTTTCGATGCCAAATTACTACTTCCTAAAAGATTCAGATTCATGACCCCCTCGAACTGAGTCCACATGATCAAGTCGAGCTGCTCTCCATGAGACTGAGTTGGCTGATTTAAGCAACAAGCGGAGAGATGAAGAGCATGTTGCTCTAACAATTGCATATGTTGACCGACTCATCTTCCCCACCAACATCTCGAATAACTGAATAAAGATAAGATCATTTGTAATATTTTTCTTCAGCTTTACCACCCAAATGAAAATGTAACCTGTGTATAATATTGTCAAAATGCATCAACATACCATAAATATCATCACATCCATAAAATCATACTCTGTAAGAGAGAAAATCAGAACATATGTACTCAGTTTTTGCTAACTTACTAAAAGAGTTTCATTAGAGAAATATATATGATATTACAAAGAGATTTACAGCTATACAAAGTTGTTCATCACAGTACAAAACAACCATACCTGATGGCATGCTTAAACCATCACAAAATATTACCTCACCCCACTAATATTGATAAAAATTACAAGTAATCTAAATATAAAAGACTAAACACAGCTTGTTACATCAAAGACTAATTAAACACATTAAAAATGACAGCTAAACATGGATCATTTCTTTACAACCAAACCCAGAACCATGTGATAGAGAACCAAGCTACAACAGTATCTTACAACAAAAGTAAAATAGAACAACAACTTGTAACAGTTTTAGAGTCTTCAAAAAAAGTTTTAAACTTCAACACTCCTCCTTAAAATTTTTCTTGCAGACTCCAAGCTTTACCCTCAACGCATTAAACTGCCCAAGAGCAAGAACTTTAGTCAAAATGTCAACCATTTGCTCCTTGGATCTGTAGTGAACCAGCTGCACTTCACCATTTCTTTAAGCTTCTCAGATAGCATGATATTTGAGATTTATGTGCTTAGTTCTTCCATGTTGGACAGGATTCTTTGCTATAAAGATAGTTGAAACATTATCACACCTCAACACAATAGGTTCAGCTTGAATAAAACTCAAATCACCAAGAAATTTTCTGATCCAAAGTGCTTGATTAGTTGTTGCTGCAGTAGCTATATATTCTGTTTCTGCTATTGATTGTACTACTACTTCTTGCTTTCTGGAGTTCCAGGAGAAAGCTCTATTACCTAAAGAAAAAATATACCCGATTGTGCTCTTAGAATCATCAAGTGATCCTGCTCAATCATTGTCCACATAGTCAATCAAAGTTCCATCTTACTTTTCATATGAAATGTCATAATCTAAGGTTCCTCTCAAGTATCTCAAGATTCTTTTCCCAACACCAAAGTGAGTTAGGCTAGGAGAATGCATAAACCTTGAGAGGAGGCTAGAGGGAAACATTAAATCTGGTCTAGTTGTTGTCAGGTATAAAAGACTTCCAACTAGACTTCTAAAGTTTGACCTTGCTTCACCATCTGACTTGCTTAGCTTCACTTTACTGTAAGAGTCGTTGAAATTTTTTAGCACATTTATAGCATACTTTCTTTGAGATAGAAAGATGTCATCATCAAGTTGATGTACTTCCATGCCAAGGAAGTAACTCATTGACCCTAAGTTCGTCATTTCAAACTCCTTAAGTATACTTTCTTTAAATTTGACAATGTCATCACCATTATTGCTTGTAACTAGCAATTCATCAACGTACAAGGATACTATGATCCTACTTTCATCTCCATTCATTTTGACATACAATGTGGCCTCATTTTAGCTTTTTTTAAAGACATCTTGCAATAGATGAGCATCGATTTTTTTGTACCGGGCCCTAAAGGTTTGCTTCAAACCACATTAGGCTTTGTGAAGCCTATAAACATCA
Source organism: Litchi chinensis (assembly GCA_019925255.1). Classification (NCBI taxonomy): domain Eukaryota; kingdom Viridiplantae; phylum Streptophyta; class Magnoliopsida; order Sapindales; family Sapindaceae; genus Litchi; species Litchi chinensis. Next base: position 8,267,516 of record CM034475.1, on the reverse strand, counting down.
CTTTCATGCCTAGCAATCATATACCTTGGTGACTGTTCTACATAGATTTCTTCTTGCAAAATTCCATTGAGGAATGCTGACTTGACATCAAGATGATACAACTTCCATCCATTTTGAGCAGACAAGGCAGTAAGTAATCTAATTGTTTCATGTCTTGCCACAAGAGCAAAAGTGTCTTTAGAATCAACTCCTACCACTTGTGAGTACCTTTTCACCACTAGTCTTGCTTTGTACTTGTTCATAGAACCATAGAATTCAATTTGGTTCTAAAAATCCATTTAACACTAATAACTTTTCTGTTGCTTAGTCTATGAACCAACTACCATGTTTCATTCTTTCTAATTGTCTTCAACTCCTCCTGCATTGCAGCCTTCCATTCCTTCATTCTTGATGCTTCTTCAAAGCTAGAAGGTTCTTGCACTATAATATTACAATTTTCATAAATTTTTGTTAAAGATTTTGTTTTTAGAATAAGAGAATCGGATTTAGCCATGGAATTATAGTTAGCATCTTCATCTTCATCAGAATTTTGGCTACCATTTTCAGCTTGTGCAGCCCCCATTTCAAGCTGAATCTCTTTGTCATTTCTTTGCACTTTCTTGTTGTCCCAATCCTAATAAGCTTTTTCATTAAATTGCACATCTCTACTCACCAAAATCTTCTTGGATTCAACACCATACACCCTATATCCTTTTGAGTTTACTGCATATCCAATAAAGATCCCTAAAACAACCTTTTCATCAAGTTTTATTCTCCTCACATGAGCATAGCATATTGAACCAAAGATCTTGAGGTGCTGCATAGAAGGTTTTACACCAGCCCAGGCCTCTAAAGATGTCATACCTTGAACAGCTTTGGTGGCAAGTCTATTCAAGATGTACATTGATGTATAGACAGCTTCTACCCAAAAAAACTTGGATAATTTCTTCTCAACTATTAGGCTTCTAGCCATTTCCATTATTGTCCTATTCTTGCTCTCTAAAACTCCTTTTTGTTGTGGAGTATAAAAGACAATAAGCTGATGTTTGATTCTCATATCTTCACAGAAGGCATTGAACTTGTTAGAGGTGTATTCTTTGCCATCGTCTGATCTTAGTACTTTGAGCTTGCATCCACTTTCCATCTCAACCATGTTTTTGAACTTCTTGAACACATCAAAAGTTTGAGCTTTGTTTGCCAAGAAGTACACCTATGTCATCCTTGTAAGGTCATCAATAAACAACAAGAAGTATAGATTTTGATTCAAGGATGGTGTACTCATTTGACCACAAAGATCGGTGTGGACCAATTCTAATTTTTCCTTGGCTCTAGTTACATTTGCTGCTAGAAATGGTCTTCTATGCATTTTTCCACATTGACATGCATTGTACACTCCATCAATTCTACTTATTCTAGGCAAATCTTCCACCATATTGTGTATTTGTGCATAAACTAGAGCATTTACATTGAAGTGGCCTAACCTTTTATGCCATAAAATTGAGTCATCATTCTTTGACAATAGGGCAGCATGCTTAACTTCATTAAGGTTAAGAGGAAAGCTATTTCCTAGCATCCTAATTCTTGACACTTTTATGTCATTACAATCAACAATAACACAACAATCACCTTTAAAGGATAATGAATATCCTTTTCTTAAAAGCTTAGTCACACCCAATAAATTTTGATCCAAATCAGGTATAAATAATACATCATGAATGATTTTAGTACCTGAGTTTGTAAAAATTTGCACATCTCCTTTTCCTGCAGCTTACACCACATCACCATTGCCTAGCTTGACTTTTATTTTGACATTCTTGTTAAGAGAAGAGAAAAGGCTTTCATTCTTGGCCATGTGACTTGTACACCCACTATCCACATACCAAACTTCATTTCAAGCTACATTGCAAACATGAGTTACCATGAATAAATGATTTTATGAGTCTTGTTCATCAGCAAAGTTTGCTTGCTGTGTAAGTTGTTTTTGTTGCTGATTTTGTTTAGCTCTACAATAGCTTTCTTTATGACCCCATTTCTTTCAATAATTGCATTGAATCTATGGCTTCCCTTTGTACCAACAATCATTTACAAGACGATTGGTCCTCTTGCATGTAGAACAAGGTGGAAACTTGTTCTTTACGCCAATATTTCCAGAGCTACTATCCAGCTTTGTTTTCTCCTTTTTGTCATCATTTTTTGGACCAAAACCTTATTTCTTTTGACCCTTCTTGGAATGTTGATTCCTTTTATGATTGGTTTGGAAAGCACCCTCCATTTCTTCACTATTTCTTATAGCAAGTCTCTACTCTTAAGCTTGTAACTTGCTAACCATCTTAGAGATTGTCAATGATTTGAGGTCACAAGACTCTTCAATAGCTACCACTTTTGCTTCAAATTTATTTGGCAAATTGACCAGCATCTTCTCCACAACTTTGTAGTCAGTAGTAGCTTCACCATAGTCTCATTTGATTCATCAATTCTAACAACTTTGATGAATAATCTTTTACAATTTCTCCTTCCTTCATCTTTAACATTTCAAACTCCCTTTTGAGAGTTAGCAACTTGACTGATCGCACCCTCTCACTACCTTCAAATCTGTCTTTCAACTCATCTCATATCAATTTTGCAATGTCAAGATGCATGATGCTAGTGAAAACCAAATCTGATAAGGTTGCATGCAGACATGTGACAGGCTTATCCTTCTTCATGTTGCTTCATTTGAGCTATTATTGGGTTTGTTCTCAAAGGAGGAACTTGCTTGTCTTGCTCAACATATTCTCATAAGCCAAATGCTTTCAAATAGGACTTCATTTTGACAGTACATATTTGATAATTTTCACCAGTAAATTGTGGCACTTGCAAGTTGTCATTGCTTGAAGTTGTCATACCTTCACTCCTTTTGGTTTGTCTCTCACCCGCAAGTGTTTGGACCTCTCTAAACTTTCAAGGAACTCAAAAAATAACCTCACAGTCCTTTAAAGAAGACCGGTCGGATCCCACTTGTATTGTCAAAATGCATCAACATACCACAAACATCATCACATCTATGAAACCATACTCTGTAAGAGAGAAAACTAGAACATATGCACTCATTTTTTACTAACTTACTAAAAGAGTTTCATTAGAGAAATATATATGAGATTACAAAGAGGTTTACAGCTATACAAAGTTGTCCATCATAGTACAAAACAACCATACCTAATGGCATGCTTAAGTCATCACAAAATATTACCTAACCCCTCTAACATCGATAGAAATTACAAGTAATTTAAATATAAAAGACTAAACATAGCTTGTTACATCAAAGATGGACCATTTCTTACAACTAGACCCGGAACCATTTGATAGAAAACTAAGCTACAACAGTAGCTTACAACAAAAGTAAAACAGAACAACAACTTGCAACAACTTTAGAGTCTTCAAGAAAAGTTTTAAACTTAAACAATAATAAAGAGCTAGAATGTGTTGATCATCTGAAAGAGAGAGAACGCCACTAGAAAAGTAAATTGCATTTGCCTAAATTATGGGCTAAGGTGCTTCAAATGCCTAAAACGTCAAAATCAAAGCAAATGACAATTTGCAATATTTCACTATTACTACACTAGTTGATAGTCATGGATAAGGTGAAGTACAAGTCTATGAAACACTTTATGAATTTTTAGCATTATGAATTTACCCATTAGTTTATAAAACAAATATATTTTTAAGAATTCATTAACTAGGTGATGTGGGATAGTTTCTAGACAAAACAGACTTGCTCTGAAAATTATCTAGTAATGAGCTAGATATGGGTCTAGAAATCTTTGGGAGATAAACAAACTTCAAATTAAAGTTTAAAAACAATGAAATTTTTTTTATTGAATGAATGAGTTTAACTATGAATTACAACCTATTTATAGAGTTACAAAAAGAATATAAAAATATTAAACAAAAATAATTGGTTGGTTTGGCAGCATGTGATAGCATGTAGTCAGGGTAGAGTTGCATCGAATGGTTGGGTTGTATGTGGTTGGTTTGGTAGTATGTGGTAGCATACGACTGTGTAGAGTACAGGTGGTTAGGTTGCATGTGGCTAGTTTGGTAGCATGTGATAGTAGGGGTGGCTTTCCTACATCACTAGGTAAAGAGAAATAGATCAAGAATTAAGTTGTATAAAAAAATATTGAATGTAATAGAGTGAGAAGATAGGACCCTAAGTTCATTAGAAGATTATAAATAGAGCAAAGCAGCAAAACATGATAGGGTAACCAACCAAATGCAAAATGCATTGTAATCAAATAGCTATTGTATTAGACAATAACACTAGCCAATAAATATCTGGGTTTATTTGCAAAAATCCCTAACCTATATTGTTGATGCCATCTATTATCAACTCTCGAGGGAAGATGCTGCACGAATAGCCTTGCAATATCTCTTACAAAATCTTCATAGTCGCTTCTGAAATGTACAAACAATTTCCCATCACATGAACCACAAACGATGACACATTAAAATTCACTATCTTTGCCATTTTGGATATATAATTGCATACCGATGGTCAGAATTAATACTATGCAAGTTGATCAAGCCAATCGATCCTTCCATTTCCAGTAGTGGGGCAATTTGTCTAAGCGTACTCTATTCATAACAAAATTAACATATATTGAGTCAAAAAACATCCTAAAAGGTTGCTTCCAGATAAGTCAAAAAGTCTAACAATCACTTACTCGACAAGCCTGACGAACACTGAGATCATCATCATAGAGGTGCAGGATGAGGCGTGGCAGCGCAGCGTGTATCTAGAAATAGTTACATCGGATTAACTGCCAGATTAAAATGAAGTGGAAAAGAGAGAGAGAGAGAGAGAGAAGAAGAAGAAGAAGAAGAAGAAGAATCTGTAACAAATTTCCGGAGTACCATAACTAAAACAGTTTAAATCCTGAGCTCGTGAGCTACGGTGACATGCTACTAATAAACAAATATAGGGGGAAAAAGGCGCAGAAGTAAAATGAGTTGTGTTGAAATTACCTCTGTTATACGTCGAACATATTATTTTTACAATATCCAGAATTTGAAAACAGTTGTCTTACATAATTGATAAATGCAATCATAGATTCTAAATCCAAATTTAACAAAAAGGGGGGAAAAAAAGGAAAAAGAATAGTTAATTAATTCCCAGAGAAAGTATCAAAACATGTAAGGAACCTGCTCAAGAAATGCATCGCGTTGTGCCCCAACTCCATAGTTACATAGTGCTCTAAATGCTGCAAATGCATCTGCTCGCATCTTGACGTTGTTGCATATCTTTTCACAACAATAATCGCTTTAATCAAAGAATTAGCTTAATGAACGGCCATTATATCAAGATCGAAAGTACATTTGACAACCTTCTGTATCTGTACGCATGAATACACAATTAGCAGCTTTTGACTCAAGGAGAGGCTAAATAATTAGGTCCTAAGCGGCATGCATATCAAAAGCTAAGAGATGAAGCAATGATTTTCACAATGAATGGTTTCATTTGTCAATATTTGAATTCTACTGTGCTTTCATAAACAAATACAACAATGTTAACTCAGATGAAATTCACACTGATAGATCAACAATTACAATTAAAAATTCCAATTTTTTTCACATTATCATTGATATAGATCTGTTATTCAGGTTCTTTCATGCTTGCCCAGCACCAAGTTCTAGTTACAGCCTGCTTTTGTCTTGTTTATAGGAACCAAGAAAAAAAATAAATAAATAACAAGAAAACATGATTGCAGAAGTGAACAAGCAGTCCACCAGGACCATCAAGAAGAGCCTCCTATCGGAAAAATAAAGCTATAAAAAGCTGTATGACTCCAAATAAAAAACTTAAAACACAGGTCTAGTCACACACACAAAAATAAAAAGAACACTAACTCACACCACTTCCTGGCTATGATTGACATTATAAAATTTTCAATAGTTTTATACATTTTATTGATCCTTTTTGATGGTGTGAACCTCTCTGTGAGATGTTTTGACCATAATGCCACAATGAGCAACATATGTTCATTTTGAAGCTAGAGCTACTTTTGCAATTAGGCTTATTGTTGATGCTATTCTAAAGTTCCAAATACTTTTATTCCAAATCACATTAAAAAATTGCAACTTAAAGTGAGAAATCATAAATCAAAGGATCATATCATAAGATACAAAGAAATTAAGAGAAAACAATATTTTATCACTGAAATCTTTCATTTCTCCACTCATGACCATGGGTAATTGAGCTCTAGTTGTTGTAATTTGATCAGGCAATCCTGACGCGTGCAAAAACAGTTTTGACGCGGGCGGCATTTACTGGTGTGGTGAATATAGTAATAATAACACCGTGTTGAGCTAAGAGTCTGGCGACGTCTACCATGGGAAGCAAGTGGCCTTGAGCCATGAAAGGAAACAAGATAAAGTGAAGCTGGTTGGGGTTGGAACCCATGTCTAAATGTGCATGTGATTTTTTTTTTTTTTTTTTTTATAGGAAACAAAGACAAACAAGACAAACATGTATGTGAAGTTAGTTGGCTCTTCTCTCATTTATATATACGAAGTTGCAAAATTTCTAGAATGGCTCTCCCCGATGAAGTAAGACGTTACGTTTACATGTTGTCTTTGTCCTGGAACAGTGCGGCTCAGAGCAGAGCTATAAACTTGTGGAAAATATGTGGAAACATATTTGATTTATGCACAGTTGTTTCTGTCTCTTCCAGCCTGTATGTATTATCAAAGGTCAGCAAGCAAGTTAAGCGTGTGGATACAAGTAGGATAGGATAAAATGAGCTATTGGAAAGTACGGGACGGATCATACTAGAAAAGGGTTGGGATGAGTGGAGAACCTCAATTTCAATATGATTAACTCTAACAAATTGTTATAATCGTCATCACTTCAACCCCATATAATTAATGAAATGCACGCGCTTGTTCTTTTCTGCTAACCAGTTTTATTTAAAGCTTAGTTAGTGGCAATTTTTAGTACTTGCACAACTAGTTTCTCCTTCCAAAATTGGTCCCCGAATAGCGGCCATGTTATTAATGGCAGGCTGGCACAGATGCCTTCTAAGTTTGAATTCCAAACCACAAGCGTTAAGAAGCCTCCAAATACTGGGTGTGACAATATTAGTGCTGTACCATAAATTGAAAAAATTAAAACAAAAGACACAGATTATTTAGCTCTTTTTTTTTTAACAATCTTGAGGAACATTTGAATAATCTCTCGTAAAATCATATGAATGTTTAGTTCCTCATCTTCGAAAATTGGATATTCATCCTCTTCTAAAATTGGATGAATGTTTAGTTCATTCTCTTCGAAGATTAGATGATTCATCCTTTTTTAACATTAAAAAAAAAAAAAAAGTAACTCCTTTTGAAAATCCTTAGTTCGTGCTTTTTGAAAATCGAATGACTCATCATCTACTAAGATCAATAAATGTTTCGTTCGTCCTTTTCAAAAATCAGAGGATTCGTCCTCTTCTACAATTAATTGAATGTTTAGCTCATCCTCTTTAGAAATGGAAGGGTTCATCCTCTTTAAAAATTGGATAAAAGTCCAGGTCATCCTCTTCAAGCATCAGATTATTCATCCTCTTCTAACATCAGATTAATGTTAAGTTCATCCTCTTTGGAAATTAAAAGGTTCATCCTCTTCTAAAATCATAAAAATGTTTAGTTCATATTCTTTGAAACTCAAACGATTCATTTTCTTCTAAAAATTGAATGAATGTTTAGTTTATCATCTTCGAAAAATCAAAGGATTTATCCTCTTTTAAAATTGGATGAATGTCTAGTTTACCCTTGTCAACAATGTCTAGTTCATCCTTTATGGAAATTGGAGGGTTAATCCGCTTCTGAAATCAAATTAATATTTAGTTCACTCTTTTTGAAAATATCCGGTTCGTCCTCTTCCGAATCATCTACTTCTTAAATCGAACGGTTCATCTTTTTTGAAAATCGGATGAACCCTTCACTCAATCGATGGTTCATCCTCTTCAAAAATCAAGGGTTCACCCTCTTCTAAAATTGGATGGTTCATTCTATCTAAAATCAAGGGTCCATCCCCTTCTAAAATCGAATGGTTCGTCCCCTTCTAAAATTAGATGGTCAATGTCCTTCGAACAATCGAGGATTTATCCTTCTCTAAAATTTAATCTTCATCCTCTTCGAAAATTGGATAGTTCCTTCTCTTCTAAAACTAAGGGTTCATCCTCTTCTAAAATCAAATGTTTCATCTTCTAAAATTGAGGGTTTATGTGGTTCCTATTCTGAACTAGAATATTGAGGATAATGTCTTACATTTGAGAAAGGATCGCAGTGGAATTCTGTTTCTTTCTCAAGTATGCTTACCCACGGAACCTCATCAGTGAAGAGAAATGACTGCTTAATTTAGATGTTGCAGTATCGTTACATTATGATTCAGCAAAGTCCAAGTAGAGACATCAATTCATACTCATTTCCAGCATTACATCAGCAAGTTAATGGCCCAAAAAAGGAAAGCCAAAAAGATATGAAAGGTATTTTACAAGTCTCTAGTGCTGACAGGTTGATGGAAGAAAATGTGGAATTTAAACACACCCCCTAATTCATGCCTTAATTGCAAATTGCTCTTGTTCTGGAAATGGAATCATGGGCAGTATATTCTTGCATATCTCCTCCTTAGCAGTTCATAAGTCAATGACTTTTTTTTTTTTTACAAAAATCATATTAGGAATATAAATTTTATTATCATTCACATTATTCGAGACAGAAATGTAGTAGTGGATACTCTTGCAAGTGAGGAATCAACAGTTCTGATTTTTTTTTGGATAATTGGATCAGTTCATGATGCAATCGAGACCTGCAACAATGAGGCGATATGGCACTCTACCATCAACTTCCAAAAACGAGAGAAGACAACCCACAACGAGGGAGATGAATGCCCATAATTTTTTTGGTACAAAACCCTCCATCTCTTTAGCGGAGGGTGCACCAGACCACAACACAATCTACATCAATAGTTCTGATTATACTTAGAGGAATAGTTCACTTAAATGTATAAAAAATTTAAAAAACAATACTCCTAGATTCTTGGGGAACTACAGATTTTAGATTTTGTTAAGCCGTCCTTGTTATTTAATAAACTTCCCCTTGTTGGCCTTGGCGTTTTACTTATAAGAAGAAAACAAATAAAAAGTTTGTACTATGCTTGATAGACTCGCAACAAATTAACTAGAACAAAGTCAGAAGCCTTCAAGGTTGCATCCGCAAAAGCAATACCAAATTCAACACATGCATGAACGGAAAGCAAAGCAAGATTCCTCGTAGAGACTGAAACAAATGATAAGACACAATCCAGTTTACAACTAAGTGCACAGTATCATAGCATATAGTAGTGCGATGAGAAAGAAAACAGAATATGAAATGAAGGGAACACATCTGTAGCACTTGTAAGGTTGGTCACCTCTCACCACCATATGGTTGTTACATGATATCTTGCATTAAAAGTTCCAAATTCAAGTAAGAGGATCCACCATTTTCTGTTGCTCTTTTTGCCATCTCTCCAAGCTCTCTGGCTCTTCGTCTTCTCTCATCTCTTTCCTCTCCTTCATCCATGAGTTCATGCGCAGCCTTTTCGACGTCTTCCTTCTTCACCAACACCTCAATCTTCTCTTCCTTCATAAGAGTTAATGGAGTTTCCACTCCAATCCTTACACCAGTTCTTAAAACTTTCACAATTAACTTCTCATTGCAGAACTGGTCTCCGAAAAGTGGCCATGTAATCATTGGCAAACCAGCAGATATCCCTTCCACTGAAGAATTCCAGCCACAATGTGTTAAGAAACCTCCAACTGAAGGGTGTGACAAGATAAGTACTTGAGGAGCCCAACCCCTGATCAATAGGCCTCTCTCTTTGATCCTCTCATCAAAATTTTGTTCTAAGAGCCACTTTTCTAATTCCTCTGATTTGCTCCATTCCCTTATAGCCCAAATGAATGGTATCTTTGATGCTTCCAAGCCTAATCCAAGCTCTATCAGTTGTGGAGCTGTTAAGTTACAGAGACTTCCAAGACAAACATAGAGTACAGAACCTGGTTGCCTTAAATCAAGCCACTTTAAGCATTCCAACTCATCAATTGATGCCTTGTTACCTCTCTCAGCCTTATCTATGTTGTCTTTGTTGCACAGGGAGACAGGGCCGATACACCAGACCTTTCCATTTTTGACTTTCCTGTATTCCCTGATGTAACCAACCTCTAACTCTTCGAACGTATTTATAATAACCCCGTATGAAGCCTGGTCTGCTGCTACAAGTTTGTCAACGAAATCTTGCAATGCTCCGCTCAACATGGCCATAGGTACTTGAGCTTTAGTTATTTCAATTTTATGAGGCAATCCAGGAATGATAAAGAATTCTGATTCAGAGGTAACATTGTCATCAATTTTGGAGACGCGCAAATTATGCCAGCACAAGAGACAGAAGCAGGAAAATCCATGGAAAGCAATTCTTGGAACATTGAACTTGCGAGCGGTGTCCATGGTCCATGGAAAGGACATGTCAGAGATTATGCAGCTAGGAGGAGGTTTTATCTCTTCCAACGATTTTTCTGCTGGCTGTTGCAGCACAGGTAGTGCATTAATGAAGTTAGGCGTCAAGTCCAACGAAGGAAGCAAGTCGAAATTCTCACAGCCATCTGGTAATCCTGTTTCTTGATATGTGTCGACGTTGGATTTCAGTCGACGAGTAATCAATACCCAATTCCTGCAATCAATGTGAGAAAGCACAAATACCAAGAAAAGATACAGACAAATACCGAGAATCAAACGAGGAACACGGAGCTTTTACGTGGTTCGGCAATAATTGGCCTACGTCCACGACTGTCTGTCTCTTAAATTCTGCAGAGTGACAGTGTATTATTTATTATTCTCTGATCATGTTACAATGATCTTAATCCCTATTTATAGGAAAAGAGGTGTTACAATTCTGGTTGTAGCAAATCAGGAAAAGAATCCTGAATTAATTACATTTCCAATTAATCAGGAAAAATAAGGAAAAGAATTATAAATTAATTATACTTCCTAATGTGGCTGAATAATATCAGGAAACTACTTCCATTAAATTAGGGATGATGTTGATTCGGTTTAAATTTGAATAGACTTCCATATCTGATGAGGAAATCATGGTTTGATTGGGTAACTACCATATTCGGAGAGAGAATCATGGTTGAAATAGGCAACTGCCTGTTCTGGAAGACACTGTACTAATTACGCCTCTGAGCGAGCTGATTACTATAGCGGTCTGTGAGCTTGAGCTCACATAGCGAGCTACGCATGAGGCGAGCTGCGGTCTAACTGCGTTCACAGGTCTGTTGATGTCAGCTGAAGGATTCATCTGAGCGAGTTGAAGAGTTTGCTGGCCTTAGAATCGATACTGGGCCTCATCTGATGGATTTTGACTGGGCTTTGACCTTTATCGGGCCTTCTTATTGGGCCTGAATCGGGTTTTTACCAGCCCATTTAATGAGTCCAAAAAATACATATAACATTAGCCCCCCAACTCTCAATTCGCTTCTGCGAGCTGGGACTTTGAACTTGCTGGTAAAAGCTGACTTCTTTGGCACGCTACCCTTCATAACTGCTTCTGTGCACTTTCAAATTCCATATTTTCAGTTACGACACGTGGCGATCATGCAGGTGGTAACTGAAGCGACGTTTGCACGTCCTTTACACGCGTATTTAATGCGCACGTCTTTCAACTGACGACTGCATGATTTCCAAAGCCGTGCTTCTCGCTGCACCATCAGATTTATGACGGTTACACTTTTCAAAGATCTGACGGTTGGGATTCACGCTCGCTTGTCTATATAAACTGATGGAACCTCTTCCATTTTCTTCTTTCATCTGTCAATTTCTTTCAAAGCAATCAAGTGTTCAAGCAATCAGGATCTTCTGCCTTTTACGAAATCATCATCCTTACTCGTCGTTTTTCAATCTCATCAACGATTCAAGGTAAGGCATCTTTTTCTTCAAACTTTCTGTATTAGGTTTATTTTGTTTCACCACCATTGTTGTACCTGTAATGATGTTTTGTTATACCTTCACTATTCTGAGTCTTGAATTTATTGAACATGGCATTTCTTCTTCTGGTTCAATTTGGTTTTTTAACTTGTTCAGATGTCTTCAAGCGGAGCTCGCAAGGGAATTGTTCCAAGCAGTGAAGCTCGTGAGCATGATGCAGCTCGAACACATGCTATACAGGGAAGAGCAGCTCGGGATACGTTCGCTCGTCATCCTTCATCGTTAAAGCGTCCTGATGTGGAAGGACTTGTCGCTCAATTCCACATCCCTTTTGGTTGTCGTGCACTGTTACCTGGTTCACAGAATCATGCATGTTATCCACCCAGGGGATTCATCTCCGTTAGTGTTCAACATCTCGAGCAGGGGCTACGGTTCCCCATTCCACTATACTTGATCGCATTTCTCAACAAGGTCAAGCTCGCACCATTTCAGTTGACTCCAAACTCATATGCGCAGCTGACCTCGCTGGCCGTGGCCTTTCTCAGAAACGGCCTTCGTCCCCCTATACCAAAAATCATACAGCAGTTCTACTCCTTCAAGGCTCTGAGTGCAGCAGAAGGAAAGAAGCCGGATGGCATTTACTACCTCACAGCCCGTCCGTCGCAATACAAAGATCTTTTGCCCAAAGGAGAAGCGAAGGGCAAATCCAACGTCGGACCGTATAAGACGAGCTGGTTTTACGTCTCGTGCCCCTCTCTCGTAGATCTCCAAAATTTCAGCTTCTTCCTGAAACCAGGTATACATAAAGGAAAAAATAACGAGCTGAGTTTATTTTGTATCTTTATTATTACTTAAACATTTGCTGTGCAGCGCTGAAAATGGACGAGTCTTCTCTCAGCAGCGAGGAGGAACGAGCTCTTGACAAGCTCGCAATCTCAGAGGACGCAGGCATCAGCAGTAAATTTGACGATGTGGTCCTTAGAGCCTACGGCCTTGCTCCTCCTAAGGAATCTCTTCTTCTGCGATCCGAGGAAGACATAGGCAAGATGGGTGATAAACCCTAGACTTCCTTCAGTTTTTGAAGTTCCAGTTCGGGTTGGGGACACGTCTGCTTCCCGACCTCTGCCACCAGTCTCTTCACCATCAGCGGGTGCAACTCGCTCACCTTCTCCAGCTCGGAAGGCTTCTACTCAAGGTGCTTCTGCTCGCACCTCATCTAAGGCGAAATCGTCTTCAGCTCGCACCCCATCAAAGGGTGCATCTCGAAAAACTACTTCTCCAGCTCCTGCCTCAGCTCGGACAGGATCAGATCCAGCCCATATAGCCCCTACTGTGCAAGTTGATTCACCCTCTTCTCCACATTACACATCTACTCTAAGGGCCTCACTGCCATTTTCAGCTCGTGCTCCAACCCCCGTTCCTTCCTCTGGGCGAGTTCCAGCCAACAGGAAGAAACTTGCTCTTTTGAAATCTCCTCCTCCTGAACGACCTGCTACATCTCCCGCCTCCTCGACTCTTCCAGCAAAACGGCCTGCTGAGGCCTCAGCCACTCCAGCGGTCCCTTCAAAACGCTCTAAGCCATCTGCCGAGGACCATGCTCCTATGGTCGCTGCTTCCAGTGAAGTGTCTGCTGTTGCTGAGAAACAGGCCGCTGGTCCTTCAAGCGCTGCTCCCAGCGAAGTGCCTCTTGCAGCTGGTTCTTCAGGTCTTCAGCCGACTCTAGCTTCCAGTTCGCAGCCTGGAAAAGGAGATGCACCTCTCAAGGTCGCTTCACAGGCAACCCGAGATGGCCCCAGCGGGCATGTAACCAGGCGTACTGTTACTTCGCGACGCGGTACTTACTCAACCAATGTGCCCGATCTCCCAGAGCGTGAAAGAACCCCTTCCCCTACAAGACCAGAAACCGAGCTCGGGCCTGGGGGAAGATATTTGACTTCATTCATTGATAACTGGGCACCTATTATGTTTACTCATGCAAGAGTCTTGGAGAATCAATCCCTCCGAGGTGTGGAGCTGGATGAATTCGCAGCTCGTCATTCTATGCTGGTAAGTCATTTTTCTTTATCCTCTGGACTCTTTTTCTTCATCGCGTATTAACTTGCGAGATTTTCAGGCTGCCCTTGCTGCCATGAAGCAACGTAGGATGACCAAGATCAATGAAGATCGAATAGTGAAGCTGCAAAGCGAGCTGGAGATCACTAACGATGAGATAGCGTCCTTGGCTGGTCGATCCATAGAAAATTTTCAGACTCAGATGGCTGCGGCAAATGAGGCTAAACAGGCTGCCGAAAAAGCTCTGCTGGAAATTCAATAAGAGCGCGACATGCAAAGAGAAGTGCTGGAGCAGAATGACCAGCGGGTTGAGCTGGCCCAGAAAGCTACTGAAGATCTCAAGGCACAGTTAGCTGCAGCAAGAGAGGAGTTGAGGCAGTCCGAACAGCGAGCCGAACTGGCCGAGCAGCGAGCTACAACCGCAGAGGAAAAAATAGAAGTGCTCGATCGTCAAACTGAGGCTGCAGTGACACGAGCCGAGACTGCTGAAAAACGTACTGAAGAAGTGGAAGCCGCTGTCAAACGTGCTGAGGAAGCTGCAGCAAAACGAGCTCAAGAGGCTGAAACCACGGCTAAACGTACCGTAGAGGCAGAGCATCGAGCTGAGGTTCTTAGGCAGCAGGTGGCGGAGGCCATTCAGCAAGCCGAGGCTGAAAAGAAACGAGCAGAAGCCATTTAGAAAAATGCTGAAGACGTTAATCAGCTTGCAGATAATGCCTTCGAGGAGTTAACAGTCTTCAGAGAGCAGACTGCTCGAGAATTGGCAGTGCAGGTTGCAGATGCAAGGGACGAGGCTGAGGAAAGAACAGGTCGTGACTTTCTTTTCACGTTGTGGACGTCCCACCCGGAAATGGATTTTTCTATCTTTGGGGACATAGGACTTGAAACTGTTGAGGATTTTAAATCACGAGCTACCTCGTCCTCAACTCGTCCAATTCCTTCAGAGCAAGCTCTTGGCACGACCTCCCAAGCTGAGCCAGTTATCGACCCCGATGCCTCTGGAGTACCTCGTTCACATGAAGAACCTTCAACAGACCCAGGCCCTTCAGCTCAAGATTGAGAACTTGCTTTCTTTTACTTGTATTTTTTCTGCTTTTAACTTGTAAATAGCTCTCATACTTAATGAAATTTCTTTCATTATTTTTTCTGTGTTTGAATGCATTTAAGCTATTATGTATAACTTATTTCATGATCTTCATCTTTAGAGTTACCAAATTTCTTATGAGTTGATAGTCAATAAGCTCAAAATCTGATAATAATTAAAGCAATTACTTAATCCAACAATTAATAAAATTTTGTAAGTACAAGTAATTGGACTGTTAAAATGCTGACGAGCTATGCAGAGGCGCTTAGCCATCTGCTTTTTAGGCTCATTATTAACGAGCTATGCAATGACATTTAGTCACTTGCTTTTGAGGCTCTTTCATTTGTAGTGAGCTATGCAAGGGTCGTCACCTCGCCTGCTTTTTAGGCTCAATTGGCGAGCTATGCAAGGACATTTAGTCACTTGCTTTTTTGGCTCTTTATTTTTATAGCGAGCTATGCAGGGGTCGTCACCTCGCCTGCTTTTTAGGCTCTTTGGCGAGTTATGTAAGGACACTTAGTCACTTGCTTTTTTGGCTCTTTATTTTTATAGCGAGCTATGCAGGGGTCGTCACCTCGCCTGTTTTTTAGGTTCTTTGGCGAGCTATGCAAGGACACTTAGTCACTTGCTTTTTTGGCTCTTTATTTTTATAGCGAGCTATGCAGGGGTCGTCACCTCGCCTGCTTTTTAGGCTCTTTAGCGAGCTATGCAAGGACACTTAGTCACTTGCTTTTTTGGCTCTTTATTTTTAAAGCGAGCTATGCAGGGGTTGTCACCTCGCCTGCTTTTTAGGCTCTTTGGCGAGCTATTTAGCTCGGGGTCCGTTAGCCTTAGTGGAATGAATTGAGTCACAAGTTGGGGAAATGGAGCTTTCATTAATTAAAATGGTTTTGAATTACATTTTACAAAGAGTTTACTGATAATAAGGGCGGAGATGTTCGGCATTCCATGCTCGAGGAACCTCAGCTCCATTTTCATTGTTAGCTAAATGATAAGCCCCATTCCCCAAGCTTGCTGTGACAACATATGGTCCTTCCCAGTTCGGGCCTAAGGATCCATCACTTGGCTTGCGAGCCCCTGGCAGAATGAGACGTAAAACTAAGTCTCCAACATTAAATCTGCGAATCCGAGCATACTTGTTGTAGTACCTCGCTATTCTCTGCTGATAGACAGCTACCCTTAACCTGGCCGTTTCCCTGTGCTCTTCAAGCAGGTCCAGGTTTGTTGCAAGTAGCTGATCGTTGTCATTTGGATTGAAGGTTGCTCTTCTTTGCGAGGTAACTTCAAACTCAGTTGGGATCATAGCCTCGGATCCATACACCATTGAGAATGGGGTCTCGCCAGTGGAGCTGCGAGCTGTGGTTCTGTAAGACCACAATACTTTTTGAAGCTCGTCTACCCATGCTCCTTTCTTTGCTTCCAGTTTCATCTTCAGGGTCTGCTTGATGATCTTGTTCACTGCTTCAACTTGGCCATTGGCTTGTGGATGATCCACTGCCGAGAAGCTTTTAAGCCGGTGAAGCTCGCGGAATATGAGCAAACCTCTGACACTTGTCGCATTTCTTCACTAAATTTATGGCGTCCTGCCTCATGGTGGGCCAGTAGAAGCCTTGTCGAATTGCCTTCTGAGCTAGAGACAGCCTCCCAGCGTGGTTCCCGCAGTGGCCTTCATGTATTTGCCTCAGTACTGTTTCATATTCAGGGCCATCAATGCATCTTAGCAGTGGAGCTGAGAACCCCTTCTTGTACAGTGCATCATCATAGATGCAATATCTGGCTGCTCTAGCCCGCAGACGCCGGGTTTCCAGCTTGTCACTTGGCAGCTTTCCATCTTGCAAATAATTGAGAATCGAGCTCATCTAGGAGTTAGGCTGTACGGTTATTGCCATTGTCACATTCTTTTCCTCCGTACTTGGAGCTGGTAGAAACTCAACTGGGATCGCCCCAAGGAAATCTGCATCTCGTGTAGTTGCGAGGCGAGCTAGTGCATCAACATGCGAGTTCTGAGCTCGCGGGATCTGTTTCATCTCGTACTTCTGAAATGCACCTAGCAGCTCGTGAACTTTCTGGAGGTAGAGGGCCATTTTTGGTCCCCTGGCTTGATATTCCCCCAATATGTGGCCGACAACGAGCTGCGAATCACTGAAGACTTTCAAACGCTTAGCTCGCATCTCCTTAGCCAAACGCAGTCCCGCGAGCAGAGCTTCATACTCAGCCTCATTGTTTGTTGCCTGAAAGCCAAACCTTAGAGCACAAAGGATCTTATGGCCTTCAAGACTGATCAGTAGAATTCCAGCTCCAGCTCTCTGCTCGCTGGCTGATCCATCAACATAAAGCTCTCATGCTGGATCTTCAGAAGACTCAGCTTCATCATCCATAGGTCCCGTAAACTCCGCAATGAAGTCTACCAGAGCTTGGGCTTTGATAGTCGTCCTTGGCTTGAACTGAATATCGAACTGCGTGAGCTCCACTGCCCATTTCAACAAACGGCGTGTCAGCTTTCTGCAAGACTTGTTTCAACGGATATTGGGTGAGGACTTCAATTGTATGAGCTTGGAAATAAGGTCGCAGCTTCCTTGATGCAATCACAAGGCATTAAGCTAGTTTCTCCATCTGCGAATATCTGGTTTCAGCATCTTGTAACCGTTTGCTTACATAATATACCGGAAGCTGTGTCTTTTCTTCTTCCCTCACTAGTGCAGCACTCAGAGCTTACTTTGACACTCCCAAGTATAAGATCAACTTTTCATCTTCTTTGGGCTTTGAAAGAAGTGGAGCTCACCCCATATATTCCTTCAACTGCTGGAAGGCTATTTCACACTGCTCAGTCCACTCGAAGTTATTTGCTTTCTTCAGAATGTCAAAGAAGGGGACACACTTGTCTGTAGCTTTCGAAATGAACCTGCTCAATGCTGCGACCTGGCCATTAAGGCTCTGCACGTCTTTCACCCTGGTCGGCGATCTCATGTCGATCAATGCCTTAATCTTCTCAAGGTTTGCTTCAATTCCTCTACTGTTGACCATGAAGCCTAGAAACTTCCCAGAAGCTACTCCAAACGCACATTTGAGCGGATTCAATTTCATCTGGTAGCTCCTCAGAATCTGAAACATCTCTCCCAGGTCGCTAACATGGTCACCTATCTGCTTGGATTTTACTAGCATGTCATCGACATAGACCTCCATGGTCTTTCCGATCTGCTCCTCGAACATCATGTTCACCAAGCGTTGGTAGGTCGCTCCAGCATTTTTTAACCCGAATGGCATCACCTTGTAGCAATATAACCCCTGATCAGTCATGAATAAGGTGTGCTCTTCGTCTTCAGGTTTCATTGGGATCTGGTTATATCCTGAATATGCGTCTATGAAGCTCAGGAGCTCGTGGCTAGCAATAGCGTCCACGAGCTGGTCTATCCTTGGCAGGGGAAAACTGTCCTTCGGGCACGCTTTGTTCAGGTCAGTGAAGTCGATGCAAGTTCTCCACTTTCCATTCTTTTTTTTCACTAGCACAGGGTTGGCGACCCAGGTCGGGTAGTAAGCTTCTTTGATGAACTTGTTAACCAGCAACTTGTCTACTTCCTCTTTAAGTGCTAAGTAACGTTTCCCTGTCATTACCCTTCTCTTTTGGCGAACTGGCTTGAAGTGAAGATCAATGTTAAGCCTGTGAGACATCACTTTTGGATCTATTCCCACCATGTCCTTGTGATTCCATGCAAACACATCCAAGTTCGCCTTTAGGAAGTCAGCGAGCTGGGTTTTTAGTTCTGAAGCTAATTCTCTCCCCAGCTTCAAGCATCGCTCTGGATCAACCTCGCTGACTTGTACATCTTCTAATTCCTCAACTGGCCCTGTAGCTCGGTCTGCATCTACCTCGCGAGGATCCAGGTCGAGACTGACTCCTTTCTCAGTCATAGTTCGTGGCTCGCCCCCTAAGACCACGTTCACCTTCTTTCCTCTTACACCCATTTTGACAACATCTTCATAGCAGCGTCGAGCTAGGTGCTGCTCTCCTCGAATACATCTGATGTCATTAGGAGTTGGGAACTTAACTGTGAGAGTTCTGGTCGAAGTAACCACGTCCAACTCGTTCATGGTAGGTCTTCCGAGGACCACATTATATGCTGATGGGCAGTCAATTATCAAAAAGTCTGTCAGGGTTGTTGTCTGACGACCTGCCTCCCCAAGAGTCAATGGCAACTTAATCTGCCCCACTGGTACTACAGCATCTCCAGTGAATCCGAATAAAAGCTCTGGGGACGGTGCCATTTGTTCTGCTCGCAACCCCATCTGATCAAAACAACTCCGATACATCACGTTCACCGAGCTTCCAGTATCAATCATGATGCGTCTAACTTCCACATTGCTGATTTTAGCTCGCACGACCAGCGTATCGTTATGAGGCCAAATTACTCCTCTTGCATCTTCATCTGTAAATACAATCTCGTTCGAGGTCGGTTTTGCCCTTTTTGCAGGTCCTTCTGACCCATTGAGCTGAAAAGAATGATTCGCCTCTCGGACATATCTCTCATGCGATCTATTAGAGTCACCTGCGATATGGGGGCCACCATAAATGGTAAAAATGGTTCTTACCGCAGGTTCGTGATCTGGCTCGAAAACTCGTTGGGACTGATGCTGATGTGTTGGCTGTTGATGGTGAGGTCGTTGTTGTGGAGGTCGCGAGTCTACGGGTCTTGCTACATAGTCTCCCAGGCGACCTCGCCTGATCAATTTCTCAATAGCGTTCTTCAACGCCCAACAATCTGAAGTACTGTGCCCGACCTCATTATGATAGGTGCAGAACTTGTTTTGATCCCTTTGATGAACGGGAGCCCTTATAGGATTGGGCCTCCCAAAATCCTCCAACTGCTGGACCCTCTGAAGGAGCTCTTCTACCTGTGGATCTCGGAGCTCGTACCTCCTCCTGTGATCATGACTAGGGGCAGGGTGCTCTGGGTCATACCTTTCGTCTTCTTTGAACAGACCATCAGGCTGATAGGATCTTCCCTGTCTTTGTTCATCATCAAACCGCCGAGCTGCAACTCTGGCTCTATCGTGGCCAAACGCCTCCCGCCGGTTTCCATCCTGGCTCAACCTTACCACCAGGCTATTTAGGCACGCGACCTCCCTTTCTTCCCGAACAAGGTGTCTTCCAGCCCTAGAGCGCACATTGGAGGAACGAGCTGAACCTGTAGGTCGCGGGACTTCCCTTGCCAGCCTGTCAGGTATTTGCATTGCTTCATGTTACTGGGGAACATGCCTTGGTACCCAAACCTCAACCCTGGGCATGTTCTGTACCTGAGTTTGTACCAACATATTAACGGCCTCTGTGAGTTGTCTGACCGTATCCTCCAGCGCTTCTTGCCTCTGAATCAGCACATTCTGCCCTTCAACTAATGGGGCAATTGGAACTGTCTGACGGGGAGGCAAAGGAGGGATGCCTGTCGCGGCGCCAAGTGTCTGTCCACGGGACGTTCCTGCAACATGCATGGGTGCATCCTGCGTGGGCTGGACGTTCTGTTGGGACTGGTTCGTGTGACTCTCCGCCTAGTCATCATCTCCAAGGAACCTGTTTGATCTGGTCTTTTCCATATCGGAAATCGATGAGTTGAGATGAAAAAAATTACAGTTTGGGCCCTTCCTCTAGCGTCAAAATGTCGACGTTGGATTTCAGTCGACGAGTAATCAATACCCAATTCCTGCAATCAATGTGAGAAAGCACAAATACCAAGAAAAGATACAGACAAATACCGAGAATCAAACGAGGAACACGGAGCTTTTACGTGGTTTGGCAATAATTGGCCTACGTCCACGACTGTCTGTTTCTTAAATTCTGCAGAGTGACAGTGTATTATTTATTATTCTCTGATCATGTTACAATGATCTTAATCCCTATTTATAGGGAAAGAGGTGTTACAATTCTGGTTGTAGCAAATCAGAAAAGAATCCTGAATTAATTACATTCCCAATTAATCAGGAAAAATAAGGAAAAGAATTATAAATTAATTATACTTCCTAATGTGGCTGAATAATATCAGGAAACTGCTTCCATTAAATTAGGGATGATGTTGATTCGATTTGAATTTGAATAGACTTCCATATCTGATGAGGAAATCATGGTTTGATTGGGTAACTACGATATTCGGAGAGAGAATTATGGTTGAAATAGGCAACTGCCTGTTCTGGAAGACACTGTACTAATTACGCCTCTGAGCGAGCTGATTACTATGGCGGTCTGTGAGCTTGAGCTCGCATAGCGAGCTACGCATGAGGCGAGCTGCGGTCTGACTGCGTTCACAGGTCTGTTGATGTCAGCTAAAGGATTCATCTAAGCGAGCTGAAGAGTTTACTGGCCTTAGAATCGATACTGGACCTCATCTAATGGATTTTGACTGGGCTTTGACCTTTATCGGGCCTTTTTATTGGGCCTGAATTGGGCTTTTACCAGCCCATTTAATGAGTCCGAAAAATACATATAACAATATGGAAACCGAAGTTCAGTTACTCGAACTTGTAGCCCTAAACTTATGGCGCTTGCAAGAATAGTTTTGACGCGGGCTGCATTGACTGGTGTGGTGATTATAGTGATAATTGCACCGCGTTGAGCTAATAATCTAGCAATGTCTACCATGGGAAGCAAGTGGCCTGGAGCCATGAAAGGAAACAAGATGAAGTGAAGCTGGTTGGCTCTGGAACCCATGTCTCTATGTGTGTGAGAAGTTTGTAGGCACTCCTCTCAATTATACGTACCAAGGTGCAAAATTTCGAGAATGACACTCCCCGATGACGTAAGACATTACGTTTACACGTTGGCTTTTGGCCTGCAAGAGTGTAGCTCAGAGCAGAGCTAATGTTTTCCTTATGCATGCTAGTTTCTGTCTCTTGACTTCTCGCGTCGCTGTGTTGTTAGACTTGCAACTTAGGCGCGCGCGTGCATGCAAGTCGAATTAGAGAAAAAAAATAAGGAATGGATCACATTAGAAGGGGCTTGTGATGACTGGATGACATCGCTTTCAAAATAATTGATTGCTTCTGTTGCGTAGGATTTTTATAGCTAGGTCCATCACATCAATCAACTCAAAAGGAATTCTCATAATGTTCATTACTTCAAACCCATATCAATAATGAAATAAGTGCCCTTGTTCTTCTTTGCTCAGTTGATGGCTGTAATTTTTTCCAACTAATTAACGTCTTCAGAAAAACAATTTTAATATCTTGAACTTTTTGATTGTCTTCACTTTTACAAAAGAAAAGATACATGCCTCTTGTTAATAAGATCTTGATATATAAATATATAAATATGGTCATATTGGCTTTGTCCAAATGGCCACCAAATCCTTGATAAGAGGAGGATTAAATATTTTAGTATTGGTGTGCATATGAGACAAAAGACATAATAAGCTTAAAGATTTTTTGTTTAGATGCATACGAAATGCTTTTAATGATGGTATAGTATATTTTGATTGTGCTTTTAACCTTTCATTTAATTTAAATGATGAAAATATTAAGGATGCATTAGTCTTAAATCTTAAATCGAGTGGCTTTGATATGACCGCTGGGACAAGCTATCTAGCAGTGGTTGACAGAATATATTTAAAAACCATGCGTATAAAAGCCCAATACTCAATTTAAGATCTTTGATGAGAGACAAAAATGGGGGTAACGACTTAATTTAGCATAAATGACGCTAAATCAAGCATAGTTATCCCAAAACAAATAAAATGGGATGAAGTTCAGTTTCCCGAAAGCTGGATTCTTGATAATGTCATCCCTCCAGAACCAATTCCTTCTACTACTGTAGGAGAAATAAACGAACTGGATGATGGTTCGATTCAACTAATATTCAAACCAATAAAGCCTCAGATAAATTATAGATGGTCTACTTCCTCAATACCTTCTAATCTAATATTTAAGGGTACAATAAAAGACGAAACATGAGTGAGTAAGCAAGCCCATATATATTAAAAAAACTTGCTAAAAACAATAGACCAGATAGTCTGGCCTTTTCAGATATGGGTTATTCAAAGTTCAATGGCAGGGTAATTTCTGCTGAATATAAAGAAATCACCATTGACAAAGAAAAGCTAAAAAGAATATACAACTCTCTGGAAAATAAACAAATAAGAGAATGGTTTGAAACCGCCTTTACTGAAAAACAAAAAGGCTGGCCTCATAATAAATATAATTCATTCCTGATCAAAAGAAAATTAGATTTCTTTACATTTCTCAAAAAATATTTTAGGGTAAAGAAGTATTTCAATCTCGATTTTCCTGAAAGAAATCTTCAGAAATAGAATATCAATATATAACTTTCAGAACTTCAGAGGGAAATATTTGACGTTGATTGTCTTTCTCACTTTTCTTGTTAATTGGATTTCTAGTTTATGATTTTTTACTGGAGATATTAGATTTAGATATCCTTATCAGGGAAAGATATGTCTACTTATCTATATCCCTCTCTGCCACCTTAATAGGCCCCCTTGGCGCGCTAACTTTCTTCGCGAACCACCAAACAAAGAAAGAACTTAAGCTCTTCGAATTTTCTATTCTCTTAATCTTCATATAAATTGTGTATTACAAGGCCTTAAATATACCATGGCAGAATTAGTCTTGGTATATTTAATGGACTTGATTTCCTACTAAATCCAGATATTGTTCTGCAGGTCCCTTATAGAGAGTAAGCCTTTGCAGAAACAATGAACATTTGTGAAAAAACAACAAACAAAACAAAACTAATTAACTTACAATTTTTATTTTTTACATGCTTTTTTCCTTGAACAAAATTGATGACATTGAGCCAAGTAAGGTAGAACAAAGTCTTCAATCGTCTTTGACATATGAAAATGATCAATTTCTTTCTCAAGAAACAAATCTCCGGCTGATGGTTTGTTGGAGGACAAATTGTATTAACTTTTCTATGTTGAGGTAAGACGAACCTCCTTGCTCAATAGCACATTTTGCCATCTCCCCTAGCCCTCTTGCTCTCTGTCTTCTCTCTTCTCCTTCTTCCCCTTTATCCATTACCTTTTCTATGGCCTCTTTCACTTTATCTCTCTTCATCAGCAGCCCAAACTTGTCTTCCAATCCCCATGTCACAGCAGCCTCAACTCCAACACTTGCACCAATTCCAAGTACCTCCACAACGAACTTCTCATTAATAAATTGCTCTGCAAACAAAGGGCATGTTATCATTGGCACACCAGCACACACTCCTTCTAATGTTGAATTCCAACCACAGTGTGTCAAGAACCCTCCAACTGATGGATGGGACAAGATCAAAACTTGAGGGGCCCAACCGCGAAATACAAGTCCTCTTCCTTCAATCCTCTCTTCAAATCCTTGTTGCAGGATCCACCTCTCCAATCCATCCGACTTCTCTCCTCCTCTTATAACCCAAAGGAATGGTTTGTTTGATGCCTCTAGGCCAAGTCCAAGCTCTACAAGTTGACAAGTAGTAAGGCCACATATGCTGCCAAGACATGCATATATCACAGAGCCAGGCTCCCATGAATCAAGCCACTTCAAGCACATTTCCTCATCCACAGAGGCCTTTTCACCTCTCTC
This sequence comes from Litchi chinensis, assembly GCA_019925255.1. Lineage (NCBI taxonomy): Eukaryota > Viridiplantae > Streptophyta > Magnoliopsida > Sapindales > Sapindaceae > Litchi > Litchi chinensis. The sequence continues at coordinate 8,242,855 of CM034475.1, read as the reverse complement.
AGCTTTATCTAACTTCAACTTGTTGCAAGCCGAAACCGGGCCGATACACCAAATATTATTACCTTTAACCTTTTGATATTCTTTGACATATTCTGTTTCCAACTCTTCGAAAGTATTAACCACAATTGCTTCTGCTTCATGTTCAACTAATCTGATACTATCGCGTACTTTCTTCAAGTGATCTTGTGAACTAGCATTGAGAGTTTCAGGTAACTTTGATTTAGTTAACTCAACTCTATGAGCCAAGCCAGGCACCACAAAGGGCTCAAACTTGGAAACATTTTCATGTACTTTAGATACCTCCAAGTTGTGTGTACAAGAGAATGCAAAGCAACTCATCCCATCAAAGAAAATGAGTGGAATATCAAATTTGGAAGCAGTGTTAGCAGTCCATGGGAGATTTTTACCAGATATTATGCAACTGGGAGGTGGCTGTAACTTGTCAAAAAGTTGCTCAAAAGGCTGTTGAAGCAAGCTAGCAGCATGAAAGAAGTTCTTGATCAAGTCACGTGAGGGAAGTTTGTCAATGTTTTCACATCCTTCTGGCAAACCAGCCTCCAGTGATGGGAATTGAAGTTGGAGAAGTTGGATTGAGAGACCAGAGTCAGCAGCACGTTTGATGGTGGAACTAAATCGAATGGCGTTGAGGGGCGTGGTCACAATGCTAACCATCACTCCATGTTGTGCCAATATCCTACCCATGTCAACCATTGGAATAAGGTGGCCTGGTGACATTAGAGGTACCAAAACAAAATGAAGTTGCTGATGATAGACTTGTGAAGCCATGGCAATCGGGTTCAACCAAAGATTGGTGCTTTCTTAATGACTTTAATAAGAAAATCTCAACCTTTATATATATATATATATATATATATATATATATCATACTTGACAGTTGGACAACTTAGGAGTATACTAATTTATTGAGATTTAAAATTTACAAAATACATGTTGGCTTAAGTTCTCATGCCACGCATAAAAAATAGAAATCATTTAACAATGCAGTTCACCTGAGGGGAGAAGCTTATCTGCAGAAAAGATTACTGTGTACATGCTGCTACTCCCTTTAGTTGACATCATAATTCAATTATACGTGACACATATTCCCATTAAAAGAATAAAGTGATCATAATGCGTGATATGATATGTTTGGTTCTCACCAAAAAATAATCTTTTGAAGTTGAAAATTTTCTTGTTTAACTCTGTGATAGATGGGACTTAAATTATTGAAGATACTTCCACTAGTCTATAGGAATTAGTCCCAGGAACTTAAAAAGTTGTTTCAGCCAATTAGAATGAGTTTGAAGTTGCTGTTGTGTGTCCAAGTCAAATGAATAATCAGAGTCCAGACTCAAGAAGCAACTTATACTACTGTTAAAGAGGCAACTCATGTGCCTATGTGCCACGATTCATGCATCTAAATTCTATCCAAGCTTGTCCTATGTTTGGTTTTTCTTTTAGTAAAATATATTTATCCCAGTTAAATAAGAAGAAAAAAAAGTTTTAACTTCACATTTTACTCGTCTTTTTTATTGATTCTAATGTTTTATCTGGTCAACCACGAAGTGTCTCCACCAGTGGAATACGAATCTAACTTTTATAGTTTTTGGGCTTTTTCTTTAAAAGCTTTTGGGCTTTTCCTTTAAAAGACGAGATACTTGAAGGATTATTATTATTATTATTATTATTATTATTATTATTATTTATGTTGAGATGCTTGGAGTAGGAGTAAAAAGGCTTTTCATATTTTTTTCTCGAGTTATCTAATCAACAGAAAATATTTGTAAAGAAATGGCTCATTGGCTTTGTTTGTATTATTATATACATGTCATGTCCTTACAATTATTGTTCTTTCTTTTGGTTTTGACAGTCTGGTAATTTTGATTTCTTACATACCTGAAATGATGTTCCTAATACCATGCAATGAGGAGAAACTTCAGCCGCGAAATTATTTTTATGTTGTTCTATTAATTTATGTATTCAAGCTCTCTTGATTCAAAAAAAAAAAATTCCCACTTGATTATGGAATAAAATTTAACTATTGATATCTTGGTATCTGATGCAGGACATTTGACAGTGTTTTGTCCACAAATAACCACCCCTCCAAATGAGAAAGCTAAATTTGAATATAATCAAAAGTGATCCAACTAAAATTTGTGCTGATTGACTAATAAGCCAAATCCCGAAGAGCATCACTAGGCTGTTGTGCATCGACCAAGACGAAAAATATTGTAAGTTTCGAAGCTTTTGCAATATGTGAAATGAATATAGAAGACTTTTGTTCTTAACCTAAAGCAGATCTCCAAGAAGCCTTTCAAAAGATTGCAATTGTTACTTTCTATTGACACGATACCATTGGACGGTGAGCACATGCAGAAGGTGAATTAAAGATTCTCCACAGAACCCAGTTCCAATATAAGGAACATTGGAACAATCTCAACTAGCTTTGGTGAAAATTTAGCAGTCCTCTAGAGCCGAGTGTTAAGACATGGACATCCCTTGGATGTTCCACACTATTTTATGTTCTTTTTAGCTTATCAATAATTTTTCCAATTTAATTTATTGTACGATGTTGGGTGCAAATTTACAACAACATTGATGAACGAACTTGTACAACTACTAAATCACCGATGACCTATGGCAACATTTCATGTGCAAAGCTACAGTTACACACTTTACAACAAATGACCAGACCATCCCATTTGCAGTGGCAACCGTATAGATTTTTAACACTCATACTAATTCAACAACTTCACATCCCCACAGCTACCATTTTATGACAGGTTGATCAATGTAATTATATACCGTTTCATGCAACCTGCACATAGTTTTTACTTTCACCAACTCGCATGGCACTTGCATCCATTCCATTTACGCGTGGTGTCAAAGAAAAACATCAGTAGCTATCATATTTCACTTCTGATCTCTGCATTATTACATCTTAGAAGATTCAGATTCATAACCCCTTCAACATATTTCACTTCCGATGCCTGATTATTACTTCCTAAAAGATTCAGATTCATGACCCCCTCGAACTGAGTCCACATGATCAAGTCGAGCTGCTCTCCATGAGACTGAGTTGGCTGATTTAAGTAACAAGCCGAGTGATGAAGAGCATGTTGCTCTAACAATTGCTTCTGGTGACCGACTCATCTTCCCCACCAACATCCCAAATACCTAAATGAGGATAAGATCATTTGTAATATTTTTCTTCAGCTTTACCACCCAATTGAAAATGAAATTCGAAAATAACCTGTGTATAATAAAGAGCTAGAATGTGTTGATCATCTGAAAGAGAGAGAACGCTACAGGAAAAGTAAATTGCATTTGCCTGAATTATGGGCCACGGTGCTTCAAACGCCTGAAACATCAGAATCAAAGCAAATGACAATTTGCAATATTTCACTATTACTACACTAGTTGATAGTCATGGATAAGGTGAAGTACAAGTGAAGTACAAGTCTATGAAACACTGTAATATGCTGCTTTATGAATTTTTAGCATTATGAATTATACCCAGTTGTTTATAAGACAAATATATTTTTAAGAATTCATTAACTAGGTAAAGAGAAATAGATCAAGAATCAAGTTGTTTGAAAAAATATTGAATGTAACAGAGTGAGAAGATAGGTCCCTAAGTTCATGAGAAGATTATAAATAGAACAAAGCAGCAAACCATGATTAGGTAGCCAACCAAATGCATAATGAATTGTAATCAAATAGCTATTGTATTAGACAATAACACTAGCCAATAAATATCTGGGTTTACTAGCAAAAATCCCTAACCTGTATTGTTGATGCCATATAATTATCAACTCTTGAGGGAAGATGCTGCACGAATTGCCTTGCAATATCTCTTACAAAATCTTCATAGTCGCTTCTGAAATATACTAACAATTTCCCATCACAGGAACCACAAACGATGACACATTAAAATTCACTATCTTTGCCATTTTAGATACTGAATTACATACCGATGGTCAGAATTAATACTATGCAAGTTGAACAAGCCAATCGATCCTTCCATTTCCAGTAGTGGGGCAATTTGTCTAAGTGTACTCTATTCATAACAAAATTAACATATATTGAGTCAAAAAGGTTGCTTCCAGATAAGTCAAAAAGTCTAACAATCACTTACTCGACAAGCCTGACGAACACTGTGATCATCATCATAGAGGTGCAGGATGAGGCGTGGTAGTGAAGCATGTATCTAGAAATAGTTACATTGGATTAGCTGACAGATTAAAATGAAGAGGGGAAAAAAAAAAAGAGAGACAGAGACAGAGAGAAGAAGAATCTCTAACAAATTTCCAGAGTACCATAATTAAAACAGTTTAAATTCTGAGCTTGTGAGCTACAGTGACATGCTACTAATAAACAAATATAGGGGAAAAAGGTGCAGAAGTATAATGAGTTGTGTTGAAATTAGCTCTGTTATAAGTCGAACATATTATTTTTACAATATCCAAAATTTGAAAACAGTTGTCTTACATAATTGATAAACGCAATCATAGATTCTAAATCCAAATTAAACAAAAAGGAGGGAAAAGTAGAATTAGGTAACTGATTCCCAGAGAAAGGATCAAAACATGTAACGAACCTGCTCAAGAAATGCATCGCGTTGTGCCCCAACTCCATAGTTACTTAGTGCTCCAAATGCTGAAAATGCATCTGCTCGCATCTTGACGTTGTTGCATATCTTTTCACAACAATAATTGCATTAATCAAAGAATTAGCTCAATCAATGGCCATTATATCAAGATCAAAAGAACATTTAATTTTAACAACCTCCTGTATCTGTATGCATGAATACACAATTAGCAGCTTTTGACTCAAGGAGAGGTAAAATATTAGGTCATAAGCAGCATGCATATCAAAAGCTAAGAGATGAAGCAATGATTTTCACAAGGAATGGTTTCATTTGTCAATATTTGAATTCTACTATGCTTTCATAAACGAATACAACAATGTTAACTCAAATGAAATTCACACCGATAGATCAACAATTACAACTAAAAATTCCAATTTTTTCACATTATCATTGATAGAGATCTGTTATTCAGGTTCTTTCATGCTTGCTCAACACCAAGTTCTAGTTACAGTTTGCTTTTGTCTTCTTTATAGGAACCAAGAAAAATAAATAAATAAATAACAAGAAAACAGATTGCATAAGTGAACAAGCAGTCCACCAGGACAATCATGAAGAACCACTATGGGAAAAATAAAGCTATAAAAAGCTGTAAACAACAGCAAAAACAACAAAAACCCTTAAAACACAGGTCTAGCCACACACACACACACACACAAAATATAAAATAAAATAAAATAAAAAGAAACACTATCTCACACCACTTCCTAGCTATGATCGACATTATAAAATTTTCAATAGTTTTATACATTTTATTGATCCTTTTTTATGACGCGAACCTCTCCGTGAGATGTTTTGACCATAATGCCACAAAGAGCAACATATGTTCATTTTGAAGTTAGAGCGACTTTTGCAATTAGGCATATTGTAGATGCTATTCTAAAGTTCCAAAGATTTTTATTCCAAATCACATTAATAAATTGCAACTTAAGTGAGAAATTGTAAATCAAAGGATCATATCATAATATGCAAAGAAATTAAGAGAAAATGATATTTATCACTACCAATGGTTTTTCTAGGCAAAGCAAAACAGCATGATAAATTTGAAAATTTTCAAATTTAGAGACGTGTTACTAATATGCTAATGAAGATGACACGGTATCAATTTTTTTCCCAAACTACATTTAACAAGATAATTTATCATTCAATTGCATGCAGCTCAGGAGCAAATTAATTAATAATTCATGATATAGTGACAACAATGCAAAACAAAGATCATGTAAATAAATTTAGCAAAGATTATTTAAGCAAATGAACGCACTTGAAGATTGCGAAGCCGTGCAGAAAGATTCAGCAAAATTGGTTCAACGGCATCATTTGGAGATGACTTGAGGATCTAATTTTAATGGAAACAAAATCCATGTCAAACAAATGAATTCAAATATGACACAATAAGAACTGTGAACAAATTAATAGTAAAAAAAGACAAAAACAGACACAAACACATTTACATGCACACACACAAAGTAGAAGAGAGAGAAGCAGGGCGAATCACCATCAACAAGCATGACACTGCAGTTAATTGCACCGACTCATCAGAATCATCAAGCAATGCCAATATCACACCCAGAACTTGAGTTGTGTACTGATAAATATGAATAGATGGTATCTGCAAAAGCAAACTCCGTAAATAATTTTTCAGAAGGTGTAAATGAAGTAAAGCAGTGTAGAGACATACACCCATGCTAATCTTTATAATTGAAAGTATATTATAAGTAACTTCAATACTGAATCCAACAATAAATTTATCTAGAAGTAGAGGTTTCCATGTGTCTATCTAATAATATGAGTGTCCACATGCATATTTATATATAACAGAATATTTCAAGAGAAACTCTCTGCTAACTATTTAGTCTATTTATTAGAAGTGAAAGAGAAGGTTAAAGAACTGCACACTGAAGATTCAGCACTATTATTCATTATTGATAGAAACCATTTCAAAGAGGGCATCATTATTCATTTGTGATAGAAACTATTTCAAAGAAGACAGCATAAATCAAGATATCGTACCTGCACTAGTCCTTTTAAACAAAGGCTTCTAACAATCGAAGACTCATCTGATACATGTCGGCACAAAGCTTCAACCATCTGCTCCAACAGCGAAGTCAACCCACCACTGGACCATTAAAAAATAATAGCAAATAAATACTTAAATAAGAAAATAAATCCAAGAAATAAAGTTTTTAGCTGAGAAAAATAAGCATTGGTGCTATTTTCACCAGCGATCAAATGAGTGACAAGTGATAACGAGTAAACTTCACATATTAACGCAAAATTTGACCTGAACTGCTATTTCAAAATACAACTGGCTGTTTTAAAGGGTCAGAAAGACACAAAAGCCATGTTTACTATTAAAGAAATAAATGCACATCCAAACAAGAAAGTCAATAAGCTCAATAATTGACTCTGGTGAACTTCAATGCAAGTGTTTTATGATGTATTTATCCACCTTTATGATTTTTTTAAGATAAAAAAACCATATAGGAATTGTTAAAGCACTCATACAGGGAAACATTTCTTCCAATAATTCTGGAAGGAAAAGCTTCAGTAGAGACTACTAAAAGGAGAAAAAAGAAAAGAAAGTGAATGACAAGCGTACAAGGATAAAATTTCAAGTTCAACGGTATTGAGCATTGCAGTGTGGAAAACTTTACAGTTGAAATTCCACTAAAAAAAAAAATCTAAGAGCAAAGAAGGTGAATGATAAGTTAAGTTTACATGGATAAAATTTCAAGGGTATTGAGAATCGCAGAATGGAAAAGTTTGAAAATCCATCTGCAAATATTAAAAAAAAAAAAAAAATCTAAGAGAAAGGATAAGCATCAGATACAATTTAAGGACCTGAGTATTTGAAGTTCTAGCGATTGTAGTAGTTGGTCAATTTTAGTGATGTTAGAGGCTTAAATTCAGACTCTGCAAAATCAACTGGAATCGTTAAAAAATGCAAGAGAAAAAGTTATTTCCATTTCAGATAGAACATTTTTCTACTATTAAGTAGTTTGGAGAATTAATTTTGAAAATCTAGAGTAATCAAGATTCATTCTAGGCTGTCAAAATTGTGGATAAATATATAATTAAATGCATGCACATTGTAACTTTTAAGATACCAATGAAATATAGAATATTTATTGATTAGAAATGTCATATTCAGAAACATGCTAGGATATTTATAAAAGACCATGCAACTTTGAAAGATAGAAGCACTTGTAAACAGCTTTGAAGTAAATTCATTCTTTTGTCCCATTTGTGTTATTACCTCTACACCCTTGTTCCCTTATCAAAGAGTGTGCTTTTATAAAATCTGATCAATGGTTCCAATGCATTCTTTCTTTAAGATATTTTCCCAAGCTTCCATTTGCTAACAAACAGTACATCAGTATCTCTCATTTGACGCAAAATCTTTGATAATTATATTGTTACTAATATCTTTCAACAATTACTTGGCCAAAACAATTAACCAACTAAACAGATCTAATCGACCTAATCGATTTATTTGGTTTCAATTATTTACAAGTTAAACTAAAGAGATAAGCGTATACACACACACACACACACACATGAATAACAGATTTAACAGACTTAACCAACTTAATAGATCATACATGCATGAATAACCAATTTAGCAGATTTAACTGACTTAATAGACTTAACCAATTTAATTGGTTTTGATTAGTTACAAGTTAACCTAATGGGATAGCCATATATGCACAAGAATAATATAAAAAAAAACAAGAAAATATATAAAAACCATTTTTAAGTATGTCATTGTGTACAAACCTATAACGAACAAACTCTGAAAGAGCTGCAGCTGCAGCTTCCCGCTGAAATCTTTGTTGACGGTTTAAGGATGTAGTCAAAATAAGGCACATAGTTTGAACCTGAAAGCACAATTTTAAAGTATCGATATTTTAAATGCATTTTCATAAATACAAAAAGAGGTGATTATGTGATGAGGAACAATGAGAGAATAAAATATTCAAATACCAATATAGCAAGGAAGTTCATTTTCAGTATTACAATTAAATCTTCTTACGAGCTTATACCAAATTTCGATTTTATGGAACAACTATGATTTACAATGAAACTCTTCACAAATTAGCTTCACATTAAATTCAGTAACCTAGAATGTGGAGTAACTCTCATGTTAAGCTTTGGACTTCAGCAAGGCGCAACTAGCATTTCAACTTAAAGTTAATCTTTGGTTATTTTAAGCATGGAACTAAATCCCAACCCTTGACTAAAGCCTAGAACAATCATCTCTTTACAATATGAATGTTCAGGAACAACATAACACAAATATTTTCTTGGAACCTCTGCAGTTGGTCAAGATGTCCTCATACATCCTTTTTCAATCATTATGAGATTTAAAATCTATAACGCTCAACCCAACAAACACCATGCCCACCCACCCCCCAACCACCCTTCCTATTTCCCTAACCAATAAAAAAGGTTAACAAACTGACTAGGTTGGTCAGTCTAAGCTAACAGTAGAACCATGTTAATCAAACTTAGCAAGTTCCCACTCCTTCCCTAACCAATAAAAAAGGTTGAACAAAGTGACCCTGTTGGTCCATCGAAACTTAATGTAGAACCATATTAATCTAACTTAGCAAGTCTGATGTATTATATTACCTCTTTCGGTCTCTTTATAGAGATACAGCCAGCTACTTCTCCTATAAGATTAATCCACTTCTCATTTTGTTCACCATCTCTGGCCAAAATCTGTAGACAACAACATGATGCCATCTTAACTATACTTCATATCATTGAAATCGACTCCTTCATTACATTTGAAATAAATACAAGTATTTTTCATGTACCTTTCCCATTTCAAGGTCTCCAACACATTCACAAAAAGCCTGAAATGCAGTTAAAAGAGCTCTGCAATGGTAGGGAGTACGTATTACATTCAAATACCTTTTAATGAGATTCAGATTCAGATTCAAACTGTGCAAATAATGTCTTTTTCAAAATTATTTTGAAGTACAGTGAGCTCACCGTAATGGTTCATGCTGCCCAGTACTAGCTAGACCGTGACAACTTCCCAATTGGAGTGTAAGTGCAGCAAGAACAGGGGCATAACTTTGCTCAACAGCCTTTTTTCCAATTTTACCACCACCTCTACAATTTCAGTTTCGATACAACATCCTGACACTGTAAGATCATACATGGTAATCAAACAACACTGTTAACACCACTGATTATACAAACCTGAAAAATGCAGTGAGAGCCAAAATAGCAGCCTGCAAAATGTCATCATCCATCTGAGTATCAACAAGATGACTTGAAATGTCTCCTTTCTCATTAACACCCTTTGGGATGGGAGCCAGGTTAAGTGCAGATATTAGATGCTCCAGGAACAAAAATGAAAGGATGGCGTGTTGGGAGAAGACCTATAAGAAAATCAATATGAAAACAACCACATAACTGAACAAGGATTAATCGATATAGGTCATATAATAAACAGAATAAAGGATAAAATATTGTTTGAAATAACTAATTAATTGATACTGGTCATATGATCAACAAGGGAGCAAAAGATGTCGATTAGAAAACCAAGTATTACATAACCTACATGACAATATTCATATATGCATATGCATTTCACCAGAAAATTACACATGGGTATTCCAGTATTTACATCTCATGCAGGATTGTAGACATTTAAAAGAGATTTTATGAATTCTGCAGAATTAGTTATGCAAGATAGCCCAAAACAAAACACTGTTAGGAAAAGAGTAGTATGCTTTATCTTCATTACAGAATTTCAACAAAAATATAACTTCATAGGAACCATGTGCTTAATTCTGCATTGCAACCTTTTCACCTTTGTCATATAGATACTGTATTTGTATATATAAACTTCTAAGATTTTAATAAAAAAAATTTACGTCCCAAAAAAGAATTAAACTTAAAAATACATGACAATCTTTTCACCAAATTATAAAAAATAAAAAAAATAATAAATAAATAAATAAATAAACCAATGATAGTAAAGCAAGAGAATCTTCACGCATCAGCACTCTTATTAATTTATCAGCCAATGTGTTAAAGTCAGAGTTGAAGTTTCATAGAATTTGTTAAAGCCAACAGAATTAGTAAGCACCAGTGTTCCTTCAAAAGTTTAAGACCAGATCAAAACTAGAAGTGGGAGTAAATGTAAGACAATTACCAAGAGTTGCAGCAATAAGTTCTAACTTAAGATAAAATGGGACTCACATAGAAAGCATCCTGCATTGGCCAGCCACCACGTAGTCTAGATATATCCTTTGTGACTATATCTCTTCCAGCAGTTGCCAAAACTTCGTTGAAAACAATTTTAGAATTTGTGTTCTCCGCAAGAGAAGAGATCTTCATATGCTAAGGATGTGCACAGCAAAGGTACAGCAGAAAACAAAGGGAACAATTGAATAATACAAGCTACAAAACCGGATAAAAGCCAAGCAGCGACATCAACTTATGCCTTGAGCCCTTGACCACTCATTAGGCTAATAGAATATAATTTAAACTAGAAAGAAAAAATATATGGGAAAGATACAGCCCCTAGTGTTTCCAACCGCAAATGTTTCTCAGTTACATGAACTGCAGCAGAGAGCAAAGACTGGGTTGTTCTGAAGACAAACATAATCAAACTTACTTAGAAATCATCATATTTGTTTCTCTATTAAAAACAAATAATAATAAGAATAAGAATGACATTTCATAATCTAAAAGCTTAAGATTTGCATTCTTTTTAAAACCTTGAGACATCAGCTTCACTCAGCTCATTTCCTCTCTTCGTAACAAACTCAATGACAGCTTGAATGGCCCCTTCAGCTGACTGCTTGATCCTATCACATATAGCCACTGTACAACTTTGTAGAGTGGCTACAAGCTTCAAGAAATAAAAAATAATATTGAGCCGCCAGTCCAGTGCCAATTCACAAACCATATTAGCAAAATCAACTGTACCTCATCCTTCATCAATAAAATACAAACTGAGGAAACAATTCGATTAAAAACTTCTGATGGATCAATAGAAGCATCCTGAATATACAAAGAGAAAAATTACAAAATGTGTCGTACTTCCCCTTTAATGTTGCAAAAAACAGACGTATAAAGAAAGAACCATGTAGAAACAAAGATGATCATGAGACTCACACTTCTCAAGATGGCTATAACATCCTCAAGGGAGGACAAGGCACGGTAGGACAATTCAATATTCACAACAGAATTTGAACCAACAGGCCTTGGAAGTGAAAGAGAGATGCTGAAGAGTTGATCAAGAATCTGGATATAGAAAAATTGATGAAGTTATTTTTAAATAAAGCAAATATAATGCTCATAACTTCATTTACAAATAATTCTAAGGATTGACCGCATTGCTGCATCGTTTGAACCTACAAGAGTCCATAAACAACTGACTACCAATTCTCGTACCTGAGCAGAAATTTTTCTAACTTCAGAATTGGTGTCTGCACAACGTGGAAGATACATTATGACCCGATCTCCCAAACAAAGAGCTTCACGACTTGGCAACACGTATGCCGCTGAACAACAAACAGAGAAAAGGAAATGTTTTACTATTAGCTAAAAGTACAAAAGAACAGGCACAACTATAGCAAATGGCACAAAAGAGTTTTAAGTTGTTTCACAAAACAGAATTACATGGTAAGTTGGAAAAATTCCCATGCACAGTACGGTCAATTTGCTTGCTGTGTGTGCAACTTCCATGGCAGCCTAATGCACAATATCCACTAACACATAGTGTACGAAACTTAAGAAGCATCTCATGTACAGCAAGACAACCCCTTCTCCTTTGATACTCCACAGGTGAAGCGACATACTGATCAACTTGTCTCAAGAGATGCAATAGCTGTTCTGCTCGACTTCTTCCATCTTCTCCACTAATTTTACACACCAAGTTAGAAGAGACATCATGAGGTCTATCAAAAAAAAATTTACATAAACAAGAAATGTGGTAGACACATACACCTACCACAAAATGTAAAGCAACACATATAGTAGTTCTATTTAAAAGGAAACAAGGAATCACTTATAAGTTAAGAACAGAATACGAAAAAGTGTTTCAACTGAAATACTATTTTTTGGCTCTTAACAATCAGCTTAAGTTTTTTACCTCTTAATCAAAGCCAATTTGATTACAAGGTGAAACGTTCCAAATCTTCACACATGACTAATACAGCATATTTGTAATTGTATCTGCATTTGTTATTTTCTTCTTGTGAGATTGGTCTACATTACCAGCCCACTAGCAGTTTTCCATGTCAGAGCATTAATTTCATTAAGCCTTCAGCTATCAACTTCAGTTTTTTTAATTTGAGGGGTAACTTCAAAATAATAACTCCTCTGGAAAGTTGAAAGAAAATATGCATGTGAATAACAGATCTTGGTCAACTCTCCTACAGCATTCTCATCCAAATTTGACACACCGTATGTTTGGTCTTCAAAGATAAGACCGCAAACAATACATTCAGATCCATAGAATTATGTCTGACAGCAAAATGGATCTTCTACAGCTAAATGATTGTATCACGGTATCATGAAAATGAACCCACTGAACGCACCAAATGTAACCACAATTGCTAAAAAAATAAGTCACCAAAAAAGAACTACGATAAACAGTCACAACATCTTATGCCTTATGTAATATTTTATTATTATTATTTTGATAGGAAACAGAGATTATATTAATAAAAAGGAAAGAAGATACAAAAGTGAACCAGAAAACATAGCCCTGAAAAAGAACAAAGAAAAAAATACTGAATAAAGACCCGTGGCATAATTATCATAATAATTAAAAAAAAAAAAAATTACAGCCTATAATACAGAGGTACAAAGTATTCCACTCCACTCTCAGTACAAATTTAGTTCATTCAGACCAGCAGTAAACTAAATATATGATGACCCCAAAAAGGTAATCAATATTTTAGCGAACATAGACCAAATTTAACAATACCTTGTTAGAAGAATCGCACATAAAAGTGTGATAAGGTTGTCTATAAGGGGACGGACAACATCCACTGGATCATTAGGTAAAGCAAAGAACCCTAAGGTGGCCTGTCAAAGTTTTCAGAGCACCTTCAGCATACTAGGAAAAGGTGATAGCAGAATAAAACAATATGTTATTACAGATGTACATTACCATAAATTATGTTGACAAATGTACCTTCATAACAAGATTTCTTGTTTCAATTGAAAGTTTTGGTTCCACAGAAACCAATGTAGTACAGGCACTTAGAGCAAGGGCCTGAATAAATAACCACAGGAAGTCATAAAAGTTCAAATTAATAGTTAATTTAAAAAATATAAACAAAAAAATAAAAAAAAAATAAAAAAAAAACAACATTGCTGCTACAATGCATACTCATTACATAGCAATTGAGATACCTGAGTGTGTAAAAGCTCGTGACTGGAATCAACAAAACCATCATTTTCATCTCGGCCCATCAAAGTTAATATGTAGTCAAGTAACTGGTCTCTTCTTTTCAATGGGAATGGTGCACCATTTTCTGCAGCATTAATGACAGCATGACCTGCATGTGCACCACCACTAACTGTAAGATTCGTTCACTTATCTTCTGACCAGACTGAGTATTAAAACAAATAATATAAGCAAAATTATCAGCATATTTATATATTTTATGCAACGCATGCAAAATTATCTATGCATTAGAAACAAAGAAATGTAAAGTTTGTCAAAATGCACAGTACTTAAACTCAACATATTTCATGTGTGACAACTGATAAGTAAATGACAGGACTAAATTTTGCAATTTCTCAAACTAAAAGTTGAAAATGAATAACCAACAAACATTTCCCAGAGGGAACATATGATAAGCAAAACACATGTAGAGGCATTCTCCTGTTTTCCAGAAAATTTAATAGTAGAATTTTCCCTTCATGTATTCTATATGACACAACTTCTCTTCAGTGTTCAACATGCAATGCCAAGCAAATCTTCCATTTTCACCACAGGTGATAATTTTTCCAATCAAATTTGCTTCACTCCTCTGTTATTTCTTTCCAAAATCAAGCAACAACTTAAAAATTCTAAAGCAAGTGCAGCATAGTAAATTCCCTCACTTCTCAACTTCTCATTTGCATTTGAAGAGAGGAAGGGGGGAATTACAAATCCAACTCTTGCATTATCCTATTGAGTAGGAGGAAAAAGAGAGTTGGAGGAGACAAGGATTTAAGGATTTATTCGCAAAAATGTACATCTATTTGTTGTATCCAATTTCATTATGCCGAAGGATAGATCTTAGAGAATGTGTGAGCACAGCTCAGGCAATTATCATTAACACTTTCTTACATTGTATTTAATAAGTTGTTTAAAGTGGACAGTCGTAAGTGCAAATATCAATAACCAATAAAGTGAGAGCATTCATAAATATAAAGTAAATTATTATAGTTGCATTTTGTGTGCAAAGACAAATATATGCTATTTCCTACAAGACATCAACAAATAAAGATAAAAAACAGCAGTTAAATAAGTACAAACCTAGTAAATCAATGGCAGTGATAACAGCCTGCTTTGCTGTAGGGTGGCGTACATGAAGAAGCCGTGAAAGCATATTTGTTCCCTGTCAGCAATAGAAATACAAGTCATCCTTTGATCATATGAAAAAGCAACACAACTAGTAAGACAACAGAAACAGCAGTACATGCACATTAAGCCATAATCCACACATATGGAGGCCACTTAATGCAATAGAAGAATCTAATTGGCTCAAAGTTATTTTCATTTTATTTTACCAGCTATGTTTTGTAGGTTAAATTAACTTTTCACACCAAATGAACCAGCACAGTTTTTCATTTTAGTATGTAATGTAGTTAATGAAAACTAAGCAAGTTATGCTTAATCATAGTAGCTGATAATGAGAGATATCTTGTGAAGAAGCACACAAGAAAGTAATTACAAGAACTTTCAAGCTAAAAAACGAATATCCGTCTAAATATAAAGCTTAAACTTAATTATTTCCTATAGTATTTAAAGCAAAGGCATCATGTTTGTAGAGCTTAATATTATTATTTGAGCCTTTACCAACAAATTTAGGCTTTTCAGTCAAAGGATTATTTAACATAATATCATACCTAGACAATCATTGAATATAGTGAAATAATGAATTAATATTATTACTTGGGCATAACACAAAGTGTTGTATAGATGCTATGGAATTCAATCTAACATCAATAAAACAGTAACAACATAAAAGAGGTTGGCACTCACTATACAAGAGATTTCAGAATTTATCATTTCAAGCAAAGATATGTCATCTATCGATTACTCAATGGCGATTCTCACTATATATTGTCAATGAAACTCAAAATTAAAACTAGAGAAAGAAAAGAAAGAGTTTAAAAAAAACATTTACTTTGACAGCAGTCAACTACTATGGAAGCAAAAACATAATATTGAATATATCTATCTATATATATATATATATATATATATATATATATTATGGAGACTTCAAAAATTTAAAGGCAAAATGACATACAATAAGTGCATCAATTCTGGCTTCAATAACAGTTGATGGAGCATATCTTGCAGCATATCCATACATTAGTGCCAAAGCAGCATGTATATCATCAGATTCTTCCATTCTATTACTATCATAGAAGAAAGATAAAAACCTGCAAAAGATGAAGGACCAAAGTCTTCAGAAATAAAATACATTCTCTGTGCAAACACACAACGAATTACACAATACAGCTTCAAAGAAGATTGGGCAATTAGGTAGGGGAGCAGGAAAGAGAGATAAAGGAACTGGAAAATATAAATTGACATATATGACAGACTATATCTGATAAGAATCTTTAAAAACAGCTGCTTCAGGTTTCAGTTTGCGTGATGCATTATAGATAAAGCAAAATGGAGTTGAATTAAAAATTGCTATGTTCATCTACATTGTTATTCCTCCTTTAATCTTGACAAGAATTTTGCACCAACAATTAAAATCCACATCCCAATTACTCATAAATGTGGAATTAAAATATCATCTGAGAACGTACTTTCATCCCAATTGTTGCAAAAAAATTCAGTCTATGTGTTATGAGGTACCACAATAATTATATAATTATTAATCAATTTAATCTAAGATAAATAAAGGAATCATGCCATGATATCTGAGCCAAATAACATGTAAATAAGTATCAAATAACAGCTTAAAAGCTTCAAAAAATCAAGATTCAGCCTAGAACAGAAGTATAAATAAAGAAGAGGCAGTTCTGAACCCTAAATAAAATAAAACTCTAAACAGAACATGCTAGTAAATCTTTCAAAACAAATAATTTATCCAATGCATGGTGTTCTCTCTGTAATTGATAGGAAACACCAACAAAAAAAAATTAATAACACAAAAAAAGTGAACAAGCACAAATTATTATATGGATGAACCAAAACTCTTTACGAAAGACCATACAAACAAAATCTGTACCCCAAAGCAATGACAACCACCAAACAATTGCCCCCAAAAAGCAAAATGAATATCTCATTACAACAATCAAGTCAAAATGAAAACTACCAACTAAACAACAATTCTCCCTCCCTACCTCCCTCCCAAAATAGGACTCTGAACAGCATTAGCAAGTAAATCTACTTAAACAAAGAACATGCATGGTGTGCATGTGGATGCGTATAGTTGCCTGTGCGCACCTTTGAAAAATGCTTTTCCCAACACTATCCAGAATGTTTTTCAGCTTTTCCAAAACAGTATCCAAGTGGGATGCTGCGACCTGAAAGTAACACAGAACATAACTTATTCAGATGGAAAAAATAACAAAATAAAAGGGTATTCAGACAACTTTGAAGTCTTGAGATACCAATCCCATGGCTTTTGCCAAACCAAGCCTGTTAGCTGGAATGGCAATATTGGCTTGTTTGTACATCCAATCAATCTTATCATGAACATAAACCCTATCGTCAACTTTCTGAAGAAGCACACCCAAGCATCTGCAAAAAGAATTGATATGAGAAAAGCGAAAAACCACCAATGGCAATGTTTACAGATTTGGTCTGGAATTTGGGCTGATAACAACAATTGGAGAAGAAACTTTCCTATGGCACATATTAAAAGGACCTATGATTAATCATGAATTATTCTTATACAAAACAAAACCAGATGAACAAGAAGATAAACTGCTAAAAGAATTATAAGTAATATTTACGAAAAATTTCAAAGCAAGTGTATAAAGATGATATTTTCAAAAATCAAATATAACAAACACATTATACTATTTAGGAAAAACATTGGAACTTGATGATAGCCTGAAGACAGAATTTCTTCCTATTGCTCCAGAAATAACAAAGCAGTGTTTATATCTGTGTCCTATTTGATGAATTCCAGAAAGCTGGTTCAAAACACTAATACCGGTGTAGAAGTGCAGAATGTTCATCATCGGGCATATATAGTACATATTGTTCACTTAAGACATTTCCCAGTGAAATCACCCAATCATTGTCTTGAATCACATCCAAGGATTCTGCAAGGAACTGCCAACAAAGATCAAAAAGACATCAGTTATGCTTATGTTAAAGAAGTAATTGTATTTTACTTGCACATTATTACAGGAGTCAATTTTATTTCATAGACCAGAAAAAGGGTTTAATAAATTTTTCTGCAGAACATGCCTCGGCCAGAGAGACAGAGAGAAGGAAAGAAAACAAGACATAATAGCCGAAGCAATGAACTTAAATACAAAGAATGTCCTCCAACATGTGTCACAACAAACAATCGACTAAATAATTTGTAAGTTAGAGATTCTTACATTGATTATCATGTCATCCCAAGTCTCTTGGCAAGAAGGATCCAGCTTTAGGTCATCTGTGTCACTAACATATGCCTTCATTTTTGGAATCTAGAGCTTACCAAATATGACAACCAATTAAATTCTACAACATAATTACCATGCTAACTAGTAACTCATGCATGTAAATTCAAAGATGAATCTTAGCATTAATAGCTTAGCTCGGAAAAATTTCACTGCAACTGTCCAAGATTGAAAACATAACACATGCTTAATAAAAGTACAGTACATTAGATTTAAATAATTTTTTTTCTTATAGGAAACAAGAATAAAAGAAAAAATGCATTAACACAAAAAGAGCGAACAAACTATCCACAAGCTACCGAAAAAGAGCTATATGGACCAACCAAAACTCTTTAAAAAGACTATGCGACAAAAAGTGATCCCTAAAACCAATATCAAACACCAAACAACTGCCCCCAAAAGTACAATGCATTCCTCACAACAACATTAGCATAACTAATAATAATTAGTAGTAGTAGCAGCAGCAGCTATAATAATAATTGCTATTGTGCAAAATCACTTTTTTTATTTTTTTGGATAGGAAACAAAAAATTTATTAAAGAAAAAAAAGGATACAAATGTGAACCAAAAGGTAAATATAAGAAGAATGATTAATATACAAATTGGACTTGCAACCTGATCAGCTATATCTTATTGACTGAATAATTAAAAATAGTAATTCCAACATTTTTACTATTCTATATTTCAACAATCTGGCAACATATGAGAAACTGGGTAACCTTACTTTCATATATAGATTGTTGAAAATTTTCTACAATATTATCCAATATAACAATAACAAATTTTATACATTTATCTAATGGCAGGATTATATCAAGTACTTTTTAGTTCAAAGATACTCTATAAATCATCATCAAGTACTTTTAGTCCAAAAAAAAAAAAACAACAACCATCATCAAATACTTTTTCTTCTTAGAAACATTAAATCAAACATAAAATTGCCTTACCAATCAATTTTGACCTCATACAAACACAATAGCATACCTCATCTTGCCAAAACAAGTTAATATTCTTTGGAAAGAGAGGTGCCAAATAATAGAGGACCTGCAAGAACATAAAATGACGTCTTCAAGTTATTCAGAATATCTATCAATTCTCAATGGAACTGCTTTTTGCCCCTAATTATGAATTATAACAAATAACTTAACAATTGTGTATCTGATCTGAACATTTATAGGCATGCGTGCACATTGAATACAAGAAACACGGGCATATAAAACTCCCTTAACTTTAGATCTACATGCCCTCTTATTTCCCCATTAGTCCTTTTCCGGTTTTCCCTCCTTTTTATGTTTGCATAAGCAGCAAAATTGCCAAAATATAGCACTCAAATATAGAGATTAGCAGATACATTATAAGGAGAACCTAAACTTCTTCACCAATATAAAGGGGTGATGTAATTAACAAACCTGAATCAAAAAAATATAAAAAAATAAATCATACTTATCCATTGTTCTGTTATTTCTAGTCAAATGCAATTATAGTCCAGTTTTTTCATAACTTATCTTTTACAAACATCTATGTTTTGTAACAACTACTTATTCCAATAAGATATAGAGATGCTTACAGTCAAAATCTGAGTTGCCAATTGGTCCCTTGCTAAAGGATCATGCAAAAGCACAACCAAGCGTGCAAACAACTCCTGATTATATGTATACCAGATTGGACATTTACAGTTATTTCATATCATAGTAAAGAAAACTAAAGTTAAAACACATTGTAGACATCAGAGGAGAGTCTACCTCAGGTTTTGGAATATCAGCACGAGCTTTACAATCACTAAGCATGGCATTGCTATGAGAAGATCCATGTCGGCATAATTCTGCAATGCATCTGCAAACCTGAAAAGACAGCAGCATATATGCAGACCAAATTTTTAACAATTATAAAATCAGTGCCACTGCTCACATTGAAAAAATATGTTATTCTGTTGTGCACCAACACCAACAAAGTTATATAAGGTAGGATTGCATCAAGCAAAGCCTAATGAGAAACTAAAATTAAAAACATGCACCGGAAGATAGTTAATGTCCAAGCAATAAAATTTTTATTTCAGCACAATAAGAATAAAAGATGATGACATATGAAGGTCTTACAGTAGCAGCAGCACCAGTATAAGCCCTTGGAATAATCATCTTTAAAAGAAACGGCCAAAGGATGTGCTGCAGAAATTTTAAACATCATTAATTATGATTACAAGTGTAACCAATTAAAGAAATTAAGGAACCCCAATGTACATGAGGTGAGCTCTTAACACCACCAAGGGAATAAAATCACCATTAAAGATTATATGAAGACCATGAAGCATACCTCCATTTCAGGAATTGTAATAGTTAGCAAAAGAAGGCCTTTTTCACATATTGCTCTTAGCTCTGTTGGACAAATTAACCCCATCTTCACCTTGAAAACCAACAACTTTCTATTAAATCCTTATAATCTGTCAGACATAAATGATTGAAGAGATGATATCAAATGCATGCCAATGAATCAGTTCATTGTTCTTAGTATCTTATATTCATAATTCTTTTGGTGAAGCATGCATCATTGGGATATCCTGATGACTAACTTTAAGACATGTTCAAATATATTATTCTTTTCATTCTAAGAAAGTTGGCTGTAAAACTCCAGCATTTTCATATTGAAAGTAAACCACTGAACCAAACACTACCTTAGAGTTCTCCTGATCACCTTTATCGTGATCCGACAGAGCACAATGGCGTACAAGATACTCAACAAACAACTCCCCAGAAGGACCAATAAAGTAGCAGTGTGAAGCCATTACCACAATCAACTGCGACCAAAGCATCCAAATTACAAATCAAGGAAAAACAAATCTTAAAAATAAATAAATTAAATTAAATTAAATTAAAAAAATAAAAATAAAAACAACCTTATTAACAATGACAGAACTATAAAGTATTTGCTTCACCATAACAACACACCTCAGAAAGAGCCTTTCGGACCGCTAAATTTTGCTCATCTAGTAAAGACTTTACTGCATCAACAAGTAAAGGCCTTTTACCATGCCAAGCTTCAGATGACCTCCAAATGAAAACGAAAGCAAGTCAGGTCCAGTAATGTAAGCAAATCAAGATAACAGTTAGTAACAACTAACAAGGATGGGAAGAAACCTGGGCAAGAGGTGCTTCATAACGCAGAGTGCACCAAAAGTGAAAAGTTCTTCCTTGAGCTTGCATTTCTAGAAGCAGAAATATATAGGAAGAAAAGAAGCAGTATATCAAACATTAGGGTATATATATAACTGGAAACATAAGCCTACTAAATTATCAATTATTCTGAAAAACACATAATAATAGTAACTGAGATATCAGGTTGGCTAGAAATGATGCCACCATAAAAATGTAGCCTATAGCCAGAACTCATACTCACATTTAGAAGGAACATAAATAAATCATCAGGGTACACCAAGCTGACAGTCAGAAAACAACGCTGGACTTCATTATACATCTGGAACACATACAATAATACAACTAATGTATAAGAAAATCAAGACGAGAAAAACAGACAAGGGAGGATCTTGAGGTAAAAAACAACTGGACTTTGTAATACTCCAATAAAGTGAACAAAATGCATATGTAGATTGACAATGTTGATTTAAGTAACAAAATGCATATGTAGATTGACAATGTTGATTTAAGTAATACCTTTAGTCCCACTGAAAAGGATGCTTCCTCTTTATTGTCATTATATATGCAAACCACAGGAAGCAGTGTTGATAAAATAACTGTCAGGTCCTGCAAAGTAAAGCATGAATGTCCATTAGAATTTTACTACGCACTTGATCATGCATCTATATAATCACAGTGACTACACCTGTTAAAGAAAAATTTTGACCTTAAAAGAGAACACATATTTGGAAGGAACCAAAAAAGAAAAATGAAAAATGAATGATACACACGGTACACTATGCCTCCAAATAAATGGTATGTGTTCAACTATCCCAGACAAGTCTATTTGGTATTTGAAATAGATAATAATACAAATGGTTGGGTCTGCCATTTAAAACTGTGGGTTGAATTCATCAAACATGGCATCGTTGTCAAAATTAGCTATATTTCATGTACGGTAACTTCCCTTCGGTTTAATTTCTGGTTTACATGTAAAGCCATAGGATTGACTCGATTGAGTAGTATGTTCAGTCTGCTAGCATATCACGATTAACCAAGGATAGTATTTGACATGGTTTATTATATTGTGGCTGAAC
The DNA here is from genome assembly GCA_019925255.1 of Litchi chinensis. Taxonomy (NCBI): domain Eukaryota; kingdom Viridiplantae; phylum Streptophyta; class Magnoliopsida; order Sapindales; family Sapindaceae; genus Litchi; species Litchi chinensis. The sequence goes on along the minus strand of CM034475.1, from coordinate 8,220,146 downwards.
TCTCCAACCTATTAGCTGAACCTTTTACTGTTTTCCATTTGTATCTGTTTAATACAAAATTACATAATTATATATGCTAAACTTCTCACGTTGTGGCTTGATGATTATTAGTGTATCCAGCTATGAGATTAAAGTAATTGATATGGCTACTAATACTCTACTAAAACCCTCCAGGCCTCCACCAAAGTTTGATCTTTCAGGTCAGATATCCTCATATGGTAGAGCCACTTTCTAGGCCAAATCATTGCCTAGTCAATTCATAGACATTCCATGAAAAAACTTTGTTTAACAATCAAACAGTTCGATCTCAGAAATGGGAATGTTCCAAATAACTACACCAAACAAAATCAATAATCTAATGAAAAACAAAAAGTAGTTGAATTATAAAACAAAATGATTTAAATAAGAAATAAACATGAGATACCTCACTCTACATTGAGAAAGATTCTTATGTTTGACGAATGCATTAAAATTTGCTTACAAAAGCTAATCTCATTACAAATTTCCAAAAATGTAAATTAAAAGAGAGAACAATATTACTACAGATGATTGAGCAGGAGGAGAAGAACAATGAGCAGTACCTCAAAATCAAGCAACGGAGGACCTGTTTCCGACAGCAATGAGGCGCTTAACAAATTGTGCAGACTACAGGTTGCAATGAGTGCACTATCTTGATCTTTTCTGTACCTAATAAACAGAAAAAGGAAAATGAAAACCCCATAAAATCCTTTTTTATGCCTACAACTCATATCCATTTTAAGTGGCAACTCAATAAAAAATATGGGACACTTCAAAACAAAAAAATTAATACCCATCCTTGCTCAATTGGAGCACAAAAAAGAAGAGCATACTAATGAGGAAAAGCTCGACTAAACAAAGAACAACCAGGAGAGAACAGAGCTTGACTAAACAAAGAGCAATCATAAAAGAACCTCTTGTATCAAGAGAAAAAGGCTCAGCAGGAAAAATCTCTGTAGGGCAGATCACGTTAGCCTTACCCAGGGAACTCATCAAGCAACAGCTTTTAAGAGAATAAAATCTCTTCAAGAAGACTGCAGAAGTAATGAGCCCTCTCCTGCAAGTCTTTTTTTGATTGGTTGATTCAGGATGATTCTCATCCAAAGTTTGATCTTGCTAATCTTATTTGGAAGTCAAAGGTTCCAAATAAGATCAAATTCTTAGTTTGGCTTATCGCTCGTGGGAAATTAAATACTTGTGATGTTCTCCAGAAAAGATTTCCTAGTTTTTATCTTTTTCCCTCTTGGTGTGTCATGTGCAAGAGTTTTGAGGAAAATTTGAATCATCTCTTTCTTCATTGTCCAGTGGCAGCTAAATTTTGGTGTAAATTGTTTTCTTTGGTTGGGTTGAAGTGGGCTGCTCCTGAATCTTTATTTTCCTTCTTTTTGGAAGATTTTAAAATTCTTGGTGGATGAAAGAAAACAAGTATTCTTTGGTATTGTGAAGTTTTTGTCATCTTATGGATATTTGGGAAAAGAGAAACAAAAGAATTTTTGAAGATGTTAAAGAAGGGAAGAATTTCCTATGAGATAAAGCTTATTATTTGACTTCTGTTTGTGCTTCTACTAGCGAAAACTTTAAATATTCTTCTTTATTTTTTATTTTGCTAGATTGAAAGTTTGTTGTTCATTGACTGAATTTTCTTATTTAGTTTTTTGTTCTTGTTTTTTTGCGTTTTGGTGGACTTCTGGTTCACGTTTGTTTCTATTTTCATTTTAATGAGATAAAGTCTTTGTTTCTTATCAAAAACAAAAAGATGAATCCAAGTTGATACATATTATCATAAATGTCAATCCCCAAAACTTGTAGCATAAAGGAGACACAAGCTCCAAGCCCGATGGCTAAAACAATTCAAAGAACTAAACTCTTAAGATAAGGAAAGGGAGATGGAGACTCTCTCTGACATGAAGCAGCAAGTTAGAAACATTTCAAAAACTTGGAGCAACAGGTTGAAAACCAGTCATCGCATGACACCACATAAGATGATTGTGTCAGTATGTGTCTGTGTTCGTACATGTTAAAAATGTGGAGGGGAAAAAAAAAAAAAGCTCAAAAATAAACCATTACAGCTGATACTGGCACACAAAACACATGCAGGATAACATTATGTAAACTAGTTTGATGAGATGGAGATTAAGGTAATCTTACAATTCCAATATAGTGGGGATAAGTCTTGGTAAAGCGCTCTTTAATTGTGTCCGTGTGATAAGACCAACTATTTGACCCAGTGCTTCAACAGTAGATATGCGAACCTATTGCGAAAATAAAGTTAGTTAATAAACTTACTTCAAATGGAAAAATAAATGACAAAGTTTAACCACATGAAACCTACGATATCATTGACAATGTCAAAACCAAATACTGATATGTGATAATAAAGCAAATTCTCTAGAGACATACTTGAAGACATGTTCTTCTAGTTTTTCTAATTTTAGACATGATGTTCTTACAAATGAAGCCATGATCACTCATCATATGTACAACAAGAAACACCATAGCTGGTAACATAAAAGAACATCAAAGTGTACATATTGAAAGGTACAGATTATGTTACCTAAATTCAAGTTCAAATGAACCAACAATCCCTCATCCAAGGATATAGTACAATGAGCAAGACAACATTGCTTATTATAAATACCATCCAAGTGTACATATTGGAAAGACCAAGTATGTCAGTTTAATTCATGTGATGTTCATCTAACATTCGATATGGCATGTTTAACAACCATACACTTCTTGTTTTGAATGAAAATTTTCCATAACAGAGAAAAATGAATAAAGTACAGGGTCAAAAAACACCCATACAAGATACATTTGTTGGCAACAATTAAGAACAAAAAATGAGATTGAAGAGTGGGACATAGTCACATAGGGAAAAACGAAAATTAAAAAATGATACACACACACACGTGCGCGCGCACACACACACACACAAACCTTGAGATCTCGTGATGCAGCCCAAACTCTCAACAGAAGCTCAAAAGCAGAATTTAGAAATGACCTGCACCAAATAAAACATTTACATCAGGCATCATGTTGTGATGTTATACTAGGATGAATCAGACAGGTAAAACAGTTTAATTATTGTACTCACATGATATCACCATCGAGAAACAAATGTGAAGGGAAATCCACATTAGCCTGCCAAGCAGCCTGACACCAACATTTGAATGCTAGAGAACCACAACATTATAACATTGTCATAAGCTAGCTGTGTAGCAAAGAGCACAAATGGACAGTACTTATGAAAGATGATCACTACAACAAGTCACCCCACAAACAAGAACTAAGGAAAAGAATTTCCAAACGAAATCTCAAGTGTCAAGTTTGCAGAAAACTGTTTAGCAAAAACCAACTAACATCAAAACAACACTGGAAGTGTATTATTTATATATTAAACCAACTTTTGGCTCTGCCTTGATCCAACATGAAATCAATAAAATCATACAACTCTACAAGAAAAATTTACGAAACATTAAAACTTCAATATGTGAAGGATTCCCAAGTTCAAGCTCCACCTAAGGAGACTTTCAGCACAGGTTTGTAGTACAACAACAGACTCTACCAGCAAATGTAAATATGATTGTAGCCTAGTTCTCTCAACATATATTCTGTTTTAGAAATCAAAGCTCCTGCAAATGTTTGACCAAGGGAAATTGAGTGCAACACCAAACCAATTACCCCCGGTTTTTAAGAAAAAAAACCTTTCCCTGATGATTTGGTTCGTAACGCAATCAGAAAAACACGGCAGAGTTTATTGCGTTTCTTGCTTTTTTGAAAAAAATTGAACACGAAACATGATAATTAAGATAAATTAGGCCAAGCAATTGGACCTAGTGCACCTTTTTTCCATATTTGACCATTTTAAAATACCAAAATATCAAATACATTGTTTGAAGTCAGACTCTGATTCCACTCAGTTCAATAGCAACTAACAAGTTAAGGGAAATACATGTGTAACAACAATGAGGCAAATATCATTTGTCATACCATTTGCAAATATAGGCCGGTGTACATCTCGCACATTTCCAAGTACTGGTAGAACTCGTGACAGTACACCTTTTAGTCTAGGAGTGAACTGCAAAGCTTCAATTAAATTAAAAAAATACAACAAACATTTTAGATTAGCAGTACCCAGAAACACTCATGAAGATGATTAAGCATGAAGAAAACGGAAGTTAGATGATTCACCATCAGCAGAAGCAAAATCTGCAAGTGTTTGAACCATAGCTGGCAAAGCTGAATTAGGTCCAGAAAAATAAAGAAATATTTCTTCCATCATCTGCCAAATAAAAATAAGCAAGACTCATCAAACCATAAAGATTCAACAAAAGCAAGAGTGAGAACAGAAACAAAATCGAGCCTTAATATCAATGAATTCAAAGATACTTGGTGAAACGTAAGGTAAGGAAACATTCAAAAAGGTCGAAAGTTACAGAAATCAAAAGAATCAGTACTAAAATAACTGAAGTACTAATATTGATCACAAAGAAATAAATATTGAGTAGGCCTATACCTGCAAACAGAAAGTAGGCCGTACCACTTCCATTTCCAGCACACACAATGACACTAAGCAGTTAATCAGTATGACACAACTCACTCTTAACAACAATTATGATATCATCTCCTTTAGGTCTAAGCCTGCACAAATTTTTTCTTAGGCTGCCTCATACTAGTTAAGGAAATCTCTAAGTATAACTGTAACTTAACCCGCAAAACATATTTCTTAGCATTAGGTGAAAAACAAATGTCTCAAACACACAAACTAATCCTTGTCATCAACCTGGGCAGAGCTGTATTGTAACCAATGTTAACATCAAAAGTTAAAACTAGTATTTCTGGAGCCCTAAAGCAAACAAGCACAGAGTCCTCCTAACTACAACAAAATTTGAGCAAAAAACACTTGAATGCTGCTCCTGGTCCAGACTCCAGATTATGGTTAGGCCAGAAAACTCCAAACCTCTGCTTCATTGGAGAGAAGTGAGGGATAGAAAAAACGAGACTGGAAAGCACTTTCCCTTTGTTTGGTATGATAGAAGAGGGATAGAATGAAAATCCGGAGGTTAATGCTTACTCCATCTTCAACCCCTTTCTCTGATCCTTTCCAATTGGACAAAAGAGAGTGAAAAACGAATGAGATGACAAACAATTTAGTTTACAAGTTTGCCCTCATTCCTTCATTTTTTTTAATTCTTCTTACCAATATATGGAGGAAGGAAAACTTTCCAGAAAAAATTTCCTTCCTTCCACTATTTTCACCTGCACATTTCTCCGCTTCTGTATCCCTCCTAACCCATCAAAGCATAATTGTAATTCACAACATGTCAGATATTATAAACCACATCATTAACTCGAATGAAGGCATATGACATGTCTATATTGACAGAGTATTGGTACCACAATCACCTGCAGACCCTTTAAATGCCATATCCAGTTTATGTAAATTGAATTAATCATCATAAGCCGATGTTAGAAATTAAAATTGCAGTTAAAAAAAGCCATTCCTTATATCAGTAACTAACAGAGGGCATTGCAAATTCAAGCTTCTGACATGAGGAACACAAAAATGGCTGTGTACAGTAGGTCAAACTCACACTGAAATTTGATATACGATAGATATGAAAGAGGTAACAACAAAGACTTACAAGGTCAGGCAAATGTGAACCTATTGAAACAAGAAGCCCAGCTGCCGCCCTTTGCCAGTCAGCATTGAGTTCCTACATCAGAATGAACAAATAAAAGTGAATAACATGTGATCCAAGAAAAACTGATTGACCTAAGGAAGATGCATATAAAAATCACAGATAAAGCCAGGAAGAAAATCCCAATATGAAAATCAAGACATTATAGGTTAAACCTATATTAAAAAATTAAAAATAAATAAAATAAAATAATCACTTATAAAACCTTTTAGTAATTGCTAAGTTGGAATACAATACGTGGATACCCAAGAATGACATTTTCATAGGCTGGAAAAATTATCATGGCATATAATAAATTTTAAACTATAAAATAAAAGAAGCTATCAATTACCCAAAGATTAATCCAAGAACACGGCAGTTAAAGATTATACTCTTTGCCGCAGGACAATTCCTCCAATATAAATTATATGTAATTAAATCAGTCAAAAGGAGTATCAAGCATTTGACTTAATGGTATCACTTTTGCCTTCATTCATAAATGGAGCTCACAGAGAAAAACTTATCGTGCCAAAAATAACCCCAAAACTCATAAATCTCCCAACAACAAACGAAAATCACAGTGATGAGAATTTCCATCATTAACAATCAACAAGCTCAGCTAATAATGTTATCCAAGAAAACCTTCTATGACACTACCACGCGCACAGAAACAAAGAATTGCACAGTTTGAAGTAACTAACAGAGACAAGAATGAAAAAATCAACCTTAGAGGAGATCATCTCAACAGTGGCAATCTTGGCGAGCTTGGCCATGAAAGCTGGATCAATGTCACTTTCATCCAGCGCGCGAACTCCAAATGCCATCACTTGAAAAATCCCAGCCATGTTCCCAAAACGCTACAATCATTTTCAAGAAAACAGTAAGTAAAATAAAAGAAATCAAGATTAGACAATAACTTTAAAAAGAAAAGGAAAGAAAAATAGTGTGTGTACCCGACGTCCTCCTCGTGAAACAGTGGAGCAACAATCGAGTACCAAAAGTGGATTCCTGCAAAACAACGTCAGGTGATTTCTACACACAAACAAGTAGACGTATGTAGAGAGAGGGAAATGGAGTGTACAGAGCAGCGAGGTCTTTGAGAGAGGACATGGAGGCTTCTCTGACAATAGGAGATTCGTCGGCTAGTGATGACACCAGCACCTGCACTGCTTCTGCAAGATAAAGAAAACCAAAATAGAATTGTGAGACGATAATTATACGAGAAATTGAGAATTGATCAAGAGAACTGAAAATACCAGGAGCGGGAATAGAGATCCCGGAACTTGAAGAAGCCATGAAATTGAATTAATGAGAAAAGAATTGAAAAAAAAAGTGGTAGAAGGAAAAGGAAAAGACCCAAGGAGCGGGAGGAGGAGGGTGGTTCTTATTTCACACGTAATCGTAATGCTATTTTAATCATTTCGATAACAATCTGTTGGCAATGTAATCTGTCATCGCCAATCTGCCTTCTTCGCTGTTCTTTAATCTTTATTTAAATCAAACGCCGTTTTTCCTCTTTCCAACTTTTTTTTCTCTATTTATTCTACGTGTGACACGTAAGTTGCCAGAGTGAAATTTGCTTTATAGATTAGTTTTTAATGGAATTTTTATTTTATAATTAATTTTAATGTCATATGGATTTGTAGTTAATATAATAATAAATCATATTTATAATTAAAATGCTTCACACGAGATTTGTATTATAAATTTACAATAGAATCAAACCTTTGCTGTTTCCAACGAAAAAAAAAAAAAAAAAGAATCAAACCTTTGCTTGTTGGCCGTATGCGGGGGGCGGGTCATACCAGTCAGTCATCACAAGCTCTGTACTAAAAAAGATGGACAAACAAAGAAAAGAAGTTTTCATAACAAAGTGCATTATGTCTATTATTTATACCTAACAAATGAACGTCTTTGTCAGGAAAAAAAAAATCAACATCTAATATTAACCTTTTATATACATTAAAAAGTTAAGTTGTGAGTTTCAAAAACCAAAAAGTTAAGTTTATTAATAATTCAAATTTGAATAATTACATTACAAGTGATCTTCAAAAAAATTAATAAGTTGTAACATTAAAATGTAAGCACTAGGATCCCAGGTCGCAATCTTCACATTTTATAGCGGCCTCCCTATACTTAGCGTCGCAATCATAATTTTTCTGGCAATTTCATGCCATACTGATTTTAATTCCCAAAATGTCGCTCTTCATCCAAAAGTTCTCACTCAAATTAAGTTTCTTATTTGATTAAGCATTCAGTTTATTATTTAAAATCCACCATCAATTGGAGCAAGGATTTATTGATAAAAGTAAATGTAGATACTGAATTCAAATTTTTAGTAATATTTTTTTGTCTAATTTGCATTCTAACGAATGAAATTAAATAATATATGACATCATCTAAATCAAATTGGCTTCAACAAACCAATTATTATGTAAACGGTAAGGTTACTTCAAATTTTGAAAATAGAAAAAAAATTATAAATTATAAAATCATAAAAATTTAAAAAAAAAATAGAAATTGAAACGTATTGTAGAACACGTGTTATCCAATGTTTGAGAATATCATATAAGGAAATAAACATCAAGTAATCTTCAATGAGTGGACAAAAAGGACCTGGCCGTCAAGCTGATGTCAATTTAACTCTCACTCAAAATTTAGCAAATGTCCTTGGTAATCGAAACAATACATAACCAAGAAATACCTAAATCCTGTTACCTTTAATTAAATATCAACCAGATAAATCACTTACGGAACGAAAGGCACTTCCAAAAAAATCCACTACTGCAAATTCCACTAACAAGAAGCAACAATCGAAGAAACCATATCAACACGCCATAAAAATGCTTAATCACATAAAATTGTTTGGATATGTTCGATCCACTAACCGGAAACCACCACCATCATCATATATCAGACATAATCATCAATTTTGAAGAGCACTACCACAGATCCTCGATTACAAACACGCACACAAAGCAATTACGATACAGATATGACAACTACTACTTTTTGCATATTAAAAAGGAAAAACAGTCAGAGAGATATCGAAATTCTCTAATTACCACTTCAATTAATTAAACACTAGAAAATTACAAAGCATGAAAAAGCAGACTAGTAAGATACTAACCAAACCCTAAACACCACCCAATTACAGATTAAAAAAAAAAAAAAACACATAAAACCCCGATCGAAACCCTAGAAATCGGATTTAAGAGCTTGTGAACTTGGTGACGGCCTTGGTTCCCTCAGAAACAGCGTGCTTGGCCAGCTCACCAGGCAAGACGAGTCTGACGGCGGTCTGGATCTCCCGGGAAGTGATGGTGGGCTTCTTGTTGTATCTTGCGAGACGAGAAGCCTCCTGAGCCAATTTCTCGAAGATATCGTTGATGAAACTGTTCATGATGCCCATGGCCTTGCTTGAAATCCCGATGTCAGGGTGGACCTGCTTCAAGACCTTAAAGATGTAGATCTTGTAAGTCTCGACGCTCTTCTTTGCTCTCTTCTTCTTCTTGTCGGTGGAGGAAGCGTCTTTCGGGAGCTTCTTCTCGGCTCTCGGCTTCTTCTCGGCAGGCGCTTTCTCGGCGGCTGGCTTCTTCTCGGCCGGCTTCTTCTCTGCTTTGGGTGCCATTTGAGAGTTGACTGACTTGCTTCGAGTAAAGGATAGAATATGAGGAATTGATCGGGAGAGATTGTGTTGTGAAGTGATTGTGATATATTTTGGGTTCTAGGGTTTGGTTTATATAGATGTGTGAGGCGACGTGTGATTGGTGGATTGTAAAAGACGCGGATTGAGGCGCTGGATGCCGTTGGATTTGAGGGGATTTTAATGGACGGTGAGATATTAATTTGGCTCAGCGGGAAATCAGGGTGGGAATTTAGGTGAAATTTTTGTAAATCCCCGCGTAGAATACAATGAAACGTGAGGGCGGGATTAGTATTTTAGACTAAACCGAAATCAATCCGATGTTTAAAATAAAAGATGGAAATTAATACGAAGGATTAGAAACGAAGCTTCTAATTTTTCCTTTCTTGTTTAAGGGGAAAGCATTAAAATTTAAAACCTTCTCATTGCAGTCCAAAAAAGACTGAATTATCATCTTTTACTAATTCATATAATCTGAATTGCAGATGAGAAAACTGTCATATATAATCACTTAACTTTATCTAAATTTGTACATCCGCTCTTGAAGGTTTCTTTGGCACGCAAAAAAATTATTTATTATAATTTATAAATAATGTTTATTTTTTAAAATGTTAAATTATTTTTCTAAGCTTTAATTTTGCTAGGCAACAAATTATTATTACACTTAATTGTTGATAGAGAATTTATTATTTTTCTAATGAATGATTGATAAAATTAAATTAATATTATAATATATTAGGTGCAGTATATGATAAGACTAAAATAGTGATATTATATGTTGGTATTGTTAGTGATTATGTAAAATCATATTTAATTAAATTAATTTTCACTAAAGTAACATTATTTTAAATATTTTATAATTACAATAAAATCATCAAAAGATAAATTTCAATAATATATGAATAAAATAAATATGTTTTAAAGACAGATTCTATTTGTACTATTTTAAACAAATTATAGTTGTTGCAGCAATTTTTTTTTATATAAGATTATTTATCAAAGCCAACTTTTTATTAAAAGGTAATAACAAAATTACAAAAAAATGTAAGACATAAAACCTTAAAGAAACAAAGATCAAGCCTTAAAGGAGAATAATCAGACCATGGCAAGGAAAACTCACGTAGCCAGAACTAATGAAACTGATAATGACGCTTGTCAGATATATCATCAAAAAGAAAAGAACTCAGAATTACATGGTTCGTAAATACGGACTAATACGCTTGTATATATGGAGATACAGGTGTATCGATCCCTAAACGTTTAAATACAACCATATTTTGGCCGAATTGATTTTTGGCCATCTAATGCATACGACACAACAGTATATGGTCATGCTAGATCGACTCGGTTGTATATACATAAATACGGTCAGGTCGGATAATTAAAAAAAATCGATATAAAAAAAGATCCCTTCATGCCTCTCAATCGACTTCCTCTTTCTTAACTTCTCTCCTCACCGGTGACTCTAGGTTGCATTTCCAGCGACATCTCTCACATACAGAAGCTTTTCGACGATTTTGCTCACATGGGATTGGAGGGAAATGGAAAGCAGAGGAGAGGAGGAGAAGAAGAGAAAATGGTTGAGAGAAAAGTAATCGGAGATGAGGAAAAGTGATCAAATAAGAAGAAGAGATATAGGTGATAACTTTTTGTTTTTTGAAAATCAATAAATTGATAAAGAAAGGGGTGAGATAGCTAGCATCGAGGAAATGAATGGGTAAGACATCTCGTTTTTTGTGTTTTAATATATTAAATTTTTTATAAAAAAATTTTAATATTATTTTCCATGAATTTACTATATTATCCTAGAAAAAATCAAATTTTAATTTTTATTTATTTAATATAATTAAGTAAACATTAAAATTAAAAAATAAAAAGTTAAGTAAAATAAAAAATAAATACTTATTTAATACTGTTATGTCTGTTTCATCGTCATAGGTAAAAGGACCTCCAAGGGCCCAGAGGGTAAGAACAGTGCCAAGAAGCCCAAAAGGCCCAGTCTTCAGATCGCGGAAGTGAGCTCGCCCGACCCCGAGCTCGCGCTCATCTCCAGAACCAGTGTCTTCTACCTCGCGTCAAAACCAGGGTTCGTCTCGGCCTGTCTTCAGGTCGCTTGAGCAACCAGCTCGTTGAGGTCGCATCAGACAGATCCCACCAACTTACAGCAGATTCGCTCCTGGGCAGTCCCAGTTCATTTCCATGTCAGGTCACCTCAGCATCCTAGCTCGCAGACTAGATCTGTTCTACCTTGCCCCAGACTCGGAGAGCAGTTGCTAGATCTATCTAATCCCCTAATTTCACGTCGGAACCACTATACAATTACCAAAGAGCATTCAATGTCGCAGCCACGCATTTAATTAAAAGAATACTTCTCCTGAAGTAATAAATGCAGACGTGTGCATAAAAGAAATAAGCATTACCTTTACAATAAATACAGCATGATTTGTGTTATGATTAGTTAAAATCACCATCATTTGTAACGTATGTAGCACTCTTCTTTGTATCTCCCCCCCTCTATAAATAAGAGAGATTTTACTGTACAAACAAGCTGAAAATATTAGAATACCGTCACTCTACTGGAATTGTCTCAAAATGGCTGTGGACGTAGGCGCAGTCGTCAAACCACGTAAAAACTTTATGTTTGCATTCATTCTTCCCCCGTCATTTCTTCATTAACTGCTCTATTACTGTTGCGTATTTACTACCACCAACATTCCTTTATCTTTATTACTCCAGACCAACCTTAAATCTCATTCACTACACATTTAATACCATTAATACCTTTTTATTACTACGTTCGTAGTCTGGGCCCCTTGAATCTCTGAGTTGACCGTTTCAGAACGTCAACAAATACAAAATAAATATTTTTTTAAAAAATAAATGTAAATAAATAGTGTTTTAAAAAATAAATATTAAAAAGTTACTTTTTTTAACTATTTGCTATATATATGTTGTATAATGTATACCAAACGTACCGTACTATACCATAACGGGGCGCTCGTATCATACCATATCACATATTTACGAACCTTGCCCAAGAATGAGGGAGTCGTTCACCACCAAGTTGAATAGATAAAAGAAAGAAAGCGAGAAGTTATAGCATCCGCAACCGAATTTTCTCGCGATAAATATGGGTCACTTTGAAATTCATATATTGTAGATAGGAAAGGCATATTTCCCAAGCCGATCGCTAACGCCAAAAAACCATAGAAGAACGAGCAAGAAGAAGCGAAGCCACATAAGCTGAATCGCTCTCTAATCAAAGTTTCATCCAATGATAAGTCTAAGTATATTGAATAACATGAATAGCAGTTGTCAACTTTGCCTCAAAAGCATAACCTATCTCTAATGGAATAACAAAAGCACCTTTCAAAATCCATGGTAAGGCCGAAAAACTCCAGCACAACTAACCAAACTAGGGATTCCAAAAGCAGAACCATTAGTATTAATCTTAAACCAACCTGAATTGTCATTCAAAGGTCCTTTGTATCTTCGAACGACTCTATCCTTTGATGGTTTGCTCCCTTTACTTCTCTGTTGCAACTCAACCTGCAAAACAAACTAATACCTTCATTAAGATAGCCCGAAGATTGTCCTTAGGAGCACTCTCTAATGCTTAAGTTAGATTTTATTTAAGATTTTAACATATTGTCTATTTTCTCTAAAAACTAGCTTTCTAATAAAATGTTCAATCAACGTTTATAAAGAGACAATAACTTACTTTTCAAATGTCATGATGTATGAGATGATACTTGTCATTTGTTACTTGAATTATTCTCACGTTAATAAGTATTCACTGCATGTTTGATATCTATCATTGATCTACTTATGGAATACTTTCTTCAAAGGTTAATGTTTTTTGCCTTTGAATTCCTTCAACTGACTTCTTCACTCTCATCAAGCTTGAGACCTTCTTTGGTTGCATAAACAAGTTTCTTGCCTTCGATGACTAATTATGCTAATTGTATAGTTTAACATATCATCTAACTTCTCGTTCGCTCGAAGTTTACTTTGTATGTCATATGTCATGTTCCTATTGCATTAACATGTCAAATTTTTATTGGACCTATTTTGCACCCACACAAATTACTTTATAGAAGTGAATTATGATCGGGCTACAATTATGCACGATTTTATATCCTTAGCGTATGTTTTTGTGATGAAAACTCAAGTAAATAGAGGTGTACTAATGTTTTCTGAGTGTTTTGTACATAATTTAAATAGATGGACTGAATTATAATTTTTTTGGGAAAAAGTATAATTTTTAAAAGTTGAGGGACCTTTATAATTTTCATGTAGACCATAGCTGCAGGTGAATTTCCTGCAGGCCAAACCAGCAAGTGGCTGTTGGGAGCATACGCAAGTCTACTGCCTGTGTTCATGGGTTGTGCCTTCTTGTTGCACGAGTAAAGTAACCTGCAGGGGAGTTCAACGATTTAAAAAGTCAATCATTCAAGCCAATTTTAGAAGTTCATTAGAAGAGATTTTTGCACCAAAATTAATGGGAACACATTTAGTAATTTGGGCAGTAATTGATGCATGTTTTAAAAGCTCTTGATCCCAGTTTTGGTAGCAATTCAATTGCATGGAAAGAGATCTTTTATTTAAGGAAATTTAAGTCAAAGCTTTGATGATTTTGTAAGGGAAAATCATGACATTTAATGCAGAAGATTTGAGAGGGTAATTTATGATATTTTGAGGAGAGTATCATGAAAGTAAATTGGGAGAGTATCATGGAAATAAATGGGAAGAAAATCAAAGAAGTCGACTTTATGGTGAAAAAATCTTTCTCTCTTTTCATATAAATTCATTTTTTCACAAACAGAAAATGAGACTTTTTGGCTTGGTTTTTAGGTTTTTCTAGTTTCTTTTTGGACAACAGCAGAAAGGGTTTGAGAGGAGTGGAGTTTGCAGACAATCTCAATGTTGCCATAATTCAACCTACTTCAGTTTATTCAAGTTCAAGGGGAAGAAACATCTCAGAGAATAACACAATGACTATTTCATCTTTTTGGTTGATTAATTCAATATTGAATATTTTTATTTTAATTTTGTGCATTGTGTTATTCAACCTTATGTCGAACTAATTTTAATTTATAAGGCTACAATATAGCCAATTTATTTCATCGCCTATTCAGTAATTTTTTATGTTAATTAATTATTATTTTCTTTTATATTTGTATTCCATTTTATTGGAACTTACTGCTATCAACTAAATAAGACCTGTTAATTGATAGATCTTGTGACTATGATACGCTTGACAAAGGTATCATGTGTTAGAAATCAATAGAATGACATAATCCATATAGGATAGACATATACCTGTAGGGATTGTGTAATCGTATGTGGGTAATTGAGACTTAATAAATTCAAGATTATTTAATCTACATAGACATATAGTAGATTAATTATCCTGGGTAATATTACTTGACCGTTTGAAAGAGACTGGTAATTAATCTAGAGTATTACATGATTAAATACAATATAAAAATGATTATTTTTGTGTAAATAAAATGAGAATAGGTTGATAAAATAAGAAGGTAAAATTGTGTTTTAGATCTACTCATCTGCTGTTGGTTCCATCAATTAATCTATTTATTTATTTGCTTTTTCTTTATTTTTATTAACTATATATTTTCCATTAATTAAATTCAATTCTCTTTTAATTTTGGTAGTTTGAATAAAATTGTTGTTGATCAATTTTGGTAATTGATGCGTAAAATTAGCAATTGTCCCTGTGAGAACGACCTTAATTTGTCACTATATTACATTGTGATCGTGTATACTTGCATGCGACCTATTGTAATTAGTGTATTAGGAATTTACCCATACCAATCAAATTACACTACAAGTGAGGACTTAGAACTTTATTTTTGCAATTTGATCTTCAAGTTTTTTTTTTTAATTTCTTTTTCATGAAGTTCTTCAAAATTGATATTCATTTCTACATTTTACATTTGGAAGTTTTATCCTATAGAGATAGATCCATTAATGTTTGTATTGATTTCATCATTTAGTTCTTCATATGATGTATTGATTATGTATTTTATTTGATTTATTCACTTAAAACATTTTTCTTTGTTGAGATCAAGTCTAGCTAAACCATGGTGAAGATTTGGGCTGGAGATTTGGCAACCAAGAATCACTAGAAAAAGGCCAGAAGAAGGTAGTTTAAATAGGATAATTAGGCGAATCATCTTTGAGGGTGTATATATATTTGTTTATCCCAATGGTTTTCTTGACTAATGGTCAAGAGGCCGTACTTTTTATTCATTGAGGGTTTTTCATGTTAAAATCGATTGTATCTATTTTCTCTTATTCATCTCTTTTTATTTGTTAATTTGATTTTTGGATCATGATGTTGGGTAATTTAGTTGATTTTTTATTGGGCTTTGATAGATCATTTTGGATTGCGATTTACTTTTAAGATTTTGTGAATTTTCAAAGTTTTAGGAAGAATAAGTAATATCATATTTAACATTAACGATGTGATAATTACATAAAAACTTATTATATTATTTGGATAAATTTTTGAATAATATAGCATTATTCTTTTCTAAAGATATATAGAATTATAGCTTAAATTGCATAACATTATTAGTATCATTAATGTTTTAATAGGTTTGTGAATAATTGTTTAGCATCTGAAGATTTGATAGGTTGAAATTCGAGAAAAAGAAAAGAAAACTACCAGCCCCACATAAATTTTGTCAATAAGTAATTGTCCGATAATGAATACAGAATATTTGTCCTTATGCTAAACAAATGTATTGAACTCATAATTCATTTATGGTAAGTAAACTATTCCCGATTTTTCAATTATTTGATATTGGTTTTTATTAAGTTGTTTAATAGTTGACACGTTGAGTTATGCCTTTTGATTTGGAATGCTATGAAGACCCAATGGTTCCTCCATAAGATTAGTCAACGGGGGATGAATTAAGGCCTAAGATCGGCTGAAAGGCGTAGTCCTTGAACTACATGTGAATATTTTTGTACTACCATTTGATCAAGTTCGAATTGATGACTTCCAGCATGTCAATGTGACATTTACTGTCGAAGTACATTCCTTCCCTACCCCCACCAAAAATTAAAATTGACTAATCTTAAGACAATCTTAACCACTCCAAAAAAATTCAAATTTGGTGCGGGAAAAAAAAATCTTAAAAATTCGAAAAATCCTAAGCTTGGTGTGAAAATCTTCCCTTTCACGCTTGTATATCACACAAACATGAAATGTGAAATATCAAGGTATTGTCACAACAGTTAACAAATTCGAGATGATGAATTTGACAAAAGAAATTGAAAATTTTGAGTGAATGCAACATAAAAGCTTACAAAAAGGGACAAATCACTAACGTGATTACTAATTAGATTAATAAGAAATTCTCTTCTTGTAAAAATGATTTTGGACTCGATTTCACTTATATTAAGATTGAGAAAAAACTTAATTTTAGTCACTGAGATTTTAGAAAATATCAGATTTTTAAAGTTCTATTAAAAACAATTCTTTTCATCTTTAACTTTTCTCAAACTTTTCAAAAAAGTTCAAACTATTAGTTAACTAATAGTCAACGATGACTTTAAGTAATTTAAATTGTAACTTAACAATTTAAATTTAGAAATATTTTAGACAATATAACTTGTAAATTTATTATTTTATGATAGTAATCCGATAATTTACGTATCGCTGACAATCATCAAGCGTAAAAATATTCTTTTACACATTTTGTTAATGTTGACCGTCAATTGATTGATGATTTGATTTTTTTTGAAAAATTAAGAATAAAAAAAGTTATTTTTAAAAACATGAAGTTTTCTCTAAGATTTACTAAGGATTTCAATTATTTCAATATAATATCTTCAAATAAAAAATTAAAAATAAAAAAACAAGAGAGAAACAAGCTACTGCATTGCCGTGAGATGGGCAGCATTCTTTTCCTTCGCTCTCAAATTAATCGATAAGGAAAACCCAAATTTTACAATAAGCTGGTCCTAGATTAAAATAATTCAATTATCATAATTTCTATTATTTGTCAAAGAAAACATCAAATTAACAAAAAAAAACCCTTTTTAACTGACAAACTACTCGGATCATCCATTTCTTTCTCCACTTTGCAGCTCTGCCGAGACAGTTGGTTATCATTTTGTGGAAACCCACTTTACAACATAGGGATTCAACAGCAGGGCCATATACTCATTTTAACAACATATGCAGATTCAAAACTTGATGTGAACCAAGAAGGCAACTGGTAGGAACAGGTTCATCATAGATAAGCTTATGATAAGAATAGAAATATATATTTCAAAAAAAAAAAAAAGAATAGAAATATATATTTAATATAATACTTACTCTATAACCAGTTGAAAGTATCTTTGTTATAGACAAAATAACCAACGGACAGACCTAATGCTTCTCCGCATACATGATTAACAAATTTTATGCTGTGATAAGGAAGACACAATTCTTGACTTAGTGCCTACTTGTTAAAAGGAGAACCAATTGGAGCTATGAGACCAAGGTATCGCATTATCTTCAACCGACGATCCTTCCTTGTAGATTTTAGTGGGAAGGTTACCTCCTACAATAGAATGTCCAGAAACTGTAAATATGGTAACTTTAAAAGATTACTGCTGATAGGCTATGTCATTTAGGTCACTTACGTCAAAGTGAACTTTTGGCTTTCTTTCCCTTTTGCATCTACCTTTTTCAGGGAGATTGCTCCCTGTTCCCCTTGAAAATGAAGAAGTCCATTTATCTGTCCAAACAAGATTCTGAAAAATCAGAGTAAAGAAAGAGATAGAAAAGGAAGCATGTCATAGTTTTTCAAATGGAAATCTACATAGAAAAGAATTAGCAGCTGAAGACATTATTTATTGGAGCAAGAGCAGTAAAAGGGCTATATTATATTCATTTAAGAAGATAGGAATTAAACGATGTTAAAAAATGATATCATTTTCCACATCAAACTTTGTTACTTTTCTTGTATTGTCTTTATGCTTTGCTGATATAGTTGAAGGTAAAAAGCTTAACACAGGATGATTCAGAAATGCACACCAGATGACTGCTCTTGCTGATCCAGGTGATTGGACCCTTCAGGGCTTTCAGACTTTCGGCATGAATTGATATGTTCCTTTCTCTGTGACAACGCCTACAGAACACATATATGCATAGCTGACATGGTGCAAACAGTAGTACTCACAGAACTATTATTGCATTTTCACTAAAGATCAGCATGTACTTGTTTTAAAGCATCTTGAAAATCTTCCATAGAGTTGCAGGACCTTTCTTCAAAGCACTAGAATAAAGCAAAGACAATAGAGATGGTATTAGCCATTGACATATAAATGGACACTATTAGCCTACTTGACCAGTTAAGGGATCTGCCTTAGCTTTCCAAGAGATCTATATTGTAAGACAGTGCTCATCTGGAATAAGTGTGTGTTACAACTGTTTCAGTCTCCAGCATATCCCATATGTTTTTGCATGACCATGGTATAGATGGAGGAAACTAGCAACCCCAACCCTTCTTACACAAATAAAAACCCCAAAAATTTACCCCCCCCAAAAAAAAAAAATAGAGAAAAAAAAATAAAATAATAACAACATTATGGGCAACCGGCTGATGATTCCAAAGGAAAAAGCAGAAAAGAAAATTGAAGGGAAAGAGGATCAAAAAGAAAATGAGGAGCCAGACTCCGTTAATTTTAAGGATGAAAAAAGCAAAAGTATTAAACTTCATATTGTTGGATAGCAGAATGTAACCCGTATACTCACATCCTCAAGCTCTGAAAGATCTCTAGCTGGATCAACCCAAGCGCTGAAAAGGCAACGCATCAAAATTTTAGCTCAAACGACATTAGTATCAGACAATTAAATGGTATGCAGCAACAATGGCGAGAAGAGTTCAGAAACCTCTGATGGATGCCATAATACTGTACTAAGACATGTCCATCAATCCCTTGAATTGTTGAATCAGCAGAAGTTGATCTTTCTTCAATGATCTGAAAATGTTGGTTACAATTTTATTAATCATATGGTGTTAACTTCTGCATTAAGATTCTCAAATGTGAGAGATTTAACACTCTTAATCCAAATATAAATTTTACTATAACCCACATAAGTTTTTCTAAAAATCGAGGAAGTGGTTAGGCAATTTATACAAGTAACTTCAAAAAAAAGGGTTCAAAGGTCAGCACACAACATCCACATTAAGAGAAAACAGGGAAGAGAAGAAAGATAAACAGGAAGGATAAAAGGCATATGCACAAAAGTGTATGTTTATAATCCAAAATTTCAAATTGAGTTGCAACAAAAAAAGTAAGAGTAACCTACTTCAGCAGGCCACCATGTCTGGCAACCCATTTTAGCCCATACCACATTCCCTGGAGTTACGCAAACTCCAAATCTTTCTGTAACATGTGATTTACTTGGGGTAAATGTCAGCATCCCCACATTGTCAATCATTTCCTTGTCAACCTTCCTACAAAGCATGAACAAAATGTCAGCACAAGCTAGGCTCATGACATGCATAACTACAAGACAAACCTGTCACAGCTGCAGTCAGTAAGAGTAATATTTTCCACCGATTCAGCTTTCAAATTTGAAACTTCAAAGTATTTTGAGATTCCTGATCCCTTATCCCAGGACTCGCTGCATTGAACCAAAGGAGTCTCCCGCAGTTTCTCTCCTTCATCCTTCCCGTCATCTGAACTGCTTATAACTACACTGGACAATCCATCTCTACCACAAGATAGACCCAGTAAGGAACCTACGCATACAGTGAACCAAGTTAAGTTTCAATTAGCAAATACAGATGCAATAACATGGCAGTAAAACTACTATTACAAGTCTA
This sequence comes from Litchi chinensis, assembly GCA_019925255.1. NCBI lineage: Eukaryota > Viridiplantae > Streptophyta > Magnoliopsida > Sapindales > Sapindaceae > Litchi > Litchi chinensis. The sequence continues at coordinate 8,199,945 of CM034475.1, read as the reverse complement.
CAAATTATCAAATTATTAACATAAACGATTAATATAAGCAAGAACTTGAACGATCACAAAATGTAGCATCAAAATGTTAGTCTTTAAAAGCTGCGCACTTTACAGGTTTCACTGCCTCTGGACATATGTTGTCCAAACAAACGAAATGTACTCATGTTCAAACCCATCTTTAAGTGAATAATATACTACATGGTAATAGTACATCTAATAAACCAGGATTCTACACGGACCAAACAAAATGTTGCCCTTCAACTCAAGGAAAAATCTATCCAATTACAGTGTGAATTTCGGGTTCCTATAGTACTAACTACTCCGATTAAACTACACAACCCTTCAAATCAACCTCCTAAAGTGTCAAGAATTATTGAATTTGTAACATTTCATCAAAACAGAGTTTTGTTTCAATTTGATAAATTAAACACAAACACAAACACAGACAGAACTAAAAAACTTTGCCGAATCTGATAAATTAAACTTAACAAGAACAACAATGTCACAAAACTGAAACCAAATCACAATTAAAATCTTAAATTCCACTGAGAGACAAACAAAGCAATTGCAACCATTGAAGAGAGAGAGAGAGAGAGACCTGACTTGGATGAGCAGAAGGGAGAGAAATCAGTGCGGCGTTTAGGTGGAGGGCTTCTAGATTGTTTAGTATAATTTGGTATGTTATCAATCTGCTGCTTCAATTTGTCTTGCTTTCTCTTCAGCGTTGAAGCTCTTTTCTTTGCCATTGCTGTGGATTGAAATTTGCGCAGACACAGAGAGAGAGAGAGCCCTAAATTTACAAGGCAATGCCTTCTCACTTTAACATCTCTCTTATTTTTCTCTTTCTTTTCCCCTTCTGTATCCGTGTGTCTAGTTAAGCTTATTGGACGCGCCGAGTTAGTAACGAAATTAACTGTGTCTTTGTCTAGAGACCGACTATTTGGATCATATAACCATAACCTTCCTCATATTAAAATACGAATGATTTTACACCTTTCTGGTGTTACCAATATTTTAGGGATAATTCTATTATTTGATCTAATCACCAATTATTTCCCCATAATTTGGATTAGGGGTGGGCGTTTTCGGGTTCGAGTTGGGTTGGGTTGAAAATCTCCCAACCCAACGTGGGTTGGATTGAAAATTTTTCAACCCAACCCAACCCAACCCAATTTTTTTTTCAACCCAACCCAATCCATCCAATTTTTTTTAAGATGTAACCCAACCCAACCCAATAAAAAATGATCGGTTTGGGTTGGGTTTGTCGGGTTGGATTTATAAATATTCTAGATTTACAAACCACTTGAGGTTTTTGATTTTTTCTCTTGTGTTTTCATTCTTCTACTCTAGATTTATAAATCCTCTGTGATGGATTTTATGTAGTAGCGTAAAAGTGTATGTCTAGAAAAGATTTTAGATAGGAAAGACTTGGTTAGGGGTGGACGTTTTCGGGTTCGGGTTGGGTTGGGTTGAAAATCTCCCAACCCAACCCAACCCAACCCATCCAATTTTTTTTAAGATGTAACCCAACCCAACCCAATAAAAAATGATCGGGTTGTGTTGAAGATGCCCACCCCTAATTTGGATAAATCTTATTTTACCCTTCTATTAACTCTTTAACTGAAAAGCGGATTCTGATATTAACAATATGCGAAAAGATTAAATTGCCTCTCTGTTATTAAATTATCCCTAATAATATTACAATTTACTAAAATATAGTAACATAAATTATTAACAATTTTCTTTAATCTCTACTGTCCATCAATTTCAAATAATTTAAAAAAATTAAAAAATTAAAAATTAAAAGTTGAAAAAAAAATGAAGACCTAGATTGAACTCAGATTTTCAAAGTTTAAATATCTGGATCATTTGAAGATTCAGGTTCAACAACCTAGAACTTCATCTTTAAACCATCACTAAAAATCAATCACCAAATCAAAACTTAGAAATCATCATCAAACCATCAAAAATCAATCACCAAATCAAAACTCATAAACCATCACCAAATAAAAAACTCAATTATACAAAAATCAAACTTAGAAATGAAGGAAAAAAAAGATTTCTCCTTCCATTTCCTTAAAAATACTGTCAACACAAACCTCACCCTTCCTTTGCTACCTCTTTGCTTCTTCTTCTATACTCCAACCTTCCTCCCACCTTTAACTGCTACACCCGGTATTGTGTCCGATGTCATTACAAAACTAGCTACATTCACTTTTTCACCATCTTCACTCGCGACCTCTTCAGAAAAATCCTTGCTGTTGTCGACTATCTTCCTTATCTTGAAACCCTAACACTTCATAAACTATCCAGCCTTAGTGGCTCTATACAACCCGCCATTGTCAAGCTCACCCCCACCTCTTTCCAAGTGCTGAAGATCGATAATGATGGGACCTCAACCTCCACCTCTTCTTTCTCGCATCTTAAGTGCGAACACCATTAGAGACCCAAACACCATAAGAGATCAACTCATGATGATGCCATCATCGAGATGGAGGTACTGGTTCACAACTTAGTTGACAGTGAATATGGACTTGTCTGATAGATTGACAACAAACTGATCTTGTGGTAGGTAAGAAAGTTGGGAGTAGGGCTGGCAATAAGGGTGGCGAAAGTAGCGATGGGGTATGATAGATCAACGACGTCAACGATCTTGCTACAAGTAAAAGAGAGGTGAGAGTAGGAGTGGTGATAAGGGTGACGCAAAAAGGTAGATGAAGCGATGGTGGGGTGGTGGATCTTGACAGTTGAGAGAAAAGAGAAAAGAAGAGAAGAAGAAAAAGAAAAGACCAAGGAGAAAAAGAGAATAAGTGTTTTTATAAGCGTTCTTTTAATTTTTAATTTTTTAATTTTTTTTAATTATGTCCATCATCCATTATGTTGATGGACAATGGATATGATTTTAAAAAATATATATTTTCTTAATTATTTTTTTGAAACATTTTTAAAATTATTTTAAAAAAATATAATCTTACATGTGATACTCATCTGTTTACTTAATTTTTTTTAAACCTATTTCACAATGAATTGACAGTTTTGCCTATCCTATATAATGATCAAATATTGACTTTTAATGATTAAGTTGACGGTAGAGGGTTTTTTTTTGTCTATTTTGATAAATAGTAGTGCTTTTTTTAATTATTATTTTTATAAACTATATAGGGTCCTTAGTGATTTTTTGAAATAAAGGATTTTTTTGGTTATTATGTCAAATTACAGGAAGAAATTAGATTTATCTTTTTTTTTAAAAAAAAATAATAATTGTAGTATAATAAAAAATTTATTGATACTAATTATCATATAATGAATATATTTGCTTTTGTATTTCCAAAAAAAAAATATATATATATTTATATATAGATCAAATTACAATTTAGCCTACTGATTTAAAATAATTGCAAACGGAGTCACTTTTTAAGGTTTATTACGATTTAACCTACTATCGTTATAATCCCTCCGTTAAACTTAACCGTGAATAGTATAATTGTGTAAAAAGACCTAAATGCCCTTGTATATCTTGTTGACCTAGTTGACCACATTAAAACATTAAATAAAAAATAAATAAAATAAAAAAATCATCAAATTTTCATTAAATAAAAAAAAAATACAAAAAAAGAGATCCAATCTAATTGGCAATGTATGATTTTTTTTTTCTCAATTATTTTTAAAATTTTTTTATGGGTTATGAAGATCCAATCTCCAGATTGGATCTTTACCATCCATCTAGAGATCCAATCTGGTCATTTGGGTAGTTTTTTTTTTTTAAAATATTTTTTCTTAAAAATTGAAAGAAAGTTAAAAATAATATCAAAAGACAATTTTACCTTTGTTTTAATTAACCTTAATAGAGATTCCCTAACGACAGTAAGCTAAATTGCAATTAACAGCAAAATGTGACTCTCCTTGTAATTATTTTCAAATCAGTAGGTTAAATTATAATTTGGTCATATATGTGTGTGTGTAATTGCTCATGTACCATTGATATAAATCTACAAGTCTCGAGTTTTGTGGGTTGGTGTAGTAGCACAGTTTCCTTGCCCGTTGCTTGTCAGTGAGTGACAAGTTCAAACTCATGCAGCCATAAAAAGTTAACCAATTTTCCCACTAATATATGAGGCAACTCTTTTGGTTCTAGAAGCAATATTTCGACCCGTTCGTCAAAATCCCATCAACTAAGGTCTCGGTAGTCATATGGCCTAGTGTTAGGGGTTAAACAAATGTATATGTATATATATATATAAGTTTTGTCACAATTCACAATCTAATGAGATTAAACACTATAATTTTATATGTGGCTCAAAAAATTTACTTCTCTAATACTAAGAGACATTCATCTTAACAAGTTTGTTCGAACTTTTTCCAAGATTATTCATTATATTCGGCTTAAAAAATTTATTGCTATAATACTAGAAAAAATTTATATTGACAACTCGGCTTTTGCCAAAATTAATTATATTGTTAAGATTAAACACTATAATTGACTCAAAAAATCTATTTCTATTACATTGGAATAAATCTAGCTTGATAAAGCCATTGAATTTTTGCAAAAATTAAATCTTATATGCAACCTAAAAATCTACTTTCATATGGAAGAAATCTACTATATAAGCAAAACAAAAACTTATCGGGTGCAAAAACATAACTCGACCGAACCCAAACCAACTCAAAGCCGATCCGATTTCGAGTGTTCGGTTCAGGTCATGTAAACAAAATATAGGTGTTTGGTTTTGCATGTGCAGAATTGATAAAATTTCAATTCAGTTCGGGTCTAGGTGTCTAACTTGAATAAAAACAAAAATCGATATATATTTTCTAAAAGGGATGATGCTAAAAAAACTTATTGTAGTTTGCGAAAAAATATATTTTACTATCTATGATTTCATTTTTATCTAAAATCCCCCATAAGATTAATATAAACACTCAAAATGCGCCCTAGAGGTGTGTGAAATGACGAAAATACCTCAATAAACATAAGTTGATTATGAAGTCATAGAGGATAAAATTGATATTTTTTTTATTAATTTTTAACATCAGGGGAGATTTTGGATCAAAATAAAATATAAGTGGTAAAATTGACATTTTTACAAATTACAATGAATTTTTTGGAATTATTCCTTTCTAAAAATATTTAATATAATAAAATTACACTTGTGCCCTTTAGGGTTATTCAAATTTTGAATAAAACTCAAGGGCTATGCGGAATTTTGATGCTGACAACCCTAAATCAAGCCTTGACCCGTCACTTTCTACATTCCACTTTCCTCTTTCTTCTTCACAGAGCCTCCATTTTCTTCTTTCTTCTTCTTGATTTTCCTCCATTATATATACACACACACTTTTTGCCAAATAAATGCATTTTTAGTTTAAAACATGTTATTGTAGTCTTATAATATTATTATTTTATTATTATTTTGTGATTAATTCAATTATCAATTATGTGTTTTATACTAAATATTCTTATATTTCATATCTCACGCTAAAGTAAATTGATAAATACATGCCTAAACAGTACTAGTTTACACTTCTCACATGTACATGAGACACCCACCTCTCTTCATACTAACACCAAATCAACTGATTCTAATTGAATCCTCTTCTAGGGCTTGTTTATCAATTGAGAATCAAAATCAAAGGGAACCAAGTTATATTAGAAAGATACTCAAGTTACGTTGGAAAAAAAATGGGGAACTCGAGTGCTTGCGTCAGAGAAGGTAATCAAGCTCAATTGAATTTTAAACAGATCAGAGGGAGCTAAAGCTCTCGCCTGACGTCTGGTCCACTATCACTCTTGCCTTCCGTCGTTCATGGACAACTCAATCACTGCTGTCCACGGCTGCCGCCATCCAAACTAGAAAATTGAGAAGTTCGATGCATGGTAAAGTTAAAAGATTATTGTTTTGGTTTTGTTTTTGTTTTCATTTCGACTCTCTCCATCTCTCCCTTTGATTCTTTGATTCGTTAGAGAGTTTTGGGAGTAGTCTGCGTTTTCGTTCCATACAATTTTGTTGAAGTGGGCACGAGGCATTATCACTCATTCACTAGCTAGTCATTTCGACTTTTATCATTTAAAACTAGATCATACAGATAGCTTCTTTTTATTTATATTTCAAACATAAATTCTAGAGAAATATTATCACATACAAGGTCCGTGAGGAATGATCGGACTTATTTATCTTACAACAGTTTCCCACTTATATATCGTAGAAAGAAAAAGAAAAAAAGCGCAGTACGTTAAAACTCTCTCAAGGACAGAAAGTAATAGCGTAGTTAGCTCCACCAGTGCACGAAAACAAGCTAGTCGGATCATCATAAGCATAACTATAAGCCTGTGGACACTGGTCCTTGAAAATCTTAGAGTAGTTTGTTGGTCCGCATGTCTCAGGAGTATTATTGGGCGGGGTGCAACAATACTGTGGCTGACCAAACGCCACACATGCACTCTTGCAACCTATTGTACTTCCGTCCGATCCTTTCATAGCCAACTCTGGCGGGCACACGGAGTTGACATTAGCTGAACAGGTGGCGGAAGTGCATTTATCACCAGAACCGCCTTGTGGGGTCACAGAAACAGGCAAATTAAAGCCATCAACAAGGCTGACATCGTGGAAATCTTGCCCATTATTACCGACAACATTGATTTCCACGAGGGATGCCGGTGGGGCTCCGCCGTTGCCGTTGCATGTGACCTGGCCGGAGCCACAGTCGGCAGTTGCACAAGTGAACTTGCCAGAGGCATCCGAGCATTGCGTTCGGGCCCAAAAACGGCCCTTCCATTGGCCACCAACATCGATTGTTCTTGTTTGCGTGGAGGGTAACTCAAACCCTGTGGTTGACAGTTGAGGTTTGCCGTCAGAAGTAAGTGTTGCTGGCCAAATTGTGTACGGGCAGTTGTTTGTTATGCTGACTGTCGCCAAGTGAGCCCCTGCATATTGTTGACCAAAAGGTTTAATGTGTACTCATTTGAGTTCAGAAAATTTTTACGTTGTGAGGCATGTTATTAATTTTTTCCCCCTTTTTTGGCATTTTCATATAATTCGTTTTGAGTTAAATTAACAAAAAATGTGCTTTTATTGGATGTAAAAAATAAAGAAAAGAATTGCTTTTACAATTTTTCTTTCTTTGTAATTTAGTTGGATTTTTCTTTCGTTTCTCTTAATTGTTGGTGGTTTCTATATTTTAAGTCAATGTGTAATATGGTTTTTCATACCTGATCATGACTTACTCCAAAAAAAAAAAAAAAACCTTCATTACTATTATTATTATTTTTTTATGACGACATGAAAAACGATCTACATATTTTATAACTTTATTCTCGTTCATAATCTCTCTCTCTATGTACACAGTTGCTCTCCTTTATGTGAATATATTTTGTTGACACACTTTTTTATTTCTGAGAGTGAGACGATCATCTGCTTGTGATAGATCACCTTTAATTCATAATTAAGTGCTCTCTAATCATTCCGTAAGATTCAATAACTTGGAAGTGTGACAAACCTGTCCAACATTAATTCTATAATATAAGTAGGAAGTCAATTGATGATACATTGAGATAATGATATTAAAATAATGAACCCGCATGATATATGGTATAGAACAAAATAAAGACATCTACCATTGGTTTTCACTTTAATTAATTGCCTTAATTAGCACGTCATTAATTAAACTTCAAATATTAAACATATTTTGCCATGTCGCAAATAGCCAAAATAAAAATTAGTGATTAAATTAAGACCACACAATGTGTAACAAAGAACCGGTTGTAGAACTTAATTATATATTTCGCAAGAAATTAAGCGTAATGCATGTAATAAATTAACATCAATATATAGCGATTGATATTATATTATTATCAGAAGTACAGTAGATACTTAAAGTGCATGCATGCAAACGTGTATATAAATTAAATAGGTAGACGAGGAAACATATAAAATATAGAAATTGTAATTTACCAGAGACTAGGAGCGCCAAGGTAAGGCAAAATATGACTTGAGTATTCATCATGGAAACAGTGCTCTTTACTTTTTTCGCGATATGTAAAATTATTTGATGAGGTGTGTGTTTAGTTCAAATGAGGAGCGGTATTTATAGGCTGAGGCTTGATACAAAACGACACTCTACAAAATATGAACCTGTGCAAGTCGTCAACAAGTGTAGCCTCCGCGGATTTCTCGACCTCTTAATTGTAGTGGTCAAAATTTGTACGGTCCAAATTATTGGATCTAAGTATCGATTGGGTTGAATCCAAAAGCCCATGAGCTATAACTTAATTAGCCCATAACCGGAAAATAAAGTTCTATATTGGAAATATATATGAATAAGGAAAGCATCTAGAAGGAGATTATACTTGGAGAGAATCTAGGAGGAGAGGAGGATAATATCTTGTTCACCTTAGGGTTGAGAGGGAAGATATATAAACAAACTTTAGTCTTTACGGGGGAGGCAACGTTGTTGCTATGGGGGAGGCTACGTTATTGCTATGGTCATTCTATGGCAATACAACCATGCAGCGACATGTCTCCTTTGATGGCCTGTTTCCCCCATCAACTCCAGTCCATGTCTCACCACCGTTCACCACCTTTGTTTGGTGAGTTCTGACATCACTAGCTAAAAGAGGACAATAGATGTCAAGATCAATCACGTTCTCTTCATTTGGTTTGCATATAATACAAGTTATTACGTTCTAAGGAAGTTAACTGATCAGGTCTATTCGAAGTTAACCATTTGGTGAGTTCTGTCATTATTGGCTAAAAAAGGACCACAGGTGTCGAGATCAGTTGTGTTCTCTTTGTTTGGTTTGCATAAGATACAAGTTGTTAGGTGTAAGAAAATCAACTGACGAGACCACTTGAAGTTAACATACTATACTTTTAACCCCACTATATTAACACGTTATGAACAAGTAGACATATATGTCCTATATTCAAGTAAAGCTGACCTCCTATGACGTTGCAACCAATAAATGGAGTAATGCCGTGTTGGTTCGTTCGGTTAGGTTTTTTCGCATGAAATATAATTTTGATCTTGAATTACTTTATTTCCATTTTAAACACTTAATCGTCAAATTGAGCTTTAAACTTTGATTAATTCTAAATTTTAAAATAATATAGTCTGAATTTCTTTAAACACTTCTATTTATTATTCAAGATAAGTATAATTTGAAATTTACCGTATGGAATAATATAGATTGTTTAAAGTAATATATATGATTGTTGTGTTTGAAAATATTTGAGTATGAAAAATACATTTTTATTTTATAAATTGGATCAATTAATTAAGTAGTTTGTTTCTGCATATATGTTATTTCTGTGTGAGTGTTATATTCAGTGTTAAATAAATTTAATGGTTGAGATAGTTTTGTAATTTTTTGTTTTTGTTTTTCATTCTGAGCAAAATATATATATATATATATATATATATTCATCAGCACAATCAAAAAATCAATTAAAGCAGATTGCTGCTTGACAACAAACCAAAGATAAATGCTTTTTATAAAGTATAATATACAATCACATAAAATGACATAATGAGGCTCTTATTTTTTCTTGTGCAAATCTAGAATCGAAAAACACGTATTTGACTCATTGCTTTTACTGATCACAAATTGATGATTTTCTTATTTATTATGGACGAAACAAAAGGATAGTTTGGCACAGGATAGACTACCCACATTTGGAATTTAGGATAAGCATGTGAAAATAAACCATAACTCACAATGACCCATGTTCCAATAATGTTAGAGACTGTAACGCCATCACCCAACTTAATACCTTAACCTATTTATGATGTATCAATTGGTAGTGGTCGATCAAAAAGACGATGTACATAGAGATTAAGATCCTCGCCTATGTTTCTATTTGCCGACGTAAATGGCTTAATGACAACACATTTCATTAAAAAAAAAAAAAAAGCAGATAAAAAATCAAAACAAACAAACCTCGACTAGAGGTGGAGAGAAGAGGCCACAGGGGCCATAACCCCTTCAACCAATGACAATTGTCCATGTATCCCTTTCAATAATTTAATAATATTTCTATTGTCTAGAGAATTTATATTTATTTTATTTTATTTTGACAATGACAAAGACAAATTATAAAACAAATTTTCGTACTCTTGCAAAATTTTTTTACTCTATATCTTAATTATCATTGTTTCTACAATGCTTTTACACTCTTATGATGTAATAATTTATTGAACAATATTTCTTAAGATCAGATTATATTGGTCAATATGGAACAAATACTTTTTTAAACTTATAACTTGATAAATAATTTACATAGATTTTTTTTGGTAAAAAGTAACTGTAATATATTTAATATTTTATTTTATTAACAAAATTGGTCCTTTTTTTACATTAATTTTTCTTATCATTATAAATTTATAACATATATTTAAATTAATTTTCGTAATTTTTTTTTTCAAATCTTAGTAGCGTTTCTATTTTTCTATAATCATCAATCTATTGCTTTATTAATTTTAAATAGATTTAAGGTAAAAACTCACTCACAATAATTTCATACCAGCGCTGGATTCAAGTCCATAATTTGAAGTTTTATTACCGATAAATGTTTTTGTGATGACCAAAATACCCCTATATTATTTTAACAAATTTAAATAAAGATACAAAAAAAGAAGTGTCAACCTCATGTAAATCATGTCGTAATTAATATGACAACTTATATGTCACACATTATTTGAGTAACCTAACAGTACTAATAAGAAAAATAACTCCATTACTGGTGAAAGTTCCTTGGCAGTGGAGAATCTAAAAGAGGTTGAGCAACCTTCATCAGATAATTTGATGCACCCAACCTTCATTACAAAGAGTTTGATAATGTACATAGCGGTTGAGGTCGACCTCCATTGAGGTCGCACATCACTTATTATCTCTGAGAGATGTCTCCAAAATCTAATCCTCCATGCTTGGGCTAACGTGAATTTTGGATGAAATTCACATCAAAATAATATATCGTGGGTGAATGTCTTGCAAATTTCTTCTCAACAAAGCATGAATTTTGGGTGAGCCTATTACGAAAATGATACCTTGTGTGTAGATGTAGATTTGCACAAATTTCCCTTAACACTACTAACAAATGAATTTTGGGCAAGATTCATCTATAAATATCATTTTCACATGAATCTTGTGTAAATTTCTAGATTTGTAGATCATTTTATCGATGGTTAAAAAAAACCCTTATGTCACATGAATTAATCTACCACACCACTAGCTGGGATATGAATTGAGAATATTGACAATTAGAATTAAGCAAATTGCAAGCTTCCTATCTCCTGTGAAGTAACTAAGGCATTGTTCTGATTCATTTTCTAAAATTATTTTTCATTTTCCTTTTTTTTTAACATAAAATTATCTTTTATTTTCAAATCCAAAATGTAGGTGGAAGTGTTTAGTTAGTTATTTTGTCAAACATGTTTTTAAAAATGAAAAACACATGATAACTAAAAAGTGAAAAGCAATTTTTTTTATATTTTTCAACATTTTTAAAACATATTTTCAAAACAAATCAAACATTTCTCTTCAAATAACTATTTTACTCATTTTTAAAAATTATATCAGGTATATTTACATTATTTATTTTTTTGTTATTAAAAATAAATTTAGAAAAATCTTATCAAACACGTTGTTCTTTTAAAATATATTTTTTGTTTTTAAAAATATAATTTTAAAAGGGGTTCCTAACGCGTTTCTTATAAAACTGTTTGCAAAGTCAAAGTCGTAGGCAACGCCGGCTCGTAAATCGCAGCATTAATGAGAGTATAGAATTTCTCAAGTGAATGGACTGATAGCAACTAGTTTGGAAAATGACATTTGAATGCCTAACTATTTAAGGAATAACGAGTCACCCATTAATGTGAAGTGAAGAAGGGGGCAATCTAATATGGTTGTTGTCCACTACGAGTTTCGTCAGAAAGTGGTGTTTTTCCTGCTTATCAGGATATTTTCCTTTACTTGATGTGACCTGAAAAAATTGGAGGAAAATATTTTGTGAAATGATGGTTTGTCCTCTAAGAAGAATAAAAGATGCATGTAACATTCTCTGTACAATTATGACCACGTACCCTATGTAATTAGAATTAAGCAAATTGCAAGCTTCCTGTCTCCTGTGAAGTAGCTAGCGTATTGTTCGGATTCAATTTTTACAATTATTTTTCATTTTCCTTGTTTTTTAACATAAAATTATTTTTCACTTCGAAAAACAAAAAACAGATGAAAAGTGTTGAGTTAGTTATTTTATAAAACATGTTTTTAAAAATGAAAAACACATGATAACTAAAAAGTGAAATTTTTTTTTTTAATGTTTTTCAACATTTTTAAAACATGTTTTCAAAACAAATTAATTTTTTTTTCTCCAAACAACTATTTTATTCATTTTCAAAAAATCATATAAGATATATTTACATTTTTTTTTTTGTTTCTGAAAATAAATTGTGAAAAATCTTATCAAACATATTGTATTTTAAAAATATAATTTTAAAATGGGTTCCAAACATGTTTCTTGCAAAATTGTTTGCAAAGTCAAAGTCGTTGGCAACGCCGCAACGGCTCGTAAATCGCAGCATTAATGAGAGTATAGAATGTCTCAAGTGAATAGATTGATATCAGCTTGTTTGAAAAATGACATTTGAATACCTAATTATTTAAGGAATAAGGTTGAATAGAACGAGTCACCCATTAACATGAAGGGAGGAAGGGGGCAGTCTAATATGGTTGTTGTACACTGCGAGTTTCATCAGAAAGTGGTGTTTTTCTGCTTATCAGGATATTTTCCTTTACTTGATGTGACCTGAAAAAATTGGAGGAAAATATTTTGTGAAATGATGGTTTTTCCTCTAAGAAGAATAAAAGATGCATGTAACGTTCTCTCCTTTTCAAGAATTTTCTTCACTTTCTCTCTCTCTCATTCCCTCTCATGGAATTCCTTCATCCCTCGTCTCTTATTGAACCTGGCCTTATTTTTGCTTGAAAATAACATTCATGTGAATATTTAGACTTAAATACAAATTAACTACATGAGGTATGGTCTAAAACAAGTAGAGCTAACTTTTTAATTTATTGACATTAATCAAGCCTCATACCGTAATACCAAACTGTTAAAATTATCTGTAATTATCATTAAATCTTTATAAAGATAAAAAAGTTCTTGAGGTTTGAAGAAAATTTTGAATCGACAAATCAGATCTTGTAGAAGACCAAAAAATTTATCAATAACGGGGATATGTGAGAACAAAAATTATCAAATTGGTGTATGTACTAGAGCCTGTAACAACCACAACTAGTCCATGTCACCAAATTTTCTTTTTTTTTTTTTGTTTTAAAATATATTTATTTGTTTAAATGAGGAAATATTTATTAAATGTGATACATTGATAATATAAATTATGCTTCTAAATTAGAAAAAAAATATTAAAATAAATAATTGTGGAATCAAATTCGATATACCCATACTTTTTATTTCTTATCATAATCAGTATATGTTATTTTGGATCAAATTCTTTTAGAATTTATGAACAATTTTTAAACATAAAGAAATTCTTTCTTTTTCATTTATTAAATTATAAATATATATTTTTTAATTTTCAGAGTTGGGGTTTCTTGCAACCTAACAAAATCAACATTCAACAATCACAAATGTGGCAGGATGTGATTTCACTAAACTTGATGATTTTATAAATAAATATGAAATCTAGAATCCCAAATTTACAAAATTTCATCCACATTTTATTTTATTTACTATTATAACATTTTCTTTATGCAACATGTGGACTTAAATCTGTTACACCCTTAAAATACTTATCATAAATTATTTTATTGATTATAGTGGCGACTAAGTAGGTTTTATCTTTCATATCTTACATTCAATCTTTTTAGTGCTTGTAATTTCGAAATCATGTGTTTTGAACTCTTAAATGAAGTATTAAATTTGTTTGAGGTCACAGAAAACATGCAAAAGTAACTTTTTTTATTAGGCTCGCTGGGTATGATCCTGCCATCTATTTTTTTCGTTTGTTAGACATGTATTTTAGCGATTCCCTACTTTTTGTTCTCTCGTTCTCTCCTTTCTACGTTTTAGCATGCACCTTAAAACTACTTGAGATTTTGTTACATAACCTCAACAATTAATCATATAAAAAGAATAAATAACATGACATATGATGTAATATAAACATACCTAAGCATAGGGCCGGCCTTGAACATGTGCCGGAGATACGACAACCTTGGGTCTCCAAATTTTGGGCCACAAATTTTGCAATTTCAATTTTTTTTCTTCATATAATTAGTTTCTAAAGTCAATATATAATTAATGTTTCACATAACATTATTGAAGTCAAGATAGCTTTTGTGGTAAAAGGTCCCATGATATTAATTTGTTAGAGACTCGAGTTTGATGAACCCCCATGCGTTTTTTTTCTTTAGCTTGTTCTTCTCCTTTTTTGAAAAAAAAAATATATATATGGTGGCCAACCACCACCAAATTCAAACCTGGGTTTGTAAGAGACTAAAGGACTTTTGGACATTTGGTATATGAAGGGCTACAAAGCTGACACATTTCATTGACAAATGTGTTAGCTTTTGGGTCCTTTGTGCGATAAAAATATTTTTCGAATTAAATTTGAAAAACAAAAGCAACCAACATAGTTGGTTACCAAGCAAACTTTTACCAATTAGTTCTGTTATATGTATTTTCTGGACTCATTAAATGAGTTGGTAAAAGCCCAACTTAAGCCCAATCAAGTCGGCCCAAATGCAAAGGTCCATTAGACAAGGCCTAGATGTCAATTCCAAGCCCAGTGAGCTCTACAGCCCGTCCCAGCAATCTTCTCAGCTCGCAGCAACGAGCTCATTTCACAGCAAGATTGTAGCTCGTTCCACCATTCACTATAAGCATAGCTCGCTTCTCAGCGAGCTCCAGCTCGAGGTCGCCATAAACGGCAGTTTGTTCAGAGCGCAGTTAATGCAATATCTTCCAGAATAGGTAGTTATCTAATCTGATCGTGATTCTCTCACCAGATATGAAAGTTAATTCAAATTCAAACTCAGTCAACATTATCTCAGATTTTAAGAAGCAGTTTCCTGGTTTTATTCAAACAGATTAGGAAGTGTAATTAATTCATGATTCTTTTCCTATTTTGTAGCTTCCTAATCTGTAACAACTCTTCCCCTATAAATAGGGGTTAAAAACCATTGTAAACGGGACAATTGAATAACATACTATCACTCTACAGAATTTAAGAGAGACAGCCGTGGACGTAGGCCCACTTGTTGAACCACGTTAAAAATCCCCTGTTCCTCTGTTTGTTCTTGGTTCTTTATTATTTTCTTCTCGATTTCTGTGTTTTCTCACATTGATTGCAGGTATTGGGCATTGAATACTCGTCGACTGAATTTTAACGTCGACATTTTGGCATTAGAAGGAGGGCCCAAACTGCGATCTTTATCATCTCAGTTCATCGATTTCTGATAACATGGCAAGAACCAGACAAACTAAGCATGTGGGCTCATAGGCTGACCAGGTAGAGAGTCAGCCCAGTCACCATCAACATGATGCACAACAGGCGGAAGATGTACCCATGCATGCAGCAGGAACGTCCCATGGCCAGACAATCAATACTGTAGGAATTCCCTCTCTGCCTCATCATCAACTGATTCAATCGCCCCAATGGTAGAAGGGCAGCAAGTGTGGTATCAGAGACAAGAGGCACTGGAAAACACAGTCAGACAGCTTACAGAAGCCGTCAATATGTTGGTGCAGACTCAAGTACAGAATGTACCTAGGGTTGAGGTTCAGACACCAAGGCACGTGCCTCAGTAGCATGAAGCGATGCAGGTGCCCGAAAGACCAGCAAGGGAAATCCCGCGACTTGCCGGCTTAGTTCGTTCTTCCAATGCACGTTCTAGGGCTGGAGGACACCCTGTCCGCGAAGAAAGGGAGGTCGTGCGCCTAGCTAGCCTGGTGGTAAGGTTGAGCCAGGATGGAAACCGGCAAGCAGAAGTTGGCCATGATAGAGTCCGAGCTGCAGCTTGGTATGTGGATGAGGTGAATGGGCGACATGCGAGATCCCATCAACCTGAAGGTTTGTTTGAAGAGGACGAAAGGTATGACCCAGAACACCCTGCCCCAAGTCGTGACCACATGAGGAGATATGAGCTCCGAGATCCACATGTACAGGAGTTCCTCCAGAGGGTCCAGCAGCTAGAAGCACGACCTGGAGCCTCTGAGCAGCGTGGGTACTACGGAGAAAAGACCCCATTTACGAGGGAAATTGAGATGCAGCCTCTCTCTCCAAGGTTTAAAATGCCGAGTATTCAGCAGTACAATGAGGACAGTGACCCCTATGATCATCTAGATGCTTTTAATGTTCAGATGGACCTATAGACAGGTAATCCTATGGTGAAGTGCCGTGTATTCCCAGCTACTTTGGGGGACATTCTAAGGACATGGTTCAAGAATCTCCCAATTCGCAGCATAGGTAGTTGGGAAGAATGCCAGCAGAAGTTCGTTGGCCAGTACAGGGCATTGAGAAGACAGCTCGCGCCATCCTACCACCTAGCTACTATCTTCCAGTGTCAGGGTGAGTCGTTGAAGGAATATATCACCAGGTTTAGACGTGAGGTCGCGAATGTTGAGAATCCGTCAGATGAGAGCATATTGACAGCGATCTCAGCTGGGTTGCGCAAGGATGGAAAACTGTACGAAAGCATCTACAAGTCCTTAGTGAAGGATCTGTGAGAGTTCTATAAGCGAGCGACGAAGGAAATTAGGTGGAAAGAGACCTTCGGCCCGAAGAAGCAAAATCAGAAGAATGAAGCGGACAGTTCCAGCCAGCCAAAGAGAAGAAACAATGGCAGGAACGAAGAAGGAAGAAATAGTGGCTCAAGCCATTAGATCGCTAAGAAGGCGAGGAGAGAGCCAAGGTACGAGCGACCTCAACGTCAAGGTCACTATGAAAATTATAGTATCTTGTCAGACTCTTAGGACAGGATCTTTGCAGCAGAGAAGAACAGGGAGGACTTTGGGAAGCCCTACCCTTTGAGAGCCCCTGTTCAGCAAAGAGATAGAAGCAAGTTTTGTGCTTATCATAATGAGGTCAGACACAATACTTCGGATTGTTGGGCGTTGAAAGACGCCATTGAAAAATTAATTAGGATAGGTCGTTTGAGAGATTATGTGGAGCGACCTGCAAACTTGCGACCTCCACAGCAACGACCTCAACAACAGCAGCCAACACAGCAACAGCCCCAACGAGCTCTCGAGCCAGAGCATGAGCCTGCAGTAAGAGCTATCTTTACAATCTATGGTGGCCCCTATATTGCAGGTGCTTAGAACAGGTCGCATGAGAGGTATGTCCAAGAAGCAAATCATACCTTTCAGGTCAGTGGATCGGAGGGACCCACTAAGAAGCCCAAGACGACCTCGGACGAGATTGTTTTTACTTAAGAGGATGCTAGAGGTGTAATTTGGCCACACAATGATGCGTTGGTTATACGAGCTAAAATCAGCAACATGGAAGTACGGCGCATCATGATAGATACTGGGAGCTCAGTGAATGTGATGTACAAGAACTGTTTTGAGCAAATGGGGTTAGGAGCAGAGCAATTGAGACCATCCCCAGAGCCTCTATTTGGTTTCACTGGAGATGCTGTTGTGCCAGTGGGTCAGATCAAGCTACCACTCACACTTGGGGAAGCAGGTCGCCAGGTAACTGTGTTGGCAGATTTTTTGATTATTGACTGCCCGTCAGCATACAACATGGTCCTGGGAAGACCTGCTATGAACGAATTGGATGTGGTTACTTCAACCAGGACTCTCACAGTTAAGTTCCCAACTCCTAATGGGATTGGATGTGTTCGGGGAGAGCAGCACTTAGCAAGATGCTGCTACGAGGATGCAATTAAGATGGGCGTGAAAGGAAAGAAAGTAAACGTGGTTTCGGGGAGGCGAGCCACGAGCTATGACCGAGAAAGGGCTCAGTCACGACCTGGACCCTCGCAAGGTAGATGCAGACCGAGCTACTAGTCCAGTTGAAGAACTGGAAGACATCCAAGTCAGCAAGGCAGATCCAGAGAGGTGCCTGAAGCTGGGAAGAGGTTTAGCTCCAGAATTGAGAGCCCAGCTCGCTGACTTCCTGAAGGCAAACTTGGATGTATTCGCGTGGAATCATGAGGATATGGTGGGAATAGATCCCATGGTGATGTCACACAGGTTGAATATTGATCCTCACCACAAACCAGTTCGCCAGAAGAGGAGAGCAATGACAGAGGAACGCTATCTTGCGTTGAAGGAAGAGGTAGATAAGCTATTGGTGAACAAATTTATTCGAATAGCTTACTACCCGACTTGGGTCGCTAATCTAGTCCTTGTAAAGAAGAAAAATGGGAAGTGGAGGACCTTTATCAACTTCACTAACTTAAACAAGGCGTGCCCAAAGGATAGACCAGCTCGTGGATGCTACTGTTGGCCACGAGCTCTTGAGTTTTATGGATGCATACTCGGGTTATAATCAGATCCCAATGAATCCCGAGGACAAAGAGCACACCTCGTTTATGACTGATTGAGGCCTATATTGCTACAAGGTAATGCCCTTCGGTTTGAAGAACGCAGGAGCGACCTACCAATGCTTGGTAAACATGATGTTTGAAGAGCAGATCGGAAAGACCATGGAGGTCTATGTTGATGATATGTTAGTAAAGTCTAAGCAGGTAGGTGATATGTGCGCGACCTAGGAGAGATGTTTCAGATTCTGAGGAGCTATCAGATGAAGCTGAATCCACATAAGTGTGTGTTCGGGGTAGCTTCTGGGAAGTTTCTGGGCTTTATGGTGAACAGCAGAGGAATTGAAGCCAACCCTGAGAAGATCAAGGCATTGATCGACATGAGATCCCCAACCAGGGTAAAGGACGTGCAAAGCCTCAATGGCCAGGTCGCAGCACTCAGCAGGTTCATCTCGAAAGCTACTGATAAATGCATTCCATTTTTTGATATCTTAAAGAAGGCAAAAAACTTCGAGTGGACCGAGCAATGCGAAGTTGCCTTTCAACAGCTAAAAGAATACATGGGGCGAGCTCCACTCCTCTCTAAGCCCAAAGAAGGAGAAAAGTTGATACTATGCCTGAGAGTGTCTCAGCAAGCACTAAGTGTTGCACTGGTGAAGGAAGAAGAGAAGACGCAGCTTCCAGTGTATTATGTAAGTAAAAGGCTGCAAGATGCTGAAACCAGGTACTCACAGATGGAGAAGCTCGCTTATTGCCTAGTGATCGCATCAAGGAAGCTGCGACCTTATTTTCAAGCTCATATGATTGAAATCCTCACCCAGTATCCGTTAAAGCAAGTTTTATAGAAAGCGGACACTTCAGGTCGTTTGTTAAAATGAGCAGTGGAGTTCGCACAGTTCGATATCCAGTTTAAGCCAAGGACGGCTATTAAAGCTCAAGCTTTGGCAGATTTTATTGCAGAGTTTACAGGGCCTGTGGATGATGAAGTTGAGTCTTCTGAAGGTCCGACTTGAGAGCTTTATATTGATGGGTCATCCAACTAGCAGAGGGCTGGAGCTGGGATCTTGTTGATTAGCCTTGAAGGCCACAAGATCCTTTGCGCTTTAAAGTTGGGTTTCCAAGCAACAAATAATGAAGCTGAATATGAAGCAATGCTCGCAGGTTTGCGTTTGGCTAAGGAAATGCGAGCTGAGCAGTTGAAAGTTTTCAGTGATTCACAGCTCGTGGTTTGCCACATCTTGGGGGAGTACTAGACTAAGGAGCCAAAAATGGCTTTGTACCTTCAGAAGGTCTATGAAATGCTAAGTGCTTTCCAGAAGTGCGGGGTGAAGCAGATCCCACGAGCACAGAATGTACACGCAGATGCTTTAGCTCGCTTGGCGACCACTCGGGACACATATTTTCTTGGAGCAATCCCAGTGGAGTTCCTACCAGCTCCAAGTACGAAAGAGAAGAGTGTGATGATGGCCATAACTGTGCAGCCCAATTCTTGGATGAGCCTAATTCTCAATTACTTACAGGATGGAAAGTTGCCAAGTAACAAGTTGGAAGCACGGCGTCTGCAAGCTAGAGCAGCCATATATTGCATTTATGATGATGTGTTGTACAAGAAGGGGTTCTCGGCTCCACTTTTACGTTGCATTGATGGCCTAGAGTGTGAAACAGTGATAAGGTAAATACACGAAGGCCATTGTGGAAATCACGCTGGGGGGCTATCTCTAGCTCAAAAAGCACTCCGTTAAGGTTTTTATTGGCCTACTATGAGACAGGACGCTATCGACCTGGTAAAAAGGTGTGATAAGTGTCAGAGGTTTACCCAAGTTTCGCGAGCTCCGCCAACCTATCTTAAGCAAATGGTAAGCCCATGACCTTTTGCAATATGGGGAATGGATTTGATCGGGCCTTTACCAACAGCTCATGGAAGGTGCAAACACGCCGTGGTCGTAGTTGACTATTTCACTAAGTGGGCAGAGGCAAAGGAGTTGACAGAAATCTCCACAACGAAGATTGAGAAGTTCATATGGAGTAATATCATTTGCAGGTTTGGGGTTCCACAGCAGATCGTGACGGACAATGTGACCCAGTTCAGCAGTGACCAGTTTCTTAGGTTCTGCAACAACCTAAAAATCGTAAAGAGCTTCTTAGCAATGGACCATTCATAAGCCAATGGCCAAGTTGAAGCTGTAAACAAGATTATCAAGTAGACTCTGAAGATGAAACTGGAAGCAAAGAAAGGAGAATGGGTAGATGAGCTTCAGAAGGTATTGTGGGCTTATAGAACCACAGCTCGCAGCATTACAGGCGAGACATCTTTCTCAATGGTATATGGGTCTGAGGCCATGATCCCAGCGGAATTAGGTCACCTCGCAGTGAAGAATGACCTTCAATCCAAATGACAATGACCAGTTACTTGCTGCAAGCTCAGATTTGCTTGAGGAAGTCAGAGAAACAACCAGGTTAAAGGTAGCTGGTTATCAGCAAAGAATCGCGAGGTACTATAATAAGAATGCTCGAATTCGTAGCTTCAACGTGAGAGACTTAGTGCTGCGTATCATTTTGCCTGAAGCTCATAAGCCCAGTGATGGGTCCTTAGGCCCAAATTGGGAAGGACCCTATATCATCAAGGTAAATTTGGGAAATGGAGCTTATCATTTGACCAACATGAATGGAGCTGAAGTCCCTCGAGCTTGGAATGCCGAGCATCTTCGGCCGTATTATCAGTAACTTTATTTGTTACCCATAATTCAAAAAAGAATGAAAGCTTCATTTTCCCTCATGATGTGCGTTATTTCTCCAAATCTATGGGCTTCGTGCTGATTAACTCGCTGCTCGCCCGATAAAAGAAAGAGCCTAAAAAGCAGGTATGGCTAAGTGCCTCTGCATAGCTCGCTAAAAATAAAAGAGCCTAAAAAGCAGATGAGGTTATGTACCCCTGCATAGCTCGCTAAAAAGAGCCTAAAAAGCAGGTATGGCTAAGTGCCTTTGCATAGTTCGCTAAAAATAAAAAAGCCTAAAAAGCAGGCGAGGTTATGTACTCCTGCATAGCTCGCTAAAAAGAGCCTGAAAAGCAGGTATGGCTAAGTGCTTCTGCATAGCTCGCTAAAAATAAAAGAGCCTAAAAAGCATGTATGGCTAAGTGCCTTTGCATAGCTCGCTAAAAAAGAGCCTAAAAAGTAGGTATGACTAAGTGCCTCTGCATAGCTTGCTAAAAATGAAAGAGCCTAAAAAGTAGGCGAGATTATGTACCCCTGCATAGCTCGCTAAAAAGAGTCTAAAAAGCAGGCGAGGTTATGTACCCCTGCATAGCTCGCTAAAAAAGAGTCTAAAAAGCATGTATGGCTAAATGTCTTTGCATAGCTCGTTAAAAATAAAAGAGCCTAAAAAGCAGACGAGGTTATGTACCCCTGCATAGCTCGCTAAAAAGAGCCTAAAAAGCAGGTATGGCTAAGTGCCTCTGTATAGCTCGTTTAAAAGAAATAGCCTAAAAAGCAGGTATGACTAAGTGCCTCTGCATAGCTCGCTAAAAATAAAAAAGCCTAAAAGGCAGGCGAGGTTATGTACCCCTGCATAGCTCACTAAAAAAGAGCCTAAAAAGCAGGTATGGCTAAGTGCCTTTGCATAGCTCGCTAAAAATAAGAGCCTAAAAAACAGGTATGGCTAAGTGTCTCTGCATAGCTCACTAAAAATAAAAGAGCCTAAAAAACAAGTGAGATTATGTACCCCTGCATAGCTCGCTAAAAAGAGCCTAAAAAGCAGGCGATGTTATGTACCCTTACATAGCTCGCTAAAAAAGAGCCTAAAAAGCAGGTATGGCTAAGTGCCTCTGCATAGCTCGCTAAAAATAAAAGAGCCTAAAAAGCAGGTATGGCTAAGTGCCTCTGCATAGCTCGCTAAAAAAGAGCCTAAAAAGCAGGTATGACTAAGTGCTTCTACATAGTTTGCTAAAAAAGAGCTTAAAAAGCAGGTATGGCTAAGTGCCTCTGCATAGCTCGCTAAAAATAAAAGAGCCTAAAAAGCAGGCGAGGTTACGTACCCCTGCATAGCTCGCTAAAAAGAGCCTAAAAAGTAGGCGAGATTGTGTACCCCTGCATAGCTCGTCAACATTCCAATTTATCAGTTGTTTATATTACTACGATTATCGAGTGTTGAATTAAGCGATTGTTTAAGTTATCAGATGTTGAGCTCGTTATTAGGTAGCTCGCATAAAATGAAGATCGTAAAAAGTTACAACGAATGCAATAGCTCGAACGCATTCGAAAGAGGAGAAATGAAAAAGTAATTTTCATTAAGTAAAAAATATCCATTACAAATTGATGATTAAAAAATACAAGTACAAAAGGTAAATTGCTAGCTCTAAGCTGGAGGATCTGGGCTTGATAAAGGGTCTTCATAGGAAGGTTCAAAGTCACCAGCAGGCTCAGCTTGAGAGGTCGTGCCAGACACTTCCATTGCTGAGGATGAGGCAGCCATTGCCTTGAACTTTTCTACAGCTTCGAGTCCTACATCCCCAAAGATAGAAAAATCCATCTCCGGATGGGACATCCACAACGTATAGAGAAAGTTGAGGTCTGTTTTTTCCTCAGCCTCGTCTTTTGCTTCAGCGACCTGTATCTCCAGTTCTTGAGCAGAATTTTCCCTAAAGATCATTAGTTCTTCGAAAGCATTGTTTGCATGACGATTGATGACCTCGGCTTCTTCCTTCATAGCTTCTATTTGTTGCTCTACAGCCTCAGCTTGCTAAATTACCTCCCCCACCTGTTGCCTAAGCACCTCAGCTCGGTGCTCAGCATCTTCAGCTCGTTTGGTTACAACTTCTGCTTCTTCAGCCCGCTTTTCGGCAGACTCAGCTCGTTGTATAGTGGCCTGAATTTGTTGCCTGAGGACCTCGATTTGTTTTTTTGCAATGCCAGCCCGATTTTCGGCCTCTTCGGCCCGCTGTATAGCAGCCTCCATTTTCTCAGTTTGTTTTTCGGCCAGCTCGGCCCGTTGATCAGACTGCTTCAGCACTTCCCTTAACATGTCACATTCATTTTCCATTTTCAGCAGAGCTTTTTCGGCGGTCTGTCTAGCATTATTCGCCGTAGCCATCTGTGCCTCGTGGCTCTCTATGGTTTTCTCAACCAAGCGTGCTATCTCCTCTTTAGCACCCTCCAGCTCGTTTTCGAGCTTCATTATTCGATTGTCAGTGGCCTTTGTCTCCCTCCATTGCTTCATTACAGCAAGGACGCTCTGAAAATTCTACAAGTTAATATGCGATGAAGTAAAGAGGTAAGAGGATAAAGAAAAATAACTTACTAGCATGGAATGACGAGTTGCGAACTCGTTTAGGTCCGTGCCCCTAAGGGACCTATTCTCTAAGACCCTTGCATGAGTATACATAATTGATGTCTAGTTGTCGAGGAAGAAAGTTAAATATCTCCCCTCAGGTCCAACCTCGATGTCTGGTCTTATTGGCGGAGGAGTCCTTTCAGGTTCCGGGACATCAGGCTCCTCAATCCGATAAGTATTACATCGTGTAAGAAAGGTACGCCTAGTTATTCTCTTATTGGTACCAGCTCGGGTTGCTTGTGGAGCAACCTCCGGAGGAACATCCCATTTTCCAGGTTACGAGCTGGAAGCTGGAGCCAGCTGAAGGTTTGCTGCTGTTTCTGGACGCGGTACCTCGCTTGGGGCAGCGACCGAGGGAGTTTTTGCTCCAGCAGGACGCTTAGAACGCTGTAACGGAGTAGCTGGAGAGGCTGAGGTTTCAGCTGGTCGCTTCGCTGGAGTTGTTGAAGGGGCTGAAGTTTCAGCAGGTTGATCAGAAGGGAACTCCAGCAGAGTAAGTTTCTTCTTTTTAACTGGAGCTCATCCAGTGGAAGTAGCAGGGACTGAAGAAGCAGCTTTTAGAGATGCACCCACTGGTGGAGTGCGAGCTGGAGCTGGTGTTGCTTCAGCAGATGTTGGAACTATTAGAGCATGCGTTAAGTTTGCTGGAGCAGGCAATGAAGCCTCTGAAATAGTTGTGTGATTTGGGGAGGGGGATGAATCTATATGCATGATAGGGGTTGCACAAGCTGGAACAGTTTCTACCTGTGAGCTTGGGGCAGGAGCTGTTGTACCTCCTTGCAAAGTGGTGACAAGATTTGAAGATGATCGAGCAGGTGTATCCTCTTCCTGGACTGGGACTTCAAGGACAGAAAGAAGTATAGGGACATTGCCCATTCTTCTTATGTCCTTTTCAGGTCGCAGTAAAGGAGAATCCTTAAGAGGAGCAAGGCCATAAGCCCTGAGAAGAGCATCGTTGAACTTGTTACTGATGCTCGCTTCCTTTGATTTCGCGAGCACTTCGAGAGCTCTTTTCTCCTCGTCACTGAGAGGAGACTTGTTTACTTTCAGGTCTGTAAAGCAAAATGTTAAAAAAAAAAAAAAGAAGTGAGCTCGCCAAAGGTCTCTCTCTACGTACCTGGTTGCAGAACGAAGCTAAAATTTTTGAGATCTACAAGAGAAGGGCAGGAGATAAAGAGCCAGCTCGATTTGTATTTTCCAATGTTAGACTTGCCCTTTGCTTCTCCTTGGGGTAAGAGTTATTTGTATTCCGATGGATGAGCTGTGAGGTAGTAAATGCCATATGGCTTTTCCCTATTTTAAGTGCCCAAAGCCTTAAAGCTGTAGAAGTGTTGGATGATCTTCGGAGTTGGAGGGGGGGGGGGGGGGGGGGGGGGGGGAAGGCCGTTTTTTAGGAAGGCCAGAGCCAACGAGGTCAGCTGCGCATATGAATTTTGTGTCAGCTGGAATGGTGTGAGCTTGATTGTGTTGAGGAAGTCAATCAAGTAGCGGGGAATGAGAAACCTTAGTCCCTGCTCGAGGTGTTGAGTACTAACAGCAATGTACCCCTGTGGAGGCTAGCAGACATGATTTTTGGGAAGGGGTATCAACGCATGACAACCCTTAGGAATGTGAAATTGGACAGTAAGTCCTACCACATCAAAAAACTCCAACGAAGAGGAATGGTGTGCGAACGTTTTGCAAGCTTCCTTTTCCTATTTTTCAGAACATTCATACAAATGAGGGGGCTCGACCTATGAAGAAATGACCAACGAGCTAGCAGTCTACAGATGCCTAATCCAACAGTTTGCATGCATAATAGACCACTAACAGTAATAAGGTCGTAGATAAATATGCCACAAGATCAAATCAACAGAATTTGAAAAGTCGTGTTCAATAAGAAACCTAGAACAGTAAAGACTCAACACTAACAACAACATCAACTCAACAAAGTAAACAAAAAAAAAAAAAAAAAAAAACTGAAAGATTGAAGAAAGAAATCAAAAGTTTACCGTGAATCTCTGATGAGAGTGAAAGAACGGCGACTGAAAGTGCTGATTTCGTGAAAAATCAGTGAGTTTTCTGAACTTGGTTGCTTGGTTGCTTCGAAAGAAAATGACAGGTAAAGAAGAAAATGAAAGGGCTCCACCAGTTTATATAGGTGGACGAGCTCGAACCCCAACCATCAGATCTTTGTACTGTATAACCGTCATTAATCTAATGGTGCAACGCGAGGTACAGCTTTGTGATCATGCAACCATCAGTTGAAAGACGTGCACATTAAATGCGCGTGTAAGGGACGTGCCAGTGTCGTTTCAGTTACCTCCTGCATGACCGCCACGTGTCAAGGCCGATGCGATAGAATCTGAAAGGGCGCGAAAATAATAATTCAAGTTGGCTTGCCAGAAAAGCTATCTTTTACCAGTGAGCTCGAGCTCCCAATTCGCAGAACGAACTGAGAGCTGGGGGGCTGATGTTATATGCATTTTCTGGACTCACTAAATGGGCTGGTAAAAGCCCAACTTAGGCCCAATCAAGTCGGCCCAAATGCAAAGACCCATCAGACAAGACCCAGATGTCAATTCCAAGCCCAGTGAGCTCTACAGCCCGTCCCAGCAATCTCCTCAGCTCGCAGCAACGAGCTCATTTCACAACAAGATTGTAGCTCGTTCCACCATTCACTATAAGCATAGCTCGCTTCTCAGCGAGCTCCAGCTCGAGGTCGCCATAAACGACAGTTTGTTCAGAG
Source organism: Litchi chinensis (assembly GCA_019925255.1). Classification (NCBI taxonomy): domain Eukaryota; kingdom Viridiplantae; phylum Streptophyta; class Magnoliopsida; order Sapindales; family Sapindaceae; genus Litchi; species Litchi chinensis. The sequence goes on along the minus strand of CM034475.1, from coordinate 8,173,390 downwards.
CGCAGTTAATGCAATATCTTCCAGAATAGACAGTTACCTAATCTGATCGTGATTCTCTCACCAGATATGGAAGTTAATTCAAATTCAAACTCAGTCAATATTATCTCGGATTTTAAGGAGCAGTTTCCTGATTTTATTCAAACAAATTAGGAAGTGTAATTAATTCATGATTCTTTTCCTATTTTGTAGCTTCCTAATCTGTAACAACTCTTCCCCTATAAATAGGGGTTAAAAACCATTGTAAACGGGACAATTGAATAACATACTGTCACTCTGCAGAATTTAAGAGAGACAGCCGTGGACGTAGGCGCACTCGCTAAACCACGTTAAAAATCCCCTGTTCGTCTGTTTGTTCTTAGTTCTTTATTATTTTCTTCTCGATTTCTGTGTTTTCTTACATTGATTGCAGGTATTGGGCATTGAATACTCGTCGACTGAATTTCAACGTCGACAAGTTCGAACTTGGATTGTTGAGGGACTTTTAGGTGCTTGGCAACCAACTATGCTAGTTAATTTTATTGTTCTAATTTAATTCAAAAAATATTTATAACATGCAAAGGACTTCAGAGCTAATACATTTCATCCATGTGTGTATATATATATATATATATATAGAGAGAGAGAGAGAGAGAGAGAAAGAGGTCCATTTTAGTTTTTCACACTAAACCTTTAAAATGTCAGTATTTTCACTGCCTAAGCATATTAAAATTTATCTTCATTTCATTTGACAAAATATTTCCCGACCATTAGCGGAATCTCTAAGGTGAAATTTAATTGTGTTCGTCATTTACATCATTATCAGAGTAAAATATATCAAGAACCATCTTTGATCAATAGTGGAATTAAATTGTGATTATTCATGATTGATGTGATGATCGCAGGGTTTCAATTCATCTAGAATTAAACTTAAAATATTACTGTTAACAAAGACGCCGGTAGTATGATCATAAGCTTTTGCAAAAGCCAATATGAACATATTTTAAATAGAAAGTCTATTAAATAACACTAAAGTTAATGTGAGTAAAATTAAAGGTCATGAGTTAGAACTTGGCTTTGATCGTAAAACCACAATAATATTCGTTAATTTGAATACAAAACGACTAACGATAAACGAGCATAACAAAAAAAGGTTGGAAAATAAAGCATTATTAGCCATATTCCACATTGGTTCGATGAAGAATTTTTCCCAAGAAAATCTGTCAACAAAATTTGAGACCTTGTAACCAAATAACAAAATGGGACAAATTCAATTTATGCCTAAATAAATGGAAAAATTTTGTTTTTGACCTAAAGATAGCACCGAACAAAGTTGAATTATTTTTAGGATTTTTTTTTTTTTTAAAGTTTTGAGACATCTCACATATAACATTACACGTGAAATATTGTGTAACGTCCCGTAATTTATTTCCGTATAAGTAGTGTTATTAAATTAAATAAGTGAGCGTATTAAATTGGATTAAAAGTTAGTTTAAATATAATTAGCATAATTAGTATGTTAATATATTTAATTGTTAAGAAAATTTAATAGTTGATTTAATAATTTATGTTGAAAAGTATTTTTCTTAGTAAGAGGATTTAATTAGGATTTTAATGGGAAAGATTTGATGATGGAAATTTGTCATTTGATGGTTAAAAGAGTGCATTTAGGATGCATTGCATATGAAAATTTCTTGAACCAATGACAAGTTGACATCTAAAAGTAAAAGTTATGAGAACTAATAGAAAATTAGCAAGGGTGTGGTGAAAAAGTGAGTGGAATGGTGAGTTGTTATTGTTGTCCAATAGAAAAGGACAAATGTAAAGGTTTTTGGGATTTAATAGAATTTTAGAAAGGCGGAGGCAAAGGTAAAATTTCAAAAAGGTTGTTTAGTATAAATAGGGGTCAAAAATTGCAAAATTTCATTTCTTCCTCTTCTTCCATTCTGCCAACCAGCATTCTTCACTTTTCTCACAACTTCTTTTCTTTTTTCAAGCCATTAAACTCACAAATAACTTTACTTTTATCTTCTCTACCCATCTATATCTTCAATTCTTGCAAAACTCTTCAAGAAACCAAGTTGTATTTTCGCTAAAAAGAGGTCCAAGTGAGGTATGTGCTGTAATTTCTGATTTTTGAGTTTAAAATAGGTTAGTAAGCATATGGAGGCATTCATGGGTATGTAGAGGTAGTTGGGTGAGCATTTATTAGTGTTGATGTTGTTTTCATGGCTTTAAATGTGATTTTGAAACCCTAGGTGATCAATTAGGGCGTGGGGTGACAAGACTCGAACTGGATTCTCTTACTTAACTTTTATCTGGAGGATCTCGCCGGACACTTCAACGGACTTCTCTTAACCCGACTTGTCGAAATGGAGAGATCAGCGGAGCGAACCCCTTAATCTTACCCGATTCCTCAATTCAAATTTAATATATTCCTTTCTTTTGTAAACAATTTGGGTGGATGTAAATTTTTCGCAATTCCATTTAAACGATTTTATGAAAATTTCGGCAGCATAACGGCTGCATTTTTAAGGTTTCCAAAATTTAACCTATAAAGAAAATATACTTCGTACTATTTCAACTCACCACCCAACTTCTTAGATATCTCAAACATGTATTTCCACAACATATTTTCTCGTAATCATATAGTTCATAGCATTTCGAATGTTGATCATATGTATCGATATATATGTATAAGTTATATGGAGTTTAAGAATTTATTTATAATGCACAACATATATGATACAAACTCAATATTTTCCAAAATATATCAATATGTTATACATTTGCTAAGTGTCAGATTCCATAAAGTAAATATGTTCATTTGTGTGATGAAATCTTCAAATTTTCCACCTAGAATTTCAGTGACGGTTTCGTTGATATACAAAATCACCTACAAAAGCACTTCGTGGTATATACATGCTACACAAAAATTTAATATGTTAGTTCGACATGAATAAGCATTCTAATCATATAATTACATAGCGATTCATAAACTTCTTAGATATCCAAAATTTTGTTTTCAAAACATTTCTTTCTAAAGTCACCATGTGTACCCCTAAAGTATTCTAACTATCACGTGACGGTTTTCAATTAACACCAATCGTGATGCTACTGAAATACCTTGACTACTACGTGCAGAATTCACTATATTGCGACGTACGTAAGGTGAAACGGTTACAACTCTGAGCAACTATAATGCGGAATTTCCTACATCGCAATTATAGTGCTAACAACCTGAAACTTTTTGTAACTACATGCAGAATTTTCTACATCGCATATTGTAGTGCAACTGCTCGACAACCCTTGCAACTATGTGTGGAATTTTCTACATCACAGCATATTGCAAGTAGCTATAAATCTAGGCAGCTACGAATAGAATTTTCTACATCGCAACATAGCGCCAATAACTCTAAATCTAGACAGCTACGTGCGGAATTCTCTACATCACAACGTAGTGCTAGATACTCTGAACTCTGAGGGATTACACATGGTCTTTAAAACGTTTTTTCATTCTAAATGCATTAAGCACAAAATCGCTTAGCTTAAAACATTTTTAATTCAAACTTACGTCAAACTTTATAAGAACAACTTTTACTTTTAAATTATCATTTCTTGATCCTCGTAGAGGATCTTTTACTTGAATTAAACTCATATTTTAAAAATCATTTTACAAAACTTGAAATCAATAACAAGTTATAATATAAATTTAAATTTAGACAATGTAAGCGATGTAACACTTACCTCGATCCGAATATGCTCAATCACCTCAACGAGCCTCTCATGCCTCACTCGCTTGCTCGTCACCTATATATTAACGTCTTATTATGACATATTCAAATACATAACTCAAAACTTAAAAATAGAGTTTCCAATACAAGTTACTCTATTGAAAACCCTTTATACTATAATTTTTTCAACTCGATTTTTACTCAATTGAAACTCTCTAAATTCGATTTCTTTGCATAAACTTTATTTATTATTACCTAAGGACACTCTGGAATGCTTAAAATGGTTGCCGGAAGCCCGAAATGCAAAATCACTGTTTTTGGGCCCCTTAAAACCAAGGCTATGCTAGAGCCTATCCTAGCTATTTTCTTGCTCCGTTTTCACTCTAAGTATCTCCTTAACTCGCACTTAGGTCATCTGTAAAATAGTTTCAAAAAATTCTAAGTATAGGGGGTTAAAACCTATGAAAAACGCCAATTTTTCAACACTTTTTTATGCACATTTTTGCATCCTACATGTAATGACTTCATTTCTTTCGTATCTAAGGTTCTTTTACTCAATTATAACTGAATACATTCATTTCAGGCATCGAAGAATGTATTTACGATCACATCTTACTTTACAACTACATACATACACTATTTTAGCTATAACTTCTTCAATTTTTATCGGAATCGTTCCCTTCCAATTTCTATGGTTTGCTATGACGTTTAGGCATGTTTTGAGGTCTAGAACAACCCCAAATAAGTCTAACTAGTGCAGGTCTCTATAGCCCTTTACCTAAGCTTGAAATTCCCATCTTAACTCTATACTTCTCCTTTGACAATTCTATCACTTCTATATGTTTTTCTAACTTTTATTATATATGAATCTAAGTTTATTTGGATCAAAACACAATGGCATTACACATTCCACATATGGCCATGACACCCATACATTTGCATCAAACACTTCGTTTCATTTTATTTTTCAGTATTTTCACTAAGTTATTCTCCTAGACATTTCAACAAACATATTTACTACCATAAATTTACTCATTTCATGCATGTTTTCTCATCTAAGGTTTCTTCCATATACATATCTAATTCCTATTTCTTGCATGGTTTCAGTCTAATCACTTCTATTCTTAGTTATTTATGATTAAAAGCTTGATGGGTATCAAAAGCCCATCAACAACTTAACAACACAACAACCCAACCATCAAACTTTTTCATACCTCTAACTATCATCAAAGTTGAGAAAGAGGATAATATCTTATCTTAGTTCTTGCTTAGGGTTGATGGTTTAGCTTAAATACACCATAGAGTTGTGAGTTAAAGCTTGAAAAATTGATTGGAAAGCTATCTTCTTCTCCTCTTGGTTGTTGTCCAAACACCTCTCACCCTCTCTCAATCTCACGACTTTTGCTTCTTTCTTTCCTCAAAATTTTCTAAGTGTCACACACACACACACACACACACACACACACACACACACACACACACATATATATATATATAAGTGACTTTTCATTATATGACCATTATGTCCCTCTTTGACTTACTTTGACTATCATTAAAATTTTAGTTTCAATCAAGGGGTAAATGTGTAATACTTATGGATAATTATGCATTTAATTCTTATTTTGGACATGACCATATTGTCACTTATTCAATTATCTCTTATTTGTAAAAGACGATTTTACCCTTCTTCCACTTTTTCTTACTTAGACAAATATCGTATATTTCTACAATTATCATTAACTCTCCGATGTCCCTGACTAAATTAATGTTGGCGAAATTTATCATTTTCCTTTCATAATCTAGCTTCTAACACTAAGAAGTTCAGAATCGAGACTAAGAGCTTACATGAGGAGTCTAGCAAAGATAAGAAGAAGTTTTAAGCTTCTAATTAGAGTGCTAGAAAGCTTGGGTGTAAACTCAAAGAGATTGTATACCTTTATTCCCCGATTTTGATTTTTGTTAGAAATTAAAAATTGATTATTTTGCTTTGTAACTTGGTGATATTGTTCCTTGGATGTGTTGAGTTGTTATAAATTATGTGTATGTGTTATTTGGATGTTGATAAAAGGGATTTTATGATGAGAAAACATTGGAAACGAAAATTATTACAAAAACTTATTTTATGGCCAAATTCACCCTAAAGATTGATCTAGGGGTATTTTCATCATTTCTAGCCTATTTATGTGTTTAACAGATGATGTTTAAATGATGTGTGAAATGAATTTCAAAGACGAAACAAATTTTCAAAATATACACCTCTTGGCCGAATTATACTCCTAGGGAAACCAATGGGCATTTTCGTCATTTTGCTTGTAATTATATGTTATTTACCTCGTCTTGGAATGGGTTATGTGATGAATTTTAGCTTCGAAGGGAAAAAATTGAAAACCACCTCTTCGAGCCAAGTGAAAATGTGAAACGAATATGATTGTATAATAAAGTTTTTATTGTGAAACTAAGGGCAAAATTGTCCTTTGGTAATGGCTAAGAGGGAGTTTTTGAAAGATTTCAAAAAGCGAAAGTAAATGAAAATGTTTGATAGTTAAGCGATTTGTAAAAGTTTAATTGAAAGCGATAATTTTCGCAATTAATGAAATTATAGAGAGTCTGAATAAACCTATATATTGGTAGGTGGGGATTGGTGATTAGCATGTCAATGAGATATTGTTAGCAGTACTGCGCCGTTATGTTTATATATTGATGTGATTAATGGACTTTGAGAGGCACCGAGTGTCAGGTCCAAACGTTGATATGAATGTAAAGTTGAGCTCTAGTGGGCAGGCATCGAGTGTTCGATGTTGGAGGTAAATGTGAAATCTATTACCGATCCAAGGTATCGTGATAACATTTACGAAAGACTCTTACGATAATATAATAACTAATAACGCACTTGAAATGAATATATGCATTTGAAAAACCTTTTATAAAGTTCTGAATGATTGTGTGAAAATATGTTATGGTGAACATTAATTGTTTTATGAAAAGATACATTTTCATGTTATGTTTAAAAAATTTTGTGATTTTGATATTGTATGTGTATGCCACTGAGCTATTTTGCTTAGCGTGCTGGATTTTCCACGTGCAGGTAGTTGATGTGAGCTGAGAGTTCGGCAAGAAGATCATTCCATTGCGCTTCCAGAGTCACAACAAATTTCTAATGTTTTTGGTAGTCATCTTTGACATGTACATATTTTTGTTAAAATGAAGTTTCATGAATTTACATTTTGTATATTCAAATGCATCTGTGTGAAAAACCTTGTAAACTCCAATGTATATAAATTTTGAAATATATTTTTAAACGTTTCTTAAAGAAATGAGAAAACGTAATGATGAAGTGTTTTAAAGTATCTGTGTTTATTTTGTTTTGAAAATGTACTTAAGAAAATGTATAATTTTTTACGAATTTGTGTATTAAAGTGGATTTGAGAGGGATGGAGTGTCTGATATGGGAAGTGAGAAAGTTAAAAACATATTAGAAATGTTTCTTTGATTATACAAGTTTTACTATTTTGGGTTTTTCAATAAAACAGAGGAAACTTTATTGGATTTTTCGTAAAATAAATTAAGAAATCAAATGGATTTTGTAATTAAGAAGTTGTAATGTCCTTCACCTTGGCTTTGACGTCCGCGAAGTCATGGTTTGAGGGGGGAGGGTGTTACATATTATATCGCATAAGTAAAACCTTTTCAAACCGATATAAAATGTCCACCTAGAAATATTTCAAGCATGTGAAAATATTTAATACACAATATTGCACGTGAAATATTCCCCTACTTGAAATGGATGAAACAGTTGGAACTTTGTTTGCAACTAAATGAATAATTTTATATTTTAGGTTAAAAACGAATATTTACTTTTTATCAAGGGGAATTTTTATTTTTTAATTTTCAATTTTGTTTTTCTTGTACCCACTAATTTATTATTTCAAGAATAATAATCATTGACAAAATATTCTTGTATATATTGCTTGTGAGGATTGGAACATTTCCACATGTTAATAATCAATAATATAATAATTCTCAAACTTTATCCCAATTCTTTCATCTTAGGCATCTTAGCTATTAAAATAAAAAACTTTTGCCTTTATATTATATCATATTCCGTTTTTAATTTATACTACACTAAAATATAAAACTTCTTGTTTCTGTAATTGGGATGGATAAAAATTGAGAGATGCATAATGTTTTGGAAGTCATGAATTATTTTTTCTTAAGCAATTAAAGAAAGAGAGGTGACATTTCCACCCCTCCAAAATTGTATGTACACCTTTCGTTTGAACACCCCATAAAAAAATTTAAAATATTTCCAATTTGGTTTTACACTCCATTTTATATCAAAAATACCCTTTTCTTCTTAATTTTAGTATCGTCATTTGGTGCTTTTAGTTTGGAGTTTAAGAAGGTAATGTTTTCTATTTTGATTTGTTTGGATGATGATTGGTGCTCTGAAGCATCTTTTCAAGTTTCATGTCTCCTCAGAAGATTGTCATCGGAGATGTTCGGTTTGGTATGTGATGGCTCCAAACATCATTTGTTTTTTTGTTAGCTGGTTCTAGATTAGGCAGAGAACCCACCTCGACCAACTATAAACAACACTAACCATGCCTTATTTTCATGCTTTCATAAACAAATTTTCATTTTTTTTCAAATATATATGTATAGATATTTTATACAAGACAAATTAGGGCATACACCCACAAATTTCAATTCACAGAGCGATTCAAGGAGAGAGAGAGAGATGCTGAGAAACAAAGCGAAACCGAAATCAGGGAGATATTGTATATAAGACTGTGATAAATTCTTTAACAAGTATATATAAAGTCCTCATTTTTCTATCGTTCTTTTTTTTTTTTTTCCTTTCTTCTTCTACCCAGAGTTGTGTGTACAAATGTTATTTTAAAGTCTCAAATTTGCTTGCTTTTGAAACTGTCGACGTCGGGATTTGATCGATCCAGAGATTCTAGGCCCAGATTGTAGCTTTGATAACAGCAAGCAATCAAAGTAGATAAAAACAACTAAGAATGAAGAGATGAAAGGAAGAACAATGCAAAGAAGAAGGTTTTTTTACGTGGTTCAGCAAATATGCCTACGTCCATGATAGTCACTCTAAATAATTTAGCAGAGTAACTGTCTTACTGATAAAAAATCTCTCCAATACAAAGAATTTTACCCCTATTTATAGTGTGGGGATTTACAATTTGAGTGCACCACATGTTAAGAAATAAATTATTACATCAACTGCTCTGTCATAGTAAATCATTACATTAACTGCTCCACTGTAACAATCATTACATTAACTGCTCATCTCTAGCAATCATTACATTAACTGCTTTTCTGTAACAATCTCTTTTGAATTACCTGACACGAGCACAATTTGAGTGCACCACATGTTAAGAAATAAATTATTACATCAACTGCTCTGTCATAGTAAATCATTACATTAACTGCTCCACTGTAACAATCATTACATTAACTGCTCCTCTCTAGCAATCATTACATTAACTGCTTTTCTGTAACAATCTCTTTTGAATTACCTGACACGAGCTTAACGAGCTGACATGTCACCCTCGCGAGCTGAAGATGAATCAAGGTAGCTTTGGTTTAAGACACGAGCTGAAGAAGCAGGTGGCAAGCTCGACACTGCAACCTAAGCATTAGGCTTTCTGGGTCTTTTATCATTGGATCAGCTTGTTGGACTTTTACCAGCCCATTTATGCAGTCCGAAATATACTCATAATATTAACCCCTTAGCTCTTAGTGTGTTCTGCGGACTAGGAGTTCGAGCTTCCTGGTAAAAGTTGACATGTCGCAACCTACTTTGGGGCCTTTTCAAATTCTGTCTCATTACTTCGACATGTGGAGACTATTCGTACGACTGTACCACTAGCACATCTCGTGCCATGCGTATTTAATGCGCACGTCTCTCAACTGACAGCATGTGATGACAAAAATCACAACTCACGCTGCATCGTTAGATTTAAGGCAGTTGGGTTACCATCAGATCGAATGGCTAGGGTTAGAATCCCTGCGCCTTTATATTTGTGGAGCCTTTTCATTTACCCTATCATTTTCAACACCAAATGTTGAGGCTTCATCTCTTCTTGCCGTCCTGCTTCCTTGCGCCGGTTTTCTTAGAACTCAACATCTTTCACGATTGGAACCCTTCACTGTTAAGCTAGCATTCATAGTAAGTTTTACGACTAACTATTGGTTTTTCAATTTGTTTCCATTTTCTACGTGCATTGTGCTTTTTCTGAATCTCGAACTTGCTTAAATGCTTCGTGTTCTTGATATTGAATGCTTTGTTATTGATTATGACTTTTTGTTTCCTGTTGATTTGATTCTTTTGCTTGGTCATTCATGACCTGTTTACTGTTTGTGACCTTTATGCATACGAGTTGTAAAATGAGACACCTATAGGTCATTAGCTCATAGGTCCTTTGTCTGTAGGTCGAGCCCCTTATAGCTTTAGTGATCTATGTACGGCGTTTGTGGCATGTAGACTAGAGAGTCTCTTGGTAGGAAACTTAGGACTTTTAGGCATGGTTTGGTAATAACGATCTAACTACACCATTTCGTGCGTAGATATCTTCAGGTCGTGGACGCCGATCACACAGAGTAGGAGACCATAACTGGTCCAACTCAAAAGAGCTCAGCTCAGGGGAAGTTTGCATTACTGGCGAAGCAACCTTTTAGAGCGGTGAGGTCATAGAAGGGTTCGCAGTTTGAGCTGACCCCATAATGGATCGTCTGGTCGTTGAAGAACGACAAGCGTGCGAGGTTTATACACTACGCCTCAAGGATAAAACACGACGAGATGGGAGGAATTGGCTTGCAGTATCACCTTCCCAAGGGATACCATGTGACCACACATCTTATCATCCCAAGGGGTTCATTACTGTTAACACTCATCATCTTAGGCACGGACTTAGATTTTCAGTCTCTGCTTACCTTATTGACCTCTTGAATAGGCTTAAGCCTAGCCCTTTTCAGTTAACCTCGAACTCCTACTTGTAGTTCACGTTTTTAGCCTTGGTTTTCATTGGGAAAGACCTTTCTCCCCCAAGTCCAAAAATTCTCTACCACATTTACAACATCAAAAGCATCGGTTGCGTAAAAGACGGAATGTGAGATGTGATTTACTATCTCACAGCTCGGAAAACGAGCTACAAGGGTTTCTCGTCTCGGGGCGATGCGAATGGCAAGTCTAATGTAGGAGATTATAACTTAAGTTAGTTCTATTTTTTTTGTCCCTCTCTTAGCTAGCTCCGCAACTTCTCTTTTACTCTTAGCCCAAGTAGACAGAAGGAAAAGACATCTGCGAGCTGAGATTTTTTTTTTTTTTTTTACACATTTTCATTTCATCTTGTAGATTTGAAAGGAGATAAGGCAACTCTCACTGATGAGGCGGACGAGATTCTCAAGACGCTTGCAAATTTGAATGAGGTGACATTTAGTAACGCCCTCGACGATGAACTCCTCAGGGGCCATAAGCTAGCCCCTTCTCTTAACAGCGAGCTAGTGGACCATAGGAGGGACATAGAAAGCAGAGAAGAATTTGAGCTCACCTCTGTATTCGAAGCTGCTGATGAACTAGAAACTGTTCCTGCCCCACAAGCAGTTCCAACTTATGCTCCTTAACAAGCTCTAGAGATGGTGAGGCTCTCATTTTGACAGGCTCCTCCAAAACATCCTGTCCAGTCTATAACCTCTCCAGCTGCTGTTCCTGGTGAAGCCCCCCTCAGCATCGACCGTAGATTCTTCACAAGTCCAATCCCTACCTCGTAATCAGAGGTGACTGAAGTTCAATCTAGAGCTTCTGATCTCGAGACTCAAGTCGGTCCAAGCAGGGGAACAAAAAAAAAGTCTGTGCCCGATTCTTCCTTGGCCAAGCGATAACATGAAGACAAAGGTAAGCAGCCCGATGTTGCAAAGGTCGTGGAGAAAAGAGTTGAACCACAAGTCAAGGCCCGACCTAAAAGTGGACCAGGAGGAAAATATTTGGAATCCTTCCTTTACCACTAGCTCGAGATCATGCTGACCCATGCCCGACACCTGGATAGTGAGGGCTTATAAGAGGAGGGCCTATCTGGCTACACAGCTTGTCACGGGATGCTGGTAACTGACACTACCCTTTACCTTCTCACCTCCTTGTTTGGTTAAACACTAACTCACTGCATTTCAAGCCGCATTGAGAGCAATGAAATAGAGGCGAGAAGTTAAATCCTTTGAGGACAAGAAAAGAAAGCTTGAGGACGAGTTGAAGAGGTCAGAGGACGAGCTCTTGTTTATGGCTGCAGAGGCTGAGAGAGCCAAAAATTCAGAACAATGCCTTCTAACCAAATAAAAGAATGCAGAAGAGGCAAAAAAAGAGGCTGAGGATACCCTGATTCGTGAGGATGAGGATCACACAAATACGAAGTCACACCTTACTACCAAACTCCTCCAACTCGAAGAAGAATTGAATAAGGCAAGGAACGAGCTTAAGGGGCCAAATTTGCAAGCAGAAGCCATAGAGAAGCGAGCTGAGACTGCTGTACAATTATCTAAGGCTGCAGTGGAGCGAGCTGAAGCTGTTAAATAGCTAGCTGAGGCTGCTCCGATAGGGGTCACTCTTCTATCGGAGGAAGTAACCAGAGTTAAGGAGGGGGCTGAGATGCAGGTCATCAAAGCTAAAAATGAGACGAAGTCAGTGACTTGTAGCAATTTTCTCTTCACTCTGTTGGAAGTTCATCCTGAACTGGATTTCTCATTCGTTGGTGGATAGACAGTCTTGGAGGTGGAGAGGTATAATATGGAAGTCGCCTTGTCCTGAGCTACTCTAGATGCGGTTCCTTGGCTATGGAGATGCCTGCTGTAACCTTTCAAGACGAGATAGCTCAGGTCGTAGAGATTCAAAATGCAGCCTCCGATGATACAGCTCCCATAGAGTTAGTCTCCTAGGATCAGAGCACCAAGCCTCCATGTTGAAGTTGTTTTCTGATTTTTTTTTCTTTTGACTCTTGCTCACCTCTCTTTGCGAGGTTAATTGTACTGGATATTTTGCTTTCTTGATAATAGAATTTATTTTTAATATGTTCGCCTTATTTCAATTGTTTTGTGTTTTGATCACATCAATTTTTTGTAAGCCTTTGAATTTCCTATGGACTGAAAAATCTAGATAATGAATGTGTAAATTATATGTTGTTCAAGGTAATAAAACTTGATGAAAGCTTGTGAGGTCGTTCAACCATGATGGGCTGTAGTTCCAGATTATAACTCAATTCAGAAACTTAAACCAGTAGAACATAAAAAACATTATTGCGAGTTATATAGAGGGTTGAAACCTTACCTGCTATAGCAATATTTTGTCAAGCTATGTAGGGGGTCGTAACCTCCCTTACCATAGTGATATGTTTTGCGAGCCGTTCTCATGATAGTAAGTTAGTATGTCGGAACCTGTTAGCATAGAAGTGAGCTAGGAGGTCCGAACCAGTTAGTATAATCGCGAGCTAAGAGGTGGGAACCTGTTAGCATTGAAGCGAGCTAGGAGATTCGAACCTGTTAGCATAATAAGGAGTTAGGAGGTTGGAATCTATTAGCTTAATAACGAGCTACGAGGTCCGAACCTGTTAGTATAATAGCAAGTTAGGAGGTCGGAACCTATTAGCTTAATAGCGAGTTAGGAGGTTAGAACCTGTTAGCTTAGAAGCGAACTAGGAGGTCCGAACCTGTTAGCATAATAGCGAGCTAGGAGGTCGAAACTTGTTAGCATAGAAGCGAGCTAGGAAGTCCGAACCTATTGGCATAATAGTGAGTTAGGAGGTCGAAACCTGTTAGCTTAGAAGCGAGCTAAAAGGTCTGAACCTGTTAGCATTAAAGCGAGCTAGGAGGTTCGAACCTATTAGCATAATAGCGAACTAAGAGGTCTGAACCTGTTAGCGTAATAATGAACTCATAAAATTTGGAGCATGGCAAATAATAGAGATCAGTGATCATTCAAAAGTGAAGTAATAAGAGGAATGTAGAGCTTTCATTAATTTTCAAGAATTGAATCATAAGTTAGAAGTCAGAGCCTTGATACCGTTGTGTTGGCTGAGGTTGTTATTGAGATCGAGGGTTAGCTGGTCGCACCACATAGTCTCCCAAACGATCATTCTTGATCAGATCCTTAATAGCATCCTTTAATGCCCGACATTCAAAAGTGTTGTGTCCGACCTCATTGTGATAGACGCAAAACCTGTTCCTGTTTCTGCGGCTAACAAGAGACCTCATATGATTGAGCTTTCCAAAGTCCTCCTTATTTCTCTCTGTTGCAAAGATCCTGTCTTGTGTATCTGACAAGGCGCTGTAACTATCATGACGACATTGATGCTGAGGTCGTTCATTTTTGGGCTCGTTCTTGGCCTTCTTGGCGATTTGATTACTCAAGCCACTGTTTCGACCTTCATCTCTGTTTCCACCGTTGTTCCTTCTCTTTGGCTAGATGGAACTATCCGTTTCACCCTTCGGGTTAGAATGCTGGGGCTGAAGGTCTCATCCCATATGATCTATTTGGTAGCTCGCTCGTAGAACTCGCCCAGATCTCTCACTGGGGATTTATAGATGCTCTCATATAGCTTTCCATCCTTACGGAGCCCAACTGAGATCGCGGTTAAAACACTTTCATCTGATGGGTTTTCCATATTGGTAACTTCGTGTTTAAACCTGATAATATAATCCTTTAGCGATTCATTTTGTCGTTGAAAGATCATGACAAGGTGATATGATAGCGCGAACTGCTTTTTCAGAGCTTTGTATTAATTACAAATTTTCGTTGGCATTCTTTCTAACTTTCTATGCTGCGAGATGAGAGACTTTTGAACCAGGTCCGTGGAACGTCCCCTAAAGTGGCTGAGAAGTCACGACACTTAACCAACGAGTTGTTCGTTTGGAGATCCATTTAGACGTTGAATGCATCCAGGTGGTCGTAGGAGTCACTATCCCTATTATAAAATGGAATGTTAGGGAGCTTGAATTTGGGAGGTAAAGGCTCTGTCTCAATCTCCCTAGTGAGGGGAGTTCTCTCTTCATATTGGTCGCATTGGTTTAAAGTGTTAGGGTGTGCCTCAAGTTGTCGAACCCTCTGAAGGAGCTCCCCCATCCTTGAGTAATGAGGTGCATGCCTTCACCCGATCTTTTGACCTGGAGAGCGGCGTTTTGGGTCATATCCCTAACTAACCCTCCGTAAACTGCTAGCTCGACGTGACTCCTTACGTCGTTGATTGTCTTCTTCATACTCCTTCCGAGCCCGACGACCTTTAGTCTTCGAGCGTGAGTTTGAGGAACGAACTGAGTTGGCAAATCGCGGCAGTTCTCTAAGTGGTCTTTCAGGAGCTTGTACTTCTTTTCGCTGTCACTGGTAAATTTCTCTAAGAGTAGCAATCTTAGATCATGGCAAGTTCTGAGCTTGGGCTTGTGCCAGCACCTTAACTGCATCGGCAAACTGCATCACAGTTAGGGGTGGGCATGTTGAACGCAACCCGAATAACCCGACTGGACCCGATCATTTGTGGTCGGGTTGGGTCGGGTTATAGGTGTCAAAATACCCAATTCGGGTTATGTTTAAGTAACCCGATTATTTTTCGGGTTGGGTCGGGTCATGAGATCAAACCGAGAACCCGACCCGAACCCGTACTATAAAAGCCTAACTTTCCAGTTTCCACTCACTGCCGACCACATTAGGTTTTTCACTCATTCTCTTTCAATTTTTCTCTCATCTCTCTCCACCTTCACGCTCCACACACAACCGCCTTCACAGGTTCATAGTCGTCCTTCACGGCGGACCAGCGGTCCTCTAGCTCTAATCTCCGGCCTTCATGCTCTAAAGGTATAAGTTCTCTTTAATCTCAGTTTTTTTTCAAAATCAAATAACCTTAAAACCTGATTTTTTTAACATTCAATCTGCAACTTTCTTGGACTGGTGAGAGGCAAGGTGCAGCTGGTTGAGTGAGAAGCTGAGAGGTGAGGTGAGGTGAGGTGAGGTGGAGGTGTGGCTAGTCGAATATATGAAGAGATAGAGGGAGAGGCCGATAGGGTATATTTTGGTGGGCAGGAGGGAGAAAAGGGTGCAGTTGCGACCTGTGGAGGTGTATGTAAAAATGGGCAGTGACCAGTGAGAGTGGACGTGGATTGGAGAGAGCATGTGTGTGAGACTGAGAGTGGGAAGATGGAATATATAAATGGAATCATGGATGTCTCATGTGCGTGTGGGGCAGTGGGGGACCGTGGCTGGAGAATGGAGATGGATATTTGGTGTGTGAATGGTTGTGTCAGGGGCCAAAGTCTTCAAACTCCTTTTGAATTGTGTCAGATGCCGTATATGACATTGTGTGGACCAAATCAATGCGTGGACAAAAACTATTTTTACAATTTGTGTTGACCAAATCAATGTGGATGTGTCATATGTGTCATGTATGTGTGGGACCGTGAATGGGGAAATGGAATATGTGTGTATGAGTTGTGTGAGGCACCAAAGTCTTCAAATACATTTTGATATTTGAATGCATGGACTGTGGACCAAATCAACTAAGACAGTCAATGACAATGGACTGTCATTTTATAACAATGGATTAACAATGTGTGACAGTGTGAGGCAGTGAGGATGTTTAGTGGATGCCATTTAATTTAATTTAATATTAACTTTAGGTCCTTTAATGTATGGATTGTTCTTACTTATGAGTTGTGATTTTAAACTATAAACATAAATTATGGAATATTTATATAACAAATTAATCACATGAAGTGCTGTCGCGAGCAACCAAATTAAAACCTATACTCCTAAAAATTTGTGTAGTGGTGCGAGTAAGGATCGTTCCCACAGAGAGTATCTAGCCTAATTTTATGCTATGTGAACAAGGATGGGGGAGGGTTATTTGAGTATAATAAAAACAATTTTAAGAAAAACAACTAAAGAGCAATTCAAATTAAAATCAATCAAAAGAACAAACGTTGGTCTAAGTCAACATCCACCATCGGAATTTTACAACTGATCATTGATGCAAGTATATATCAATTCACACCTTGAATATTCACCATTGGAATCATTTTACCTAGCTCTCCTTAATTGCAATTAATTTGAAAACAGGCGATCTAATCAATCCTAACTACTAAATAACCCAAGACAAGCACTAAAGGTTTAATGTAGTAGCAGCCTTAAGAATTAGAGAAATCGATGAAGCTAAACAACGCTAACACAAGCGGTTGCATTTAATTTAGTCAAGCGTTCTTCCTAAAATCTATTAATTTCTGATGCAGCAATTCATTAAATCTTAGTTGCTTCATAAATTAGAGGGATCAAACAATTACAGATTTGATATCTAACTTAGCAGTAGATTGCAACGAAAAATAAACTAGTAGGCCTCCCAGTAATTAAACGAGACAATCATGAAAATAAGTATAGAAGAACATCCGATACTCAAAGCATAAATTGAACAATAAAAACAAATTAGATCTCACAGTTTTATTAATTCCGAGGCTTCAGTTTCTTTCGACCAACTATAAAAATTAGCCACGCATGGCCATTATAAAAACTTGAAGAAAAAGTCAGAGAAAAGGGAAGAGAGAGATCTCCAGTCTGATGATTTCTCCTCTCTTTTATACACAGCAATGCCCCTCTTAGAGACCAAAAAAACTGCTAAACAAATTAAGTATTATCCTAAAATAACAATATTCAAATCTGACTAATTAATGAAAATAATAAAAATAGCCTCAACACTATAAGGAAAGTTGTGATTTCAGTTGGGATTTTCGTGCATCAGATTTAGAAGCTTCCAAAAATAAGTTGCGTCAAGTCCGCACATCAAACTTGTAGTCCAAGTGACATTCTAGAACACCAACAGTGCAGGTGTAGCAACTTTAAGCCCGATTTCAACCTTGATGCAGCCAGTATCTCTCAAAACTCAAAACATGAAAGTTGTAGAAATTTTTCTTGTCGTTCCACAGCATCTTGAATCATCTCAATCGGAGCTTGGATGAGAGAGTTACACCCAGATTACGAAGTGATGTCGAAACTGTCTAAAATCCCCCAAAAAGCTCTGTTTTGCTCTTAATGTCTCCATTTGTATTCTAAATCAAAATATAAGAATATTGAGTTCATTTAGGCACCAAATAAGCATAAGAGACTAAACATTAAGAGAGAAAAATATGACTTTCTACATTCTCATCATCACACAACACATGAAATATTATATTGGTATTTGTGGAGCAAACCTATTAAAGAAAATATAAATTCTTTATGTATTTTATTTATGTATGTTATATTTTTATTGGTTTAATATTTGTTTGTATTGCTAATTTTTTTTTTGGTTTTATTGGTTTTTTCTTGTTGTTATAGGCTTGATTACCATTTAAGTATCTGTTGGATTATTGAATTTTGAGAAGAGGAAGGCTATTATGAGTAAGAAGAGGAAGGTTACATTTAATATGGTAATGAAAAATTTACACACTTTTTGATAGAATCCTCTAAAATTCGAATAGTTAATCATCTAAAATTTTTGTTATTGAATCCTCTAAAATTGTTTTGTAGATGGACGAGCATGATGATAATGTTGACAATGACATGGGAATCGCCAAAAAAGGTCAGTCAAAGTCAGATATATGGAAATGTTTCACCAAATATGGTGATGAGTCTAGATGTAAGTGTAATTATTGTGGTAAAGATTATGCATGTTCCACTAAACATTGTGGCACTACGACTTTGTGGAATCATTTGCAAACACAATGTGCACAATATAATTCTGTAAAGGCTGGAGAGGATAAAAAACAAAAAACCTTAACTTTTGGGCTTATTGGTGATAATAAAAAACTTATGGCTGTCGGTTTTGACAAAGAAGAGTGTAGAAAAGCTTGCACAAAGATGATTATTATGGATGAATTACCTTTCTCTTTTGTAGAGAAAGAAGGGTTTAAACATTTTTGTAGTGTTCTAAATTTAAGGTTTTGTCCTCCATCCAGAAGAACGCTTGCTGGGGATGTTTTTCAACTTTACTTAGATGAAAAGTGTAGGCTTAAAAAAATTTTTATTGAACAAAAACCAAGAGTTTGCCTAACCACCGACACATGGACTTCCATTCAAAATTTTAATTATATGGTAATTACCGCTCATTTCATTGATTGTGAATGGAAGTTACATAAACGAATTTTGAGTTTTGGTGTCGTTCCTGACCATAGAGGGGAGACAATTGGAAAAGTTTTAGAGTCATGTTTGAAGGATTTTGGTATTCAAAAAGTGTTTACGGTTACTGTAGATAATGCATCCGCCAATAAAGTGGCTATAGATTATCTAAAGAAGAAGTTGAAAAATTGAGAAGAATCCGAACTTGTGTTAGGTGGGAATTTTTTGCATGTGAGATGTTCTGCTCATATTGTAAATTTAATTGTGTCTGATGGTTTAAAATATTTGAATGATTCAATTGTTCGCATTCGTAATGCGATACAATATGTTAGATCTTCACCTTCAAGACTTCAAACGTTTAAAACTTGTATTGAGCATGAAACAATTGAGAGCAAAAGTCTTGTGGTAGTAGATGTGCCTACTAGATGGAACTCCACCTATTTTATGTTATCTAGTGCTTTGAAATTTGAAACAGCCTTTGATAGATTATTGGAGGATGATGAACGTTATGGGTTATACTTTGTTGAAGATGAAAATGGGAAAAAAAGGAGAGGGCCACCAAAAGAGAGAGATTGGAGTAATGCTAGGGTGTTTGTCAAATTTTTGCATGTTTTTTATGAAATTACTTTGAAGTTTAGTGCTTCTACATTCATTACTTCCAATATGTTCTTTCATGAATTGTGCTTTATTGAAAATGAGTTGACTAGATTGGATAAGAGTGATGATTTTTTGTTGTGTGATATGGCAATTGGAATGAAATTGAAGTCTGACAAATATTGGGGGAAAATTGAGGAAGTGAATAAATTGTTGATAATTGCACTTGTTCTTGATCCAAGATACAAGTTGGATTATGTCAAATTTTGCTTTAGTGATATGTTTGATGACATGAAGGTTTTCGAGTTGACTAGTGGCATTAAAGATCTTTTGATTAAACTTTATGAGTTTTACAAAAGTGATGATAATATTTCAAGTGGTCAATAAGTTTTTAGCTCCAATCCTTCCTTTAGTGAGGATGATGTGAGAAAGACAAATGATAGTTTTGATTTTCGTTTGAAAAGACTCAAAAAGTTCAAGGAAATGAAAGAAAATAATGATTTGATTGTTTCAAAGAATGAGGTTGAGAGGTATTTGATAGAGTTTGATGAACATTTAGATGATAAGAACTTTGATCTTTTGGATTGGTGGAAAGTTAATTCTTCTAAGTACAAGACTCTATCTCGTATTGCAAGGATGTCTTTGCCATTCCGGTGTCTACTGTGGCTTCTGAGTCAACATTTAGCACGGGAGGTCGTATTCTTGACCCATTTAGGAGTAGCTTGACTCCAAAGATGGTGGAGATATTGGTTTGCTTGCAAAATTGGTTGCGATCTACTAATATTTGCTTGGACCTTACATCGTCCATGGATGAGATAGAGTTGTATGAAGCAATTGAACAAGGTAAATGATTTGTTTTATTATGATAATATTAAATGAGTAATTTTATATACTACTAACATTTTGTTCTTCCATTTATGTAGAGATTGGAGTGAGCATACCTTTGGATCCATGAAAAATAATGTGAATTGATTATTTTTTATGCTATTAAGGTAATTGTTTTAAATAAAAAGCTTATATTTTATTTATGTATGTTTGTTCTTTTATGATTTGTAAAAGTTGAAAACATGTTAGCTAGTTATACTTTGGGTGGTTAACTTACATGTTTTGTTTGATGTTAGATGTGGTGCATGCAGTTGATGCTATGGGAACTACTAATTGGACGTAATATTTTGTGGTTTACTAGTTTTGGATGTTTCTGAAGACTTTAATGATAGCAAACAAGTTGCATTGACGAATTTTATTAGGATTATTGTTCTAGATTTTATATATTTATTTATTTATTTTTGTCTTTTTGTGGTGAATTGAACCTTTTTAAAAAAAAAAATTATGTAGTGGCTTAAACTTTATTTGTATTAAATCTATTATGTAATCAATGAGAATGTTTTGCATTTAAACAAGTTGATTAATAGGAATGTTTTGTATTTGAGCGAGGTGCCAACCCAATCGACTTAACCCAACCTAACCCGACAATTATTGGGTTGAAGAATTGATTGGGTTGGGTTGGGTTGGAAAATTTTCAATCCAACCCATGTTGGGTTGAGGGATTTTCAACCCAACCCAACCCGAACCCGAAAACGCCCACCCCTAATCACAGTGTTCTCTAGGGCTTCTTGGTGTTGTTGCCAAATCTGCACGGCATCTCTTCTGACAGCGATGACAGCCATCGACTGATGCAGGGGAAATAGAGGCAGAAAGGTAGTGGCTCCCGCATTCATGGCCGTGGAAGTACTCGCCGCAATGCCTCCAACCGGCAGGGTGTTTTGTTGGTTCATATGACCCTCGGACTGTTCAGTCACCACATTAAGGCTTCTGGTTGTTCTTCCTCTAGCCATGACAGTTAATTGAGATTCAAATAATAGTAATCGAAAAATCTCAGAGTCACAGTTGGGCTCTCCTTCTAGCGCCAAAATGTCGATATCGAGATTTGGTCAACCTAGATATTCTAAGCCTAAACTGCAGCTCTGTTAATAGCAAGCAATCAAAGTAAATGAAAACAACTAAGAATAAAGAGAGGAAAGGAAGAATAATGCAAAGAAGAAGGTTTTTTTATGTGGTTCGGCAAATATGTCTATGTCCACGGTAGTCACTCTGAATAATTTAGTAAAGTAACTGTCTTACTGATCAAAAGTCTCTCCAATACAAAGAATTTCACCCCTATTTATAGTGTAAAGATTTACAATTTGAGTGCACCATATGTTAAAAAATAAATTATTACATCAACTGTTCTGCCATAGTAAATCATTATATTAACTACTCCTCTGTAGCAATCATTGCATTAACTGCTCCTCTGTAACAATCTCCTTTGAATTACCTGGCACGAGCTTGGCGAGTTGACATGTGAACCTTCGATTATGATTACGATTTACTAGTATTTCTCCAGTAGTAGTATTTAAAATTTAATTTTTTTTCGAATTAATGGTTTTAAGTGGATATTAGAGAGAGGATCAAGAGATCTCAAACAAATCTCTTCAAGTATTTCATCATCAAATATCATTTTTGTCATCAACCAAAACTATAAAAAACTTGAAATTTTCTTAAGGGTAAAATTGAAAAATTTTATGAAAATTGTGTAAAAGTGCAAGGGCCAAAAAGTTAAATTTTTAAGGTTTTAGTTTAAAGTCGAAATTTGTAAGTAGTTGAGGGGATCAAATTACAATTTGGCCAGATTATATATTGTCTTCTTTCTCAGACGGCAGAACTCTCTCTCTCTCACACCAGAATTTTTCAATTTTTCCTTCTCGTGACCTTCGCTTTGACTTGTCATTCCGGTCACATTCGACCTCTGTTTTGGCAAAACTTGGTGCTGTTAGAAAGCTCGTGTGAAGTAGATTCCACAGGTACCAATTTCATCAATTTTTATCACCATTTGGGTCTTCGATTTTGCAAAGGAAGGTCGACCACTAACCAACTTCGATTTTCTTAGATCTAGGTGAATCTAAGCGATTCCAACTCCGATCAACCCCATTTTCGTGTCAAACGTGTCGAGGACAACAAAAATCACCTAGTCACACCTCCCATCACTGTGGTCTTCGGAATCCGCTGTCAAAAAGTCGTCGTCGGCCACCGTGTACGGCGGAGGTAAGTTTCTCGACCTCTCGATCTCGAAATTTAACTCCGGATGCATCTACGGACTCATTTTTCAATGTAGAATCCATTTTTAGGGTAATTTTCCCTTTAGGACAGTTGTATTAAAAATGTGCATTAAAAAGTGTTGAAAAAATGTAGTTTTTGGCTAGGAACACCCACCCGACGGTCGTTTTCTTCCTAATTCGCTTCATAACTGACCTAAATGAGAGTTAGGGAGATGATTTGAGCAAAAACAGAAGAAGAAAACCTAGGAATTTCTCCCTAGGTAGCATTCGATCAAAGGGGGTCAAAAACGGAGATTTTTTGTTTCAAGCTTTAGAAAATTATTTCGAGCCTACCGGGGTGTTCCTAGGTGTTAATAAATAGGATTCGTAAAAAGAAATCAAAATTCAAAAGCCTCGGATAAGCTAAAACTTAGTTGAGAAAGTTTAGGCGTAAAAAGGTTTTTATAGAGTTAATAGCCTTAGAAATTATTTATAACTTTGTATTAGTAAGTTTAGTGATTCTAAATGAGTATATGATATTTTAGGGCTAAAATGGAAAGTTTCAGAGGCTTCTGGAGGAAAACCGTTTTCTATTAGAGGGCGTTTTGTAAGTAGAAAGCTAGCCATTCAAGCTTTAATTTATTTGCTTCTTAATTGTTGTTATATATGAATCAATATATTTTATATATTGTTTATATGAATTTATTTATTATGTAATTAAGTGGTTTATTGAAGTAATACTAAGATTCTAGCATGTGAGTTTTAAGTTGAGTATATTTTTATACTGAGAATGTGCTAGGATAAGAGATTTTAGATTTTCTGCCTTAAGAACGAGTTTATTGTAAAATGCTAAGAAAAAGTATTTTATTATGTCTATGGTTTACCCTAGCCCCAATTGAGTACCCTATACGTGTACGGTAGATGTGAGAGAGTCACTAACTGAGAGTGGAGTTTGGACGACTCCTAAGAGAGAGTCAGTTGAGTCACCCTCTGCACGTATAAGGGTAGTGTAGATCGGACCGATTGTGAGAGGATAACGCGTGCCCAGAGTTTACGCATCGGCAACTACATAGGACAGATTCCTTAATTCTTAGTGGTAAGTGAGAGAGTTTATGCTACCACGCCAAGAGTAGTTTCTCTGGGTTACCATCAAGGCGAGAAAATGAAAAAGTTTAAGAAAAAGAAGGAGAACGAACTTGAAAAATAGTTTTCGAACGAGTTTCGATAAAATATTTTAGAAAAGAATGAAAATGTTTTTCTTTAGTTTTATTAAACTATAATTCTCACTGAGTTTTACTCACAGTTTGTTTCCAATGTGTTCCTTAAAAACTCTCCCTCAAGTATAGGAGCGAGTCGTTCAGCAGGTGAGGCTCAGACAAATGCGCGGAGTGACTGACAGACGACTTTTATCACATTGTATAGCTCATATTTTTGTCATGTGCATATTTTGTATTAACGTATGGTGTAAACTGTAAATATAAATATAAGTTTTTGGATGCATGTCTTTAGAAAGATGTTTTGATAAGAGAGTTTTAGTTTTCAAATTAATTTGTGTGATTGTGGTTTTTCATGCTGGAGTGATTTTGGGAGGAGGGTTGGAGGCCTTGGTAGTTGAGATTGAGTGATATAAAAGTATTTTTAAATTGTACTTGAATTTGCAGGGTGGCATAGTTAAATAAACAGCCGGCATATTACCGGATTTTTGTCAGAAAAACGAAAATTTTTTATCCTTACCACCTAGTAAATGTTTAGAAAACAAGTTTAAACTAAGTCTCGGTGCTCCGATGGGATTTCATCGGGCCAAAGCTAGGGTCCGTTGGAGTTTTATCGGGGTGCTACGGGGTCTTTCTCGGGTTCAGAGGAGGGATTCGGGAAGGGTCCTGTCATGACATATCACTCTCGTGAGCTGAAGATGAATCAAGGTAGCTTTAATCTAAGATACGAGCTGAAGAAGTACGTAGCGACCTCGACACTACGATCTAAGCATTAGGCTTTTTGGGTCTTTTACCATTGGATTAGTTTGTTGGGTTTTTACCAGTTTATTTATGCAGTCCGAAATATACTCATAACAGAAACACCACAACAACCTATGTTATATGTATTTTTCGGACTCATTAAATGGGCTGGTAAAAGCCCAACTTAGGCCCAATAGGAGGCCCAATAAAGTCAGTCCAATCAAGGCCCATCAGACAATGCCCATATTTCAACTCTAAGCCTAGTGAGCTCCACAGCTCGCCAGCAATCTTCTTAGCTCGCAGTAATGAGCTTGCATCATAGCCAGGTTGTAGCTCATTCCGCCATTCACAATAAGCACAACTCCCTGTTCGCCTCTTAACGAGCTCCAGCTCGAGGTCGCCATAAACGGCAGTTTGCTCAGAGCGTAATTAATGCAGTATTTTCCAGAACAGGCAGTTACCTAATCATATAGTAATTCTCTCTCCAGATATGGAAGTTAATTCAAATTCAAATTCAATCAACCTTATCTCGAGATATTTGAGAAAGTTTCTTGATTTTATTCAAACAGATTAGGAAGTGTAATTAATTCATGATTCTCTTCCTATTTTGTTGCTTTCTAAATTGTAACGATACTTCCCCTATAAATAGAGGTTAAAAACCATTGTAAACAATATACACATTGAATATCATACTTTCACTCTGCAGAATTTAAGAAAGATAGCCGTGGACGTAAACACACTTGCTGAACCACGTTAAAAATCTCGTGCCTTCCCTGATTGATTCTTGGTTCTTTATTGCCTTATTCTTGTTTTCTGTGTTTTCTCACATTGATTGCAGGTATTGGGTATTGATTACTCGTCGACTGAATTTCAACGTCGACATTTTGGCATTAGAGGGAGGGCCCAAACTGCAATCTTTTACATCTCAATTCTGACAATATGGCAAGAACCAGACAAACCAAATATGTGGGTTCATAGGCTGACCAGGCAGAGAGTCAGCCCAGTCATCATCAACATGATGCGCAACAGGCGGAAGGTGCACCCATGCACGTAGCAAGAACGTCGTATGCTCAGGTAGCTGGTGCTGCAGCAAACATACCGCCTTTGCCTCCACGTCAACCAGTTTCAATCGCCCCAGCAGTGGATGGGCAATAGGTGTGGTATCAGAGGCAAGAGGCGCTGGAGGACACGGTCAGACAGCTCACAGAGGCCGTCAATATGTTGGTGCAGGCTCAGGTACAGAACATACCTAGGGTTGAGGTTCAAGCGCCAAGGCACGTGCCCCAGCAGCATGAAGCGATACAGGTGCCCGAACGGCCAGCAAGGGAAATCCCAAGACCTGCAGGCTCAGCTCGCTCTTCCAATGCGCGTTCTAGAGTTGGAGGACACCCCGTCCGCGAAGAAAGATAGGTCGCGCGCCCAGCCAGCCTGGTGGTAAGGCCGAGCCAAGATGGACGCCAACGAGCAGAGGTTGGGCACGATAGAGTCAGAGCTGCAGCTCGGCATGTGGATGAAGTGAACGAGCGACATGCGGGGTCCCATCAGCCTGGGGGTTGGCTTGAAGAGCACGAGAGGTATGACCCAGAGCACCCGGCTCCAAGCCACGACCATAGGAGGAGATACGAGCTCCGAGATCCACAAGTAGAGGAGCTCCTCCAGAGGGTCCAGCAGTTAGAAGCACGGCTTGGAGCCCCGGAGTTGCGTGGGCACTACGGGGAAAGGACCCCATTCATAAGGGAGATTGAGACACAGCCTCTCCCTCCGAGGTTCAAAATGCCAAACATTCAGCAATACAACAGGGACAGTGACCCCTATGACCATTTCGAAGCCTTTAACGTTCAGATGGACCTACGGACAGGTAATCCAATGGTGAAATGCCTTGTATTCCCAGCTACTTTGGGGGATATACCAAGAACATGGTTCAAGAATCTCCCAGCTCGCAGCATAGGTAGCTGGGCAGAGTGTCAGCAGAAGTTCGTTGGCCAGTACAAGGCCTTGAGAAGGCAGCTCGCTCCATCTTGCCACCTAGCTACTATCTTCCAACGTCAGGGTGAATCATTGAAGGAATATATCACCAGGTTTAGACGTGAGGTCGCGAATGTTGAAAATCCGTCAGACGAGAGTATACTAACAACGATCTCAGTTGGGCTGTAAAAGGATGAGAAACTGTATGAAAGCATTTACAAGTCCTTAGTGAAAGATCTGGGAGAGTTCTATGAGCAAGCTGCGAAGGAGATCAGGTGGGAAGAGACCTTCGTCCCGAAGAAGCAAAATCAGAAGAATGAAGCAGGCAGTTCCAGCCAGTCAAAAAGGAGAAACAATGGCAGAAACGAAGAAGGTAGAAACAATGGCTCAAGCAATCAGATTGCCAAAAGGGCGAGAAGAGAGCCAAGAAATGAGCGTCCTCGACGTATGGATCGTCAGGAAGGGTACAACATCCTGACGGTTTCACCAGACAGGATTTTCGCAGCAGAGAGGAACAGAGAAGATTTTGGAAGGCCCATTCCTATAAGGGCTCCGGTTCAGCACAGAGATCGGAGCAAGTTTTGTGCCTATCATAATGAGGTCGGGCACAATACTTAGATTGCTGGGCGTTGAAGGACGTCATTGAGAAATTGATCAAGAGAGGTCGCTTGAGAGAGTATGTGGCAAGACCTGCTGACTTGCGACCTCACCAAGAACGACCTCATCAGCAGCAGCTGCAACGAGCTTTCGAGCCAGAGCATGAGCCTGCGGTAAGAACAATTTTTACAATTTATAGAAGCCCTCACATCGCAGGTGCTTCTAACAGGTTGCACGAGAAATACGTCCGAGAGCAAATCATACCTTTCAAGTCAGTGGGTCGGAGGGACCTATAAAGAAAGCGAAGACGACCTCGGACGAGATTGTATTTACTGATGAAAATGCTAGAGGTGTGATTTGGCCTCACAATGATGCGCTAGTCATCTGAGCTAAGATTAGCAACATGGAAGTGCGACGCATCATGATAGATACCGGGAGCTCGGTGAATGTGATGTACAGAAACTACTATGATCAGATGGGGCTAGGAGCGGAGAAATTGAGACCATCCCCAGAGCCTCTTTATGGTTTCACTGGAGATGCTGTGGTACCAGTGGGACAAATCAAACTGCCACATACTCTTGGGGAGGCAGGTCGCCAGACAACTGTGTTGGAAGATTTATTGATTATTGACTGTCCATCAGCGTACAATGTGGTCTTGGGAAGGTCTTTTTTGAACAACCTGGATGTAGTTACTTCAACCAAGACCCTCACGATAAAATTTCCAACCCCCAATGGCATTGGATGTGTTAGAGGGGGAGCAGCATTTAGCAAGACGCTGCTATGAAGATGCTGTGAAGATAGGCGTGAGAGGAAAGAAAGTGAACGTGGTCTCAGGGGGCGAGCCACGAGCCATGACTGAGAAAGGAGTCAGTCACGACCTGGACCCTCGCGAGGTAGATGCAGATCGAGCTACAGGGCTAGTTGAAGAGTTGGAAGATGTACAAGTCAGCGAGGCAGATCCAAAAAGGTGCCTGAAGCTGGGAAGAGGATTAGCTCCAGAACTGAGAACTTAGCTCGTTGATTTTCTCAAGGCGAACTCGGATGTGTTTGCGTGGAATCATGAGTACATGGTGGGGATAGATCCAAAGGTGATGTCACACAGGTTGATATTGATCCTCACCACAAGCCAGTTCGTCAGAAGAGAAGAGCAATGACAGGGGAACGTTACTTAGCATTGAAAGAAGAGGTAGATAAGCTGCTGGCAAACAAGTTCATTCGAGTAGCTTACTACCCGACCTGGGTCGCCAACCCGGTTCTGGTGAAGAAGAAGAATGGGAAGTGGAGGACATGCATCGACTTCACTGATTTGAAAAAGGCGTGCCCCAAAGATAGTTTCCCCTTTCCAAGGATAGACCAGCTCGTTGATGCTACTGCTGGCCACGAGCTCCTAAGTTTTATGGATGCATACTCGGGCTATAACCAAATTCCCATGAATCCCGATGACGAAGAGCACACCTCATTTATGACTGATCGTGGCATATACTGTTACAAGGTGATGCCCTTCGGGTTAAAGAATACTGGAGTGACCTACCAACGCTTGGTGAACATGATGTTTGAAGAACAGATTGGAAAGACCATGGAGGTCTACGTTGATGACATGCTAGTAAAATCCAAGCAAGTGGGTGATCATGTGCGCGACCTAGGGGAAATGTTTCAGATTCTGAGAAGCTATCAGATGAAGTTGAATCCACACAAGTGTGCATTTGGAGTAGCTTCTGGGAAGTTTCTGAGCTTCATGGTCAACAACAGAGGTATTGAAGCCAATCCTGAGAAGATCAAAGCATTGATCGACATGAGATCGCCAACCAGGGTAAAGGACGTGCAAAGCCTCAATGGTCAGGTCGCAGCACTCAGTAGGTTCATCTCAAAAGCTATGGATAAATACATCCCATTTTTTAACATTTTGAAGAAGGCAAAAAGCTTCGAGTGGACCGAGCAGTGTGAAGTTGCCTTCCAGCAGTTGAAAGAATACATGGGGCGAGCTCCACTCCTTTCTAAGCCCAAAGAATGAGAAAAATTGATTTTGTACTTGGGAGTGTCTCAGCAAGCTCTGGTGAGGGAAGAAGAGAAGACGCAGCTTCCAGTTTATTATGTGAGTAAAAGGCTGCAAGATGCTGAAACCAGGTACTCGCAAATGGAGAAGCTCGCTTACTGCCTGGTAATCACATCAAGGAAGCTGCGACCTTACTTCCAAGCTCATACAATCGAAGTTCTCACCTAGTATCCATTGAAACAAGTTCTGTAGAAAGCGGACACCTCAGGTCGTTTGTTGAAATGGGCAGTGGAGCTCGCACAGTTCGATATCCAATTTAAGCCGAGGACGACTATCAAAGCTCAAGCTCTGGCAGATTTCATTACAGAGTTTACAAGACCTATGGATGATGAAGTGGAGTCTTCTGAAGGTCCAACTTGGGAGCTTTATATTGACGGGTCATCCAGCGAGTAGAAGGCTGGAGCTGGGATCATGCTGATTAGCCCTGAAGGCCACAAGATCCTTTGTGCTTTAAGGTTCGGTTTCCGGGTAACAAACAATGAAGCTGAATACGAAGCAGTGCTCGCAGGTTTGCGTTTGGCTAAGGAAATGCGAGCTGAACGGTTGAAAGTCTTCAGTGATTCGCAACTCGTGGTTCGCCACATCTTGGGGGAGTATCAAACCAAGGGACCAAAGATGGCCTTTACCTCCAAAAAGTTCATGAGTTGCTAGGTGCGTTTCAAAGGTACGAGGTGAAGCAGATCCCACGAGCTCAAAACTCGCATGCAAATGCATTAGCTCGCCTCACGACCACACGAGATGCAAACTTTTTGGGGCAATCCCAGTAGAGTTCCTACCAGCCCTCAGTATAGAGGAGAAAAGTATGACGATGGCAATCACTGTGCAGCTTGATTCTTGGATGAGCCCGATTCTCAAGTATTTGTAGGATGGAAAGTTGCCAAGTAACAAGCTGGAAGCACGTCTTCTACGAGCTAAAGCAGCCAGATATTGCATCTATGATGATGCGTTGTATAAGAAAGGGTTCTCAGCTCCCCTCTTAAGATGCATTGATGGCCCAGAGTGTGAAATGGTAATAAGGCAGATACACGAATGCTATTATGGAAATCACGCTGGGGGGCTCTCCTTAGCTTAAAAGGCACTTCGTCAGGGTTTTTATTGGCCCACCATGAGGCAAGACGCTATCAACTTAGTAAAAAAGTGTGATAAGTGTCAGAGGTTTGCCCAAGTTCCACGAGCTCCACTAGCTTACCTTCAACAGATGGTGAGCTCGTGGCCCTTTGCAATTTGGGGAATGGATCTGATCGGGCCCCTACCAATGGCTCGTGGAAGATGCAAACATGTCGTGGTCGCAATTGATTACTTCATTAAGTGGGCAGAAGCAAAGGAGTTGGCAGAAATCTCCACAACAAAGATTGAGAAGTTCGTGTGGAGTAATATCATTTGCAGATTTGGGGTTCCACAGCAGATCGTAACAGATAATGAGACTCAGTTTAGCAGTGACCAGTTTCTTAGGTTCTACAACGATCTCAAGATCGTTAAAAGCTTCTCAGCAGTGGACCATCCACAAGCCAATGGTTAAGTTGAAGCTGTGAACAAGATTATCAAGCAGACCTTAAAGATGAAACTGGAAGCGAAGAAAGGAGCATGGGTAGACGAGCTTCAGAAAGTATTATGGTCTTACAGAACCACAACTCGTAGTTCCACAGGCGAGACTCCGTTCTCAATGGTATATGGATCCGAGGCCATGATCCCAGTCGAGTTTGAAGTCATTTCGCAATGAAGAGCGACCTTCAATCCAAATGACAATGATCAGCTGCTTGCTACAAACTTGGACCTGCTTGAAGAAGCCAGGGAAACAGCCAGATTAAGGGTAGCTGGTTATCAGCAAAGAATTGCGAGGTACTAAAACAATAATGCTCGAATCCGCAGCTTCAACGTGGGAGACTTGGTGCTGTTTATCATTTTGCTTGGAGCTCGCAAGCCCAGTGATGGGTCCTTAGGCCCAAATTGGGAAGGACCCTATATCATCAAGGCAAACTTGGGAAATGGAGCTTATTATTTGACCAACATGAATGGAGCTGAGGTCTCTCGAGCTTGGAATGCCGAGCATCTTCGACCATACTATCAGTAACTTTATTTGTTACCCATTCGTAGATATTATAATAAATGAAAGCTCCATTTTCCCCCATGATGTGCGTTATTTCTCCAAGATAACAGACTCCGTGCTGCATAGCTCGCTATATATAAAAGAGCCAAAAAAACA
The DNA here is from genome assembly GCA_019925255.1 of Litchi chinensis. NCBI lineage: Eukaryota > Viridiplantae > Streptophyta > Magnoliopsida > Sapindales > Sapindaceae > Litchi > Litchi chinensis. The sequence goes on along the minus strand of CM034475.1, from coordinate 8,142,106 downwards.
GATGGCTAAGCGCCTCTGCATAGCTCGCTAAAAAAGAGCCTAAAAAGCAGGCGAGGTGACAACCCCTGCATAGCTCGCCATATGAAAAATAGCCTAAAAAGCAGACGAGGTGACGACCCCTGCATAGCTCGCCATATGAAAAAGAGCCTAAAAAGCATGCGAGGTGACGACCCCTGCATAGCTCGCCATATAAAAAAGCCTAAAAAGCAGGCGAGGTGACGACCCCTGCATAGCTCGCTATATGAAAAAGCGCCTAAAAAGCAGGCGAGATGACGACCTCTGCATAGCTCGCTAAAAAAGAGCCTAAAAAGCAGGCGAGGTGACGACCCCTGCATAGCTCACCATATAAAAAAGAGCCTAAAAAGCAAGCGAGGTGACGACCCCTGCATAGCTCGCTATATGAAAAAGAGCCTAAAAAGCAGGCGAGGTGACGACCCTTACATAGCTCGCCATATAAAAAAGAGCCTAAAAAGCAGGCGAGGTGACGACCTCTGTATAGCTCGCTATATGAAAAGGAGCCTAAAAAGCAAGCGAGGTGACGACCTCTGCATAGCTTGCTAAAAAAGAGCCTAAAAAGTAGGCGAGGTGACGACCCCTGCATAGCTCGCTATATGAAAAAGAGCCAAAAAAGCAGGTGTGGCTAAATGCCCCTGTATAGCTCGCTATATGAAAAAGAGCCTAAAAAGCAGGTATGGCTAAGTGCCCCTGCATAGCTCGTTAGCATTCCAATTGATCAATTGTTTATATTTATAAGATTTTATCAACTGTTGAATTAAGCAATTGATTAAGTTATTATATCAAATTTCAAGATTGATAACAATCAGTTCGCAAGAAATTGGATAACTCTAAAGTTAAAGATCATAAAATATGTTATAACATATGCAATAGCTTAAATGCATTCAACACAGAAGAAATAATGAAAGAAATTTCATTAAGTATAAAAGTTGTTTACAAATTGAAAGCTGAAAAAAAAAAAAAAAAAAAGACAAGCTCTTAATCTTAAGCTGGAGGATCTTGGCCTACTAAAGGGTCTTTATGAGAAGGAGACACGCCAGAGGGATCTAGGTTGATAACGGGCTTAGTCTGAGAGGTCGCGCCAGGCACCTCCATTGCCAAAGGAATTGCATTAGCTGAGGATAAGGCAGCCCTTGCCTTGAACTTTTTTACGTTTTCAAGTCCCACGTCCCCAAAGATCGAAAAATCCATCTCAGGATGGGACACCCATAACGTGTAAAGAAAGTTGATGCCTGTTTTTTCCTCAGCCTCATCCTTGGCCTCAGCGACCTGCATCTCTAGCTCCCGAGCAGATATTTCTTTGAAGGCCATCAACTCTTCGAAAGCATTGTCAGCATGGCGATTGATGACCTCGGCCTCTTGCTTCATAGCCTCTATCTGCTGCTCTGCAGCCTCAACTCACTGAATTACATCCCCTACTTGCTGCCTAAGCACCTCAGCTCGGTACTTAGCCTCCTCAGCCCGCTTAGTGGCAGCTTCTATTTCTTCAGCCCGCTTCTCTGCAGCCTCAGCCCGTTGCACTGCGGCATTAACTTGCTGACTGAGCTCCTCGATTCGTCCTTCTGCAATTACAGCTCGTTGCTCAGCCTCTTCGGTCCGCTGTGCCGCAACTTGTGTCCACTCGACTTGTTTTTCGGCCAGCTCGGCCCGCTGCTTAGATTGCCTCAGCTCTTCTCTCACTTGGTGTAGCTCATTTCTAAATGTGTCATATTCATTCCCCATTCTTTTCAGAGCCTCCTCAGCAATCTGTCTAGCATTATTTGCTGCAGCTAATTGTGCCTCGTGGTCCTCAGCTTGTTTCTGGGCTAGCTCGGCCCGCTGATCAGACTACTTCAGCACTTCCTTTAACATGTTGCGTTCCTCTTCCATTTTCAGCAGAGCTTCCTCAGCAGTCTATTTAGCATTATTCGCCACAGTCATCTGTGCCTCAAGGCTCTCTGTGGTTTTCTCAGCCAAGAGTGCTATCTTCTCATTAGTAGCCTCCAACTCCATTTCGAGCTTCATTATTTGTTCATCAGTGGCCTTTGTCAATCTCCATTGCTTCATTGCAACAAGGGCGCCCTGAAAATTTTGCAAGTTAATATGTGATAGAGTAAATAGGTTAGAAGATAAAGGAAAATGACTTACCAGCATAGAATGACGAGCTGCGAACTCGTTTAGCTCTGTGCCCTTAAGGGACTTATTCTTTAAAACCCTTGCATGAGTATACATAATGAGTGTCCAATTATCAACGAAGGAAGTTAAATATCTCCCCTCAAGTCCGAGCTCGATTTCTGGTCTTGTGGGGGAATGAGTCCTCTCAGCCTCCGGGATATCAAGCTCGTCAGTCTGAAAATTATTACGTCGTGTAACGAAGGTACGCCTAGTTACCCTCTTGCTGGAACCAGCTCGGGTTGCCTGAGAAGCAACCTTAAGAGGAGCACCCCCTTTTCCAGGCTGTGAACTGGAAGCTGGAACCAGCTGAAGATCTGCTGTTGTTTCTGGAGGCGGTACCTCGCTTGGGGCAGCAACCGAGGGAGTTTCTGCTTCAGTAGGTCGCTTGGAACGCTTTGAAGGAGCAGCTGGAGAGGCCGAGGCTTCAGCAGATCGCTTCGTTGGAGTTACTGAAGGGGCTGGAGTCTTGGCAGGAATCTCGGGAGAGAACTCCAGAAGAGCCATTTTCTTCCTTTTAACTGGAGCTCGCCTAGTGGAGGGAACAGGAGCTGAAGAAGCAGTTTTTTGAGATGCACCCACTGCTGGGGTGCGAACTGGAGCTGATGTTGCTTCAGCAGATGTTGGAGCTATTGAAGCAGGCAAAGGAGCTTCTGAAATAGTTGTGAGGATTGGGGAGGAGGATGAATCCACTTGTACAAGAGGGACTGTACGGGATGAAGCCTTTTTTGCCCGAGCTGGGGCGCGAGCAGGAGCACCTTGAGCAGAATCTTTCCGAGCTGAAGTAGGTGCCCGAGTTGCTCCCGCTGCTCGCGAAGTAGTGACAGGTTTTGAAGGTCGAGGAGCAGATGTATCCCCTTCCTGAACTGGGACTTCAAGGACAGAAGGAAGTATAGGGGTATCACCCATGCTCCCTATGTCCTCTTCAGGTCGCAGTTGCGGAGAATCCTTAGGAGGGGTAAGGTCGTAAGCGCTAAGAAGAGCATCATTGAACTTGCTGCTGATGCTCACTTCCTCCGAGTTCGCGAGCGCATTAAGAGCCCCTTTTTCCTCACTACTAAGAGGAGACTCGTCCGCTTTCAGCACTGCAAAGCAAGACGTTAAAAAAAAAAAAAAATCAGTTCGCTAAATTTTCCTTTCTACATACCTGGTTCCAGGACGAAGCTGCGATTATTGAGACTAGCGAGAGAGGGGCAGGAGACATAAAACCAGCTTGTTTTATACTTTCCAACATTGGACTTGCCCTTCGCTTCCCCTTGGGGCAAGAGGTCTTTGTATTCTGACGGGCGAGCTATGAGGTAATAGATGCTGTCGTGTTTTTCTCCCTCTTTTGTGCTTAAAGCCTTGAAACTGTAAAATTTTTTTATGATCTTTGGGGTTGGGGGAGGAAGGTCGTTCCTGAGGAAGGCCAGAGCTAGCGAAGTCAGCTATGCATAAGAGTTCGATGTCAATTGGAATGGTGCGAGCTTAACTGCGTTGAGGAATGCGATCAAGTAAGGATGAATGGGGAACCTTAGCCCCTGCTCGAGATGTTGGGCACTGACAGTGACGTACCCCTTTGGTGGATAGCATGCATGGTTTTTGGGAACAGATATCAATGCACGACAACCTATAGGGATACGGAATTGAATGCTAAGTCCTGCCACATAAAAAAACTCTAACTTTGAAGGATGGTGAGCGATATCTTACGAGCTTCCCTTTCTTCTTCAGCTCGCTGCTGAGTTTTTGCTCGCTTTCCACCCTGAGATGCTTCACTAGCACTACGAGCTCCACTTGAAGACATCTATGCAAAATGAGATATAATCAGGTCGTGGCAGGCAAACTATTAAAATGCTAAAAAATTTTCTAAGTTTCCTATTTTGCAGATCACTTGTACAATAGGGGGCTCGACCTATGAATAAACGACCTGCGAGCTAATAGTCTACAGGTACCTACTTCTACAGATTGCATGCATAATAGGCCACAAACAACAGTCAGCTCGCAAACAGGCATGTAATAAGATCAAATCAATAGAAGTTGAAAAGTCTTGTTCAACAAGAAACCGAGAACAACAACAATTTAATATCAAGAACATGGCATGTTCATACCATCACATACACAAGAATGACATAATGCAAGCACAATATGATATGAACTCAGCAAAATGAACCAAAAAATTGAAAGTTTGAAGATAGATAGAGGACTTACTGTGATTCTTTGATGAAATGAAAAGGAACGACGACTGGAAGTGTTGATCTCGTGAAAGAGTAGTGAGTTTTCTGAACTTGGTTGATTCATGGCTTTGAAAGAAAACGACAGATAAAGAAGAAAATAAAAGAGGCTCCACCAGTTTATATAGACAGACGGGCTCGAACCCCAACCATCGAATCTGTATGCTGCATAACCGTTATTAATCCAACGGTGCAGTGCAAGGTATGGCCTTGTAATCATACAGTCGTCAGTTGAAAGACGTGCGCATTAAATGCGCGTGTAAGGGACGTGCTAGCGTCGTTTCAGTTACCTCTTGCATGACCGCCACGCGTCAAAACTGAAAAGACCGAATTTGGAAGGGCGGGAAAACAGTAATTCAAGACTGGCTTACAAAAGAAGCTAGCTTTTACCAGCGAGCTCGAGCTCCCACTTCGCAGAACGAACTGAGAGCTGGGGGGTTAATGTTATATGTAATTTCGGACTCACTAAATGGGCTGGTAAAAACCCAACTTAGGCCCAACATGAGGCCCAATAAAGTCAGTCCAATCAAGGCCCATCAGACAAGACCCATATTTCAACTCTAAGCCCAGTGAGCTCCACAGCTCGCCAACAATCTTCTCAGCTCGCAGTAATGAGCTCGCATCATAGCCAAGTTGTAGCTCGTTCCGCCATTCACAATAAGCACAGCTCGCTGTTCGCCTCTTAACGAGCTCCAGCTCGAGGTCGCCATAAACGGCAATTCGCTCAGAGCGCAATTAATGCAGTATCTTCCAGAACAGGCAGTTACCTAATCAAATAGTGATTCTCTCTCCAGATATGGAAGTTAATTCAAATTCATATTTAGTCAACCTTATCTCCAGATATTTGGGAAAGTTTTTCCTGATTTTATTCAAACAGATTAGGAAGTGTAATTAATTCATGATTCTCTTTCTATTTTGTTGCTTCCTAAATTGTAACGATACTTCCCCTATAAATAGGGGTTAAAAATCATTGTAAACGATATACACATTGAATATCATACTGTCACTCTGCAGAATTTAAGAGAGACAGCTATGGACGTAGGCACACTTGCTGAACCACGTTAAAAATCTCGTGCCTTCCCTGATTGATTTTTGGTTCTTTATTGCCTTATTCTTGTTTTCTGTGTTTTTTCACATTGATTGCAAATATTGGGTATTGATTACTCGTCGACTGAATTTCAACGTCGACAACCTATCTCTGTAAGTGCTCTCTCTATCTCATTCTCTCTACACAAAATATTAATCAATATTTTGTCATTGGCAATTCAAGATCTTAGTAGGGTGTCCTAAAATTGGATCGTTTCAATACCAGTTTTTGTTCTCTTATATGATGTATTGCTATGTTGTGGGAAACACCCTTTTAGTAATTGTAATCAAGGGTAATATTGAATATCCATACAAATACTAATTTGGGGTGCACATACAATTTTTGAGGGGTGCCAATATTGCCACTCTTAAAGAAAATAGATTGCAACTAGCTCATGGAGCCCAAATGTGAGGACACTCTTCCGCCCCACCACTAGATCAATGATACAAGAAGGAATATTCTCCAAATAAAAATCAGAACTATAAGACAAATCCAACTTGGCTAAAGCATCAGCAACATCATTAACCAGTCTGGAACCAAAAGAAATTCTCCTTATAGCAGGACGAGGAAACTGAACAAACATATAATTAACCATCATATTCATGCCAATGTCTGAGGGGACTAGATTATTGACTGATCATCTTGAGGAAATCTTGATTGATTATATATAAATCATGTTTATCATGGACTGAAAGTAATATGGTAGTCAGCCCCACCTGTGTAAGTGAAAATGCTCGTCTTATCATCATAAGCATAACTATAAGCCTGAGGGCACTGGCTCTTGAAAATCGCAGAGTAATTCGTTGGTGGACATGTGTCAGGACTACCATACGTCCCGGTGCAACAGTACTGTGGCTGATTCAACGCCGCACATGCGCTCTTACAAGCTATTGTGCTCCCATCCGACCCTTGAACGGCCAACTCTGATGGACAAACAGCATTCACGTTCCCTTTACAGTTCGATGCTGTGCAATTAGTACCGGACCCTCCTTGCGGGACAACAGAAACTGGCAAATTAAAGCCGTCAACGAGGCTAAGATCGTAGAAATCTTGTCCATTATTCGGTGCAATAGTGAATTCTACGAGGGATGCCGGTGGGATTGCACCGTTGCCGTTGCATGTGACTTGACCAGAGCTACAGTCCGCGGTTGCACATGTGAATTTGCCGGAGGAGTCAGTGGAGCACTGCGTTCGGGCCCAGAAACGGCCTGACCATGGGGCAGCAACATTGAGGGGTCTTGTTACTTTGGAGGCTAACTCAAAGCCGGTGCTTGATAGTGGAACTCCGATGCCGGTTAAGGTCCCTGGCCAAACAGTGTGTGGACAATTGTTTGTGACGGTGATTGTTGCCGAGGGGGCCCCTGCATGAAAGGGTGAGTAAAACGTAATGTGTACTCATTAATAAAGCTAGGAAAACGATTTATTGATTTTAATATGAAAAGTATTTTTCTTCTTCAGACAACTTTATTCCCTTCTTCACAGAATCACAATCACTATATTAAATATAGTACCTTTTTAGTTTAGTCAATTTCGGTTCACACTTTCTACATCTGAAAGCAATCAAATTCGCTGTTCGAAAGATCTCTTTTTGGTTCATGATTAGGTGCTCCCTTTCTTTTAAACATTAAATTAATTTAAATACAATTAATAACGGGAAGTGTACGCAAGGCTGTGGAATATCTATCAATTAAAACTTGTCGATATTTACGTAGTCAAATTGATGTTACGTTTGGGATAATAATGAAAAAAAAGTGGCAATTGAAAAGAAAAATAACTAATCACATTATTAATGTCGAGGGAAAAAAAAAAAAAACTAACCTCATGATTAATGATCATAGACCAAAAAACAACAGATGGCACTAAAGCCCTCTTATCTGGTTTCATTTTACTCTATTGCGGTCAACCATATGTAAACTCTTAATATGGTGATTCCGCACCCAATAACTAACCCCATCTCCCTCTCTGCTATATGCCTTTCATTGCTGATCTATGTATTTGAACAGAAATTAATTTGGCTTTCTTTGTGCGGCCTTTGTACATTATATGTTATTTGATATAGAAAATCATCAATCATATATAAACTTAATATATGTAATACATTACATAAATGATATTCCATGAAAGGCTCGGTGTGCCCGCACACCAATAAAAGCTACTCCTGTTATAAGTTGTAACATTTTTATCCTGACGTTTAACAAACTGAGTTTTGCCGGTAAGTTATAAAAGTTACATACTGGAGTAAAAATTGTTTCCTCAATAACTTGCTTCCAACAGTAGGAACAATAACTCCAAAATAACAATGCAAAATTCGAAAATAATATTGACTGAAAATACGATTGACGATTGGCCGCGAGCAAGAAGACTGCAGAGAAAATTTGGAGGGTCGTGTTATAAAGTTAATGGAACATTACAATAATCAGGCGTAATTCTAATTATATAAAATTCATAAATTTTAAATTAAGCTATTATTATATAGATATGGTGTAATTAGAGTGTGCAATTAGAGTGTTTTAATTATTCCAATCCATACATTTTTTTTTAATTAAAATCTTATATATTAATTTTGATGAGATTTTTTCAACGAATGCCAAGAAAAATGAATAATACTTACGAAAAACTTCGTATATATATATATTTTTTTTTTTAATTTTAGGAACTATTAAAGAAAAAGAAAAAAAATAAGTATATATATATTTCATAAGCATACTTTAATTTTCTGATCGGTGGCTTTATTAATTACCACGCCAACAAGTTCTTGGTGCACCCATTTTCTCAATACACCCATCATTTGGATTTAAAGGGCAAAGCTTTTCTTCAACACCCATTACAATTCCAAGAATAACCTTAACACTCTTTTGGAGCTTCCTCTCTTCAAATAATAAAACGTATTCCTCTCTCTATAATGAAAAATCCACCATAACTGCATACTTTATTTCCCATAATCTAGCTTAATTGCAGAACATCTTCATTTGTCTCTCTCGAAAATTTACGCCGTGCCGTAGCACTGATAATACATCTATTAATTAACTATTCTTTTCCTTTTTTCAAGCCACTGTTTTACTTACCTCGTATCATTAGAGTTTAATATTCTACCTGAAAACTTCTTTCGTTTTACCAACTACTGGAGTTACAGTAAGGGAAGAAACCGATGAAAGAATTTGAAATTTTTAATTTTTGACATATGAGTGTTAATAATTCTCTACTTTAGAGAAAGAAGAGAAGAGAGAACAACATCAACAGCACCAGTCTTAATCTTCATTACGAAACAACAACACAGAAAGAGAGATTTGAGTTTATATATATATAATACAAAGAGAAGATCAGAAAATGTGTGTGTATATATATATATATATATATATTGTTATATGTATTTTTCGGATTCAGTAATTGGGCTGGTAAAAATCCGATTTAGGCCCATCCAAGACCTGATAAAAAGGCTCAATAAGGTCAACGTAGTCAAAGCTCATCAGACAAGGCCTAAGATTGACTCTAAGCCCAGTAAGTTCTCCAGTTTGCTTAAAGGGATCTTCCAGCTGGCATCAACAGACCTATAAACACAACCAGGTCGCAGCTCGCCGCTTGCGCAGCTCGTCTCTCAGCGAGCTCGAGCTTGAGACCACCATGACACGTCAGCTCGCTCAGACGCGTAATAAGTACAGTATCTTCCAGAACAGGCAGTTACCAAGTTTAACCATGATTCTCTCTCCGAATATGGTAATTGCCCAGTCAAACCATGATTTCCTCATCAAATATGGAGATCAATTCAAATTCAAATTCAGATCAACATTATCTTGAGATAATTATAGTAATTTCCTGATATTATCTAAATATATTAGGAAGTATAATTAATTTATGATTCTTTTCCTTATTTTTCCCAATTGTTTAGGGAATGTAATTAATTCAGGATTCTCTTCCTGATTTGCTACAACCAGAATTGTAACACTTCATTCCCTATAAATAGGGATTGGAATCATTGTAACATCATCATACAATATTCAATAATATACTGTCACTCTGCAGAATTAAAGAGACAGACAGTCGTGGACGTAGGCCTATTATTGCCGAACCACGTAAAAGCTTCGTGTTCCTCGTTTGATCATCTGTTTCTGTCTTTGTCTTTTCTTGGTATTTGTGCTTTCTCACATTGATTGCAGGTATTGGGCATTGATTACTCGTCGACTGAATTCCAACGTCGACATATATATATATATATATCACTCAAATGGGATCGTCATCTGGGCAAGGCAACATCTACGATCTCTCCTTTAAGATCTTGTCGATAAATGATTCTATTTCTGGTGTTGGTAAAAGCAGTCTTCTTGTTGGCTTCATTTCCAGATCTGTTGAGTTTTGATGATCTTACATGCACCCACTATTGGTATATTTATATTTCTGCTTTTCTTTTAACTCCTTTTTGTTGCTTGATTGATTTTAACTTGACCTTTTGTTTGGTTGTTTAGAGGATATATGAAACTTGAGGTTTTTGAGTTTTAAGAATTTGGAAATTGCTCTTAAATGTAAATTCCTATAAGGGTGTATTTGTGATTGAAAAATTATTAAAATATGAGTGTAGAGAGAATATTTTTGGACGGCAATAGAGGCACCTTTTCTTATTATTTATGCAAACTAATCGTATCAAAATTTATTAGATTAATTTCATTTAGGTGTGGATGTGCTAATATAAAGAGGTTTGCACTTGAGAATAATTTGGTTATCAATGAATTTATCAGAAACCACTGAAGCAGTTAACATATCTTCTATTTCTCTTTGGAGGTTTTTTTTTACCCTCCAATATTTGATTTAAATTAGAAGCTAAAATAATAAAGTAAATTAGATATCATAAAGAGTTCTTTTCTAACGCAAATATATATAGTTTTGAAATTAGTACCAAAAAATGAAATTAAGTTTTGTTTAGCACCATTTGTTCATGTCTGAATTATTTCTCATGAGCTAATAGTTAGTTCGTGCACGATGTAATAACTAAGAATAGTTTGTATTGTGGGTATATTTGAGACCGCATAAGTAAACTGGTAAAAACACAATGAACTGATCCAATGGATTGACCTAATAGACGAAGGCCCAGTTCGCAAACACTCTGCGAGCTCTTAGTCCGCTGCCATAGTTCTCAGGTCGCTAGTCAACTATGGTCAAGACTGTCTTATACTCAGCTTGAGGTCATTCAAAGTAAGGTTCGGCTCACAGATTGAAGACTCAATAAGGGAATTTTTCATAAATGCAACAGCCTAAATTGAGAAAAAGTCAACTACCAGAATTGGAAATAAAATTAAATTCCTATGTCGATGGAATCTATTCTTAATATGGTGGATACCGATTTTGGAAGTGTAATTAATGTGGAATCCTTTTCTATTTTATTTGTACTCAAATTATAACACCCCACACTATAAATAGAGATTGAAAATTCATCGTAACCACATGAAAAACAATAAACAATAAGATACTGTGACTATGCCAAAATAACCACAGAACACAGTCATGGACATAGGCATCTTTTTAGGCTGAACCACATAAAAACTCCCTTGCATTCACTGTTCTTCCTCTTCTTCTTCCCTGTTTTTATCTTTATTTTGCTTTATTTGCAGTATTGTGTTAAGAACTTGGGTTGACTGAATTTAGACGTCGACATTTTGGCCCAAGAAGAATGGCCCAAACTACAATGCTTGAAGTTTTTAATTGTCATGGCAAGAGGAAGAACCACTAGAAGTTTTGATGTGGTGGCTGATCAACCAGAAAGGCAGATGGATTAGTAGCAGTATGATTTCCAGCACATGGAGGATGCAACCATGCCTATGGCAAGCGTGTCTCATATCTCCACAATTGACGTTACTGTGGGTATGCCTCCATTAGCCCCTCATCAACCAGCACTAATGGTCCCTAAAGCCGAGGGCTACAGGTATAGCACTAGCTATATAAGAAGTTAGAAAATATAGTTCGGCAACTTGCGGATGCAGTCAAGGCACTAGTACAAACCTAAGCCCAAGCCTAAAATACACCCAGATCTGAGGCTGCTACTCTAAGAGAAGTTTATCAAGAACAACGAGAGAAAATGCTAGCTCTTAAAAGACCCTTCAGATAGGTGTCGTGACTTGCTGGCTCAACTCATTCCTTCAACTCGCGTTCGAGAGCTAAAGGTCGATTAGCTCACGAAGAGGAGGAAGTTTTGCATCCTACAAGCTTAAGAGTAAGGGTGAGTCAGGATGGGAGCCGCCATATGGAGGTTGGTCGCAATTGATTTAGGGCCGCATCTTGGTATGAAGAGGATGAAATAGACAATCAGTGACGTGTAGAGTCACACCGAGTTGGCGGCTCGTGAAGGGATAGTCAGGGATACATACTAGACCGCCACTCTTCAGGTCGCGAGCACAGGAAATGACACGGGCTTCAAGACCTAAGAATAAGGGAGCTTCTTCAGAGAGTTTAGCAACTCGAAGCATGCCCCGATACCTTAAACCATCATGATCAATATAAGGAGATGACCTCTTTCACCAAGGAGATTGAGACACAACCTCTCCCTCCCAAATTCAAGGTCTTCCAACATTCCTCAATACAATGAAGATAGCGACCCTAATGATCACCTGGATGTATTCAATGTCTAAATGGATCTCCAGACGGTCAATCCATTGGTCAAGTGTCGTGTTTTCCCAGCCACCGTAGGGGACGTTCCATGAACCTAGTTCAAGAGTCTCCCAACTGATAGTATAGATAACTGAGAGGAATGTTAATGAAAATTCACAGCCAATACAGAACTCTGAGGAGGCAGCTTGCACCATCCTATCACCTTGCCACGATCTTTCAGCAATAAAACGAATCACTGAAAGATTATACTATCAGGTTCAGACGTGAAGTTACCAATGTGGAGAACCCTTAAGATGAAATCATTCCAACTGCGATCTCAACTGGGTTTCGCAAGGATGTGAAATTATATGAGAATATCTATAAATCTCCAGTAAGGAACCTGAGCGAGTTCTACGAGCGAGCTACCAAAGAGATCAGATGGGAGGAGACCTTCGGCCCCAAGAAGTCTAATCAAAAGGGTGAAGCGAGTAGTTCCAATCTACCAAAGAAAACAAATAATGATAAGAACGAAAGTGAAGGTCAGAATAACGGTTTAAACCATCAGGTCGCTAAGAAGGCCATGAATGAACCCAAAAATGAAGGACCTCAATGTCAAGGTCATCATGATAGCTATAACATGCTTTCAGATACACAGGATAAGATCTTTGCAACGAAGAGGAACATGGAGAACTTCAGGAAGCCCAAGTCTATAAGGTCTCTTGCTAACCTCAAAAACAAGAATAAGTTTTGTGTCTATCATAATAAGGTCGGACACAACCCTTCACAATACTGGGCGTTAAAAGATGTCATTGAGGATCTAATCGAGAAAAGTTGCTTGAGAGAATATGTGGTGCAACCAGCGAATCCACGACCTCAATAACCACTACAACCAGCTCAGCAGTAATGAGGTTTCGACCTCTAATTTGTAATTCAATATTTGAAAATCAATAAAAGCTTCAGGTTTCTCATATTGGCTCTACTCTGAATAGTTTTATTGATTCTTTATTAAATGTAAAGTGAAAAACAACCTCTCCACCAAGTTTCTTTCTGACAAAATTTTATTAAGTCTTGCTATATTAGCTAAGGTTATGATCTACTTGACAACTCGATATGATGCTGTTAGCTGAGGTTCCAACCTACTACACAACTCGATATTATGCTGTTAACTAAGGTTACGACATACTGGACAACTTGATATTATTCTATTAGCTGAGGTTCCGACCTACTGGATAACTCGATATTATACTGTTAACTAAGGTTATGACCTACTAAACAGTTCGATATTATGCTATTAGTTGAAGTTTTGACTTACTGGACAACTTAATATTATATTGTTAGTTGAGATTAGGACCTATTGAATAGCTTAATATTATGCTGTTATCTGAGGTTACGACCTACTAGACAGCTTGATATTATGTTGTTACCTGATATTACGACCTATTAGACAACTCGATATTATGCTATTAGCTGAGGCTACTACCTACTAGACAACTCGATATTATGCTGTTAGCTGAGGTTACGACCTACTGGATAATTGCTACTAAGCTAAAAGGTTCCGACCTTCCAGCTCTAAATTTCTCTATGATAGGTAAGGTTTCAACCCCTTACATAGCTCAATAAAATTTTGCTATGGTAAACGAGGTTCTGACCCCCTAATAGCTCAACAAAATTTCGTTATGTTAGTTGAGGTACCGACCCTTTACATAGCTTGACAAAATTTTGTTATGGTAAGCGAGGTTCCGCCCCTTACATAGCTCGATAAAATTTTGCTATGGTAGGTGAGGTTCCAACCCTTTATATAGCTTGACAAAATTTCGCTATGTTAGCCGATGTTCCAACCCGCTACATAGCTAGATAAATTTTGCTATGGTAGGTAAGGTTCTAACCTTCTACATAGCTCGACAAAATTTCATTATGGTAAGTGAGGTTCCGACCCTCTGTATGGCTCAACAAAACTTCGCTATGGTAAACGAGATTCTGACCCCCTATATAGCTCGATAAATTTCGCTATGGTAGGCGAAGTTCCGACCTCCTACATAGCTCGACAAAATTTCACTATGGTAAGCGAGGTTCTGACCCCCTATATAGCTTGACAAAGTTTTGCTATGGTAAGTGAGGTTCCGATCTTCTACAGAGCTTAACAAAGTTTTGCTACGATAATCGAGGTTCTGATCTCCCGAGCTCCTACCAGGTTCTACTACCGTTTATCTATACATTGATTATTTAACTTTTTAGTTCCTAGAAAATTCAAAGACTTAGAAAAAGAAGGTGAAACAAAAATGAAACAACATTGAAGTGAAGCAAATTTATTCAAAATAAACCTCACAACGAGGTAAATCGGTTCAACAATAATGACCTCAAAATGAGCTTCAAATATTCATTACAAATACACTTGCAAAGCGAGGTGAATAAAGCACACAGTCATAACAAATTTTAAAAGAAAGAAAAAAGAAAGTATAACATGATATGTAGCCTACTAGGAGCCTTAGCCCTAGGGGCTACATCTGGAGGCATCGCGACTTGAGCTGTCTCATTCTAGGAGGTCGCACCTTAGAAGTCAGTATTCAAAAGAGCTGCGTCTAGAATAGCAGAGGATCGGGCGGCTTGTTCCTTGTACTTCTCCACTTTTGCGACCGCCTCTTCACCAAAGAACGAGAAGTCCAGTTCGAGATGAACTTCCCATAAAATGTAGAGAAAATTACTGGAGGTCTCTGATTCTGCCTCCTCTCTAGCTTTGGTGACCCGTGCCTCGGCTTCTTCCTTAGTTTTGGCGACTTCCTCTTTGGCAAGCGTGAGCTTTCTCTTAGTTTACTCCTTCTTTTTCTCAGTAGCCTAAGCTCGTTACACGGTCTTCTCCAGCTCGCTCTTCGCCTTGAGGAGTTTTGTGGTGAAATGTGACCTCACGGCTACATGAGTACTTTCCTCGTGAGTCAGAGCATCCTCAGCCTCCTTTCTAGCTTTCTCAGCTTGGTCAGAAGGAGATACTCTGAGTTTTTTGCTCTCTTAGCCTCTACAGTCATGAACGAGAGCTTATCCTTCAACTTTTTCTTCTCGCTCTCGAAGTCCTTTTCATCCTCCAAATTGTGAACCCAATGTATCTACTTCATCGCCCCCATAACGATCTGAAATGCAGTAGATTAATATTTAAACCAAGGAAACAAGAAAAGCAAGAAAGCCAATGGTATTGTAAATTACCAGTAACTCGTAGCGAGCTATATAACTATACAAGGCATCATCTCTCAAGCCCTCTTTGTCCAGGATTTTGGTGAAACTCCCAAGGATTGCGGGCAAATTATCGAAGATGGCGTCTAAGCATATCTCTCATAGCCCGTCTTCGAGCTGCGTTTTGGCATGTTGCTCAACACTTTTTTCTACGACCTCAGGCTGTTTATCCTTATCTACTCGTCGTCATTTGGTCGGAGGAGGATTAGACACTAACTTTCTTTTGGCTCCACTGCTTGGAGCAGGAGCTCCCACCTGCTTATGTTGAACTTTAACCACCTTCAGCTGCAAGGTAGGGATCTGGGTTGGTGAAGGTCTTGAAATGGGTGTCGAGGTAGTCACCTCATCGGAGACAACAACTAAAAGAGTTGCAGACTAGACAGGTCATTTTAAATAGGCCTTATGAAAGGCAAGCTTCACCATCTCTGAAGCCCATTGAAGGTCAGAAACTGGAATCGAATGAGGGGCCGGAATAGCCTCTACTTCACCAGCAGCATCGAAAGTAGAGGCGAGCTCGAGTTCACCCCAAATTTCGATGTCCCTTCTGTTGTCAAGAAGCTCGTTGTCCAGATGAGAAGTTAACTAGTGGGCCCTACGGAGCTCGTCATCGAACACGTGATTGATTCTCCATTCTTGTGAATCTACAAGCGTCCTAAGAGTTTCGACCTCCTTGCTAATGAGAACTGCTCTATCTCCTATCAAGTCTACGAGGTAAAAAGAAGAATAAATTAAAAAAAAAAAAAATTACTATAGCTTGTAGAAGTCAGCCCCATCTATCTACCTGGACTAAGGATGAAAGAGAGATTATTGAATTGTCTAAGGGAAGTGCAAGAAATATAAAATCAACTCATTTTATAATCTCCTACGTTGGATTTGCCCTTCGCATCACCCTGAGGCAGAAGATCCTTACAATCTATTTTTTGAGCTGCAAGATAGTAAATCTCATCTCGCATTCTCTCTTTTATGTTGTCTACACTTTTAGCACTAAAGAGGTGGCAATAAATTCTTGGATTTGAAGGTGGAAGGTCGTTCCTTTTAAAAATTAAGGCCAAGGACGTGAGTTGGGAATAAGAATTAGGAGTTAGTTGAAAAGGGCTAAGTTCTAGCCTATTCAGGAGATTGATGAGATAAGCAGAGATTGAAAATTTGAGCTTGTGTCTAAGATGATAGGTATTGCTGGAAACGAACCCTAGGGAAGATAGGCTGCGTGGTCATTAAAAGAAAGCAACATGACATGACAACCTATGAAAAGGTGATACTGTAAAGCAATTCCCCTCAACTCCTCATATTTTATCTTCGAGGCATAATGTATAAACATCTCGCGAGCTCGTCGTTTTTTTGCGGTCTGACAGATTATAATGAGGTTAGCTCGAGTTACGAACTCCCTAACGACCTTACCACTTAAAGAAGTCGCTTCTTTAACAATTCGAACTTCCCCTACGTCTAGCTCCTCCAAGCTGGGAGAGTCACCATCTCCTATTCTATATGATCGATGTTTGCGACCTGAAGACATCTGCACATAGAAGGGAGTAGTTAGGTCACTACATGCAGACCATGCCTAAGAATCTAAGTCTCCTATTCTCTAACAAGAGACTTCTTAGTCTACAGTCACAAATGCCATACAAATCACTAAGAACATCGGGGGTTCGACCTATGAGCTAACGACCTACGAACTAATAACCTACAAATACATCATCCTACAACTCACATTCATAGTGCCACAAACAACAAACAGTTTGCAAAAGGCCAACTAATGAGATAAAATCAAAAGGAAACGAAAAGTCGCAAATATGCAACACCAAGAATATAGAACATTCAAGCCAGTATCAGATCCTAAAAAAACACAATGCAATGCACACAAAAAATGGAAACCAAAAAATCAAGAGTTGATTATAAAGACTTACTGTAAACGTAGTAAAACCACCTGAGAATGAAGACGTTGATCTTCTTCAAGATGTATCGGCGCAAGAACGTGAAACGAGAGAAAATGGAGGCTTTACGATTTAAGTTTCAAAATGGCAAAGTAAAAAGGAAAAGGAAGAGACCTCTACTTTATATATGCACAAGACCTTAACCGTTAGATTTGAGGGTTAATCAACCGCTTTAAATCTAATGGTGTAACGCGAGTTCAAGAACTTGTCATCATTAGCTATCAGTTGAGAAACATGCATATTAAATGCTCACAAAACGAGACGTGCAAGTGGTACAGTTACCCGAAGAGTCGCCACAAGTCACGTGACAGGACAGAGTCTAAAAAGGCAACACGACAGATCATGACACATCAGCTTTTACTAGTGAGCTTTGAACTCCCAGTCCATAGATCGTACTGAGAGCTAGGGGGCTAATGTTGTAGGTATATTTGAGATTGCATAAGTGGGCTGGTGAAAGCTTAATGAATTGATCTAATGGATTGACCAAATAGACATAAACCTAGTTTGTCAACACCTAACTGGTAGGAGCGAGCTCTCAGTTTGCTGCCACAATTCTCAGGTCGCTAGTTAACTGTGGTCAAGGCTGTTTTATACTCAGCTCGAGGTCGTCTAGAGCAAGGTTCAGCTCGCAGATCGAAATGCTCATTAAGGGATTTTTCCAGAAAGACAACAACTTAAATTTAGAAAGACTCAACTACCAGAATTGAAAATAAAATTAAACTCCTATGTTGGTGGAATCTATCCCTAACATGGTGGATACCGGTTTTGGAAGTGTAATTAATGTGGAATTTTTTCCTATTTTATTTATACACAAATTGTAACACTTCACACTATAAATAGGGGTTGAAAATTTATTGTAACCACATGAAAAATAATAAGCAATAAGATATTGTGACTCTGTCAAAATAATCAGAGAACACAATCGTGGATGTAAGCATCTTTTTGGACCGAACCATATAAAAACTCTCTTGCATTCATTGTTCTTCCTCTTCTTCTTCCCAGTTTTTTTCTTTATTTTGCTTTATTTGTAGTAATGGGTCAAAAACTTGGATTGATCGAATTCAGACGTCGACAGTTCGCTTATAAGACAATAGTTTGCGGGTGAACTAATGATGCTAAACAAATTCAATTTAATATTTAGTATTGATTTCGAAATTCACATTTTTCGTACTATTAGATAGAGTTTTCATCATAAAACGTGATTTTTGTAAGAGTATAGTTAAGTATCTACTCTATATCCCAATTTCTTTTTCCCAAATGAGAAGTCAATTTGCTTACATAATTATGTATACAGTGATGATGTCCCAAATTTGTATCACATGAATACAATATAATTGTAACCTTTGCTGGAATTCAAACCGAACAACTTAATTAGACCCTTTTATGAAGGGAAAAAAAATAGGCCCTTCGATAATCCGCCACACAATACTATAGTCTGTAGGGAAAGCATCAATATATTTATCCATAAATTGCAACTGTGGTGCTATGCAATTATTGTTTGGTATGTAAGTTTCATTCGGTTTAGACGATACTATCCATAATTAATTGTCAACTAATTAATGAAATAGGTTTGCAGATAAAAAATATAGAATTTCATTTTTTAAAATATTTAAGATTGTTTTTAATAGTTTAAATAGTTTATAATTAATGATTAATTTCTAGATTTTAAATATGGGAGTAAAAAGTAAATGAGACCCGAAAAAAAAACTTTTTCGATAATAATAAAGTCACTCTTATCATTGATTAGACATAAATTCCTGACAATTATCGTCGACTCATTGTCCGAGAGGATCGGACTTATTTATGTCTGTAACATTCCCACTTATTGCAGAAAGAAAAAAGGGTAGTTACGAGTTCGTAATCAATCTCATCTAAGGACAGAAAGTAATAGCGTAGTTAGCTCCACCAGTGCACGAAAACAAGCTTGTTGCATCATCATAAGCATAACTATAAGCCTCTGGACACTGATCCTTGAAAATCTTAGAGTAGTTTGTTGGTCCACATGTCTCCGGTTTATCATTGGGCGAGGTGCAACAATACTGTGGCTGATTAAACTGCACACATGCACTCTTGCAACCTATTGTACTTCCGTCCGATCCTTTCATAGCCAACTCCGGCGGGCACACGGAGTTGACATTAGCTGAACAGGTGGCGGAAGTGCATTTATCACCAGAACCGCCTTGTGGGGTCACAGAAACAGGCAAATTAAAGCCATCAACAAGGCTGACATCGTGGAAATCTTGCCCATTATTTCCGACAACATTGATTTCCACGAGGGATGCTGGTGGGGCTCCGCCGTTGCCGTTGCATGTGACCTGGCCGGAGCCACAGTCGGCAGTTGCGCAATTAAACTTGCCAGAGGCATCGGAGCATTGCGTTCGGGCCCAAAAGCGGCCCTTCCATTGGCCTCCAACATCGATTGTTCTTGTTTGCGTGGAGGGTAACTCAAACCCCGTGGTTGACAGTTGAGGTTTGCCGTCAGAGGTAAGTGTTGCTGGCCAAATTGTGTACGGGCAGTTGTTTGCGATGCTGACTGTCGCCAGGTGAGCCCCTGCATCAATTGTTGACCAAAAGGTTTAATGTGTACTCATTTGAGTTCAGAAAATTTTTAATTTGTGAGGCATGTTATTATTTTTTCCCCGTTTTTTGGCATTTTCATATAATTCGTATTTGAGTTAAATTAACAAAAAATGTGCTTTTATTGGATGTAAAAAATAAAGAAAAGAATTGCTTTTACAATTTTTCTTTCTTTGTAATTTAGTTGGATTTTTCTTTCGTTTCTCTTAATTGTTGGTGGTTTCTATATTTTAAGTCAATGTGTAATATGGTTTTTCATACCTGATCATGACTTACTCCAAAAATAAAAAATAAAAACCTTTATTACTATTATTATATATATTTTTTATGACAACATGAAAAACGATCGAAATATTTTGTAACTTTATTCTCGTTCATAATCTCTCTCTCTCTCTCTCTATGTAGTTGCTCTCCTTTATGTGAATATATTTTGTTGACACACTTTTTATTTCTGAGAGTGAGATGATCATCTGCTTGTGATAGATCACCTTTAATTCATAATTAGGTGCTCTCTAATCATTCCGTAAGATTCAATAACTTGGAAGTGTGACAAACTTGTCCAACATTAATTCTATAATATGCATAAGTAGGAAGTCAATTGATGTTACATTGAGATAATGATATAAAAATAATGAACCCGCATGATATATGGTGTAGAACAAAATAAAGACATCTACCATTGGTTTTCACTTTAATTAATTGCCTTAATTAGCACATCATTAATTAAACTTCAAATATTAAACATATTTTGCCATGTCGCAAATAGCCAAAATAAAAATTAGTGATTAAATTAAGACCACACTATGTGTAACAAAGAACCGGTTGTAGAACTTAATTATATATTTCGCAAGAAATTAAGCGTAATGCATCTAATAGATTAACATCAATATATAGCGATTGATATTACATTATTATCAGAAGTACAGTAGCTACTTAAAGTGCATGCATGCAAACGTGTATATAAATTAAATAGGTAGACGAGGATACATATAAAATATAGAAATTGTAATTTACCAGAGACTAGAAGCGCCAAGGTAAGGCAAAATATGACTTGAGTATTCATCATGGAAACAGTGCTCTTTACTTTCTTTTGCGATGTGTAAAATTATTTGATGAGTTGTGTGTTTAGTTCAAATGAGGAGCGGTATTTATAGGCTGAGGCTTGATACAAAACGACACTCTACAAAATATGAACCTGTGCAAGTCGTCAACAAGTGTAGCCTCCACGGATTTCTCGACCTCTTAATTGTAGTGGTCAAAATTTGTACGGTCCAAATTATTAGATCTAAGTATGGATTGGGTTGAATCCAAAAGCCCATGAGATATAACTTAATTAGCCCATAACCGGTAAATAAACTTCTATATTGGAAATGTATATGAATAAGGAAAGCATCTAGAAGGAGATTATATTTGGAGAAAGAATCTAGGAGGAGAGGAGGATAATATCTTGTTCACCTTAGGGTTGAGAGGGAAGATATATAAACAAACTTTAGTCTTTACGGGGGAGGCTACGTTATTGCTATGGTCATTCTATGGCAATACAACCATGCAGCGACATGTCTCCTGTGATGGCCTTTTTCCCCCCATCAACTCCAGTCCATGTCTCACGACCGTTGACCACCTTTGTTTGGTGAGTTCTGACATCACTAGCTAAAACAGGATAATAGATGTCAAGATCAATCACGTTCTCTTCGTTTGGTTTACATAAAATATAAGTTATTACGTTCTAAGGAAGTTAGCTTATTAGGTCCATTTGAAGTTAATCATTTGGTGAGTTCTGTCATCACCGACTAAAAGAGAACCATAGGTGTCGAGATCAATTATGTTCTCTTTGTTTGGTTTGCGTAAGATACAGGTTGTTACGTGCAAGGAAATTAACTGATGAGACCCACTTGAAGGTTGTTAGGTGCAAGGAAATTAACTGATGAGACCCACTTGAAGTCAACATACTGTACTTTTAACCCCACCACATTAACACGTTATGAACAAGTAAATATTTATGTCCTGATGAGACCCATTTGAAGGTTGTTAGGTGCAAGGAAATTAACTGATGAGACCCACTTGAAGTCAACATACTATACTTTTAACCCCACCACATTAACACGTTATGAACAAGTAAACATTTATGTCCTATCTTCAAGTAAAGCTGACCTCCTATGACGTTGCAACCAATAAATAGAGTAATGCCGTGTTGGTTCATTCGGTTAGGTTTTCTCGCGTGAAATATAATTTTGATCTTGAATTACTGTATTTCCATTTTAAACACTTAATCGTCGAATTGAGCTTTAAACTTTGATTAATTCTTAATTTTCAAATAACATAGTCTGAATTTCTTTAAACACTTCTATTTATTATTCAAGATAAGTATAATTTGAAATTGACCGTATGGAATAATATAGATTGTTTAAAGTAATATATATGATTGTTGTGTTTGAAAATATTTGAGCATGAAAAATACATTTTAATTTTATAAATTGGATCAATGAATTAAGTAGTTTGTTTCTGCATATATGTTATTTCTGTGTGATTATATTCAGTGTTAAATAAATTTAATGGTTCAGATAGTTTTGTAATTTTTTGTTTTTGTTTTTCATTCTGAGCAATATATATATATATATATATATATATATATATATATTCATCAGCACAGTCAGAAAATCAATTAAAGCAGATTGCTACTTGACAACAAACCAAAAGATAAATGCTTTTTATAAAGTATAATATACAATCACATAAAATGACATAATGAGGCTCTTATTTTTTCTTGTGCAAATCTAGAATCGAAAAACACGTATTTGACGTATTTGATTAATTGCTTTCACTGATCACAAATTAATGATTTTCTTATTTATTATGGACGAAACAAAAGGATAGTTTGGCACAGGTTTAGAGTCTTTAACTACCCACATTTGGAATTTAGGATAAGCATGTGAATATAACCCATAACCTCACAATGACCCATGTTCCAATAATGTTAGAGATTGTAACTCCATCACCCAGCTTAATACCTTAACCTATTTATGATGTATCAATTGGTACTGGCCGATCAAAAAGACGATGTACATAGAGACTAAGACCCTCGCCTATGTTTCTATTTGCCGCATAAATAGCTTAATGACAACACATTTCATTTAAAAAAAAAAAAAGATAAAAAGTCAAAACAAACAACCTCGACTAGAGGTGGTTGAAAATTGTCCATGTATCCCTTTCAATAATTTAATAATATTTCTATTTCTATTTATTTTATTTTATTTTATTTTGACAATCACAAAGACAAATTATAAAACAAATTTTCGTACTCTTGCAAAAATTTTTTACTCTATGTCTTAATTATCATTGTTTCGACAATTCTTTTACACTCTTATGATGTAATAATTTATTGAACAATATTTCTTAAGATCAGATTATATTGGTCAATATGGAACAAATATTTTTTAAAACTTATAACTTGATAAATAATTTACAGAGATTATTTTTTTTTGGTAAAAAGTAACTGTAATATATTTAATATTTTATTTTATTAACAAAATTGGTCCTTTTTATACATTAATTTTTCTTATCATTATAAATTTATAACATATATTTAAATTAATTTTCGTAATTTTTTTTTCAAATCTTAGTACATTTGATTTGTGTTAATTTAAAAATTAAATCTTAGTAGCGTTTCTATTTGTCTATAATCATCAAGCTATTGCTTTATTAATTTTAAATAGATTTAAGGTAAAAACTCACTCACAATAATTTCATACCAGCGCTGGATTCAAGTCCATAATTTGAAGTTTTATTACCAATAAATGTTTTTGTGATGACCAAAATACCCCTATATTATTTTAACAAATTTAAATAAAAATAAAAAAAAAGTATCAACCTCATGTAAATCATGTCGTAATTAATATGAGGCAACTTATATGTCACACATTATTTGAGTAACCTAACAATACTAATAAGAAAAATAACTCCATTACTGGTGAAAGTTCGTTATTTGAGTAACCTAACAATACTAATAAGAAAAATAACTCCATTACTGGTGAAAGTTCGTTGGCAGTGGAGAATCTAAAAGAGGTTGAGCAACCTTCATCAGATAATTTGATGCACCCAACCTTCATTACAAAGAGTTTGATAATGTACATAGCGGTTGAGGTCGACCTCCATTGAGGTCGCACATCACTTTTTATCTCTGAGAGATGTCTCCAAAATCTAATCCTCCATGCTTGGGCTAACGTGAATTTTGGATGAAATTCACATCAAAATAATATATCGTGGGTGAATGTCTTGCAAATTTTTTCTCAACAAAGCATGAATTTTGGGTGAACCTATTACGAAAATGATACCTTGTGCGTAGACGTAGATTTGCACAAATTTCCCTTAACACTACTAACAAATGAATTTTGGGCAAGAGTCATCTATAAATATCATTTTCACATGAATCTTGTGTAAATTTCTAGATTTGTAGATCATTTTATCGATGGTTAAAAAAAACCCTTATGTCACATGAATTAATCTACCACACCACTAGCTGGGATATGAATTGAGAATATTGACAATTAGAATTAAGCAAATTGCAAGCTTCCTATCTCCTGTGAAGTAACTAAGGCATTGTTCTGATTCATTTTCTAAAATTATTTTTCATTTTCCTTTTTTTTTAACATAAAATTATCTTTTATTTTCAAATCCAAAATGTAGGTGGAAGTGTTTAGTTAGTTATTTTTGTGAAACATGTTTTTGAAAATAAAAAACACATGATAATTAAAAAGTGAAAAAAAAAATTTTTATTTATATTTTTCAATATTTTTAAAACATATTTTCAAAATAAATCAAACATTTCTCTTCAAATACCTATTTTACTCATTTTCAAAAATCATATCAGATATATTTAGAGAAATTTTATCAAACATGTTTTATATATTTTTTGTTTTTAAAATAATTTTTAAAAATATAATTTTAAAATGGGTTCCTAGCGCGTTTCTCCTGTGATGGCCTTTTTCCCCCCATCAACTCCAGTCCATGTCTCACGACCGTTGACCACCTTTGTTTGGTGAGTTCTGACATCACTGGCTAAAACAGGATAATAGATGTCAAGATCAATCGCGTTCTCTTCGTTTGGTTTGCATAAAATATAAGTTATTACGTTCTAAGGAAGTTAGCTTATTAGGTCCATTTGAAGTTAATCATTTGGTGAGTTCTGTCATCACCGACTAAAAGAGGACCATAGGTGTTGAGATCAGTTGTGTTCTCTTTGTTTGGTTTGCGTAAGATACAGGTTGTTACGTGCAAGGAAATTAACTGATGAGACCCACTTGAAGGTTGTTAGGTGCAAGGAAATTAACTGATGAGACCCACTTGAAGTCAACATACTGTACTTTTAACCCCACCACATTAACACGTTATGAACAAGTAAATATTTATGTCCTGATGAGACCCATTTGAAGGTTGTTAGGTGCAAGGAAATTAACTGATGAGACCCACTTGAAGTCAACATACTATACTTTTAACCCCACCACATTAACACGTTATGAACAAGTAAACATTTATGTCCTATCTTCAAGTAAAGCTGACCTCCTATGATGTTGCAACCAATAAATAGAGTAATGCCGTGTTGGTTCATTCGGTTAGGTTTTCTCGCGTGAAATATACTTTTGATCTTGAATTACTGTATTTCCATTTTAAACACTTAATCGTCGAATTGAGCTTTAAACTTTGATTAATTCTTAATTTTCAAATAACATAGTCTGAATTTCTTTAAACACTTCTATTTATTATTCAAGATAAGTATAATTTGAAATTTACCGTATGGAATAATATAGATTGTTTAAAGTAATATATATGATTGTTGTGTTTGAAAATATTTAATGCAGCGTGTGCATGAAGAGAATAATGATTGCCTTTACAATAAATGCAACATGGTTTGTGTCAGAATAGTTGAAAACAGCCATCATTTGTAACGTATGTAACAGCCTTATTGTATATCTCTCCCTCTATAAATAGGGGAGATTTTTACTGTACGAATAAGTGAACAACACTAGTATACCGTCACTCTGCCGGAATCAATTCAGAGTGACCCGTGGACGTAGGCGCAGTCACCGAACCACGTAAAAGTTGCTGTCTCTACATTCATTCTTCTCTTTCTCTTCTTTATTATATGCACCATTAATATCCTTCAGCCACCACGACAAACATTCATTCACCTTTATTGAACCATACCAACCTTAAACTCCGTTTATTACACATTTATCACCGTTGCTATCATTTAATTATCTTGCTCGTAGTCTGGGCCCCTGAATCTCTGAGTCGACCGTTTTCAGACGTCAACAAATACCTAAATATTCAAGGAATAAGGTTGAATAGAAGGAGTCACCCATTAACATGAAGAGAGGAAGGGGGTAGTCTAATACAGTTGTTGTACACTGCGAGTTTCATAAAAAAGTGGTGTTTTTCTGCTTATCAGGACATTTTCCTTTACTTGATGTGATTGAAAAAATTGGAGGAAAATATTTTGTGAAATGATGGTTTGTCCTCTAAGAAGAATAAAAGATGCATGTAACGTTCTCTCCTTTTCAAGAATTTTCTTCACTTTCTCTATCTCTCATTCCCTCTCATGTAATTCCTACATCCCCCGTCTCTTATTGAACCTGGCCTTATTTTTCCTTGAAAATAACATTCATGTGAATATTTAGACTTAAATACAAATTAACTACCTGAGGTAGGTCTTAAACAAGTACAACTAACTTTTTAATTTATTGACATTAATCAACCCTCATACCGTAATACTAAACCGTTAAAATTAATTGTAATTATCATTAAATCTTCATAAAGATAAAAAAGTTCTTGAGGTTTAAAGAAAATGTTGAATCATCAAATCAAATCTTGTAGAAGACCACAAAAATTTATCAATAGCGGGAATGTGTGAGAACAAAAATTATCAAATTGGTGTATCTACTAGACCTTGTAACAATAACTAGTCCATGTCACCAAATTTTCTTTTTTTGTTTTTAAAATATATTTATTTGTTTAAATGAGGAAATATTTATTAAATGTGATACATTGATAATATAAATTATGTTTCCAAATTAAAAAAAGAAAATTAAAATAAATGATTGAGGAATCAAATTCGATATATCCATACTTCTTATTTCTGATCATAATTAGTATATGTTATTTTGGATCAAATTCTTTTTAGAATTTATGAATTATTTTTAAACATAAAGAAATTCTTTCTTTTTCATTTATAAAATTATAAATATATATTTTTAATTTTCGGAGTTGGGGTTTCTCGCAACCTAACAAAATCAACATTCAACAATCACAAATGTGGCAGGATGTGATTTCACTAAACTTGATGATTTTATAAATAAATATGAAATCTAGAATCCCAAATTTACAAAAGTTCATCCACATTTTATTTTATTTCCTATTATAACATTTTCTTTATGCAACATGTGGACTTAAATCTGTTACACCCTTAAAATACTTATTATAAATTATTTTATTGATTATAGTGGCGACTAAGTAGGTTTTATCTTTCATATCTTACATTCAATCTTTTTAGTGCTTGTAATTTCGAAATCATGTGTTTTGAACTCTTAAATGAAGTATTAAATTTGTTTGAGGTCACAGAAAACATGCAAAAGAAACTTTTTTTATTAGGCTTGCTGGGTATGATCCTGCCATCTATTTTTTTCGTTTGTTAGACATGTATTTTAGCGATCCCCTAACTTTTGTTCTCTTGTTCTGTCCTTTCTACGTTTTAGCTTGCACCTTAAAACTACTTGAGATTTTGTTACATAACCTCAACAATTCATCATATAAAAAGAATAAATAACATGACATATGATGTAATATAATATATACCTAACCATAGGGTCGGCCCTGAACATGTGCCGGAGATGCGACAACCTTGGGTCTCCAAATTTTGAGCCCCAAATTTTGCAATATCAATTTTTTTTTTTCATATAATTAGTTTATAAAATCAATATATAATTAATATTTCACATAACATTCTTGAAGTCAAAATAGCTTTTGTGGTAAAGGGTCTCATGCTATTAATTTGTTAGAGACTCGAGTTTGATGAACCCCGATGTGTATTTTTCTTTAGCTTGTTTTTCTCCTTTTTTGAAATATATATATATATATATATATATATATATATATGGTGGCCAACCACCACCAAATTCAAACTTGGGTTTGTAAGAGACAAAGGACTTTTGGACGTTTGGTATATGAAGGGCTACAAAGCTGACACATTTCACGCACAAATGTGTTAGCTTTTGGGTCCTTTGTACAATAGAAATATTTTTTGAATTAAATTTGAAAAAAAAAAGCAACCAACATAGTTGGTTACCAAGCAAACTTTTACCAATTAGTTCGAACTTGGATTGTTGAGGGACTTTTAGGTGCTTGGCAACCAACTATGCTAGTTATTTTTATTGTTCTAATTTAATTCAAAAAATATTTATAACATGCGAAGGACTTCAAAGCTGATACATTTCATCCATGTGTATATATATATAGAGACAGAGAGAAAGAGAGAGGTCCATTTTAGTTTTTCACACTAAACCTTTAAAATGTCAGTATTGGCACTACCTAAGCATATTAAAATTTACTCCATTTCTTTTGACAAAATATTTCCCGACCATTAGCAGAATCTCTAAGGTGAAATTTTCTTGTGTTCGTCATTTACATCATTATCAGAGTAAAATATATCAAGAACCATCTTTGACCAATGTTGGAATTAAATTGTGATTATTCATGATTGATGTGATGATCGCAGGGTTTCAATTCATCTAGAATTAAACTTAAAATATTATTGTTAACAAAGACGCTGGTAGTATGATCATAAGCTTTTGCAAAAGCCAATATGGACATATTTTAAATAGAAAGTCTATTAAATAACACTAAAGTTAATGTGAGTAAAATTAAAGGTCATGAGTTAGAACTTGGCTTTGATCGTAGAACCATAATAATATTCATTAATTTGAATACAAAACGACTAACCATAAACGAGCATAACAAAAAAAGGTTGGAAAATAAAGCTTTATTAGCCATATTCAACGTTGGTTTGATGAAGAATTTTTCCCAAGAAAATCTGTCAACACAATTTGAGACCTTGTAACCAAATAACAAAAGGGGACTGTCAACGTCTGGAATTGATCGACCTGGAGATTTAAAGGCTCATACTACAACTCTAATAATAATGAGAATAAATGATGTTTAAGGTTGGTAAAGATAATAAAGAAACAATTAAGAACAGAGAAGAAAGAGGGAGAACACTGGAAAGACAAGGATTTTTACGTGGTTCGACAAGTGTGCCTACGTCTATGGGCCACTTTGAATGTATTTTGGCAAAGTGATGGTAATACTAGTGTTAACTTGTCTTTTACAATAAAATTCACCCTTATTTATAGAGAAAGATGGATTATAATTGAGTGTTTTACACGTTAAAAGCTATCATTATTTTTAACTACTCAGACTTTGGCCATACTACATTTATTACTACTGTACTAATCATTCTTACATGTCCATACCTACATTAAATGCTTCATGTAAAATCTTCACTGTATTAAATACACAACCATCACTGCATTAAATGCCTCTCGGGAACTGTAGAGATTGTGCCGACATGAAATCGAGAAATCAAGATAATCTGACATCGACTTCCTGAGGGATTACTTGATGCGAGCTCGGTCATCTAATTTGTTCATCTTTGCGAGTTGAAGATGCGCTGAGATAGACTTTGGCACACATGCGAGTTGCAGATGCATTAAAGTTGGTCTGGCAGAAGCACGAGCTGAAGAAGCCAGCAAGCTCGTCATCGCGACCTGAGAACTGGACCCTTTGGGTCCTTTGCCACTGTACTCAACCTTTGGGCTTTTAGTAGCCTATTTGTCTAGGTCGTGAAAATAGCCATAACACTAGCCTCCCAGCTCTCAGTACGATCTACAAGCTGAGAGCTAACCATGTTAATTCAAATAACCGTTTGTAGGCTCAGGAGATGTTGCTTCAACTTCTGACCCGTTACTTTTGACACGTGGCGGCTTCTCGAGCATCGGTACCATAAGCACGTCTCGGGCCATGCGCATTTAATACACGCGTTTTGTAACTGATAGTGTGTGATGACAAGAGACTGTAGTTTGCGCTACGTTGTCAGATCTATGACGGTTACGTCGTGGTCAGATCGAACGACTGGAGATAAAAGTCTGCGCCTATATAAAGCCGGTGCCTTTTCATTTTCACTTTTTATTTTCGCCATTTTGGGACGAAACTCTGCAGAATTTTTTCTTCTCTTTTCTTCTCCATTTCTTTTTCATTTCTTCTTATTCTCATGTCAATCCTCTTCAGATTCACCATCTTCAAAGACTAGAGCCCCTTATTAGTTGACGAGCATACAAAGTAAGCCTTCTCAACTGGCTTTTAGATTTTCTGGCTTGCTTCTGATTTTGTACCTGCATTGTGCTTTCCGATGTGCTTCTTGATTTTGGATCTTGCTTGTGTGCCTTGTATTTTTGGCTCCAAACACTTTGTGTGTAGTTTGTGGCTAGTCTGTTGTTTACTGGTGTGATTTTGATGTTTGTGTTTGAGACGGCTTGTCATCGAACTGTTCGATAGAAATTCTGTAGATGTAAGGTCATAACTTTAGGTATTAAGACTTTGTACCTGGTGGGCCATAGCGACCTGATGGGCTCGCATTCTGAGCCCCCATTGCTCAAAACGCATGACCTGATAAATAGGAAATAGATTTAGGAATTCTTTGTTTTAGCTCGCTAGGTTCAGTATGCTTTCAGTGTTCTGATACCATTCATTTTTTTATGTAGATGTCAGGTTGCTCGTGCTGTGGCCATCAAATTAGTGATATTGATGAAGCTTCCAACCCTAAGAAACAAATAGAACAACAAGTGAGAACCACTCAGAGTGCGACCTCTCAAAACGGTGAGGTCGCAGAAGAGTCTATGGGACGAGTTGTGCCCCTCATATCTCAGCCTACAGTTGGAGGAAGGGCAGCACGAGAGGTCTTCAATCGATATGCTTCAAAACTAAGTTTCCAAGCATTGAAGGCCTTGGCTGAGGAGTATGATCTCCCCTCAGGATGCCGCGCTATGGTTCCAACCCTTCATGACCATGTGGCTTATCCCCCTTCCGGGTTTGTTGCCATCAGTCGCGAGCATCTAGCATCCGGGCTTAGGTTATTCGTTCCTGGTTACCTAATAGCCATTTTAAATGATCTGGGTCTTGCTCCTTTCCAGTTGACCCCAAATTCATACACCCAGATTACTTCCCTGGCTGTCGCTTTTATCAAGCATAAGCTCAACCCTCCTTCTCATTGAATTCTTCATAGCTTATATAGCTTCAAGGGTACTCATGGCCGCCAAACGGAGAAGTGGTAAGGGTTGTATTACCTTTCAGCTCGCAGTACCGCTTATAAAGAGTACTTACCAAAGGTAGCAGTAAGTCCAATGTGGGAGATTATAAATCCCATTGGTTTTATATTACCTACACTTCTCTCTACCACTTGGAGAGTTTTTCATTTACCCTTTCTTCAGGTAGATGTGGATTTTAGGTTTTTTTTTTTTTTTTTTTTTTTTTTTACAAGCTCGTTCTGTTTTGCAAATTTTTCAACCAGTAGGGTCAGACTCACTAGCGAGGAAACTGCGGCCTTAGAGAGATTTGCTGCAGTCAAAGAAAATCTAGACGACCTGTTGCCTTCAAATTTCGATCTACGAGCTTACGACCTTGCCCCATAGATCGGTAGCAAGCGTCTGAATTCCCATTGCGACCTCGAAATTTATGGGAAGAGAGAGGTCGCGTTAGTTTTCAAGACCTTCGAAGTAGAAAGTCCAAGCCTAACTTGAAGTGTCCCTACAAAAATGGTTAGACTGGCCTTGGTGGCACCACCACCACCTATTTCGATTGAGCCCGTAGAACAAGATGTCATGATTCTGGACTTTGCTCCAACAGCCTCCCCTTCTGCACATCCAGGTTGGGCTTCAATGGATCCTATCCAGCAGGCAGTTCCTGGATCTACTGATGTAATTGCTCCTCAAATCGAGGCTGTTGCGGCCTTCAAAAAGCAAGCCTCCAAGTCAAAGACTGCCCAAGGGAAGAAAACAACGGGCAAATCCGCCCCAAGGCTCCAGTTGGGGAAAGTTCGTCTACGCTATAGCTCCCAGCGAAAGATAAGGGCAAAGCTATAGCCCAGCCTCCATCCTCCAAGCGCCAAAAAATCGAAAGGGAGACAGAGATAGCTATTGGAAAGGGCTCATGTGCCCGAGCTTTAAGACGAGTTGAAGAGTTGACTGAGGAGTGATCTGCAGAACAATCTGAGGAACGAGCTGAGGAAAGGATTGAGGAATCCTCAACACAAATATACTTCAATGACCTCTTGGATCGTATGCCCCAATTTGTGGAGAGCCGCGCTCAGAGCCTGTGTAGGGAGGATTTAGTGGGTGATAAGTTGGTAGGTTATGCGGCTCGCCATGGACTCCTAGTAAGCTTTAATTTTTACTCATTGTCATCTTTTGATGCCCTTCGCTTAAGTGTTAACTCTGGCTTCCTTTCAGGCTGTAATGAGTGCAATGAAACTACTCAGAGAGATCGAGGAGCACAAGGACGAGAAGGCAGCTTTTGAAGTCGCTCGGAAGGAGTTCGAGATCGGGAAGAAAAAGATGGAGGATGAAGTGAACTTCTTCCATAGGGAGTCCAAAAAAGCGAGAAGGCAGGCTGAGAGCCTTGAGCTCCAGTTAAAAACTACTGAGGAGAGGCAGATGATGCCTTAGCTCACGAAGTGGATCTTCGGGAGAGCATCACTTCTCACCTCAATTCCAAGTACAATAAGGTTGAGGAGGAGTTGATGAAAACGAAAGACGAGCTTAGCGTTGTATGGCGCGAGATGAAGCCACCGAAAAGAATGTTGAGGCTGCGGAGAAGAGGGCTGAGGTCGTAGAGAAGAAAGTCAGCCTGATGCAGCAAGAGGTGGTTGTACTTAAATTGGAGCTCGCTAGAGCGCAAGAAGAGATCGCTCAAGCTGAGGGGCGTACTTAAGCTCGGGTCGTTCAAGAGTGTGATGATGCTACCTCGTAGACCAATGGTGCGTTCTTGTATATGCTCTGGTTGCAACACCAAAACATGGACTTTTCATTTTTTGGATCAGAGGCAATCGAAGAAGTCCAAACGTTTGCAACTCGCACTGCTAGAGCCCAGGGTGCTCAACAGGGTGTCGCCTCCTCAGCTCCTCCAGCCATTCAAATAGCAGCTCCTCAAGGTCCTCTACCTGGTGCAGCTTTGGAAGGGCCTTCAGCTCCTTAGGATCCTCCAACTTCCCAAGACCCAGAATAGGCCTCGCAAGATCAGCCCTCCTTAGATGCACCTGCAAAGACTTAATAGATTTTTAAAATTTTTGCTTTATTATAGTTTTTGAACTTTCCCTGCTTCTGTGAGGATTTTATTTTTGATTTTTATGTATTGGATAGCCGTCTCGCAGGTCAGGGTTATTTTATAAAATTCTTCCCTACAATTTGCTTCATTTTTGGCTAAGTGTGAGATATGAATGAATGCAATCACAAATCAATGCCATTAACTTGAGATAATAAATAATGAACTATCGTCAAGAGTTGCTAACCAATAATATGACTATATTACAATTGATAATAAGAAATTAGTTCACAGATATTAGTCTATGGTGAGCTCAGTTGCGTCTTTTTTAAAGGAATAAAGAAGTACTTACAATTTGTGAGCTGCTCGCTCAAATGTATGTTTCAGAACTTATTAGCAATAGGACTTTGCGAGCTGTTAAAATATTTTCTCGAACTTTGATATTTATAGGTCGCTGAAACGCCTTCCAGAGCAAAAGATATAAGGTTCACAGGTCGCGCCTTTCGTGAGGGCATGATAGCAGCTCACAGGTCGCGCCTTTCGTGAGGGCATGATAGCAGCTCACAGGTCGCGCCTTTCGTGAGGGCATGATTCGCAGCTCACGGGTCGCGCCTTTCGTGAGTGCGTAAATAGCAGGTCCCCAGTAATACCTTCCACAGGTGAGACCTTTTGTGAGGGGATCAATGGCAAGTCTCCGGTAGTACCTTCCAGGGCGTATGGATAGTGACCCCTTCCACAGGTGAGACCTTTCGTGAGGGGATCGATGACAGGTCTTCGGTAGTACCTTTCAGGGCGCATGGATAGCGACCCCTTCCACAAGTGAGACCTTTCAAAATGCATAATATAAGCACATTTTCAGGTAGTACCTTCCAAAGCGCACATATAGTAACTCCTTCCACAGGTAGTACCTAAATAGCAACTCCTTCCACAGATAATGCCTTTTAGAGTGCATAAGATAAGCAGTTCTCAGGTAGTACCTTTCAGAGTGCACAGATAGCAACTCCTTCCACAGGTAGTACTTAGATAGCAACTCCTTCCATAGGCAACACCTTCCAGAGTGCATAAAATAAGCAGATCTCAGGTAGTACCTTCCAGGGTATATAGATAGCGACCCCTTCCACTGACAGTACATTCAGAGTGCGTGGATGAGCAGGTCACCGATCACAGTAGCACCTTGTAGGCTATGGAAGACAATAGCTCGCAGATTGGGGGAGCGCTATATAAAGCATGAATGATAATAGATAGCAGACCAAAGCATTGGTAAAAATAGCTCGCAGATCGCGGAAGTGTATTATAGTGCATTGAATATATCAGCTCGTTGGTTGCAGATATGCATTGCAGCGCATTAAATATACTAGCCCGTTGGTCGCAGAAGTCAATTCCCATAGCGTAATAAGTATTAACATACCGACCATGGAGGCTTCTTTTTTAGCATAGATGATAATGGTGGACGCATATCATAGAATATAAGATAATAGCTCGCTGACCATCCTGGCACTTTTCTTGACACGAGTAATTACTTGCTGATTTTAGAAGTATTTTCCCAAAAAATAATGGATAATAGCTTGGTTTACAGAAACAATTTTCGACATAAAATAATAGTCGTGACTTCTTATGATAATAATTTTTTCTCAATAAATTAGTTCACTTTCTGCATTGAACATATCACAAACAATAGCAAAACATGTGAAGTAACTTCATTGATAGTTATCGAAATGAATTATACAAAAGTTCAAGAGCGAGCTGACAGTTAGGTGTAGTAAGCGCGGAGATGCTCAACATTCCAAGCGCGGGGAATTTCAGCTCCGTCCATGCTGGTTAAGTGATAGGACCCGTTTCCCAAATTTTCTTTGATGATATAGGGGTTATCCAAATTCGAGTTGAGTGTCCCGTCACTAGCCTTGTGAACTGTTGGGAGGATTAGATGCAGGACTAGGTCGCCTATCTTGTAACTCTGAGTACAAACTTTTTTGTTGTAGTATCTGTCGACCCTTTGTTGGTAAACTGCAACCCTCATGCGAGCTTCCTCTTTGACTTCCTCGAGTAGGTCCAGATTTGCAACGAGCAGTTGACCATTGTCTTCAGGTCGAAATATGGCCCTTCACCGGTTGATCACTTCGAATTCTACGGGAATCATGACCTCTTACCCATACACCATTGAGAAAGGGGTCTTAGCAGTAAAGCTACGAGTTGTTGTCCTATAGACCCAAAGCACTTTTTGCAGTTCATCTACCCAAGCTCTTTTCTTGGCTTCCAGCCTGGTTTTCAGGGTCTACTTGATTATCTTGTTTACAGTTTCGACCTGACCGTTTGCTTGAGGATGGTCCACAGCTGAGAAGCTCTTCACGATATTGAGATCATTGCAGAACTTGATGAACTGGTCGCTGTTGAATTGGGTTCCATTATTTGTCACGATCTGTTGAGGAACCCCGAATCTGTAGATGATATTGCTCCACACAAATTTCTCTATTTTTATGGTGGAGATCTCTATTAACTCTTTGACTTCGGCCCATTTGCAAAGTAATCTACGACGACCACTACATGCTTGTATCGTCCGCGAGCTGTTAGCAGAGGTCCGATTAGGTCCATTCTCCATATCGAAAAAGGCCACGGGCTCACCATCTATTGAAGATACTCCGGTGGAGCTTGCAGGACCTTAGCGAACCTCTGACACTTAGCATATTTCTTGACCAAGTCGATGATGTCTTGCTTTATGGTCAGTCAGTAAATCCTTGCCGGAATGCATTTTGAGCTAAAGACAGCCCGCCGATGTGATTACCGTAATGGCCAACATGTAACTCCTTTAGCACGACCTCGCAATTCTGGCCATCGATGCATCGCAAAAGTGGAGTTGAGAAGTCTTTCTTATACAACATGTCATCATATACACAATAGTAGGTTGCTCTAGCTCACAGACGGTGCGCTTCTAGTTTGTTTCTTGGTAATTTCCCTTCCTGCAAGTAATCTAGTATTGGGTTCATCCATGAGTCAGGGCAGACGAGTATGACCATTACCATATCCCTTCTTTCTATGTTTGGGGCTGATAAGAACTCCACTGGGATGACTCCTAAAAAATCCGCGTCTTGGGTGGTTGTCAAGCGAGCTAATGCGTCTGCATAAGAGTTTTGAGCTCGCGAAATCTGATTCACCTCGCATCTTTGGAAGGTTCCCGGCAACTCTCTCACTTTCTGGAGATAATCAGCCATCTTAGATCCTCTTGTCTGTTACTCGCCTCAAATGTGGCACACCATAAGCTGAGAATCATTGAAAATTCTTATTTGTTCAGCTAGCACTTCCTTTGCTAGGCGGAGTCCAGCGAGCAACGCCTCGTATTCTGCTTCATTATTGGTGGCCTAGAATCTAAACCTCAAGGCACAGAGGATTTTGTGACCTTCAGGACTAATCAACAACACGCTTGTCCCAGTCTTATGCTCATTGGAAGATCCATCCACATACAACTCCCAGGTCGGGCCATTGGAGGACTCAACGTCTTCTTCTGCAAGTTTTGTGAATTCAGAAATAAAATCTGTTAGAGTTTGGGCCTTAATCACTGTCATAGGCTTATACTCTATGTCAAATTGAGCCAGCTCCACAACCCACTTGAGTAATCGGTCCGAGGTGTTTGACTTTTGCAGAACCTGCTTCAGTGGATACCGTGTGAGAACTTCGATCTTATGAGCTTGAAATATG
This sequence comes from Litchi chinensis, assembly GCA_019925255.1. Lineage (NCBI taxonomy): Eukaryota > Viridiplantae > Streptophyta > Magnoliopsida > Sapindales > Sapindaceae > Litchi > Litchi chinensis. The sequence goes on along the minus strand of CM034475.1, from coordinate 8,105,288 downwards.
GACGCATATTTCTTGATGCGATCACCAGGCAGTATGCTAGCTTCTCTATCTGCGAGTACTTGGTTTCGGCATCGAGCAACCTTTTGCTAATATAATACACAGGTAGCTGCGTCTTCTTTTCTTCCCTCACCAAGGCGGCACTTAAAGCGTGTTGAGACACCCTTAAGTACAAGATGAGCTTTTCTCCTTCTTTTGAATTGGATAGGAGTGAAGTTCGGCCCATATAATCTTTCAGTTGCAGGAACGCCACTTCGCATTGCTCTATCCACTCAAAATTCTTCGCCTCCTTTATTGCATCAAAGAAGGGAATGCATTTGTCTATGGCTTTGGATATGAGCCTGTTTAGCCCCGCGACCTGAACATTAAGGCTCTACACATCTTTAACCCGAGCTGAGGATCTCATCTCGATCAGCACCCTGATTTTCTCAAGGTTGGCCTTGATTCCTCTGCTATTCACTATGAAACTAAAAAAACTTACCAGATGCCACCCCAAAAGGCACACTTGAGTGGATTTAGCTTCATCTGGTAGTTCCTCAGTATTTGGAATGTCTCGTTCAGGTTGTGGACGTGGTCAGCCATCTGCTTAGACTTTACCAGCATGTCATCCACGTAGACTTCCATAGTCCTCCCAATCTGCTCCTGAAACATCATATTGACCGGATGTTGGTAGGTTGCCCCTGTGTTCTTTAATCCAAGGGGCTCATTGTGATCTCATTGTATCCTGAGTAAGCATCCATAAAGCTCAAGAGCTGATGGTCAGTTGTTGCATCCACGGGCTGATAAATCATCTGTAAAGGGAAACTATCTTTTGGGCATACCTTGTTTAGGTCGATAAAGTCAATGCAAGTCTTCCATTTACCATTCTTCTTTTTCACAACGACCGGATTGTCAACCCTGGTGAGATAATAGGCCTTACAAATGAATTTGTTGGCATATAACTTCTCCATTTCCTTCTTCAAGGCGGCGTATCGCTCTGGCGTCATTGACATTCTTTTTTGGCGAACTGGCTTATGGTAAAGAACAATATTCAGCTTGTGAGACATAATCCTGAGATCTATCCTCATCATGTCATCGTGGTTACAAGCAAAAATGTCCAGGTTCGCCTTGAGGAAGTCAGCGAGCTGGGTTCTCATCTCCGAGGTTAGACCTCGTTTTAGCTTCAAACACCTCTCAGGGTCTACTTCGCTGATTTGTACATCCTGTAGCTCATCGATTGGCCTAATAGCTCTGTCTGCGTCCACCTCACGAGGATCGAGATTATGACTTACCCTCTTTTCGGTCATGGTTTGTGGCTAGCCACCTAAAACCATGTTTACCTTCTTTTCTTTGATCCCTATCTTGACATCATCCTCATAACAGTGTCTAGCCAAATGCTGCTCTCCTCGAACGTATCCTATTCCATTAGGGGTTGGGAATTTGACCGTGAGGGTCTTGGTGGAGGTCACCACATCCAGATCATTCATTGAGGGTCTCCCTAGGACCACGTTTTAGGCTGAGGGGCAGTCAATAATTAAGAAGTCTGCTAGCACGGTAGCCTGTCGATCTGGTTTCCCAAAAGTGAGTGGCAATCTGATCTAGCCTACCAGTGTAACAGCATCTCCAGTGAAGCCGTAAAGAGGCTCTGGGGAAGGCATCGACTGCTCTACTCCCAGCCCTATCTAGTCAAAATAGTATTTATACATAACATTGACTAAGTTCCCTGTGTCGATCATAATTCGTCGCACCTCCGCATTGTTGATCTTGGCTTGGATGACCAGTGCATCATTGTGGGGCCAACATACACCCCTTACATCTTTCTCTATGAATACGATGTCATCCGGGGTCACTCTTGCTTTCTTCGTAGATCCCTCCAATCCACTATGACTTACGAGCAAGGCATGGTTTGCTTCTCGTATATATCGTTGATGCGACTTGTTAGATGTACCTACGATATGAGGATCATTATGTATTGTAAAGATGGTTTTTACCGCAGGTTTATGTTTCTGCTCGAGAGTTTGTTGAGACTGTTGATATTGAGGTCGAGGACGCTGTTGTTAAGGTTGCTGACCCATAGGTCGCATTATATATTCTTCCAAGCAACCTTATCTGATCAGGTCTTCAATGGCGTCCTTTAGCTGCCAACAATATAAAGTATTGTGCCTAGTTTCATTGTGATAGGCGCAAAACTTTCTTGGATTCCAGAGCCTGTTTGGGACATTTGTAGGGTTGGGTTTTCCGAAGTCCTCTCTCCCCTTTCTGTGGCAAAGATTCTATCATGCGTGTCTGACAGGACGCTGTAGCTTCCATATCAATCTTGAGGCTGAGATCGCTTTCTCTTTAGCTCAAGTCTAGCCCGCTTTGCCACTACATTGGCAGAGCGATTTTTCTATTCGCCATTCCCATTTTCATCATGATTCTTCCTTTTCCCTTGGTGGGAACTACTTACTTTATTTCTCTGGGTACTAGGTTTCTTTGGCCCAAAAGCTTTGTCTTATCATATTTCCTTGGCGGCTTATTCATAAAATTTACCAAGGTCTTTCACTAGGGACTTGTATATACTCTCATACAGCTTTCTATCTTTCTTAAATCTTGCTGAGATCCCAGTCAGAATGCTCTCATCTAAAGGAGTTTCTGCGCTATTCACCTTGTCCTTAAATCAGGTAATATAGTCCTTCAAGGACTCGTTCTCTCTTTGGAAGATCGTAGCGAGGTGGTATGGAGGCGCGAACTGCCTTATTAAAGCTTTGTATTGATTGATAAACTTTTGCTAACATTCTTTTCAACTCCCTATGCTGCGAGCTGGGAGGCTTTTGAACCAAGCTCGCGGAGCATCCTCTAAGATGGTTGGGAAGACATGACACTTGACCAATGGGTTATCTGTCTGGAGGTTTATTTGGACGTTGAATGCATCTAGATAGTCATAGAGGTCACTTCTTCCACTATAGGGTGGAATATTAGGGAGTTTGAATTTTGGAGGTAAAGGCTCAGTCTCGATTTTCTTGATAAATGAGACCCTCTCATCATGATGTTCCTCTTGATTCTAGGGTCCAGGTCGCGCCTCCAACTGCTGGACTCTATGCAGCAATTATTCCACCATTGGATCTTGGGGCTCGGCTCACCTGGATGGGGACCGTCTACTTGTGCTCTCTTTTTCACCTGAGTAGTGAACTCGCGACCTGCGTCTCCAGTCAAAACTTTCTACCTGTCGCCGACCCCTCCGCAATTCATATTTGTAATCACCACGATGTTCGCGAGCTCGCTCATGCCCATAACTAACTTCCACATGTCGGCTACCGTCATGACTCACCCTTACCTTTAAGTCTGCGAGGTGAGGTGTAGTTTCCCTCTCTCGAGCTCGTCGTCCGTCCTCTCTTAGGTTTGGGTTTGAGGAGCGAACCGAGCCTTCCGAGAGTGGCCTCTCCCTATCAACTACACCTTCCGAAATCGGGACTTCATTTTCTGGCTACTGGCGAGCTTCTTTAAGGGGTGCGACCTCAACCTGTCTCCATGCGATTCGGGTTTGAACGTCTGTCAGTGTTTTAACTGCTTCAGTCAACTGCCTTACCGTGTCTTCCAAGGCTTCTTGGCGTTGTTACCGCATTTGCATGACATCTCCCCCAACCGACAGAGTGCTTTGTTGGTCCTCTTGACCCTATATTGCTCATCTACCACACTAACACTCCTGGTTGTTCTTATTCTGACCATTATCATTGGTTGATATTCATGTGTTTAAAGAAAAAGTTTCAAAGTCGCAGTTGAGCCCTCCTTCTAGCGCCAAAAGATGTTGACGTCTGGAATTGGTCGACCTAGAGATTCAAAGACCCAGACTACAACTTTGATAATAAATGAGAATAAATGATGTTTAAGGTTGGTGAAGATAATAAAGAAACAATTAAGAACAGAGAAGGAAGAAGGAGAACACTGGAAAGACAAGGATTTTTACATGGTTCGACAAATGTACCTACGTCCACGGGCCACTCTGAATGTATTTTGATAGAGTGACGGTAATACTAGTGTTAACTTGTTTTTTATAATGAAATTCACTCTTATTTATAGAGAAAGGGAAATTACAATTGAGTGTTTTACACGTTAAAAACTATCATTATTTTTAACTACTCTGACTTTGGTCATACTACATTTATTGCTACTGCACTAATCATTCTTACATGTCCATGCTTGCATTAAATGCTTTATGTAAAGTCTTCACTGCATTAAATGCACAACCGTCACTGCATTAAATATCTCTCGGGAACTGTAGAGATTGTGCCGACGTGAAATCGAAAAATCAGGACGATCTAGCATCTGCTTCTTGAGGGATTACTTGATATGAGCTCGGTGATCTGATCTGTTCATCTTTGCGAGCTGAAGATGCGCTGAGATAGACTTTGGCATGGACGCGAGTTGAGGATGCATTAAAGTAGATCTGGCAGAAGCACGAGCTGAAGAAGCCAACGAGCTCGTCATCGCGACTGAGAACTGAGCCTTTTGGGCCTTTTGCCATTGTACTCAACTTTTGGGCTTTTAGTGACCCATTTGTCTAGGTCGTGAAAATGGCCATAACAGGGACAAATTCAATTTATGCCTAAATAAAAGGAAAAATTTTGTTTTTGACCTGAAGAAAACACTAAACAAAGTTTAATTATTTTTAGGATTTTTTTTTTTTAAAGTTTTGGGACATCTCACATATAACATTACACCTAAAAATATTATATTTAATATATAATATTATACGTGAAATATTCCCCTACTTGAAATGGATGAAACAGTTGGAACTTTGTTTGCAACTAAATGAATAATTTTATATTTTGGGTTAAAAATGAATATTTACTTTTTTTCGAGGGGAATTTTTATTTTTTAATTTTCACTTTTATTTTTCTTGTACCCACTAATTTATTATTTCAAGAATAATAATCATTGACAAAATATTCTCGTATATATTGCTTGTGAGGATTGGATTTGACTTATTTTTATTAGAACATTTCCATATGTTAATAATCTATAATAATTCTCAAACTTTATCCCAATTCTTTCATCTTAGGCATCTTAGCTATTAAAATAAAAAACTTTTGCCTTTATATTATATCATATTCCGTCTTTAATTTATACTACACTAAAATATAAAACTTCTTGTTTCTGTAATTGGGATGGATAAAAACTGAGAGATGCATAATGTTTTGGAAGTCATGAATTATTTTTTCTTAAGCAATTAAAGAAGGAGAGGCGACATTTCCACCCCCTAAAATTGTATGTACACCTTTCGTTTGAACACCCCATAAAAAAATCTAAAATATTTCCAATTTGGTTTTACACTTCATTTAATATAAAAAAAAAAAAATACCCTTTTCTTCTTAATTTTAGTATCACCATTTGGTGCTTTTACTTTGGAGTTTAAGAAGGTAATGTTTTCTATTTTTATTTGTTTGGATGATGATCGGTGCTCTGAAGCATCTTTTCAAGTTTCAAGTCTCCTCAGAAGATCGTCATCAGAGCTATTCGGTTTGGTATGTGATGGCTCCAAACATCATTTGTTTTTTTGTTAGCTGGTTCTAGATTAGGCAGAGAACCCACCTCGACCAACTACAAACAGCACTAACCATGTCTCATCTTCACTCTTTCGTAAAGCAAATTTTCATTTTTTTTTTCAAATATATATGTATAGATATTTTATACAAGACAAATTGGGGCATACACCCACAAATTTCAATTCACAAAGCGATTCACGGAGAGAGAGAGAGATGCCGAGAAACAAAGCGAAACCGAAATCAGGGAGATATTGTATACAAGACAGTGATAAATTCTCTAACAAGTATATATAAAGTCCTCATTTTTCTATCGTCTTTTTTTTTTTTTTCCCTTCTTCTTCTATCCAGAGTTGTGTGTACAAATGTTATTTTGAGGTCTCAGATTTGCTTGCTTTTGAAACACCACAACAACCTATCTCTGTAAGTGCGCTCTCTATCTCATTCTCTCTACACAAAATATTAATCAATATTTTGTCATTGGCAATTCAGGATCTTAGTGGGGTGTCCTGAAATCGGATCTATTTGATCATTTCAATACCAGTTTTTGTTCTCTTATATGATGTATTGCTATATTGTGGGAAACACCCTTTTAATAATTTTAATCAAGGGTAATATTGAATATCTAAACAAATACTAATTTGGGGTGTACATACAATTTTTGAGGGGGTGCGAATATCGCCACTCTTAAAAGAAAATAGATTGCAACTAGCTCATGGAGCCCAAATGTGAGGACACTCTCCCGCCCCACCACTAGATCAATGATACAAGAAGGAATATTCTCCAAATAAAAATCAGAACTATAAGACAAATCCAACTTGGCTAAAGCATCAGCAACATCATTAACCAGTCTAGAACCAAAAGAAATTTTCCTTATAGCAGGACGAGGAAACTGAACAAACATATAATTAACCATCATATTCATGCCAATGTCTGAGGGGACTAGATTATTGACTGATCATCTTGAGGAAATCTTGATTGATTATATATAAATCATGTTTATCATGGACAGAAAGTAATATGGTAGTCAGCCCCACCGGTGCAAGTGAAAATGCTCGTCTTATCATCATAAGCATAACTATAAGCCTGAGGGCACTGGCTCTTGAAAATCGTAGAGTAATTCGTTGGTGGACATGTGTCAGGACTACCATACGTCCCGGTGCAACAGTACTGTGGCTGATTCAACGCCGCACATGCGCTCTTACAAGCTATTGTGCTCCCATCCGACCCTTGAACGGCCAACTCTGATGGACAAACAGCATTCACGTTCCCTTTACAGTTCGATGCTGTGCAATTAGTACCGGACCCTCCTTGCGGGACAACAGAAACTGGCAAATTAAAGCCGTCAACGAGGCTAAGATCGTAGAAATCTTGTCCATTATTCGGTGCAATAGTGAATTCTACGAGGGATGCCGGTGGGATTGCACCGTTGCCGTTGCATGTGACTTGACCAGAGCTACAGTCCGCGGTTGCACATGTGAATTTGCCGGAGGAGTCAGTGGAGCACTGCGTTCGGGCCCAGAAACGGCCTGACCATGGGGCAGCGACATTGAGGGGTCTCGTTGCTTTGGAGGCTAACTCAAAGCCGGTGACTGATAGTGGAACTCCGATGCCGGTTAAGGTCCCTGGCCAAACAGTGTGTGGACAATTGTTTGTGACGGTGATTGTTGCCGAGGGGGCCCCTGCATGAAAGGGTGAGTAAAACGTAATGTGTACTCATTAATAACGCTAGGAAAACGATTTATTGATTTTAATATGAAAAGTATTTTTCTTCTTCAGACAACTTTATTCTCTTGTTCACAGAATCACAATCACTACATTAAATATAGTACTTTTTTAGTTTAGTCAATTTCGGTCCACACTTTCTACATCTGAAAGCAATCAAATTCGCTGTTCGAAAGATCTCGTTTTTGGTTCATGATTAGGTGCTCCCTTTCTTTTAAACATGAAATTAATTTAAATACAATTAATAAGCAGGGCAGTGGATTATCTATCAAATTAAAACTTGTCTATATGTAAGTAGTCAAATTGATGTTACGTTTGGGATAATAATGAAAAAAAACAGTGGCAATTGAAAAGAAAAATAACTAATCACATTATTAATGTCAAGGAAAAAAAATAAAAAAAACTAACCTCATGATTAATGATCATAGACCAAAAAGCAACAGATGGCACTAAAGCCTTCTTATCTGGTTTCATTTTACTCTATTGCACTCAACCATATGTAAACTCTTAATATGGTGATTTCGCACCCAATAACTAACCCCATCTCCCTCTCTGCTATATGCCTTTCATTGCTGATCTATGTATTTGAACAGAAATTAATTTGGCTTTCTTTGTGCGGCTCTTATACATTATATGTTATTTGATATAGAAAATCATCAATCATATATAAACTTAATTATATGCAATACATTACATAAATGATATTCCCTGAAAGGCTCGGTGTGCCCGCACACCAATAAAAGCTACTCCCTAAGCAGGTAGCACATAGTAAACCTCCTGGGCCATGTCCATAATAACACGACTCGCCATGATTAATGTTAGTTGATCAAATTACGATCACACTCGACAACAAAGAGTTGATGGTAACTTGGCAATATATTTTTAATATTATCTACCTCCGGCCATTTCATGCGATCAGTGGCGATCGAAATAAGAAGAACAAGTACAGTTACGAGCATATATACATATCTCTATATATATATTCATGCATGCATAAAATTCAAAACAAATGAGATACACGATAAGTAGATATGTAAAAGAAAAGAGTAAAACTGCTAAATGATTACCAGAGATGAGGAATGCTAAAATAAGGCAAAATATAACGTGAGTAGTCATGGAAGTAATTAATGATTTAATTTGCTTTTGTGAAATATAAAACTAATCGATGAAGCTGTGTGCGTTTAGTAGAAAGAATTGGGAGAGGTATTTATAGGCCTAGGAGTTAGGTCTGACATAAAACTACCACAAATTAAATCGTGAAAGTCGTCGACAAGTCTTAGCGTCCACGTAATTATTAGCGTCCATTTTACAAAAAAAGGTGGAAAAAACTAAACATGTAACTCATCACTTAGAGCTTTATGACTCAACAACGTGTTAGTTACTCGAATCAAGTTCTTTTTCTGTTATAAGTTGTAACATTTTTATCCTTACGTTTAACAAACTGAGTTTTTCCGGTAAGTTATAAAAGTTACATACTGGAGTAAAAATTGTTTCCTCGATAACTTGCTTCCAACGGTAGGAGCAATAACTCCAGAATAACAATGCAAAACTCGAAAATAATATAGACTGAAAATACGATTGACGATTGGCCGCGAGCAAGAAGACTGCAGAGAAAATTTGGAGGGTCGTGTTATAAAGTTAATGGAACATTACAATAATCAGGCGTAATTCTAATTATATAAAATGAATAAATTCTAAATTAAGCTGTTATTATATAGATATGGTGTAATTAGAGTGTGCAATTAGAGTGTTTTAATTATTCCAATCCATACAATATTTTTTTAAATTAAAATCTTATATATTAATTTTGATGAGATTTTTTCAATGAATGCCAAGAAAAATGAATAATACTTACGAAAAACTTTGTATATATTTTTTTAATTTTAGGAACTATTAAAGAAAAAGAAAAAAATAGTTTCTCAACTTGAAAAAAACAACATACGTATATATATATTTCATAAGTATACTTTAATTTTCTGATCGGTGGCTTTATTACCACGCAAACAAGTTCTTGGTGCACCCATTTTCTCAATACACCCATCATTTAGATTTAAAAGCAAAAGCTTTTCTTCAACACCCATTACAATTCCAAGAATAACCTTAACACTCTTTTGTAGCTTCCTCTTTTCAAATAATAAAATGTATTCCTCTCTCTATAATGAAAAATCCACCATAACTGTATACTTTATTTCCCATAATCTAGCTTAACTGCAGAACATCTTCATCTGTCTCTCTCGAAAATTTATGCCATGCCGTAGCACTGATAATACATCTATTAATTAACTATTCTTTTCCTTTTTTCAAGCCACTGTTTTACTTACCTCGTATCATTAGAGTTTAATATTCTACTTGAAAACTTCTTTCGTTTTACCTGTTGAAAAGTAATTTGCAATCTTGATTGGTTGTAGCTGGCATGATATTTTTCAAGAAAAATAAATGTTGATGGGCTCTATGTCAGTTAATCTTTTTGGTTTCTCAAGCACTTGTATTGAAACTATAAGTGTCTTAAATATTTCTCTAGAATGTTCATTTGCTTCATATAAAATTGTTGATGTACTCTGTAATGTGAAGTATTATCAAAAAAATACAGCAAGTAATAAAAGGCAGTTGCAGTTCTGCAAGTAACCATTAGTTCTACTTAAACTTTTCATTTTCTCTTAATTTCTTACAACTCCTACATTTGCACCCAACAAATTTGGTTTCAGAACTTGTGTTTACACCAGTCCAAAAAATCCATTTTTTCCCATCCTGTATCAATATGACTTCAACACAAATTCCTTCTCTATTTTCGTATTCTCCAAGTCAAGTGCCAATCTTTGATGGAGAACATTACGAATATTGGAGTAGTCAAATACAAACATTTTTTATCTCCCAAGATCTTTGGGATATCATTGAAGATGGATATCCTGAATTACCAGAGACAGAGACAGCTACAGAGACAGAAAATTCAGCAAGAAATAGACAAGCCATTGAAAGGCAATACAAAGAAAATAGAAAGAGAGATGCATCAGCTCTTCGATACATTCAGCAAGGAGTTAGCAAATCAATATTTCCCATAATTTTTGGAGTAAAAAATGCCAAATCTGCTTGGGAAATATTGAAGGTGGAGTTTGAAGGTTCTGAAAAAGCAATCTCCTTGAAGCTGCAATCTTTGTGGAAAGATTTTGATAATTTGGCAATGAAAGAAAGTGAATCGATTCGTGATTTCTCTTCACGAGTTGCAGAGATTGTTAATCAAATAAGGAGCTGTGGTGATACCATTCAAGAGAAGAGAGTTGTGGAAAAAGTCCTTAGAAGTCTTCCTTCAAAGTTTAACCACGCAGCTGCTGCTATTGAAGAATCTAAGGACTTATCCAAGATGACAATGTATGAGCTAACTGGATCGCTTCTTGCACACGAGCAACGAATCAACCGTTCTTCAAATAGTCAGCCTGTTGAGCAAGCTTTTCAGTCAAAACTCAAATTTATAGATAGAAGGGCTAGCAGACATGACCAAGAAAGAAATGGAGGCTCATTTCAGAAAAAAAGCCAGTTTGGAAAAGGGAAAAGAGTTGACAATCACAGCAAATGGAAAGATTCAGGAGGAAATTCGCAGCAAACTTTTGGTAATTCTCATTCTCAATGCATCATTTGTAAAAGAACTAATCATGAATCAAAAGATTGCAGGTATAGATGCAAAAGATGTAGAATCCCAAATCACTCTCTAAGAGATTGCTGGCATCAAAATAAAAAAGACCATAGAAGTGAAGCAAATTTTACTAAAGAAAGTGATGAAGAGCACTTATTTTATTCTTGCATGAGTGCCGACCATGAAGTCTCAAGTCTTTGGTACTTGGATAGCGGATGTAGCAACCATATGACAGGAAATCTCGACATCTTTGTGGAACTTGACTCAGGGTTCACTTCTCAAGTAAAACTCGGAGACGGGAAGTTGCAAAATGCTGAAGGTAAAGGCACTATTGCTGTCTACACTAGAGGAGGTAACAGAAAACTCATTAATGATGTTCTTTATGTGCCTAGTCTCACTCATAATCTCTTAAGTGTTGGACAACTCATTCAAAAAGATTATTCTGTTCATTTTGATGTTGGAAAATGCAGAATTTTTGATAAGAAAAATAATCTCACAGTAGCAAATGTTGAAATGTCAAAAAGCAAAGTTTTCCCACTTATGTTGCCATTTGATGAGAAATTTGCATTGAAAGCTATAAGTGCAGATTTGTCTTCTCTTTGGCATCTAAGGTATGGTCATTTGAACAATAGGGGGCTGCATTTACTCAAAGAAAAGAATATGGTTATTGGCCTACCTGAGATTAAAAAAAGTGGAAAAGTGTGTGAAGGTTGTATATATGGAAAAATGCATAAACTTCCATTTCCTAAAACTTCATGGACAGCAAAAGAACCATTGGAGCTAGTGCATTCTGATATTTGCGGTCCAATGAGAACACCTTCTCTTGGAAGCAAACGATATTTCATTCTTTTCATTGATGATTACAGTAGAAGATGTGGATTTAGTTTTTGAATGAAAAATCGGAAGCTTTCACAACTTTTCTTCAGTTTAAAGCTCTTGCAGAAAGGCAAAGTAGACATCTCATAAAGACATTGAGAACAGATCGCGGTGGTGAATTAATCTACACTCCCTTCATGAATTTCTGCAAAGAAAATGGCATCAAAAGACAGCTGACTGTTAGCAAAAACCCACAGCAGAACGGTGTGGCGGAACGAAAAAATCGTACAATCGTAGAGATGGCAAGAAGTATGCTAAAAGGCAAGAGTCTTCCTAACAACTTGTGGGCTGAGGCAGTTCATACCGTAGTTTACATACTGAATCGTTCTCCAACAAAGGCTGTGATGAACCAAACTCCTTTTGAAGCCTGGAACAAACGAAAGCCTGTGGTGGATCATCTCAGAATTTTTGGCAGCATTGCATATGCACTTATTTCATCTCAAAAAAGAGAAAAGTTTGATGAGAAAGGGGAGAAATATTTGTTCATCGGCTATAGTGATGAGTCTAAAGGATATTGATTGTTAAATCCTTTGACGAATCAGCTAATAGTATCTCGAGATGTTATCTTTGATGAAAGTGCAGTATGGGAGTGGAAGAACAAGCAGATTTCATATTGCCAATCATTTGAAATTGATGTACCATCAACATCACAAGCTTATCCTTCTCAAACCAACAACTTAGAGCAAAATTCTGCCTCAAGTCCATCAAGAGCTGTAGCTGAAATTGATTCAGAAAGTCCTCCAAGAAAGGTTCGTTCACTTAGACAAATTTATGACTCATGTGATGTTGCTTTGTTTTCCTGTGAACCTCAGTCATTTGTAGAAGCCTCAAAAGATAAAGCTTGGATTGATGCAATGAATGAAGAAATGTCCATGATTGAGAAGAACAAAACATGGAAGCTTGTTGACTTACCACAAGGGAAGGAGACAATTGGGTTAAAATGGATTTACAAGATAAAGTACAAAGAAGATGGTTCAATCCAAAAATACAAAGCAAGGCTAGTTGCTAAAGGCTATTCTCAGTTGCCCGGTATTGATTTTACAGAAACTTTTGCTCCGGTTGCAAGAATGGAGACGATACGAACTGTTTTAGCTTTGGCAGCACAATTGGAGCAGAATGTGTTTCAGCTGGATGTAAAATCAGCCTTTTTAAATGGAGAGATCGAAGAAGAAGTTTATGTGGAGCAACCCGAAGGTTACAAGGTGCAAGGAAAAGAAGAAAAAGTCTATCGGCTTTCTAAGGCGTTGTATGGCTTGAAGCAAGCACCACGTGCTTGGAATAGCAAGATTGATGGCTATTTCACTCAAAATGGGTTCTGTAGAAGTTCAAGTGAACCTTCTCTTTATGTCAAGAAACATGGAGCTGATTTTCTTGTGTTGTGCCTATATGTTGATGATTTAATTTACTTTGGCACTAGCATGAGAATGGTGGAAAATTTCAAGAAGCAGATGATGAAAGAGTTTGAGATGACTGACTTAGGCTTATTGAAGTATTTTCTTGGCATTCAAGTGAAGCAAGATAAAGGCAAAATTATTCTTTCTCAAGAAAAATACACCGAAGATTTGTTCAAAAAATTTCATATGAGTCAATGCAAGCCGGTTCCCACTCCAATGGCTCTTAATGAGAAGTTGCAGCAGAATGATGGTGATGAAAAAGCAGATGCTAGTTTGTACAGAAGCTTAGTTGGGTCTTTAATGTATCTGACTAATTCAAGACCTGACATCATGCATTCTGTAAGTGTTGTTTCCAGATTTATGCAGGAACCAAGCAAGATTCATTTTGCAGCAGCCAAGAGAATCTTAAGGTATCTTCAAGGGACAAAGAAGCAAGGTCTCAAATATGAAAAGGAAGATAATTGTAAGCTTGTTGGCTTTACTGACAGCGATTGGGCAGGGTCTCTTGATGATCGAAAGAGTACCTCAGGATATATTTTTTGTTTGGGATCAAATGTGATTTCATGGTGTTCCAGAAAGCAAAAATCTGTAGCTTTATCTTCAGCTGAGGCAGAGTATATTGCTGCTACAGATTCTGCATGTGAAGCTGTGTGGTTGAGAAGAATTCTTAAAGATTTGTACTTTGAGCAAAAGGATCCAACAACAATTCATTGTGACAACATGTCAGCAATAGCAATGACAAAGAATCCGGTCTTTCATGCCCAATCAAAACATATAGAGCTACGTCATCACTTCATCAGAGATTTAGTTAGCAAAGGAGAAGTCGTTATGAAATTTATCGGCACCAATGATCAGCCAGCTGACATCCTAACAAAAGCAATTACTTTGGAGAAATTTGAGAAGTTCAAGTCTCAACTCAAGATTACAAATTAAGTGGGGGTGTTGAAAAGTAATTTGCAATCTTGATTGGTTGTAGCTGGCATGATATTTTCCAAGAAAAATAAATGTTGATGGGCTCTATGTCAGTTAATCTTTTTGGTTTCTCAAGCACTTGTATTGAAACTATAAGTGTCTTAAATATTTCTCTAGAATGTTCATTTGCTTCATATAAAATTGTTGATGTACTCTGTAATGTGAAGTATTATCAAAAAAATACAGCAAGTAATAAAAGGCAGTTGCAGTTCTGCAAGTAACCATTAGTTCTACTTAAACTTTTCATTTTCTCCTAATTTCTTACAACTCCTACATTTGCACCCAACACAACTACTAGAGTTGCAGTAAGGGAAGAAACCAATGAAAGAACTTGAAATTTTTAATTTTTGACATATGAGTGTTAATAATTCTCTACTTTAGAGAAAGAAGAGAAAAGAGAACAACATCAACAGCACCAGTCTTAATCTTCATCACGAAACAACAACACAGAAAGAGAGATGTGAGTTTATATATATATATATAATACAAAGAGAAGATCAGAAAATGTGCATATATATATATTTCACTCAAATGGGATCGTCATCTGGGCAAGGCAACATCGACGATCTCTCCTTCAAGATCTTGTTGATCAATGATTCTATTTCTGGTGTTGGTAGAAGCAGTCTTCTTATTGGCTTCATTTCCAGATCTGTTGAGTTTTGATGATCTTACATGCACCCACTATTGGTATATTTATATTTCTGCTTTTCTTTTAACTCCTTTTTGTTGCTTGATTGATTTTAACTTGACCTTTTGTTTGGTTGTTTAGAGGATATATGATACTTGAGGTTTTTGAGTTTTAAGAATTTGGAAATTGCTCTTAAATGTAAATTCCTATGAGCGTGTATTTGTGATTGAAAAATTATTAAAATATGACTGTAGAGAGAATATTTTTGGACGGCAATAGAGGCACTTTTCTTATTATTTATGCAAACTAATCGTATCAAAATTTATTTGATTAATTTCATTTAGGGGTGGATGTGCTAATATAAAGAGGTTTGCACTTGAGAATAATTTGGTTATCAATGAATTTATCAGAAACCACTGAAGCAGTTAACATATCTTCTATTTCTCATTGGAGGTTTTTTTTTTTCCTCTCCAATATTTGATTTAAATTACAAGCTAAAATAATAAAGTAAATTAGATATCATAAAGAGTATTTTTCTAAGGCAAATATATATATATATATATAGTTTTGAAATCAGTACCAAAAAATGAAATTAAGTTTTGTTTAGCACCATTTGTTCGTGTTCAAATTATTTCTCATGAGCTAATAGTTAGTTCGTGCACAATGTAATAACTAAGAATAGTTTGTGTTGTGGGTACATTTGAGACCGCATAAGTGAGCCGGTAAAAATCCAATGAACTGATCTAATAGATTGACCTAATAGACGAAGGCTCAGTTCGTCAACACCCTGCGAGCTTTTAGTTCATTGCCACAGTTTTCAGGTCGCTAGTCAACTATGGTCAAGACTGCCTTATATTCAGTTTGAGATCATCCAAAGTAAGGTTCAACCGACATATTGAAATGCTCATTAAGGGAATTTTTCTGAAATGCACATTAAGGGAATTTTTCTGAAATGCAACAACCTAAATTGAGGAAGAGTCAATTATTAGAATTGAAAATAAAATCAAACTTCTATGTCAGTGGAATCTATCCTTAATATGGTAGATACCGATTTTGAAAATGTAATTAATGTGTAATTCTTTTTTATTTTATTTGTACTCAAATTATAACACCACACACTATAAATAGGGGTTAAAAATTCATTGTAACCATATGAAAAACAATAAGATATTGTGACTCTGCCAAAATAACTAGATAATACAGTCGTGGACATAGACATTTTTTTCTGCCGAACCACGTAAAAACTCCCTTGCATTCACTATTCTTCCTCTTATCCTTCCCTGTTTTTATCTTTATTTTGTTTTATTTGAAGTATTGGGTTAAGAACTTAGGTCGACCGGATTCAGACATCGACATTTTGGCACTAGACGAAGGGTCTAGACTATAATCTTTGGAGTTTTCAAATGACATGACAAGAGAAAGAATCACCAGAAGTTCTGACACGGCGACTAACCAACCAGAAAGGCAGATGGATCAGTAATAGCGTGATGTCCAGCTGATGGAGGATGTAACCATGCCCATGGCAAATGTGTCTCATGTCTTCACAATTGGCGCTACTATGGATATGCCTCCACTAGCCCTTCGCCAACCAACACCAATGGTCCTTACAACCGAGAGGCTATAGGTATGGCACCAGCCATAGGAGACGTTAGAAAATACAGTGCAGCAACTTGTGGATGCAGTTAAGGCATTGGCACAGGCCCAAGCCCAAAATGCGCCCAAATCTAAGGCTGCTGCTCCAAGAGAAGTTTATTAGCAGGAATGAGAGGAAGTGTTAGCTACTAAAAGACCATTCAGAGAGGTGCCACAACCTGCTGGCTCAGCTCATTTCTCTAACTCACATTTGAGAGCTAGAGCTCACCTAGCTCATGAAGAGGAGGAAGTTCCGTATTCTACGAGCTTAAGAGTAAAGGTGAGTCAGGATGGGAGTCATTATATGGAGGTTGACTGTGATCGATTCAGGGTCGCATCTCTGTATGAAGAGGATGAAGTAGATAATTAGCGACGTGCAAAGTCACACCAAGTTGGCGACTTGCAAATGGATAATCAGGGATACATACCAGACTGCTGCTCTCTAGGTCGCAAGCACAGGAAATGACACAAGCTTCAGGACTCAAGGATAGAGGAGTTTCTTTAAAGGGTTTAACAACTCGAAGCACACCCCGGTATCTCAAGGCAGCGTGATAAATACAGGGAGATGACCATTTCCACCAAGGAGATCAAGACATAGTCTCTCCCTCCAAAATTCAAGGTCTGTAACATTCCTCGGTACAATAGAGATAATGACCCTTATGATCACCTAGATGCATTCAATGTCCAAATAGATCTCCAGACGACCAATCCGTTAGTCAAGTATCGTGTTTTTCCAACTACCGTAAGAGACGTTATACAGACCTGATTCAAGAGTCTCCTAGCTCACAGCATAGATCGCTGGGAGGAATATCAATGAAAATTCATCAGCCAAAACAAAACATTGAGAAGGCAGTTTGCACCATCCTGTCATCTTGCCACAATCTTCCAACGACAAAACGAATTGCTGAAAGATTTTATTATCAGGTTAAGATGTGAAGTCATCAATATGGAGAACTTTTAAGATGAAAGCATCCTAACTACGATCTCAGCTAGGCTTTACAATGATGAGAGCATTGTAGCTATAAATCTATAGCTATATGAGAGCATCTATAAATCTCCAGTAAGGGACCTGAGCAAGTTCTACGAGCGAGCTACCAAAAAGACTAGATGAGAGGAGACCTTCAGCTTCAAGAAGTCTAATCAGAAAGGTGAAGCAGACAGTTCCAATCAATCAAAGAAAAGAAATAATAATGGGAACAAAAGTAAAGGTTGGAATAACAGCTCAAACCATTAGGTCGCTAAGAAGGCCAGGAATGAGCTCAGAAATGAACGACCTTAAAGTCAAAGTCATCATGATAGTTACGACATCCCGTCAGATACACAAAATAAAATCTTTGCAACGGAGAGGAATAAAGAAGACTTTGGAAAGCCCAAGCCTATGAGGACTCTTACTAACCTCGAAAACAAGAACAGGTTTGGTGTCTATCATAATGAGGTCGGACACAACACTTTAAAATGCTAGGTGTTAAAGGATGCTATTGAGGATCTAATCGAGAAAAGTCGTTTGAGAGAATATGTGGTGCAACCAGTGAATCCACGACCTCAACAACCACTACAGCCAGTTCAACAACAGTAAGGTTCCGACCTTTAACTTATAATTCAATATTCGAAAATTAATAAAAACTTCAGGTTTCCCATACTACTCTATTCTGAATAGTTTTACTAATTTCTTTATTAAATGCAAAGTGAAAAATGACATCTCTACCAAGTTTCTTTTTGACAAAATTTTATTAAGTCTTGCTATATTAGTTGAGGTTACGACCTATTGGACAACTCGATGTTATGCTATTAGCTGAGGTTTTGACCTACTGGACAGCTTGATGTTATGCTATTAGCTGAGGTTTTGATCTACTGGACAACTCGATATTATGTTCTTAACTGAGATTACGACCTACTGGATAGCTCAATATTATAGTGTTAACTGAGGTTATGACCTACTGGATAGCTCGATATTATGCTGTTGACTGATGTTACGACCTACTAGACAACTCGATATTATGTTATTAGCTGAGGTTCCGACCTATTGGACAACTCGATATTATGCTGTTAACTGAGGTTACGACCTACTGGACAACTCGATATTGTGCTATTAGCTAAGGTTCTGACTTATTCGACAGCTCGATATTATATTGTTAACTGAGGTTCCGACCAACTGAATAGCTCGATATTATGCTGTTAGCTGAGGTTATGACCTATTGGACAGCTCAATATTATGCCATTAGTTGAGGTTATGACCTACTGGAAACTCGATATTATGTTGTTAGCTGAAGTTACGATCTACTAGACAGCTCGATATTATACTGTTAGCTGAGGTTATGACTTACTGGACAGTTCGATATTATGTTGTTAGCTGAGGTTCCGACCTATTGGACAGCTCGATATTATGTTGTTAATTGAGGTTACGACACACCAGACAGCTCGATATTATGCTATTAGCTGAGGATACAACCTATTGGACAGCTCGCCATTAAGCTAAAAAATATGTTAGCTGAGGCTCCGACCTACTAGCTCTAAATTTTGTTATGGTAGGCAAGATTCCTACCCACTACATAGCTCGACAAAATTTCATTATGTTAACTAATGTTATGCCCGTTGTCGCAACATGGACAAATGGGCCGCTAAGCTCAAGGGATGAGTATAGTGACGGAAGGCCCAAATAGCCTAATCATCAGGACGCGATGATGAGCTCGTTGAATCCTCAAGGTCGCGCTTATGACGAATCTGTCTTGGTGCACTTCCAGCTCACTCCTGTGTCAGATTTACTTTAATGTATCCTCAGCTCGTGTCCATACCATAATCTATCCCAGCATACCTTCAGCTCGTGAAAGTAAATAGGTTTGATTGCCGAGCTCGTCTTAAGTAATCCTTCAAGACGTAGATGTCAGATCGTCCTGATTTCCTGATTTCATGCCGACTCGATCTTTACAGTTTCTGAGAGACATATAATGCAGTGATAGCTGTACATTTAATGCGACGAAAATTTTACATGAAGCATTTAATGCAAAGCATCTCCGCATTAAATGCAAGCATGGACATGTAAGAATGATTAGTATAGTAGCAATAAAGACAGTATGACCAAAGTTAGATTAATTGAAAAAAATAATGATTTTTGGCGTGTAAAACAGTCAATTGTCACTCATCTTCTCTATAAATAGGGGGGATGTTCATTGTAAAAGTGAAGTTAATATTAGTATTACCGTCACTCTACTAAAATATATTCAGAGTGACCCGTGGACGTAGACACACTTGCTAAACCATGTAAAAATCATTATCTTTGCATTCTTCCTTCTCCCATACTTTTGTTATTAATTGTTCCTTCACTATCATCCATTCACCTTAACTAACATTTAATCTTCTTTATTGTCACTTACCAACTTTAAACAATATTAATTATCATTTGTTATTAGAATTGCAATCTGGACCTTTGAATCTCCAAGTCGATTAATTCCAAACGTCGACAGTTGAGATTCCGACCCTCTACATAGCTTGACAAAGTTTCGTTATGGTAGGGGATGTCCTGACCCTTTACATAGCTCGATAAAATTTTGTTATGTTAGCCGAGGTTTCGACCCATTGCATAGCTCTACAAATTTTACAATGGTAGGCGAGGTTCTGACCCTTTACATAGCTTGACAAAATTTCATTATGTTAGCTGAGGTTTCGACCCGCTGTATAGCTCGATAAATTTTACTATGGTAAGCGAGGTTCCGACCCTCTACATAGCTCGATAAAATTTCGTTATGGTAAACGAGGTTCCGACCACCTATATAGCTCGACAAATTTTGCTACGGTAGGCGAGGTTCTGACCTCCTACATAGCTCGATAAAATTTCGTTATGGTAAGCGAGGTTTCGAAGGTGAGGTTCTGACCCTCTTTATCGCTCAACAAAGTTTCGTTATGATAGTCGAGGTTTTGATCTCCCGAGGTCCCACCAGGTTCTATTACTGTTTATTTATACATTGATTATCTAACTTTTCCGTTTGCAGGAAATTCAAAGACATAGAAAAAGAAAATGAAACAACAATGAAGTAAAGCAAATTTATTCAAAATAAACGTCGCAACGAGATGAATCAGTTCAATAATAATAACCTTAAAATAAGGTCCAATAGTCATCACAAATACACTCGCAAAAAGCGAGGTGAATGAAACACACAGTTATAACAAATTTTAAAAGAAAGAAAAAAAGATTTACAACATAATATATAAACTATTAAGAGCCCTAGCCCTGGGGGCTTTATTTGGAGGCACCGCCACCTGAGCTATCTCATCTTGGGAGGTTACACCTTGGAACTCAGTATTAAGAGGAGATACGTCTAAAATAGCAGAGGATCGAGCGGTCTGCTCTTTATACTTCTCCACCTCTACGACCGCCTCTTCACCAAAGAACGAGAAGTCTAGTTCGGGATGAACTTCCCATAAAATGTAAAAGAAATTACTGGAGGTCTTTGATTCTGCCTCCTTTCTAACTTTGGTAACCCACATCTTGGCTTCCTCCTTAGTTTTGGCGACTTTCTCCTTAGCAAGTGCGAGCTCTCTCTTAGTCTACTCATTTTCCTCCTCAGCAGCCTCAACTCGCTGCACGATCTTCTTCAGCTTGCTTTTCGCCTTAAGGAGTTTGGTGGTGAAATGTGACTTCACAGCTGCATGAGTACTTTCCTCAAGGACCATAGCATCCTTAGCCTCTTTTCTAGCTTCCTCAGCTTGGTCAGAAGGAGATGTTCTAAGTTATTTGGTCTCTCAGCCTCTACAATCATGAACAAAAGCTCATCCTTTAACTTTTTCTTCTCGCTCTCGAACTCATTTTTTTCATCCTCTAAATCATGGACCTCTTGCATCTACTTCATTGCCCCTATAGTAACCTGAAATGCAGCAGATTAATATTTAAACCAAGGAAGCAAGAAAAGCAAGAAAGCCAATGGTATTGTAGATTACCAGCAACCTGTAACGAGCTATGTAGCTACACAATAACATTACCTCTCAAGCCCTATTTGTCTAAGGTTTTAGTGGAGCTCCCCAGGATTGCAGGCAAATTATTGAGGATAACGTCTAAGTATATCCCTTCTGGCCCGTCTTTGGGCTATGTTTGGCTTGTGGCTCAACCCTTCTTTTTGCAACCTCGGGTTGTTTACTCTTATCTACTCATCATCGTTTGGTCGGAGAAGGATTGAGCATTAACTTTCTTTTGGCTCTACTACTTGAAGTAGCTTGAACCTCGTGAACAGGAGCTCTCACCTGCTCATGTTGAACTTCAACCATCTCTGGTTACGAAGTGGGGACCTAGGCTGGTGAAGGTCTTGAAACGAGTGCCAAGGTAGTCACCTCATCAGAGGCAACAATTGAAGGAGTTACAGGCTGGACAGGTAATTTTGAAGTGGCCTTATGAACGGCGAGCTTCAACATATCTGAAGCCCGTTGAGGGTAAAAAATTGGAATCAAATGAGGGGCCGAAATAGCCTCTACTTCCCAACAACGTCGAAAACAGAGACGAGCTCAAGTTCGCCCGAATTCTAATGTCTCTTCTGTTGTCAAGAAGCTTATTGTCCAGAGGAGAAGCTAACTGGTAAACCCTGAGGAGCTCATCGTTGAACGTGTGATTGATTCTCTCTTTTTATGAATCTATAAGCACCTTAAGAATTTTGACCTCCTCGTTAATGAGAATCACCTTATCTCTTGTCAAGTCTACGAGGTAAAAAGAAGAAGAAATTAAAAAAGAAAAGAAAAAACTATTGTAGCTTGCATAAGTCAACCTCATCTATCTACTTGGACTAATGACAAAAGAGAAATTGTGAAATTGTTTAAGGGAATGACAAGAAATATAAAACCAACTCGTTTTATAATCTCCTACGTTAAATTTGCCCTTTGTATCACCCTGAGGCAGGAGATCCTTAAAGCCTAGTCTTTGAGTTGCAAGGTAGTAAATCTCATCTTGCATTCTCTCTTTTAAGTCGCCTATACTTTTAGTACTAAAGAGGTGGCAACAGTTTCTTGGATTTGGAGGTGAAAAATCGTTCCTTTTGAAGATTAAGGCTAAAGACGTGAGTTGAGAGTAAGAGTTAGGGGTTAGTTGAAAAGGGCTAAGTTCTAGCCTATTCAAGAGATTGATGAGATAGGCAGAGACTGGAAATCTGAGCTCGTGCCTAATATGATGGGTACTGATGGCAATGAACCCTCTGGGAGAATAGGTTGTGTGGTCATTAGAAAAAGGCAACATGATATAGCAACCTTTAAGAAGATGATATTGTAAAGTAATTCCACTCAATTCCTCATATTTTATCTTTGAGGCATAATATATAAACACCTCGCGAGCTTGTCGTTTCTCTGCGGTTTAACAGTTTACAACGGGGTCAGCTCGAGTTACGAACTCTTCAGCAACCTCACCACTTAAAGAAGTCGCTTTTTTAACAATAGGAATTTTCCCTCCATCAAGCTCCTCCGAGCTGGGAGAGTCACCATTCTCTATTTTATATGATCGGCGTTTGCGACCTGAAGACATTTACACATAAAAAGGAGCAGTTTGGTCGCTACATGCAGACCATATCTAAGAATGTAAGTCTCCTATTCTCTAACAAGGGACTTCTTAGTTTACAGGTCACAAACACCATGCAAATCGCTAAGAACATAAGGGGCTTGACCTATGAATTAATGACCTACGAGCTAATAATCTGCAAATACATCATCTTACAACTCGCATATATAGTGCCACAAATAACAAACAGTTCGCAACAGGCCAACCTACAAAATCAAATCAAAAGAAAACGAAAAGCCACAAACATGCAACATCATTAATATAGAACATTCAAGCTAGTACTAAATCCAGAAAAAACACAATGCAACGCACACAAAAAATGGAAACAAAAAAATCAAAAGTTGGTTATGAAGACTTACTGTAAATATAGTAAAATCGCCTGAGAAGGAAGACGTTGATCTTTTTCAAGATGTACCTGCGCAAGAACATGAAACGAGAAAAAATGGAGGCTCGGCGATTTGAGTTTCAAAATGACAAAGTAAAAGGGAAAATGAAGAGACATCCGCTTTATATAAGCGTAAAATTTTAACTGTTAGATTTGAGGGTTAATCAACCGCCTTAAATCTAACGTTGTAGTGCGAGTTCAGGAACTTGTCATCATAAGCTGTCAGTTGAGAAATGTGTGCATTAAATGTGCACAAAATGGGACGTGCAAGTGGTACGATTACCCAAAGAGTTGCCACAAGTCATGTGATGGAACAGAGTCTAAAAAGGTAACACAACAGATCATAACACATCAACTTTTATCAACGAGCTTTGAGTTTTAAGTCCGTAGATCGTACTGAGAGTTAGAGGACTAATGTTGTGGATATATTTCAGACTGTATAAGTGGGTTAGTAAAAATCTAATAAATTAATCCAATGGATTGACCCAATAGACGAAGACTCAGTTCGCCAACACCCAGCTCGCAGGAGCTAGCTCTCAGTTCACTGTCATAATTATTAGGTAGCTACTCAACATGGTTAAGGCTGTCTTATACTCAGTTCGAGGTCGTCCAGAGCAAAGTTCAACTCACAGATTGAAGTGCTCATTAAGGGAATTTTCCAGAAAAGCAACTTCCTAAATTGAGAAAGAGTCAACTACTAGAATTTGAAATAAAATCAAACTCCTATGTCGGTAGAATCTATCCCTAATATGGTGGATACCAGTTTTGGAAGTGTAATTAATGTGAAATTCTTTCATATTTTATTTGTACTTAAATTGGAATACATCACACTATAAATAGAGGTTGAAAATTTCTTGTAACCACACGAAAAACAATAAGCAATAAGATATTGTGACTCTATTAAAATAATAAGAGAATACAGTCGTGGATGTATGCATCTTTTTGGATCAAACCACATAAAAATTCTCTTACATTCATTGTTCTTCCTCTTCTTCTTACCTATTTTTGTCTTTATTTTACTTTATTTATAGTATTGAGTTAAGAATTTGGATCGACCAAATTTAGACGTCGATAGTTTGCTTATAAGACAATAGTTTGCGGGTGAACTAATGATGCTAAACAAATTCAATTTAATATTCAGTATTGATTTCAAAATTCACATTTTTCGTACTATTAGATAGAGTTTTCATCATAAAACGTGATTTTTGTAAGAGTATCGTTAAGTATCTACTCTATATCCCAATTTCTTTTTCTCAAATGAGAAGTCATTTTGCTTACATTATTATGTATACAGTGATGATGTCCCAAATTTGTATCACATGAATACAATATAATTGTAACCTTTGCTGGAATTCAAACCGAACAACTTAATTAGAACCTTTTATGAAGGGAAAAAAAAATAGGCCCTTCGATAATCCGCCACACAATACTATAGTCTGTAGGGAAAGCATCAATATACTTATCCATAAATTGCAACTGTGGTGCTATGCAATTATTGTTTGGTATGTAAGTTTCATTCGGTTTAGACGATACTATCCATAATTAATTGTCAACTAATTAATGAAATAGGTTTGCAGAGAAAAAATATAGAATTTCATTTTTTAAAATATTTAAGATTGTTTTTAATAGTTTAAATAGTTTTCAATTAATGATTAATTTCTAGATTTTAAATATGGGAGTAAAAGGTAAATGAGACCGAAAAAAAAAAATTTCGATAATAATAAAGTCACTCTTATCATTGATTAGACATAAATTCCTAACAATTATCGTCGACTCATTGTCCGTGAGGGTCGGACTTATTTATATCTTAACATTCCCACTTATTGCAGAAAGAAAAAAGGGTAGTTACGAGTTCGTAATCAATCTCATCTAAGGACAGAAAGTAATAGCGTAGTTAGCTCCACCAGTGCACGAAAACAAGCTTGTTGCATCATCATAAGCATAACTATAAGCCTCTGGACACTGATCCTTGAAAATCTTAGAGTAGTTTGTTGGTCCACATGTCTCCGGTTTATCATTGGGCGGGGTGCAACAATACTGCGGCTGATTAAACTGCACACATGCACTCTTGCAACCTATTGTACTTCCGTCCGATCCTTTCATAGCCAACTCTGGCGGGCACACGGAGTTGATATTAGCTGAACAGGTGGCGGAAGTGCATTTATCACCAGAACCGCCTTGTGGGGTCACAGAAACAGGCAAATTAAAGCCATCAACAAGGCTGACATCGTGGAAATCTTGCCCATTATTTCCGACAACACTGATTTCCACGAGGGATGCCGGTGGGGGGCTCCGCCGTCGCCGTTGCTTGTGACCTTGCCAGAGCCACAGTCGGCAGTTGCGCAAGATAACTCAAAGCCGGTGCTTGATAGTGGAACTCCGATGCCGGTTAAGGTCCCTGGCCAAACAGTGTGTGGACAATTGTTTGTGACGGTGATTGTTGCCGAGGGGCCCCCTGCATGAAACAGTGAGTAAAACGTAATGTGTACTCATTAATAAAGCTAGGAAAACGATTTATTGATTTTAATATTAAAATATTTTTCTTCTTTAGACAACTTTATTCTCTTGTTCACAGAATCACAATCACTATATTAAATATAGTACCTTTTTAGTTTAGTCAATTTCGGTTCACACTTTCTACATCTGAAAGCAATCAAATTGGCTGTTCGAAAGATCTCTTTTTGGTTCATGATTAGGTGCTCCCTTTCCTTTAGACATTAAATTAATTTAAATACAATTAATAACGGGAAGTGTAAGCAAGGCTGTGGAATATCTATCTAATTAAAACTTGTCTATAAGTACGTAGTCAAATTGATGTTACGTTTGGGATAATAATGAAAAAAAAAGTGGCAATTGAAAAGAAAAACAACTAATCACATTATTAATGTCAAGGAAAAAAAAAAAAAAAAAACTAACCTCATGATTAATGATCATAGAACAAAAAACAACGGATGGCACTAAAGCCTTCTTATCTGGTTTCATTTTACTCTATTGCACTCAACCATATGTAAACTCTTAATATGGTGATTTCGCACCCAATAACTAACCCCATCTCCCTCTCTGCTATGCCTTTCATTGCTGATCTATGTACTTGAACAGAAATTAATTTGGCTTTCTTTGTGCGGCTCTTATACATTATATGTTATTTGATATAGAAAATCATCAATCACATATAAACATAATTATATATAATACATTACATAAATGATATTCCCTGAAAGGCTCGGTGTGCCCGCACACCAATAAAAGCTACTCCCTAAGCAGGTAGCACATAGTAAACCTCTTGGGCCATGTCCATAATAGCACGACTCGTCATGATTAATGTTAGTTGATCAAATTACGATCACACTCGACAACAAAGAGTTGATGGTAACTTGGCAATATATTTTTAATATTATCTACCTCCGGCCATTTCATGCGATCAGTGGCGATCGAAATAAGAAGAACAAGTACAGTTACGAGGATATATACATATCTCTCTCTATATATATATATATTCATGCATGCATAAAATTCAAAACAAATGAGATACACGATAAGTAGATATGTAAAAAAAAAAGAGTAAAACTGCTATATAATTACCAGAGACAAGGAATGCTAAAATAAGGCAAAATATAACGTGAGTAGTCATGGAAGTAATTAATGATTTAATTTGCTTTTGTGAAATATAAAACTAATCGATGAAGCTGTGTGTGTTTAGTAGAAAGAATTGGGAGAGGTATTTACAGGCCTAGGAGTTAGGTCTGACATAAAACTAACACAAATTAAATCGTGAAAGTCGTCAACAAGTCTTAGCGTCCACGTAATTATTAGCGTCCATTTTACAAAAAACGTGGAAAAAACTAAACATGTCATTCATCACTTAGAGCTTTATGACTCATCAACGTGTTAGTTACTCGAATCAAGTTCTTTTTCTGTTATAAGTTGTTAACATTTTTATCCTTCCGTTTAACAAACTGAGTTTTTCCGGTAAGTTATAAAAGTTACATACTGGAGTAAAAATTGTTTCCTCAATAACTTGCTTCCAACAGTAGGAGCAATAACTCCAAAATAACAATGCAAAACTCTAAAATAATATTGACTGAAAATACGATTGACGATTGGCCGCGAGCAAGAAGACTGCAGTGAAAATTTGGAGGGTCGTGTTATAAAGTTGATGGAACATTACAATAATCAGGCGTAATTCTAATTATATAAAATAAATAAATTCTAAATTAAGTTATTATTATATAGATATGGTGTAATTAGAGTGTGCAATTAGAGTGTTTTAATTATTCCAATCCATACAATTTTTTTTTAATTAAAATCTTATATATTAATTTTGATGAGATTTTTTCAATGGATGCCAAGAAAAATGAACAATACTTACGAAAAACTTTGTATATTTTTTTAATTTTAGGAACTATTACAGAAAAAAAAAAAATAGTTTCTCAACTGGAAAAAAAAAAATGTATATATATATATATATTTCATAAGTATACTTTAATTTTCTGATCGGTGGCTTTATTACCACGCAAACAAGTTCTTGGTGCACCCATTTTCTCAATACACCCATCATTTAGATTTAAAAGCAAAAGCTTTTCTTCAACACCCATTACAATTCCAAGAATAACCTTAACACTCTTTTGTGGCTTCCTCTTTTCAAATAATAAAATGTATTCCTCTCTCTATAATGAAAAATCCACCATAACTGCATACTTTATTTCCCATAATCTAGCTTAATTGCAGAACATCTTCATTTGTCTCTCTCGAAAATTTACGCCGTGCCGTAGCACTGATAATACATCTATTAATTAACTATTCTTTTCCTTTTTTCAAGCCACTGTTTTACTTACCTCGTATCATTAGAGTTTAATATTCTACCTGAAAACTTCTTTCGTTTTACCAACTACTAGAGTTAAAGTAAGGGAAGAAACCAACGAAAGAATTTGAAATTTTTAATTTTTGACATATGAGTGTTAATAATTCTCTACTTTAGAGAAAGAAGAGAAGAGAGAACAACATCAACGGCACCAGTCTTAATCTTCATTACGAAACAACAACACAGAAAGAGAGACTTGAGTTTATATATATACATATATATATATATATATGTATAAAATACAAAGAGAAGATCAGAAAATGTGTATATATATATATATTTCACTCAAATGGGATCGTCATCTGGGCAAGGCAACATCTACGATCTCTCCTTCAAGATCTTGTTGATCAATGATTCTTTTTCTGGTGTTGGTAAAAGCAGTCTTCTTCTTGGCTTCATTTCCAGATCTGTTGAGTTTTGATGATCTTACATGCACCCACTATTGGTATATTTATATTTCTGCTTTTCTTTTAACTCCTTTTTGTTGCTTGATTGATTTTAACTTGACCTTTTGTTTGGTTGTTTAGAGGATATATGAAACTTGAGGTTTTTGAGTTTTAAGAATTTGGAAATTGCTCTTAAATGTAAATTCCTATAAGGCTGTATTTGTGATTGAAAAATTGTTAAAATATGAGTGTAGAGAGAATATTTTTGGACGGCAATAGAGACACTTTCCTTATTATTTATGCAAACTAATCGTATCAAAATTTATTAGATTAATTTCATTTAGGTGTGGATGTGCTAATATAAAGAGGTTTGCACTTGAGAATTGTTATGGGTATTTTCTAGATTCATCAAATGGGCTGGTAAAAGCCTGATGGAAGCCCAACAAGTCAATCCAATTAAAAGGCCCAGCAGACAAGACCCAAGTTATCAACATCCAGCCCAGGCGAGCTCTGTAGCTTGCACCATCAAGCTCACAACGTAACCGGTATCACAGGTCGTTATGTAGCTCGCACCATGCACAGCTCGTTAATCAGCGAGATACAACTTGAGATCGTTGACAGCTCGCCCGATGACTAGTCAAACAAGGAAATCTTCCACAAAAGGCAATTACCCGATTTGATCGTGATTCTTTCATCAGAATTGGAAATTAATTCAAATTTGAACTCAGTCTAAGTGATCTCGAGTTATACGGAACAATTTCCTGATTTTGCTCTAACTAATTAGGAAGTGTAGTTAATTCAAATTTTTTTTTCTATTTTATCTCTACCTAAATTGTAACGCCTCTTTCTCTATAAATAGAGGCTAGAAATCTATTGTAAAAAATACACAGACAATACTATACTGTCACTCTACCAAAATATTGAAAGACAGTACTGAACATAGATTTATTAGCTGAATCACGTTAAAAACCTTCTGTCTTCCTTGTGTTGCTTTTTGTTCTTTGCCTTTCTACTTTTCGAGTATTTTCTATTCTGTTTACAATATTGCAGGTATTGGGTTTTGAGTTCTCGTCGACCAGAAAACAACGTCGACATTTTAACGTTAGAGAAAGAGCCCAGACTGCAATCTGTATTGCTGGATTGTGGGTAAATTATCGAGGACGACGTCTAAGTATATCCCTTCTAGCCTGTCTTCGGGCTGCGTCTTAGCCTATGACTTAACCCTTCTTTCTGCGACCTCGGATTGCTTACACTTATCTACTCGTCGTTGTTTGGTTGGAAGAGGATTGAACACTAACTTTCTTTTGGCTCCACTACTTGGAGCAGCTTGAACCTCACGAACAGGAGTTCCCACCTACTCATGTTGAACTTTAATCACCTCCGACTGCAAGGTGGGGACCTGAGCTGGTGAAGGTTCTGAAATGGGTGCCGAGGTAGTCACTTCATCAGAGGTAACAACTGAAGGAGTTATAGACTGGACAGGTCGTTTTGAAGTGGCCTTATGAAGGGTGAGCTTCACTATTTCTGAAGCCCATTGAGGGTTAAAAACTAGAATCAGATGAAGGGCCGGAATAGCCTCTACTTTACCAGCAACGTCGAAAGTAGAGGTGAGCTCGAGTTCACCCCGAATTCTGATGTCTCTCATGTTGTCAAGAAGCTCGCTGCCCAGAGGAGGAACTAACTGGTAGGCCTTAAAGAGTTCATCGTCAAACGTGTAATTGATTCTTCTTTCTTATGAATCTGTAAGCATCCTAAGAATTTCGACCTCCTCGTCAATGAGAATTGTCTTATTTCCTATCAAATCTGCGAGGTAAAAAGAAGAAGAAAAAAAAAAAAAAAAAAAAAAAACTATTGTAGCTCACAGAAGTCAGCCGCATCTATCTACTTGGACTACGGCCAAAAGAGAGATTATGAAGCTGTCTAAGGGAAGGGTAAAAAATATAAAACTAACTCGTCTTGTAATCTGTTATGTTGGACTTGCCCTTTGCATTAACCTAAGGCAGAAGATCCTTGAAACCTATTTTTCGAGCTGTGAGATAGTAAATCCTATCTCGCATTCCCCCTTTTAAATTGTCTACACTTTTGGTACTAAAAATGTGACAACAGATTCTTGGGTTTTAAGGTGGAAGACTATTCCTTTTGAAGATTAAAGCCAAGGACGTGAGTTGGGAATAAGAGTTAGAAGTTAGTTGAAAAAGGCTAAGTTCTAGCCTATTCAGGAGATTGATGAGATAGGTAGAGACTAGAAATATGAGCCCGTGCCTAAGATGATGGGTATTGATGTCAATGAACCCCTTGGGAGGATAAGCTGCGTGGTCATTAGAAGAACGCAACATGACACGACAACCTTTGAGAAGGTGATACTGTAAAGCAATTTCCCTCAACTCCTCATATTTTATCTTCAAGGCATAATGTATAAATACCTTGCGAGTTCGTTGTTTCTTCATTATCTAATAGATTACAACGGGGTCAACTCAAGTTACGAACTCCCCAGCGACCTCACCACTTAAAGAAGTTGTTTCTTTAACAATACAAACTTCCTCTGTGTTGAGCTCCTCTGAGTTAGGAGAGTCACCATCTCCTATTTTATATTATCAGCGTTTACGACCTGAAGACATCTACATATAGAAAGGAGCAGTTAGGTCATTACATGCAGACCATGCCTAAAAATCTAAGTCTTTTATTCTCTACTAAGAGATTTCTTAGTCTACAAGTCACAAATGCGATACAGATCGCTAAGAATATAGGAGACTCGACCTATAAGCTAATGACCTACGAGCTAATAACCTACAAATACATCATCCTACAACTCGTATACATAGTGTCACAAACAACAAACAGTTCGCAAAAGGCCAACCTACAAGATCAAATCAAAGAAAACGAAAAGTCACAAACATACAACATCAAAAATATAGAACATTCAAGCCAGTACCAGATCCAGAAAAAACACAATACAACGCACATAAAAAATGGAAACCAAAAAATTAAGAGTTGGTTATGAAGACTTACTGTAAATGTAGTAAAACCGCCTGAGAAGGAAGATGTTGATCTTTTTCAAGATGTACCTGCACAAGAATGTGAAACGAGAGAAAATAGAGGCTTGGCGATTTGAGTTTTAAAATGGCAGAATAAGAGGGAAACGGAAGAGGCCTCTGCTTTATATAAGCGCAAGACCTTAACCGTTAGATTTGATGGTTAATCAACCACTTTAAATGTAACAGTGCAGCGCTAGTTTAGGAACTTGTCATTATGACCTGTCAATTGAGAAACGTACGCATTAAATTCGAACAAAACGAAACGTGCAAATGGTACGGTTACCTGAAGAGTCGCCACAAGTCACGTGACGAGACAGAGTCTAAAAAGGCAACATGACATATCATAACACATCAGCTTTTACCAACGAGCTTTGAGCTCCTAGTCCGCAGATCATACTGAGAATTAGGGGGTTAATATTGTGGGTATATTTGGGACTGCATAAGTGGGCTGGTAAAAGCCTAATGAATCGATCCAATAGATTAACCCAATAGACAAAGACTCAGTTCACCAACACCCAACTTGCAGGAGTTAGCTCTCAATTCGCTGCCACAGTTCTCAGGTCACTAGTCAACTACGATCAAGACTGTCTTATACTCAGCTCGAGATCATTCAGAGTAAGGTTCAGCTCGCAGATCAAAGTGCTCATTAAGAAAATTTTTCAGAAAGGCAACAGCCTAAATTGAGAAAGAATCAACTACTAGAATTGAAAATAAAATCAAACTCTTATATCGGTGGAATCTATTCTTGATGTGGTAGATACCAGTTTTGGAAGTGTAATTAATGTGGAATTCTTTCTTATTTTATTTGTACTTAAATTGTAACACCCCACACTATAAATATGAGTTGAAAATTTATTGTAACCACATGAAAAACAATAAACAATAAGATACTATGACTCTGTCAAAATAACCAGAGAACACAGTTGTAGACGTAGACATCTTTTTGGGCTGAACCACGTAAAAACTCTCTTGCATTCACTGTTCTTCCTCTTCTCCTTCCTGGTTTTTGTCTTTATTTTGTTTTATTTGCAGTATTGGGTCAAGAACTTGAATTGACCGAATTCAGACGTTGACAGTTTGCTTATAAGACAATAGTTTGCGGGTGAACTAATGATGCTAAACAAGTTCAATTTCATATTCGGTATTTATTTCCAAATTCACATTTTTCGTACTATTAGATAGAGTTTTCATCACAAAATGTGATTTTTGTAAAAGTATCGTTAAGTATCTACTCTATATCCCAATTTCTTTTTCTCAAATGAGAAGTCATTTTGCTTACATTATTATGTATACAGTGATGATGTCCCAAATTTATATCACATGAATACAATATAATTGTAACCTTTGCTGGAATTCAAACCGAACAACTTAATTAGACCCTTTTATGAAGGGAAAAAAATAGGCCCTTCGATAATCCGCGACACAATACTATAGTCTGTAGGGAAAGCATCATTATATTTATCCATAAATTGCAACTGTGGTGCTATGCAATTATTGTTTGGTATGTAAGTTTCATTCGGTTTAGACGATACTATCCATAATTAATTTTCAACTAATTAATGAAATAGGTTTGCAGAGAAAAAATATAGAATTTCATTTTTTAAAATATTTAAGATTGTTTTTAATAGTTTAAATAGTTTTCAATTAATGATTAATTTCTAGATTTTAAATATGGGAGTAAAAGGTAAATGAGACCGAAAAAAAAATCGATAATAATAAAGTCACTCTTATCATTGATTAGACATAAATTCCTGACAATTATCGTGGACTCATTGTCCGAGAGGATCGGACTTATTTATGCGTATAACATTCCCACTTATTGCAGAAAAAAAAAGGGTAGTTACTAGTTCGTAATCACTCTCATCTAAGGACAGAAAGTAATAGCGTAGTTAGCTCCACCAGTGCACGAAAACAAGCTTGTTGCATCATCATAAGCATAACTATAAGCCTCTGGACACTGATCCTTGAAAATCTTAGAGTAGTTTGTTGGTCCACATGTCTCCGGTTTATCATTGGGCGGGGTGCAACAATACTGCGGCTGATTAAACTGCACACATGCACTCTTGCAACCTATTGTACTTCCGTCCGATCCTTTCATAGCCAACTCTGGCGGGCACACGGAGTTGACATTAGCTGAACAGGTGGCGGAAGTGCATTTATCACCAGAACCGCCTTGTGGGGTCACAGAAACAGGCAAATTAAAGCCATCAACAAGGCTGACATCGTGGAAATCTTGCCCATTATTTCCTACAACATTGATTTCCACGAGGGATGCCGGTGGGGCTCCGCCGTTGCCGTTGCATGTGACCTGGCCGGAGCCACAGTCGGCAGTTGCACAAGTGAACTTGCCAGAGGCATCCGAGCATTGCGTTCGGGCCCAAAAACGGCCCTTCCATTGGCCACCAACATCGATTGTTCTTGTTTGCGTGGAGGGTAACTCAAACCCCGTGGTTGACAGTTGAGGTTTGCCGTCAGAGGTAAGTGTTGCTGGCCAAATTGTGTACGGGCAGTTGTTTTTGATGCTGACTGTCGCAAGGTGAGCCCCTGCATCAATTGTTGACCAAAGGGTTTAATGTGTACTCATTTGAGTTCAGAAAAAACTAGCTATTATGTTGTGAGGCATGCTATTAATTTTTTTGTCCCATTTTTTGGCCTTTATAGATTTCTTATTTTTGTTAAATTAACGAAAATGTGCTTATATTGGATTCAAAAATTAAGACAAGGACAAAAATAAAAACAAAATTTTCTTTCACAGTTTTATTTTTTTTCTTTGTAATTTATTTAGATTTTTCTTTCGTTTCTCTTAATTATTGGTGGTTTCTATTTTAAGTCAATGGTTAATATAGTTTTACATACCTTCACTACTACTATTATTATTGTTATTATTTTGGATTATGACATGAGAAACAATCTAAATATTTTACAAAATTTCTTCTTTAGACAACTTTATTTTCTTGTTCATAATCTCTCTCTCTCTCTATAGTTGCTTTCCTTTACGTGAATTTATTTTATTGACACACCTTTTTATTTCTAAGAGTGAGATCATCTGCTGGTGATAGATCTCCTTTAATTCATGATTAAGATTAATTAGGTGCTCCCTAATCATTCTATAAGATCAATAACTTGGAAGTGAGACATTAATTCTATAATATGTGTAAGTTGGTAGTCAATTGATGTTGCATTGAGATGATGATAAAAATAACGAACCCACATGATTTTTCGTATGGCACAAAATAAAGAGATTAATTAACACGTAATTAATTAGGCTTTAACATATAGAGATTTGACAGACATTGATTGCACGTTTCGACCATAGAGATGTGGCCGTCAGCTGAGTGCATGCATGTGTAATTTTGAAGTTTTTACATCTATGTAGCATATTAAACCTATTGTGCCATGTCATAAAGCCAAAATAAAAATTAGTGATTAAATTAAGACCACACTATGTGTAAGAAAGAACCGGTTGTAGAGCTTAATTATATATTTCACCAGAAAGCTTAATGCATGTAATATAACTGTTAACATGAATGGCGATTGATATCATCAGAAGTATAGTAGCTAGTTAAAGTGCATGCATGCAAACTTATATATAAAATCCAAAACATATATAATATACGAGGAAACATATAAACTATAGAAATAGTAATTTACCAGAGACTAGGAGCGCGAAGGTAAGGCAAAATATGACTTGAGTATTCATCATGGAAACAATACTATGCCTTCTTTTGCGAATGTATTTGGTGAAGTATGTGTTTAGTTCAAATGAGGAGAGGTATTTATAGGCTGAGGCCTGAAACAAAACTAGCTAGTCTGCAAAATATGAAGAGAACCTGTGCAATTCGTCTACGTAATTCGTCTACAAGTATAGCCTTCGCAGCTTTCTTGACACGTGCACTTATAAAAAAGTAAACATGTCCTATCTTCAAAATGTTGAAATCAATTGATGGAGTATTGCCGTGTTGGATCATCCTGTTAGGTAATTTTCTCCCATGAAATATATTTTTGATCTTAAATTACTCTATTTCCATTTCAAACACCTAATCGTCAAATTGAGTTTTAAACTTTGATTAATTCTTAATTTTTAAATAATATAGTTTTAATTTCTTTAAACATTTTATTTGTTAATCAAAATAAGTAAAATTTGAAATTTATTGTATCGAATAATATGGATTGTTTAAAGTAATATATAAGATATTGTTGTGTTTGAAAATATTTGAGCATAAAAAATATAAAAAATAGTTTGTTTATTTATATATGTTATTTCCGTGTGAGTGTCATATTCAGTGTTAAATAAATTTAATGGTTGAAATAGTTTTGTAGTTTTCTGATTTTGTCTTTCATTCTGAGCCAGCACGGTCATAAAATCAATTAAAGCAGATTAATTGCTACTTGAGAACAAACCAAAGATAAAAGCTTTTTATAAAGTATAATATACAATCACATAAAATGACATAATGAGGCTCTCTTTCTTTTTTGTGCAGATCCAGAATCGAAAAACACGTATTTGACTCATTGCTTTTACTGATCACAAATTGATAATTTTCTTGCTTATTATTGACAAAACAAAACGTTAGTTTGGCACCGTTTAGAGTCTTTAGACTACCCACATTTGGAATTTAGGATAAGCAAGTGAAAATAAGCCTTAACTGACAATAAGCAACGTTCCAACAATATTAGAGATTGTAACTCGATAATTCAACTTAATACCTTAAGTCTTAACCTATGTATCAATTGGCAGTGTCGGACCAAATAGATCATGCTACATAGAGATTAAGATCCTCGCCTATGTTATTCTATTTGCTCACATAAAAGGCTTAATGACACTTGTCATTTAAAAAAAAAAAAAAAAGATAAAAACAATTTATATTTATTTTAGTTTTCTTTTTTTACAATGACAAATCATATAATAAAATTTAACACATTTGCAAAAAAATTTTAATCTAGTTTCTAAATTGTCATTATTTTCACGATTTTTTTACACTTTTATGATGTAATAGTTTACAGAATTTTATTTCTTAAGATCAGATAATATTGGTCAATATGGAACGATTTTTTTTTTTTTAACTTATAAATTAATAAATATTTTATATATATTTTTAAAAAATGTAATATATTTAATATTTTATTTTAATAACAAAATCGATATTTTTTTATATATTAATTTTCAGACCACTATAACATAAATTGATTTTATAAACTTTTTTTTTTTTAATTTTTGTATATTTGATTTGCGTTAATTTTAAAATTAAATGTTGGTATTTTTTTTTTCTTTTGGGATAACTGTCAAGCTAGTGCTTTATCAATTTTTAATAGATCGAAGGCAAAACCCCACTCACAATAATTTCATATTAGCACTGTATTCATACCCATAGTTTTGAAGTTTTACCAATAAATGTTATTGTGATGACCAAAATATCCCTATATTATTTTAACACATTTAAATAAAAATACAAAACAAACAAATAATATAAAAAATATAAATGTTACATTGCCCAAATTATGAGGAATATGCATTGTCAACCTCAATTAAATCACGTAATAAATGTTACGTTGCCCAAATTATGAAGAATATGAATTGTCAACCTCTATTAAATCACGTAATAATGTGATAATTAATGTGAGACAACTTATATGCCACATATTATTTAAGTAATCTAGCATTACTAATAAAACAAATAACTTCATTACGCTGAAAGTTCATTGACAGTGGATAATCTAAAAGAAGTTGAGCGACCTTTATTAGATAATTTGATGGAGGTCATCCAACCTTCATTAGAAAGAGTTTGATAACCTAGTGGTTGAGGTCAACCTCCATCAGAGGTCGCACATCATTTTTTTTTTTTTAATCTCTGAGCGACGTCTCCAAAATCTAACTCCTCCATGCTTGGGCTAAATGAAGTTTGGCTAAAATTCATGTCAAAATAATATTTTTTGTGTGTGAATGTCTCGCAATTGTCTTCTCAACAAAGCATGAATTTTGGGTGAGCTTATTACGAAAATGATACTTTGAGCATAGATGCACAAATTTCTCAATACTGCTAACAAATGAATTTTGGATGAGATTCATGTGTGAAATTATTTTCGCATGAATCTTGCGCGTAAATTCCTAGACTTATAGATCACTTTATGGATGGTCTTTTTTCTATTATTTTTTGTTAATTATAATTTTTTACCAAAATAAAAAAATGATATGAGTGTAATCTTGAAGTTAGTTATGGGGTATACGGTATACCTGTCCTACGGTGGGTGAAAAAATTTAAAAATTAAGGAGAATAAGTAAATCTAATAACTGCCTTTTTCTAAAAGGCCCTATTTTAAATTCCTACGTAGACTGAAAGTGTGAAAAGAGAAAAGATTGAAGACAAAAAGGAAAAAGAGTCCTAATTAGAAATTGATAATTTGATGTAATAATTAAAATTTGGGATTTTAATTTTGTTGACTACATTTTTTGACAAATTAAAATATTATAAATTAAAAAATTTTAGAAAATGCCAATAATCTAACAAAAATATTAGTAATTTAATAAAAATGAAAGTACAAGTAACCCATTTTATTACAAGGATGAACATAATGTCGAAGAGAAACACATGAGTTGGGATTCTTATAGATGTAATGTAATGTTATGAGATGGCATGGCTGAAAAGGGAAACAAAAAAAATAGAAGGATTTGTATACGACGAGAAGTTATTAGTTATAACTTATAACAAATAACGGTAAAGGTGTTATTACGGAATATATAGCCTGATCTAAGTTTGCTCCAGATATATATACACATTGATTTTACTTGCTTGTGCATATCATATAAATTAAATTATTATACTATTGATTGAAATCTCTATGAATTGTAATACCTAAGGCTTAAATTATTATTGTAATACTTAAATTATTATTGTGTCAGCTTCATCCTAACGCTGTTATTTTGAGTATTTAGTTGAGAGAATTATAAAATAATTAGTTAACCACTCAATTCTTTTATTATTATAATCACTCAATACTTATTGTAATCGATATTTACTTTATATATTAAAAAAATAAATTTTGAAAATAGTGTTCTACATTTAAAAAAAAATCGAAAAAATCATTGATATATTTAAATTTTTTCACAGGTTTTCTCTTATAAATATTTATGATTTTTTGTTTGTTTTGTTAACTTAAAATTAAAAGGAAAATTGCTTCAAATTTTAAAAATAAACAGATTGTTTTACTAACATGTGTTTGTGCTTGTTTTATAATATTTATTAAGAATAGTTTTGATATGTAATTATTTTTAGAAAAATGAATGTCTAATAATTTTTTGGGGTGGCACTAACTCTACGCGTATAGAAAATGTCAAGGTCTTAACAAGTACTCCGTAACATTAAAGAACAAAATTTCTTTCCAAAATACCAACAGTCACATTTTAATCCACTCCACATGCATGCATAATGTGCTAAAATTTGTTTGAAAAGTCACATTTTGAATCCCTTTTAGTCAAAGTTAGAAAGTTGAATTAATGCACAGACGTTTCCATTAAGTTGGAAAGAACATAATGTATTTGCTAACAGCTTATGAGACGCCATCGATATAATGGAATGTGGGTTGTTCTCCACGAAGACTTCCACCAGAAAGAGGTAAATATTTTGCTTTCTGTTTTTCCAGATATTTTCCAGTATTTGATGTGACCTGAAATTGGATGATAGATTTGGTAAATGATATTTTGTCCTACTCGTTCTCTCTCATTTTCCAAGAAATTTCTTCGTATCGTTATTATTCTTTCCCTCTAGAGATTTCCATCATCGCCGTTCGCTTACTTCTCTCTCAATTAATTGCCGACAAACTATTCTTCCGCTATCAGTGGAAGTTCCAGAGTGCCTAACAATTAGAGTTTCTTGTGTATATTTCCATCATCGCCGTTCGCTTACTTCTCTCTCAATTAATTGCCAACAAACTATTCTTCCGCTATCAGTGGAAGTTCCAGAGTGCCTAACAATTAGAGTTTCCTATGTATATCATTATCATAATAAGAAATGTCAAATATACATAATTAGAATAAGAAATGTCAAGAATTATTTTGACTAAGTGTATTGGAAATAAACTGTGATATATACACGATTGATGATCATAAATGTGGTCTCCATTAGTCTAGAATCAAGATAATGACTATATGTGATGAATATTGACTATGGTATGTACAAATTAGTCATCGTACGATGATTTATAATGATAAACTCAGAAATTTATATTAATGATACACTTTATAATAAAGTAAAATAAAAAAAAAACTAAAGATAAAAATAATTATAACTCATATGAGTTTTTTTATTTATGAATTTGATCATGTAAAATATATAAGGGTACATTTAGATACGTTTTTAAAATGTTGTTTTTGAAAAGTATTTTAAAAAACAAATAATATATTTTGAAAATGATGTTTTAAAAAATGATAATGTGTTTGGTAATATTTTTTAAAATACATTTCGAAAACGAAAAAAGATAAAAACTGTTTGGTATCATTTTTAAAAATAGGTAAAAACTGAAAATGTGTTTGTATGAAAATTGTTTTTAAAAATAGTTGATAAAAATGAGGAAGAAATGACTTTTTGGACTGTTTTGTCTTTTAAGATATAATGTGCCAAAAAAAAAAAGGTATTTGAAAATGATGGGAAAAAAAAAACCATTTTTCTTTCCCACCTTATAATTTTTGAAAACATGAAAAATCATTTTTGAAAATGGATCCAAACACCACCTAATTTATATATAACAAAAATAGTTTATACCAATGATCATGAATAAACCAAGACTTATTAAGATTAAATAACATTATATGTTTTGTTTTCCCAATATTAAAAAATATTTACTTCCACAATAAAAAGAAAATAAACTCTCTATATATATGCTAATAAATACGTAGTTAAACCTCAAACTCTTAATTTATAAATGGAAAAAAAGAGTATACTAACTATTTAAATTATAAATGGAGATGCAGTTTACACCTAATTAAACATATTCTTGCTTTTAAAATTTGATCATAATAAATGTGATATAATTTACGATAAAAAAATAGTTCGTGCTAATTATGTAGTTAGTAATAATTGTTCATAGTACATTATAGATATAAGATATTCTAAAGTCAAAGTGTGCCAAATTTGAATATTAGCTTGGTTGGCACGTAGTTGCACCATCTTCATCTAGATCCATGGCTTGAATGCCATTTACACATGTTTTCATTATTTTTCTTTTTTTTCTTTCAAAAAAAAAGGGAGAAAAAGCAAATGAGTGACATTGGGGATCGAACCCGGGTCTTGTGGAAAGAAGGAAAATGAAAGAATGCCACCAGAACCAAGCAACACTTTAACGGTCCATATTTTAAACTTAATAACATTTATAAAATTTAAGGCGGACCGCATTTGACCGCTTACGGGCCGCTTCTGATGATCCAGCAATGGTTTGAGGCAACTTAGGACCACAAGCTCAGTCCAATTCAGGCCTGGACATTGCAACTTTAAGGCTTTAAACTTTGGGTTGAACAAGTCGTCAAACATAAACTCACTATGCGTTGGAAATATTATTTATAATTATTTATATTTTATTAATTTCAGAAGTTGTAACTGATAATTTTATAGGAATAAATATGTGACCATTTTTATGATATTATCACAATAAATATTTTTAACTGTTTTTTAAATTAACTATATACATTGCCCTTTTTTCAAAAGAATGAACTGATTTTTTATAATTACATTAATTGCCATTTACTGTTACAGCTTGCTACTTATTTATTTATTTATTTTTAAATACAACATGCAATTTTGTATACAAACGAGATTCTAATACTGAACTACGTCTAACTACTTTCCTGATAGTCAGGAAAGTACTGATGAGATGTTCATCAGGAAAAAAAAGGGAAAAACATAAAAAAAAAAACTTGTATAATTGAATGAGTTGGATAGATAACTAACTCTCCCAGCAACCAGTGGCCAGCTTGATCAAGCAACCTGTAGCTCTTGAACCTTCTAAGTGCGATTGGCCTGATGGTGGAGACACATGAAAGCTACCCTGTGCAAGCACACAGAGTACTGCACTTAATTGTTGATCCAGATTTTAGTTTTTGAGCATGACCCAGACTGAGCATCTTCCCCGTTTTTCCAATACAATATATGTATGTTCATAATGTTCAAACACCAAGGACCAGAGAACTTTCGTTAGAGTAGCACCTCACTTTAGTGCTTTCCTTTTTATATTATATGATAAAATTGTATACACTATGAACAAAATCATAATGCTATCTTTTAGTAATGAAATATACTTTAAAACAAAAAACAAAAAAAAAAGGAAGAAAGTAAGCAACTCATTTTGAGAAGTCACTGTCCTTCTTTGAAAGAATTTTCATCCATCTCCAAAAAAAGTAATAATAATAATTATTATTATACAGGACCAATTATCACTTAAATAAATTTAGGGTAAACTGTAAAAACACCCTGAGATATATGATTAAATCTCAATTGTCAAATAAATCCATTTGTTCAGGCTAAAAAAAAAAAAAAGAACAAAGGAATACCAATTAATTAATTGACCACATCACATTAATTTGATTTCTCTAATGGTTAGTTATTATCTATCAATATGACTGTAGGCATAATCTGATAGTAAATACACTTCTCCATTTCTCCATAAAGTGTGGGTTTTGAATTCAAATCTTTCATACCAAGTTAAGGGATAAAAAAAAAAGTTAATGCCTATTAATATTATGAATAGATCCGGATTCTATACCATGTAGTCCAGTGGTTTGTAAGCTATCTTTTAATAATAAAAAAATGTCAGTAAATTATTGAATCGGCAAATATTAAAGATTGCTACCTCTGATTTCTTCAATCAAAACCAAACCTGAGCAGCAAAAGCAGAAGGTTGGAAGGAAAAGCTTTTCCATTAGTCATATTGCGAAATCCGAACTAGTTCAAGTAGTAAGAGTATGCATGTTTATGTGCATACTGAGTTATTTATAAATAATAGTAAAATTATAACCACAATGAGCAGGTACACCGATGTATTCATATATAGCAAAGGGAACATATTAGGAAATAAATTAAGCATTTTTTGCAACGTAATTGAGAATTAATTCCACGATAATATTAGAATTCAATGCACATTCAAACTAATTATTATATGACCAGAGGCGGAATCAGCTTTGGCTCAGCTAGCCTGTGATTTTTGGGAAAAAAAAAAAAAAAACGTAACTCCTAAAATTATTTATTATGTGTGGGTTTATTAAATTTTTCATCATAAAATAAATTATAACAGACCTACTAATTCTTAAAAAA
Source organism: Litchi chinensis (assembly GCA_019925255.1). Taxonomy (NCBI): domain Eukaryota; kingdom Viridiplantae; phylum Streptophyta; class Magnoliopsida; order Sapindales; family Sapindaceae; genus Litchi; species Litchi chinensis. Next base: position 8,062,445 of record CM034475.1, on the reverse strand, counting down.
TGCAACTGACATCAGCCCAAATTTTTTCTTGCATTGCTTGTTACTGTCTCAGGCTTAGAATGGAGATTATGAATTTCTCAATCCTAATTAGAACATACTCGGTATAAATTTCAAGTTACAAACAAGGAGATATATATAGAGAAACAAGCATGATAACAACCCTGTCAATTAAACGGCCAAAGTTTGGTTCATCTTTGGTTCTAATAGGATTTGAACCCGAATCAAATATGAACCGAATATTTAAATGTCTACTCTCTGATTTTAACTTTGTTTTTTACTTTGACTTTTAATGAGGAATTCGGATTTAAATGATGTATAAGTGAAAGAAAATATAATAATATTGGACATTCATTATTTTTATACTGATATATCATGACATTATAAAAAAAGATCCTAGAATAATTATAAGATATTTCCTTAGTTACATTTTATACTACTATAAAAATGTGACTAAATTCTAATATAACATATATTTTACTATTATGTTAAAACTGTTTCTTCAAATTTTACTTTTTGTTGTTGATCATAATCATTATCCTCCACGAACACGCGTGTTAAATAGGAAGGATATACATAGTATTATTATCAACTAATATGCATTTTTTATCCCTTCAATATAAACATAATTACAACATGGTGATCATCATGATCCATATCACATAATTCAAAACAAGTAAAGCATTTTTGAATTGAATAGTATGTAAATATTCTAATATGTTGAGTAGAATAACTAACCATACAAATTTATGATCATTCGTCACGATATTATCCTTAAGGAGGGATGGCTATATCTTAATTTAGCAAGACCCATGAAATCGTTTTGATTGAGTGTATTTCAAATTGAATATGAATATATGAGCGGACTGACATACCAAGATGCTTATGGTAGATGAGTGTCATCTCATTGAAAAATCCATAAACTAATTAATCAATTCAGATATTCATGATCCTCTCCTGATTAAGATCCATTATCTATCACTATATGACTGCTATCATTGCCAAATTATTATATATTGAATTAATACAACATTAATTTCATTAAACAGAAATGATTATTCAGTACCATATATGTAAATAGAGATCAGCATTATACATCTAACATGACAGATTACTATGGACAAAAGTTTAGATTATAACAGACGATTAGCCCCACTACACATATAACCAGGAGGATCATGATCTCCCGGAAAGGTGTGAGCCAAATTGCACAGTTCCTTAAACCGCTTTGAATGTTCATCAGGCTGGCAAGCAGAGCCAGTAAACTGTCCAGTGCAGCAAAATCTTGGATCCTTTAACGCATCACAGGCGCTGTTGCACCCTACATACGCCCCATCTTTGTTTGTTGCCACCAATGGAGAAGGGCTCACATTTCTCAAATCCCGAAAATTGGATTCAAAATTGGTCATCACATGCATGTTAGCACTTGGTTGAAACTATAAAACCAATAGCATTATTACATCAAATAAATTATCTAGACAAACTGATATTGAATGGCAAGGAAGAAAATTACTAACCAATGGACAACGAAAGAAGAAGAAGGTAGGAAAGAAGAGCTTTGCTAGCCATTGGAAGTGTTGGAGTCAGAAATTTTGATAGTAGAGAATGCAACAAGTACACTGGTTTATATAATAAGGCAGGAAACCTATTATTGAGAAAAATGACATATTTTGCAGCATGATAATGAATTATGGACTTTGAAGCTAGTTTGAATGCAGTTGTCGAGACTATTTTAAGTTCGCCCCTTAAATATGGTCAACCAGCATTTATGAAGACAAAAGCAGAGGGCAGGTTCTAAAAGCAGAGGACGTAGCAAAAGCAGCGTTATACTTGGCAAGTGATGAAGCTAATTATGTGAATGGGCTCAACCTTCTGGTGGATGGTGGATACAGCACTATTAATCCTACCATTGTCAAAGCCTTCGGTCTGATGAAGTAAATTGACATATGGAAGACGGTATGTATTTTGTTTTATTAATAAATCCATAAATTATGCTGCCATTTAACTTGTAATGTCGTAAATATTATGTTAAGATCTTATTTTAATAATATTAATAATAAGAAAATAAATTTTAAAAACCCTCTAAAATAGAAAATAAGATAACTAAACTCAATTTTTTATCATAAAAAAAATGATTTCATAGTAGTTTTATTTTTAAGACTACTAATTTTTAAAAGACTATTAATTTACTTCCTAATTCTTGGTTTTGTGCGCAAAATAACGCATCAATTGTATTTTTACTGACTGTTTTATTGTGAGTGATCCGAGGACATCCTTGCTAAAGGAGCGGAGTAGAGGGAATGTCTATCAGTGGCCTCTATGGTAGCAACCACCTCCTACTACACTTCTCAGCACCTCAACTACTACCGCTTCTCTAAATTCATGGCATTGTTGTCCTAGCCACCTTGCTTTCATCGTTTATGGTGTGTTTACTTCATGGATTAAGGAATGAAAATGGAGAATAAAATTGATTGAAAGTGTTTACTTACTTAAAATTCATTTTGTAATGAGAATGAAAGTGTGGACCCCACATCAATTTAAAGTTGTGGAATGGGAATCTCATTCCCCCCAACCCACTTGAGAATCTCATTCTTATTCTTATTCTCATTCCCTTTATCAAAATGAAAAGTCTTTTATAACACTCTTTAAAAAAAAAAAAACTACATATTATAATAAAAAAATTGTACGTCATTGGTTTTTCATCACCAATTTCTTAATTATTATTGTGGACTATTAAAATAATATACATTTTTTTTAATTATAATATACAATTTTTTTATTTGAAATTAAAAAAAAATTGCATATTATAATAAAAAATTGCACATTAGATCAGTGGACTATTAAAATAATATGTAGTTTTTTATTTGATATTAAAAAAAACTGCATATTATAATAAAAAATTGTACACTATTATAATTAATCCATAATTTTTATTAAGGACATTTTTGTAACTTATAATTAAACCATTTCGATTCCAAAAGAAAGTAAACAGTTTAATGAGAATATTGTTGATTCCGATTCTGATTCCTACAGTTGAAATAAACAACTTATTCTGATTTCGATACTTCATTCCGATTTTAGATAATTCTGATTCCTATTTCGATTTCTCCAAATGAAATAAATGCACTATTAGTCCTTTCTCAGTCTTTTCTAGTGTCTTGGTCTAGTCTTAAATTATCTTTTTGATTGTAATGCATGTTTATGCAATAAGAGTCACAAACTATCGTTTGGAGTTTCGTCTATGGGGTGTACTGAACCTTTAAAAATTTCAATAAGAAATGTTTGGGGTCCCGCCCCCTTTTTATCCTTTAATTAATTTCATGATTATGTTATTTTTGTGGATTATTGTACCAAAAAAAACATGATTTTATATCGTTTTACCAACTTTAATTTAGGTTAAAATTGTTATTAATAAAAATATAAAAAATGCAATGTGAAAAAATATTTGCATGTACATCGATTGTAGTAATGAGGTGCAAAGTCTTAGTCATCTTTTTATTAGTTAGAAATTATATCCTTTTATATCGCTTTATTAAAATTGTTAATAATAAAAATATAAAAAATGCAACGTAAAAAAATATTTGGTAACTGTATGCCAACAAAAATAGCCGTACACTCTCTCAAAATAATAATAATAAAAGAATAAAAAAAGAAAGCCTTACACTATAATTAATTTTAGTGCGAAAATTATTAAGTTTCAGAGGAAGGATGTTTTCCTGACAAAGTTATTTTCTATACTTGAGAGTTATTTTCTTCTTTCAAGAGCTATTTTTCCTCCCTCGAGAGTTACTTTTTCGTCCTTTGAAAGTTATTTTCTTACTTCGCTTCGCTTTCTATTTTCTCCATTTTCATATTTTAAGTTTTTCTTGTTAGAAACTGATTTGAAGTGGAAATCACTAATCCCCCATTGGAAAGACATAAACATATTGAAAATAATCCTATAATGGCCCCCCCTTCTACTAAATAAACACTTTTGATTGAAAATTCAATTTAATAAAATATTTTAAGGTCTTATGGGTTCAATAGGACTTAATTTAATTTCTTAATCAAACCTTTGAATTTATATTTGAAATTAAATTTACATTCTTATCAAAAGTTTCAACTCACCTTTTTTTGTTATAAACTGACAGATAGTGGTGGATTTGGTAGTTGTTGTATGTATTTTTCGGACTCGTTAAATGGGCTGGTAAAAGCCCAATTCAGGCCCGATAAGGTCAAAGCCTAGCCAAAGTCCATCAGACGAGGCCCAGATGATTCTAAGCCCAGTGAGCTCTTTAGCTCGCACAAATAGCTTCTTCAGATTATATCAACGAGCTCATATCAGCCAGGATTCAGCTCGCTCTATAGTTCGCCTCATTCATAGCTCTCTGACCAGCGAGCTCAAGCTCACAGACCGCCATAGTCAGCAACTCGTTCAGGAGCGTAATTTATACAGTATCTTCCAGAAGCAAGCAGTTACTTAATTCAACCATGATTCTCTCTCCGAATATGACAGTTACCCAATCAAACCGTGATTTCCTCATCAGATATGGAAGTCTACTCAAATTCAAATCAACCTTATCTCGAGATAATTATGGTAATTTCCTGATATTATTCCAACCAAATTAGGAAGTATAATTAATTTACAATTCTTTTCCTTATTTTTCCTGATTATTTGGAAAATGTAATTAATTCAGGATTCTTTTCCTGATTTGCTACAACCAGAATTGTAACGTCTCTTTCCCTATAAATAGGGATTAAAATCATTGTAACATCATGAGAGAATAATCAATAATATACTGTCACTCTACAGAATTAAAGAGATAGACAGTCATGGACGTAGGCTTATTATTGCCGAGTCACGTAAAAACTTTGTGTTCCTCGTTTGATTCTCGGTATTTGTAAGTGTCATTTCTTGGTATTTGTGTTTTCTCACATTGATTGCAGGTATTGGGCATTGATTACCCGTCGACTGAATTCCAACGTCGACAATAGTGTTTCTCACCAATTTAACTTCTATTAAATGCAGTGGGTTGTGCTTCATATCTTTATATTTAGAATAAACATATAACTTTGTCGCCACATGTTAAACTTCGATTTTCCCTTAAATGCTATTGTCATCTCGTAGCTGAATCTAGTTGTTGAAATTAAATAACTCAGCACTTAAATGTTGTACCTGACTAATTACGTACGTCCAACTTGTTTCAAAAAACAATAATAATAATCATTCCAATAGTCAATTCAATATTCTAGTATAAATTCCATATAACAATGAAGTGGAAACCAAACCATAAGCGGAGCCCTTACTTCAGAACTCTAGCTCTTTCCCCGCAGAATTTTGGATTCTTGAAATGGTGGTTCCTCAGCGAAAGCGGCTCCCCACAAAGGGTGAATAAGTTGTTACTTCTGTATTACTATACATCTACACTGAATAATATTAATTACTCAATTTATATCTTAAATATTATAATTAATAGAATATCTAATAGATGAGATAAATCATCATATATATATATAAAAACATTCATTCTATGTATGAATTTATAGTTTGCGATGATGATATGACTCCACTGCATGTACAGGTTAGAAGGAAAAGTGGCAATCATCACAGGTGGAGCGAGCGCGGTGCAACTTTTCCAAGAGAATGGTGCCAAAGTCGTCATAGCGGATATCCAAGACAACCTCGGTCAAGGCCTCGCTGAAAAGCTAGGCGAAAACGTTTGCTATATTCACTGTAATGTATCAAATGAAGATGACATCATCAATCTTGTTGACAGAACCATAGCTAAATTCGGAAAACTAGTTATAATGTACAACAACGCAGGCATCATAGACCGTAGCTTTGGAAGCATTTTGGACACCACAAAGTCAGACTTTGAACGGGTACTTGCTGTTAACATAGTTGGCGGTTTCTTGGGAACCAAACATGCAGCAAAGGTAATGGTACCTGTAACGGGCCAACCCACCCCCGATCGACCAACACCGACCTAGCCAGGTGGTAGCCCGACCATCCCACGCCCGATTGACCAACATTGGCCTAGCCAGGTGGTAGCCCGACCATCCCACGCCCGATCGACCAACACCGGCCCAGTCATATGGATGGTAGATACTGTCCCTTTGCCTTCTGAGGGATTTCCACGCCTCCCTCACCACTCGAATCCAAGACCAAAGACATATAGTCATTTGGGAAGCATGGTGAGTACCATTTGAGCTTGGGGACCACTCTAACCCAAGACCAAAGGCATATAGTCATTTGGGAAGCATGATGAGTACCATTTGAGCTGGTAGCTCAAATGGTACTCATCATGCTTCCCAAATGACTATATGCCTTTGGTCTTGGGTTAGAGTGGTGGGGAAGACGTGGAAATCCCTCAGAAGGCAGAGGGACAGTATCTACCATCCACGTGGTTGGGCCGGTGTTGGTCGATCTGGGGTGGGTTAGTCCGTTACATAAAAAGACGCATTTTTATGTTACGGACTAACTCACCCCAATTCAAACCCCGATCGGCCCAACTAGATGGTAGTCCGGCCCAGTCCACCACTGGACCCAGGCAGGTACTGTCCCTCTGCCTTCTGAGGGATTTACACGACTCCCACACCTCTTGAATCCAAGACCAAAGACATATAGTACACTAGGAAGCAAGGTGTGTCAGAAGACAGATGGATAGTACCTGTCTGGGTCTAATAGTGGACTAGGCCGGACTACCATCTGGCTGGGCCGGTTGGGCCGATCGGGGGTTGAACGGGGGTAGGTTAGTCCGTTACAGTACCTCAAGGCAAAGGTTGCATATTATTTACGGCTAGTGCATGTACAGTAATTGGAGGGCTTTGCACTCCTGCTTATATGGTTTCAAAATATGGGATTTTGGGATTAGTGAAGAACTTGGCAGCAGAGCTTGGACAACATGGTATTAGAGTGAATTGTGTCTCACCTTATGCTGTGATAACTGGGATGTCGTCAATTCCTACTGGGATTGATGCATCGTATATCGAAGGAAGATTGAGCGAGTTGGGAATTCTTCGAGGGCAGATTCTGAAAGCTGAGGATGTAGCAAAAGTAGCACTTTACTTGGCAAGTGATGAAGCTAATTACGTGAGTTGGCTCAACCTTATGGTGGATGGTGGATACAACTTTGTTAATCTGACCTTTATGAAGGCCTTCACCAGGATGAAGTAATTGTCAACTTTGAAAGTTTCCATGAAAACTAACCTAATTGTGGTTGAGCTGCAATTTTTATTTTTTTATTTTTAATTAGATGAACAACCCTCTACAGGCAAAACAAGTCGGATGATGTTAAATTTAAAAGACATAATGATAATTAGATGAGTAATTATATTTATTTTAATAACTCTATTAATTAATAAAAGTGAAAAAAAAATTAAAACACAAAATAAAATAAATCTCTATTGTCAATCTTAAAGATGAAATAGAAATAAAATTAATTTAAAAAATAATTTTTTAGAAAAGGTAAAATGATTTCCATCGCCAATCATATTGATGAATGATGGACATCATTTTAAAAATTATAGTTTTTTTAATTTAGAAAAAAAATATTTTTTAGGGGTAGAGATCCAATATGAAGATGATGAATATGATTTTACAGTTTCTTTAATGAAAATAGCAAAACATTTAATGCTCTATTTAATGTGAAAAGTTTAATTTGAAATCTAATTGAATACGCTTAACCTTCTAGCTAATGTGGTTATACACCTTTCCATATACATTAGTGATAAGAATTCAAATTATACTATATATATTTACAGCTTACAGGCATGTGTAGAAAATTTTTTTATTATAAGAGTAAATTTCCCTTAATTATGGATTAAATATTCGAACTAGAGATGATCATGGATTGCATCGAGGCCAAATCAACCCAACCCACGATTTTTGGTGGGGTGCTCCAAATGTGACTTGTGATCTGAATGGATTGCCATTTTTTGCCCCAAATGCAGACCCATTTGGGGTGATCTTCCATAAAGTCAATCCGTTTTGACTTGATTTTATATTTAACAAACCACAAAATTTATATTAAAGATAAATATATAAAGAATAAGTAAACATTAAAACTTAAAATAACTTAATCTTTACTTCAATTAACATCACATCTAAATAATATCAATATCGACTCCATGAAAAATATAAATTAATTAAGTACATCAAAATAATAACTACCACATAACAAAATTTCATCATATACACCAAACTAATAATAATAATAATAATGCACAACACTTAAAAATAAACTAATTTGTAACAAAAATATGATAAAACAGATTAACCAGATCAAATTGAGTCAAACGTGTTTTGACCCCATCCCGATCCAAAATAAAACAAGGTAAAAAAAAATTGACCCAAACCCAATTCGAAACCCGATTTTAATACCCCAAACCTACCCTAAACAGATTGGAGCCCCGTTAGTTTAGGTCGAATCATGGTTTTTCATCCCTAATTTGAACCACATAAATAGTAATTAATAGGTTCTGATAACTCTTTGACTCATTCAGTGTTAACTTTGGAAAGATAATCTAATTTAATAAATATGTAAGACAACATCATCAGCTAGAAAGATTATGTGACATTAACTAGTTAAAAACAGATTACTCTTTTATTTTATTGAAAATGCTTGAGTGATCAGAACAGGGTAATAATTGTTAATCTAATATTTAAATTGTTTAAAATTTTAACTGGTACAGTACTAGTAAATCATATAAATGCTCAATGTACAAATAATCAATAATTATTTAAAAAAAAAAAAACACACACACACACACATTTTCGCTTGCCTTGGTTTGATTCACTAGAAGAAGGAAGCAGAGGAGTAATTAACTGGCAATTAATCTTCTCTTCTGTGCATGTTCTTAATTATATGAACAATAAAATTAACACAACCAGCCACGATAAGACTAGAAAAGTGATCATTGAAGGAAAAAACAAACTGGCACACCTTCTGCGTCCACCATAAGGATCATCAGCCCAGGCCAAGGCCTCTGCATTGCATTTCTTTCCTGAACTCATCACAAGATTTTCTCCTTGTTCAGCCAATCTTATATGAGACAATATATGGGGGAAAACCTTCTTATATGACTTTTCGCCGATCAATAAATCTGAATGCCCAAAACCCTCCACAACCACCCTATCATGTCTTAAACCTGGCTGGTGCAGCTTCATGTACTTGTTAGCAAGAAAAGAAGTCTCTGGAGTCACAAGAAGACTACATCCACCAGAAATATACAGAGTTGTTACTGCCATTCTTTCTGGATGGATCAAATATGAATTGTTTCCTTTGCTGTCCACAATGAATCCAGCTTTGCAGATTTTTCTGAGGTGAGGAAATGCTGCCATGGGAAGCCTTGTTGAGCTTTGCTTGTTTAACCAGTAGTGCATAGTAGGGCTTACATTTTGGTGCCAGAATGTGTTCCCAAATATGCCTGAAAAGACCTCACATTCATTGCATGTGCATCTCTCATAGCGTGGAATGAAACAGGCTATGCGCCTTAGGAAGCTGTGCCGCAGACTGCTTTTTGGTGTTTCCAATAGAGGCAAAATCTTGTTCTTGCCTAGTATAGCCATCGACACCTGCAGATTGAGTTGCATTAAATTAAAGTCTAAGGCTCATCAAATGAAGACCAAGGTGCACTTGTTTCAAACCACATTTTGTCACCGTTAGGCTATTGAACTGATGGAAAAACTTACTGTTAATTCATTTACTCCTAATATTCTGATATCAAACACTTACACACAGAAGAACATTATTTTTATTTGCACAGACTGACCTATGTCCACTGCTTAAAGCGTGATGATGAGATGAAACATAAGATATTAGTGTTCTTACAATGACCAGATTCACTTATTTATTTACTTCCAACATAATTGTCCAATCTCAGAGTTTGAGAATGAAGATAAGTTGCACCTAGCCTCTGATAGCATGCCTATAGGATTGAGAACGTGTTATATTAGTAAACATCTTCTACTGATAGAATCTTCGAATTAGTCTTAACAATTAAACATGCATTTCTTTTTTCATGCATGCAATCATATTTCAACTAAATCTCTGGTCTATTTTGCTTTTCATTTTTTTTAAAAAAATTCTTTTTGAAAGGTACTTCCTACAATATCCTATTACTGTTCTGACAAAAAGTGTAATAATCCTCCAGTTTAGAGAGACAAAGACAAATAAAGTCTTACTGGGACCAGCGGAAGCCACATTTTCACCATGGACAATGCATTAAGCTTGAAGAACATTGAAGAGTTCGTGCAAGACAGAGAAGCTATGTGAGTTGCAGACACATGCCCTCCCAAAAGAGCCATGTGAATAGCTAAACCTCCAACACAGTGTGCAACGACATGAACCTTTGTGCTCTGATCATGCAATTCAAGGATCTTGGAAATTGCTGCAAAAATAACATTAGACGTTAGGAAATTGACACTTATAGACTATGTCTTGGTTTGGTAAGTTTAAGATAATTCAAATTGACTTGTTTGCATTCTTTGTTTACCAGCAGGAATGTCAAATTTTCCAACATCTTCAATCGTGAAGTTGTCTGCAGGATTTAAAGGGTGCAATCTTGATTGAAGTAGCCATGGTTCATAGCCTTCTTCCAGTAAAGTTCTGACTAGGTCGTTTGGTTCTGTTGGAAGCCAGTAACTTTCCTTAGAATAACCATTGAGAAGGAGAACCAAATTTAGTTGTTTTTCTGGTTTAGGTCTCAGTGGAGTTTGACTGCGCTTCCATTGCCTGCAACTAATGATATATCCATCTTCTGCATAATTGATGCAACCAATCAAAATTTGAAACATAGAAATCAGTAAAGAAACAGAGAAGCAATTAAGAGAACCTGTGATCCACGTTTTTCTTTACAATGAGTAAATGAAATCTGCCTTAGAGTGTATCTCTTAGAAGCATTTTGTAGTTTTTGCTGTCAGAATATTTGTAAAATTAAGGTCTAATGGGTTTCCCCTTCTTTACTAAGTTTTCTATACTACCCATTTTATTTATTTTCTTTCTTTTTTTTTTCCCAAATGATCAACTCAGTTAAGACAGGTCTTAATTCGATTAAGTCAATTATAAGTGAACTTCAATCTTCAGGATTTACAACACAAAGGATTTAGACTTCTGAATGAATACCTGTTTCAATTTTATGAAGAGTGCTGTTTGCATAAGGTTTATGGTAAGAATGTGACTGGCTAAAGTCCTTGTGGCTACCTCGTGGTATCTGTAAAATGTAGGTTCTCAGGAATGTCTGTGAAAAAAGATATATGAAACTTCTCCTGTTTCCTTTAAGGCTCACGAGGCTCTTCAGTAGTTCTAGCATGGAAATCCTAAGCTCTCCTATCAAATTTATCATTTCATCCTGTGATTTGTTTCCAGCAAGCTTTTTAAATGTAACATGCAAAGTTGTTGCCTCCCTCCATGCATATAGTGCACATAGGAAAGGATGCATTATCTTCTTCCCCTCAAGAATATATCTGCACAAAATCAGATTTTATTAGTTATGTGGAATAGAAGGAAAAGGGAAGTGACTTCAAGTTCAGACTTCCTTGTACCTTGAACCAGAAGCAGATGCAAGAAGAAGACGATAGTGCATGTACTGGGTGTAAGGAGTTCTATAATCAACTTCACATAGATCTATTTCCCCATCTATAACATGTAATTCATCCTTCTCAATAGCTTTAAACTCAACATACCCACCAACTTTTCCTCTTAGGAGTGGATGTGATTCTCCTTTCACTAAATTCTCTTCATCAAAATCCTTCTGATTTTGAGAGTTCATTTTCATTTTGAGATACACAGTGCATGGCATACCCCCAATATAACCTTTCATGGTCTCTTTGAACACAGTAACTTGTATATCACTGCTCCTTAGGTTCTTATCAGAGGTCAGGCATGAATGTTGATCAACATTTTGTACTAAAATTGGTATTCCTCTTTTGCTCTTGTACTCGAGAACATCCCTCACAAGGTGCCTACTTACATGCTCTGCTGCTGCTGCAATTGTTAGAGATGGGTTTATGCCAACAGAACATGGGATTAAAGAAGCATCACAGACATAGAGACCTGGGTGCACAGTGGCGGGAGCCTTTGTGTCAAAAACCTGACCTTTAGGGTTACAAACACCGTGTGAAGGATCTGAAGATGCATTGCAACCACCCAAGAGATGCACTGAAGTGCTTCGATACCTTGACATGTAGAGGACCCCCCCTAATTTATTGGTCAGCTTTTGAAAGGCCTCAATTTTTCGTAGGAGTAAAGGATCCTGGGGTGGACTAAAGCAGATTTTGGATGTGTCTTTCTCAAACCTGATTTTCCCATCACTCTCATCATATCCCATGGCGTTAAGCACCACAGCTTGACTTGATTTACTACCCATTAAATGTTTCAGCTTATCTATAATTCCATGAAAAAACCAGCAACTATTTGGCCATCCATAAGTTGTGATACCTTTAAATAGCAGGAAGGGATAAGCAGTTGGAAGTACAGCAGTCTACAGAAAAAGAACTAGTATTAGAGGAGTTCGTAATGAAAAGTGAGCTTATGTACTCATATGCTTGCAAAAGAGCAGAGACATGCATGTGTTGTGTTAATACTTTAAGATTTTGTATATATAGAGTTGTTTTCATGCATCACTGAAACCATTTTACCAAACAATCTCCATGAAACTAAGCCAAAAATTAATGAATAATTGATTATGAGTTAAAGTGTTTCATACTAACATTAGCAACTTTTTGCAAGAATAGGTCAGCCTGTCTGTCTGGTTATTTTAACTTAATCAGAAAGCAAAACCAGTAAAGCAAACTTCAAGGAAACTAGGCAAATTGGATGCAACTGCCAATTAAACTAACATTCTTAAGATCAACCATTTACTTTCTGCATTATACTTCACTCATAAGGTGATATAGTGGGACGTGCACGCCACCATACGGCACATGAAGAATATATTCTTCATATTCTAATGACACTATATCCAGACAAGAACTAAAATTCTACAGGTTTCAGTCAAATGGGACGACACAGACTGGCCCATTTTCTAGGTAATGCCGAACACGGATGCATGGATCTGTCTAAAGCTCTATGGGAACTAAAATGAACAAAGTTTTCTGAGCATATAGAAATCTTAAACCTGGATTGTGAAACCCAATGAAGAAGTGTAAGATGAAGAGATAGCCGGACCAGGCTTCTCTTGGAAAATTTTCTTTGGGAGCTGTTTTGCATCCATTCCATAAGCATTCAGGGGAGCAGGGCTTCCAGCAAGATAAGCAACAGTATTCCCATTACAGCTTAATCCAGATCCGAGTGCTTCTGAAAGTTTCAATCCTCTCATTTGTGACTGAAAAAGTATCTTGGTAGTGCCAAAAACTCCCGCTGAAACAATGTTCACCCCCGTTAAAGATTTTGAATATTGTCTAACTGATAATATAACATTTGTCATCATTGCTTCCCACCTGATAGGACTACAAAATCAGCAGTTATGTAGTCAATCTCATTTAAATAAACAAGCCATCTTCGTTTTCTGCTAGTTTTTCCTTCGTGGAAAATATCATATGGGTTTCTGACCACATATTGAACTTGACATTCTGTTTTAACTATACATCCTGCCTGCATCACAATTAAAACAGAACTAGATCAATCACATATGAAAGCATGTTTAGAAATCTTGTAAGGTCTTTACTCCTCTATCATTTTTGGAAATCTATTGTCAAGAATGGATCCCTTATATGAATAATGGACTACCATAAAAACTGATGGTATATTATCAAGACGTGTTGAGACATGTTTTCCTTAGCTGTTAGGTTTTTTACTTTATCTAGAAGTTTTATTTATTTGTTTGTGTTGGAAATTACAAGTTAGATGGGTATCCTTGTTTAGGTGGTTGTTAGTGGTTCATTAATTATTGGTTGGTGGTTCCGTGGTTGGTAGTCATTATTAGGCTTGTTTAAATTAACCCACACTCTCTTTTAGAGTGGTATGTAGAAGATTAACAAAAATAAGGTTTCACCCTCTCACAAAATCACAAATCCTCTCATAAAATCACACATGGTATCAAAGTTGGATTGTATCATATGACGAAATATGGTATGGTTTCACCAAATACATCATCGAAAATCTCCTCAAATCCAGAACCAACTTATTCTACCAATGGAGGGGGATCTGGAGGAGCCGATAACACTAATAACTCTAGTCTTCTCATCATGAGTCATAGACTCAATGGAAACAACTATATTCAGTGGTCATAGTCCGTGAGGATGTTTGTGAGTGGCAACGGCAAGGCAAATTTCTTGAATGGAGTATTGAAGGCACTATCAAGCAATGATCCAGCCTACAAGAAATGGGATGCAGACAACAATTTAGTAATGTCTTGGCACATCAATTCAATGAGTAATGACATAAGTGAAAACTTCCTTCTATATGAAACTGCAGAAGAGACTTGGAAAGCTGCAAAAGGTACTTACTGTCACAGTGACGACAAGTCACAAATAGTGAGCATCGAAAACATGATCCATGATTTATGTCAAGGAGATTTGTCTGTCACCCAATACTTCAACACACTTGTTCGACTTTGACAGCAAATAGACATGTTCAAGCATCTCGAGTTTAAATGTGCTGAGGATGGAATCAAACATAGAGAGTTCCTAGAGGAAAAGCAGATTTACAAGTTTCTGTTTGACTTGAATTAGAACTTGGATGATGTGTGAGGAAGGATTCTTGGTATGAAACCTCTTCCAAGTATTAGAGGTGTATTCTCAGAAGTGAGAAGAGAGGAGAGCCGAAAGAGGTTGACGTTGGGGACATAAAACAAGACTGAAAACAATCCTCAAAGTTCCACATTGGTTGTTCATGAAGGACAGTTCATTGCAGCAGACAATCGAGCAAAAAAGGGAGGAAGATCATGGTGTGAACATTGCAAAAAGCCGGGCTATGTCAAAGAAAAGTGTTGGAAGATACACAGAAAACCAGTCAACAAAAAACCAACTAGATTAAATAGCCAAACTAGGTTGGTCAGAGCAATGTAAACATGGTGGCACAAGGAGAAATTTCACGTCAATTTGGTGTAAATTCAACAAACCAGGACCTCATGGAGATGTTGTAATAGCTGATTTCTTAAATGTTAGTCTAGAATTCTGCTAGTGGGTTAGTAATAGGCACTGGAGCCATGGCACAGAAAGGTAAATACCTTAATGCTCTTGTAGTTGAAAGGAGAAAAATCAAGTATTGGATTGTAGACTCAAGGGCTTTAGATCATATGACATGAGATCTATCGTATTTGATTCATATGATTCATGTAGTGAGGATTATAGTGTTAAGATATGGGTCTCTATCAAAGGTGAAAGAAATTGGTTCAATGAATATTACAAAAGATATCATTCTAACTTCTGTGTTGTCTGTTTCTAATTTGGATTGTAATTTATTGTCAGTAAGTAAACTCTCAAAGGAGTTAAATTGTATGGCTAAATTTTTTCCTCACTGTTGTGATTTTTAGGACTTGGACTGGGAGGATGATTGGCAATGCTGAAATGTCCTCAGATCTCTACATTCTTAAGAATGATTTCTCCTCTGTAAGACAATCTTACTCAACAGGAAGTTCAAGATTTCAGAGTCAGCCTATTATTTATGTTAGAAAAAATAAAAATGATGATATTATGTTGTGGCATCTTAGATTAGGACACCCTAAGTTTCTGTACTTAAAGAAGTTGTTTTCATCTTTATTTGGTAATAAAAATCCTAGTTAATTTAAATGTGAAGTGTGTGAATTTTCAAAACATTCCAAAAATTCATATAAAATTCAGCCTTATAAACCATCTAAGCCATTTTCATTAATTCACAGTGATGTGTGGAGACCTGCAAGGGTCAACAGCATTAATCAAAATGGTTTGTGTCATTCATTGATGATCATACAAGATTGACTTGGATATTTTTTATGAAGGAAAAATCTTAAGTTGGAAACATTTTTAGGAATTTTAATAATATGAGTAAAACTCAATTTCAAGAACGAATTTAAGTCTTGAGAACTGACAATGCTAAAGAGTTTTTTAGTTTATCCTTAAAAGACTACTTAATCTGCCGAAGGTATTATCCATCACAATTCATGTGTGGATACATCTCAATAGAATGGAGTCTTAGAAATGAAAAATAGGCATCTTCTTGAAGTTGCTAGGTCTCTAATGTTTGCATCAAATGTTTCAAAATCTTTCCGGGGGGAAGTTGTTCTTATAGCAACTTACCTAATCAATAGATCACCATCTAGGGTGTAAAATTTTCAAACTCCATGTCAAGTCTTTCAAAATTATTACCCTACTAGTAGACTTATCTCTGATATTCCTACTAAGGTTTTTGGATGTACTGCCTTTGTACATATTCACTCTCAATTTAGAGGGAAGTTGGATCCTAGGTCAACAAAATGTGTCTTTTTAGGTTATTCGGCAACTCAAAAAGGCTACAAGTGTTATGCTCCTTCAAGTAGGTGTTTTTATGTGTCAATGGATGTGTCATTCCTTGAAAATAAATTCTTTTATGACAAACAATGAGAAGGGAGTGATCAAGAGAGTCCTAAGTCAATTGAGAGCTGTTCTTTTGATTTATCTAGCAGAATATACCCTCACATGACTAGTGATCCAATTAGGTACCAAGAGAGTGAACCTTATGAACCTCCTACTCATGAAAATCCATCCAAACCTGACTTACCATCTCAAAACTTACCAAAACAGTCAAGTGAGGTTCCAAATCGAACCAAATCTGATACAAACACCAACAGACTTGATTTGATAGTCTACAGAAGGAGAAATAAAGCTCAAAAGGAGGCCGAAGACCAAGTACATTTCATGCCAAACCAAGAATCTTCTCAGGTGTTTCAAGAACCTGATCAAGTTACACAAAAAGAGGATGAAATTCAGCCTGTGTAGTGCAGTGAGAAGAGTGTGGCAAAACCTGTGCAAAGTAAAGAATGTGAACTTCCTATTGCCCTGAGGAAAGGAAAAAGAGAGTGTAGGTCACGTTAACTTTACCCAATTAGCAACTACATTCCCTATGACAAGTTGTCACATAATTTCAGAGCTTTCACAGTCAACATAAAAAAGTTCAGACACCCAAAACAGTGCAAGAAGCAATGAAGATTCCAGTATGGAAGGCTGCCATTGACGAGGAATTAAGAGCCTTAGAGAAAAAGGAACTTGGAAAGTTACTACACTACCGAAAAGAAAGAGTCCAGTAGGTTGCAAATGAGCGTTCATAATCAAACACAAGGCAGATGGAAGTATAGATCACAAAAAAGCGAGGTTGGTTATCAAAGGATATACACAGTCCTATGGCATTGACTACTAAGAAACATTCGCACCAGTAGCAAGGCTAAACTCCATTCGAATTCTATTATCCTTGGCTGCAAATTTGCACTGGTCTTTATATCAACTTGATGCAAAGAACGCTTTCCTAAATGGAGAATTGAAAGAGGAAGTGTACATGGAAGTACCACCTGGTTGTGAAGGAAAGATGGAACCCAAGGTTGTTTGTAAGTTGAAAAAATCTCTTTATGGACTAAAACAATCCCCTAGAGCTTGGTTCGATAGATTTACTAGGGCTGTTAAGAGATTCAGATATATACAATGCCAATCGGACCATACTCTATCTGTGAAGCACTCCCTAAATGGTAAGGTGACTATTCTCATGGTTTACGTTGACGATATTGTGTTGATAGGTAATTATGAGGAAGAAATCAAGAATTTGAAAGGGCACTTGGCAAAGGAGTTTGAGATTAAGGACATAGGAAGCTTAAAATACTTCTTAGGCATAGAGATTGCACGCTCACAGCAGGGTATTTCAGTGTGCCAAAGGAAGTACACCTTAGACTTGCTAAAGGAGACCAGTATGATGGATAGCAAACCAGTTGAAACACCCATGGACTCAACCACAGAGCTTGGCAATATGGAAGGCAGTGTGCCAGTTGACAAGGGATGTTTTCAGAGACTAGTGGGCAGGTTGATATGTGCCTGTCCCACACCCGACCAGATATCAGCTTTGCAGTTAGCACTGTAAGTTAGTTTATGAACAATCCACATGAGGAGCACATGAATGCAGTGTATAGGATTTTAAGATACTTTAAAATGACGCCAGGAAAGGGTCTTTTCTTCAAAAAGGGAGCTGAACGTGGTTTGGAAGTGTTTATGGATGCAGATTGGGTAAGTTCAGCAGTGGACAGAAGGTCTACTTTAGGTTACTGCTCATTTGTTTGGCGAAACTTGGTCACTTGGAGGAGTAAAAAGTAATCAGTTGTCTCTCATAGCAGTGCAGAAGCAGAATTGCGAGCAATTATCCATGGTTTATGCAAAGGATGTGGATTAGAAGGCTGTTAGGGGAGCTGAAGGTTGAAGTTATTGGACCAATGAAGTTGCTATGTGATAATAAGGCAGCAATCAGCATGTGCAAGGAGCGTGTCCATCACAATAGAATAAAACATGTCCAAATTGATCAACTTTTGATTAAAGAGAAGATTGAAGAGCATATTTTGAGTTTGGGCAACATTCCAATAGGAGATCAAACAGCAGATATCCTAACGAAAGCTTTGCCAAGGACAGGTTTCGAAAACATGAGTTCCAAGCTGGGCATGATTAACATCTATGACCAAGCTTTAAGGGGGGTGTTGAGAAATTTTTTCTGTAGCTGTCAGGTTTTTTACTTTATCTAGAAGTTTTATTTATTTGTTTGTGTTGGAAATTACAAGTTAGTTGGGTATCCTTTTTTAGGTGGTTGTTAGTGGTTGATTAAGTATTGGTTGGTGGCTGTTAGTTATTATTAGGCTTGTTTAAATAAACCCTCTGTCTCTTTTAGAGTGGTATGCAGAAGATTAATAACAATGAGGTTTCACCATCTCACAAAATCACAAATCCTCTCATAAAATCACACAAGATGGAAACATAACAGGTTCACTGTTTGCCATCATTGGAGCAGTTGACCTGGAGTTTTGCACCAAAATGCCAGAAATAATCCATTTCATGTATCTGTAACATCTATAGATCTGAAAACAGTCTATGTTGATATGAACATTATTTCCCCAACAATAAAAAAACAGATGAAATTTACCTGGATTGCTGAAAGAATATAATTTTCGTCTGTAGAATTTTTGGCATTATAAGGGCACCCAGCAAGACAATTTCCACAGGCTAGGCAATTACCCCTACGTCGAAGCTTCATTAGACTGGATGGTGGTTCTTCAATATCAAAATTGATGCTTAGCTTCATCGAATCTTCAGAACTTCCTTCAATCTCTCCAATAGCTATGTCTCCCATGACCTTGGCAATAGGAAACCTGACAGGAACGCTCTGTATTCTCAGCATGGTAGCAGCAGAAGCTTCACAACTGTCCCATTCCCTTTCCCATTCCATAGGCCATTTTGGGTTCCTCCTAGCACGAACTGGCGTTGGCATCATCACTCCAGCATTGACAAGTGAACCTCCACCTAGTCCATAAGCCACTGCTGCTAGAGAATCACCTTGTACATAAACCTACAATATCATCAAACAGTCACAAAAATATTCACCTAAACTTTGCCATCAAAAGTAGATTTTTAAATTGGTCTCAACTTTACTCAACTACTATCTATGCTCATGCAGAATGACATGAATGTGTTTTCATGCAACGTGAATAAAGATGAGTAAAATAATAAAAAATCTACTTAAATTATATGCTACAATCTTTCTTCGCCACTGATTTCAATACTCATTATATTTTCTCATTAACCCTGATTTAAAGAATATTCATGATGATAAATAGTATTCTACTACCTAGACCCCGTAACATATTTTCTGTTGATAAATGAGCTTTGCAAAAGCTATTAAATCATACACAAGAACAGAGGCAGAGAGAATGACCTGAAACAATGCATCTTTTGGGCCAAAGCTGACACCTAAGTTCCGGTTCTCCATCCTAAAAGTTGACATGATCTTCAAGCTGTCAGTTGGAAATTCATGTGCTTCCCATTGCCTGCCTTTCTCTACTAGACACACCTTTATTCCTGCCATGGACATTCTACAAGCAGCAGCAGAACCGCCATATCCAGACCCCACAACAACAGCATCATAACCGTCTTCATCACCATATTTTTGTTCTATATTTGCTTGTTTCTCCATATTTTTTGTTTTCGAGAAGATAATAGGACCAAATAGTTATAAATGGTTGCTTAGCATGTCCTGTAACGAAACAAGAGATATAAATAAAAGCATGTCGGTTTCGTATTCAGATTCAAGTAAGTTAAAAAAGTTACTTACTGCATGCATAATTTGTCTCTTTCTTCGACAGAAACAAAAGATGTATTGATAAAAAGATAAAAGGGGGTAAAAATCATTTTGGTACCTAAATTTTGAAAAATGATCAAATTTTTAACTATATTTTATAAAGTGATCAAATTATCTCTAACACTTTAAAAAAATATCTAATTAGTCTCTCTCGTCAGTCAATTGACGGTCAAACCTAACAGAAAATATGAAAAGGTTTATTTGCCCTTGGACTCTATTAAAGGGATAATTCTAATTTCTCTCTTCATAGTTTGGTATAATAGTCAAAAACCAAAAAATTCCTTTATTATTTATAAAAATAGGGAAAAAAAAAAAAACCTGTTCTATCACCTTGAACTTTAAAAATCAATGTTTGATCATTAATCAAAAAAGATAAAACCATCAAAGTAAAATGAAATATATAATATATTAATTAATTAATTAATTAAATTAAAACATATTTTCAAAGAAAATAATGTTATCTCCACCGTTCATCACTTTGATGGACGATGGAGATCTGATGGACAGTGGAGATAAAAATAAAAAATATTAAAATGAAAAAAAATATTAAATGACATTAAAAAAAATTAGGATAAAAATAATTTTAGTTCCTAAATTTTGAAAAATGATTAAATTTTTAACCACGTTTCGAAAAATGATCAAATAAACTCTAACTTATTGAAAAAAAATATTAAATTAATCTCTCTCGTCAGTTGACTAATAATCAATCTAACGAAAAATGTGAAAATACTCATTTATTCTTGAACTCAGTTAAAACTAACAAAATACCATTATACCTCCGTCCATACTTAAATATTATAATAATAGTTAATTACAAATATGCCCTTAATGGGTTTTAAGTAATATTTATAAAATTTCAAGAGTCAATTTTTTCAGTGCGTCTGACACTACCGGTGTATTATGTTCATAGGGTAGCATTTAAACTAAAAAACAAAACAATACCATATTATTATTTTATGGTCACGCCAACCTGCATGTTTCCCAAAAAAAAAAAAATCATGCATCATAGGACAGTAAAAAACTAATTCAAGCAAAAAGTTCTCAACAATAAATTCAATATATTAAATTGATTTTCAAGTTGAGATTGGGATAATATTAGTCACCTTTAGTTGATTAATTATCACCATGTGATGAAGAGAACAGAAACCATTGTACAAAAGCAACCAAAGTACACAGACCAGTGGACAAAAACAAGCAAACAAACACACTCATTAACAAAGTATTTACAAAAACAAGCAAATTAATTGATCACCACCAATGTACAGAAACAAGCAAAAACCAACCATACACCAACGTACAAAAGCCAAACCCGACGGCTGACCAAAACCCCCAAAACCAACCAAAAAAAAAAAAAAACCAAACCCGACGGCCGACCAAAAAATTTGCTGTGATGAAGAAAACAGTCACCTGACGTGAAGAAGACAGTCACAGGTGACAACTGGACGGTGTCCTCCACGGATGTGGTCAGTTGCTGAGTGTGTTTCAAACGGGGTCAGATTCGAATGGGGTCCTCCACGACCGACGGCTGCAAGTCGATCGGACGGTGGTGGTGGACGGTCGGTGGCTGGCCAACGGGATGTGCGATGACACAGTTTGAACGAGGTGTGGATTGAGGGGGTGAACGTGGTGTGGAAAAGTTTTTAATTGGTGGGCTTTGCGTGTGGTCGCTAGTGGACTTTATGTGGTCAAACTTACACGTGTGACGTGTCACACTGATAAAATTTGCTTCTTTGTTATACACGTCACACGCATTATTGAAAATGACAATTTTAACTTTACACACTATACCGACTGTCAGTTTGGGCGGGCACTAATTTGATATTTTTTAAAAAATTAGAATTTATTTTATTTAAAATAAATAAAAAATTAATTATTTCTCAAAATTTAGGAAATAAAATTATTTTTATCTGCAATAAAAACCTAAATCTGTTAGTTTGGGGAGGAACAGGAGGCTTCTCAACAAAAGAATCTGTCGATGTTCGGAAACGGTCAAGCAGAGATTCTGGGGCCCAGACTGCGAGCGAGGTAATTAAGGAACGATAGTACTAACGGGGGTGTGATAAATGAGTAATTAATAAGATTTAAGGTTGGTGGTGATTAATTTGGGGGAAGAAATGTCAGTCGTGGAAGTTGGTTGAATTTAATGAGATGATCAATGGAAGACAAGAGAGAAAGAGAGAGGAGAATGCAAGACACAAGGATTTTTACGTGATTCGGTGACTACACCTACATCCACGAGCACTCTGAAGTGATTCCGGTAGAATGACGATACTCTAGTATATTCAGCTTGTTTGTACAGTAAATATCTCCTGTATTTATAGAGAGGGGAGATGACAAAAAGAAATCGCAAAAGAAAGTCATACACGCTACAGGCAACGGCTATTTACAACTAATCCTGACATAGCATGCTGCATTAATTGTAAAGGTGATGACTGTTCTCTTCTTGCATACGTCTGCATTTAATACACCAGGAGAGACCTTTACTTCATTAATTGCATCTTGTCGCATTGAATGCTTCTGGGTAATTGTGCAGGCAGTTTCCGGTGGGAAATCATGAGAGTTGGTGAATCTGATGACTTGCTGCATACGACATCCCCTAAATAAGCTCTCTGGTCAGTCAGGTGATGCATGCTGGAGATATGTCGACGTGACCAGGAGAGGAGGTTAGGCGGTCTGGGGATTCCCACGATCTCTTGACCTGGACGGTCTCGCGAGCTTGACGAGCTGGCGACGCGGGCAGGATGCATACTTGGGAGGTCTGGAAGCTGTTGCAAGCTCACGACCTGGACGGCCTCACGAGCTGGGCTTCCAACTGCTGGTCCCGATCTTGGGCTTTCTGGGCCCCCGCTCCTGTCCAAGCATCTAGGGTTTATACTGGCCCATTTAGGCAAAGAACAAGAAAATGGGCATAACATCAAGCCTCCCAGCTCTCTGTGCGTTTTGCGGACTGGGAGCTGATTCAAACACATGATTGGCGCCCATTTTCGAGCTTTCTAGCGTCGTTTCAACTTCTGTACTGTAACCGCTGACACGTGGCGTTCATACAGGCGTTGAAGCCACAAACGTGCCTTGGAACCGTACGCATTTAATGCGCACGTCTTGTAACTGACATGCATGACGACATATGACCAAGATTGGTGCTGGACCGTTGAATTCTTAACGATTATGCCTTAATGTTAGATCGGATGTCCTGGCCTATATAATTCAGAGGACTTTTCCTATTCCCATTTTTTGCTTTTCTGGTACAACACTAATACCCTCTTCTTACCATTTTTCTTCTCTGCTTCTTCTTTCACTACTTGACAACTTCTATAAACTCCACTGCTTCAGGGATCAACCGCCATTTCCAGCAAGCCGTTTACAGTTCGAACAAGGTAATTTTTTCCTGACTCTGATTCTTCATGCTCTTTTTGAGGATTTGCTTCTGGTTTGTAGTGTCAGTTTCTGTCCTCGTACCATGTCCGTGAGTCATTATGTGCCTGCCTTGCCTTTAAAAATTTATTGTGTTTGTTGTTTGAGTACTTGTGTTCACTATGGGCAACCTGACTGTCAGCTTGAGTGTCCCATATCGTTGTTGATGAACTTGTGAAGTCCGTTTCTGGACTTTTCTTGCTAGGAATTGCACTTTGTGGACTGTATAGTGCTGGTCCATTTAGAATCTTTGTCATTTGTTGATGTTGCTTAGGATTTTGATGAGAATGTCCCTGTACTGCCTGATAGGGTACCTGTAGACATAGGGTTAGCAACACAAATATTTAGGGGGACATAGTACCTGACGGGCCCACGTTCCTGGGCCTCCGTTGCCTTTGGTGGCCAAGTGTGCGACCTGACGCATAGGACAATAGCTCCAGGAACTCTTTTCTGTGGCTTGCTAGGCTCAGCATGCTGTAAGCGTTCTGATGTCGTTCCTTCTGTGTTATAGATGTCAGGTCGCTCACGTACTGGTCGAGGCAGGGCTTCTGTTTCTAGAAGGCAGGCAGGGCGCCAGATTAGTGAAGCCGAGGCTACGACCTCGCGAGCTAGCGGGTCTACCGAGGAGGTCGCAGGAAGGGACGAGGTCGCTGAGAGGGAAGACCGATATCCTTTCACTCATACACCTTCGTGCATTTCCCTCTCGATGCTGGAGGCTTGGGCTCGACACTTCAACTTCCCCTTGGGGTGCCGAGCTAACGTCCCCAAGGCCAGTGATCGAGCTGCTTATCCTCCTACGGGCTTTGTGGCGATCAATCGCGAGCATATGGAGCTCGGATTTAGGTTCCCAGTCCCCAACTATCTTAAGAACCTTCTGAACGACCTGAAGCTCGCCCCATTTCAACTGACCCCGAACTCGTATGCCTACTTAACCACTTTAGCAGCGGCGTTCATCAAGCACGGGCTCGGGCCCCCTACGCCTCGCATCCTCCACAGTGTTTTCAGCTTCAAGGGGATCTCTGGAAAGGACGGGCTCTACTACGTCACCCTCGTCAGTCTTCGCCATACAGGGCATATTTACCCCAGGACTGCATCAAGTCCAATGTGGGGGAATATAAGTCTAACTGGACCTTGGTCACGTGTACTTCGCTTGGGGGGCTGAACAATAGAAGCTTCGTGCTGGAACCTGGTAGTTAGAGACCTGTAGCTTATAGAAATAGTGATACAAGCACTAGAATAATAGTTTTTTTTTTTTTTATGAGTTTGCTTTTGTTTTGCAGGCGTCGCTACCCCTAAGTACAAGCTTAGAAAGGACGAGCTCGTTATCCTGGACGCTTATGCGGTGGCCAAGAGACCAAACGACAGGTCTTCTTTTGGACATAATCCAGCACTTAGGGATACGAGGGGAAAGGTCCAAGGTTCGCTCTGTCTTTGCTGCCCCTGAACAGTCTGAGTCAGATCCGCAGCCCCTGCTACAAAGGTCCTCGAGCACGAGCTTGTCTACCAGCCCATCTTCGGACAACATGCGAAGGCTCACGATGTCTGTTCCCCCCCTCAGGTCGGTTCCACCTATTAGAGCCCCCAAGGTCGTCGAAGTGGATGACACTTCCTCATATCGCTCACAAAGAGCGCCCTCTCAGCCTATTGTATCCGCTTCTCATCTGGCCAGGTTAGCTGCGACTCCTCAAAAGCGGGCTGCCCCATCTGGAGGGCAAAGTCCTTCCTCAGCAAAGAGGGCTGAGGTCTCTGTTGAGAGGGGTTCACCTGTAGAGCAGGAGCCTGAGGCCCTCATTAGGAAAAGAAAGGGGAAGGCCATAGCTGAGCCCTCGGCCCCAAAGCAGAAGGGTGTCATTGAGGTCCGCAAGCCCGGGACAATTGTTATTGGCAGGGAGCCAGGCACTGAGGCACTAGGCACTTAGGCACTTAGGCGACCTGCGAGGCCTGTAGGGGAGTCACAGGGAGACTCCGAGCTGCACCCTGATGCAGCGAAGGAGATGGAGTATTTCCACAGCTTCGTGGAGCTCGTGCCTGAAGTAATGGGGAAGCGCGACCCGGAGCTGCAGAAACCTGAGCTCTCAGGCCGGAACCTCGTGGGTTTTGCAGCTCGTCATGTTGCACTGGTAAGGCTTAAACCCCTCTATACTTTGATCTTTCTCTATTCAAATTTTACCATCTTTTTGCTCTTTCAGTTGGGTATGACAACGGTGAAGCTGATGAAGGAGATAGACGATCAGCTTGGCAAGAAAGAGGCCTTTAGGGTGTCCAAGGTGCAGTTCGAGGAGGAGAGGAAAATAATGCAGGACGAAATCAACCTCCTCCAGAAGGAGCATGAAAAGCTTGCGGCCAAGCTCCGAGATGCTGACGCAGCCCTGTCACAAGAGACTGCCCGCAGGGAGGCTGCTACCTCTAAAGTCAGCAAGGCCCATAGCGAACTGAAGCAGGTAAAGGGCGAGCTAAGTGCTGCATAGAAAAAAGCAGAGGTTGCTGAGAGTAAAATAAAACAGCAACAGCAGGACTTAGCTTCAACCAAAGAGAAGCTCGCAGGGGTTGAGGAGAAGCTGGCTGGGGTAGAGGGGAAGTTGGCTCAGACTGAGGTGGGCATTGAGACCCAGCTAGCTCAGGAGCGGAACAGGGTCGGCGAAGAGATCGAGAGGGCATTCTTATTCAGCATGTGGGAGCACTACCCGGACTTAGACTACTCCTTCTTTGGGCCGGTCGATGTCGAAACGATCCAGGAGTTCGTGGAACTTGCTGCTAGCACTCAGGGCGCGCAACATGTTGATACTTCCCCTGTTCCTCCAGTTGATCCATCTGCTGTCCCAGTCCCTTCACCAGAGCAAATCCTGGAGGGACCTTTAGCTTCCGAGGATCTTCCAGTGTCTGAGCCCCTAGTGGAAGCCCTTCCTGATCTCCCAGCTCCTGAGCACGTCCCTGCGTCAGAGGCCCCAGTAGAAGCCCCTGTTGATCCTACTGCTTCATCGGACGCACCAGCTGGTGCCTAGAACACTTCAGCTTCATTTACTTGTTTCATTCATTGTTATTATTTTTATTCTATTGAAAATTGAACAGCGAGCTTGTAGCTCAAAATTATAGTATTGGATTCCTACAGATTTCAATATTTTGTCCAAGTATGGAAAGTGTAGATATGCATGACTCACTTATATGATGAGTAATTAGTAGGTTTAAATAATAGACACATCATAATAAGTACGCTAAAATTTGCTAAGTAAATCACAATCGTGAAAATCATGTTAACTTACGAGCTCGCTAACTGCAGTCAATCATAATAATAACAGCATGTTAGCTCGTAAGAGTTTGAATTCGCAGATAGCTCAATCAAGCAAAGTACCTGATCCTGCAAGTAACATAGTTGGGCGACCCTTAAAGAATAGGCATGAACTTACAGTCAGTGGGGTGCTCGGAATTCTCTTAACCTATATGTTGCACTGGCGTTGAGTGCGTTCGAGAGTGGTATTTTCCCAAAATTTGAGATTCCAGCCTGTAGCAGTACTTGCAGTTCAAGGGCGAGCCCCCATCGCCGGTGACTTTTTCCGCGAGGTCGCGAGGCAGCTTTATATTGATTGACTGACAAGCGGTCCCTCGGACTTATAAGAAGAGAGCTCGTCGGCCGCAAGATTGGTCTAGGATAGCCCAAATGAAACATGGTAACGAGTTGCTTGCGGGCAGGAAGGGTGTTGTAAAGGGTATCTGCTACGATCGCACCCTTATAAGACTCGTGAGTAATTCGTAGGTCGCAGGAAATAGCGACTGCGAGCTGGAAAATGAGCTTAACACTTGCTGACATAAACTTTCCCTTTGAAGATGACATAAGTAAGCTGAGCGTCGATTAATAAGGGATCCTCGGCTGAGGGTTATGGTCATTTCTTTGCCAGATAATCTGTATGTAGTTTCGGCAAGCACTTTATGCAAGTGTTTTGGTCACAAGTGATTCCTTGGGTGTTTGCATAGATATCTTCAAAGAAATATATGTATGATAATAGATTGCAGCTCATTTTCTTGAGAAAGAGATTTCATTAGCTTTGCTCTTTTTAACATGTACATTTGCTGGTTCAACTAGTTTGCTTTCTGCATCAAATATGACACATACAACAGAAAACAAGTGAAAGCACTTTTACAGACAATCGTCAAAACAAATCATGTACAAAGTTAAAGTGGGCTGACAGTTCTTATGTGTAGTAGGGCCGCAGGTGCTCAGCATTCCAGGCTCGGGGTAGCTCTGATCCATCCATGTTGGCCAAGTGATAGGCTCCATTCTTCAAACTCTGCTTGACGAGGTACGGTCCCTCCCAGTTAGGTCCGAGCGCTCCATCACTTGCCTTGCGAGCTCCGGGGAGGACTAATCTAAGAACGAGGTCCCCAGCCTTGTAGCTTCGAGCTCGCACCTTCTTGTTATAATACCTGGCAACTCTCTGTTGGTACACTGCTACCCTCATGCGAGCTGCTTCCCTCGTTTCCTCGGCTAAGTCTAAACTGGCAGCGAGCAGCTGGTCATTGTCCTCAGGTCGGAATGAGGCCCTTTGCTGGCTGGTGACTTCAAATTCTGCTGGGATCATGGCCTCTGTTCCGTAGACCATGGAAAATGGGGTTTCACCTATTGAGCTACGAGCTATGGTCCTATATGCCCAAAGGACTTTCTGCAACTCGTCCACCCAAGCCCCCTTCCTTGCCTCTAACTTGGTCTTCAAAGTCTGCTTGATGATCTTGTTCACAACCTCCACTTGACTGTTGGCCTGAGGGTGGTCTACAGCTGAGAAGCTTTTCACGATTCCGAGCTTGTTGCAGAAGTCTATGAACTGCTCGCTGGTGAACTGAGTCCCATTGTCTGTCACGAGCTGCTGAGGGATTCCAAACATGCAGATGATGTTGTCCCACACAAATTTCTCTATATTCGTGGAGGAGATCTCTGCTAGCTCCTTAGCTTCAGCCCATTTGGTGAAGTAATCCACAGCGACTACAGCATGCTTGCAACTTCCTCGAGCTGTGGGCAAGGGTCCGATGAGGTCCATTCCACAGATTGTGAAAGATCATTGACTCACCATCTGTTGGAGGTAGGCTGGTGGAGCTCGCGGGATTTTGGCAAACCTCTGGCACTTATCACACTTCTTCACGAGATCTATGGCATCTTGCTTCATAGTCAGCCAATAGAACCCCTGTCTGAGGGCTTTCTGAGCTAAGGATAATGCTCCTGCGTGGTTCCCACAGTGACCTACATGAATATCACTCATCACTATCTCGCAGTCCTCATCATCTATACATCGCAGTAGCAGGGTCGAGAATCCCTTCTTGTACAGCCTGTCATCATAAATGCAGTATCAGGCTGCTCTAGCTCGTAAGTGGCGAGCTTTCAGCCTGTCCTCCTGCAGCTTCCCTTCCTACAGGTAGCCTAATAACGAGCTCATCCAGGAGTTAGGCCGGACTTGCATGAACATCATTACCTCCTTGTCCTCAATGCTCGGAGTCGGTAGGAATTCCACAGGGATAGACTCCAGGAGATCAGCATCCTGGGAGGTCGCTAAGCGAGCCAGGGCGTCTGCATTAAAGTTTTGAGCCCTGGGGATCTGATTCACTTCAAACCCCTTGAAAGCCCCCAGTAACTCCTTAGCTTTTTGGAGATATTCTGACATCTTCTGTCCCTTGGTCTGATACTCTCCCCTGACATGGCAAACGACAAGTTGAGAGTCACTAAAGACCTTTACCTGCTCAGCTCGCACTTCTTTTGCCAGGCGGAGTCCGGCAAGCAACGCCTCATACTCGACCTCATTGTTGGTCGCCCGGAATCCGAACCTTAAGGCACTCAGGATCTTGTGGCCTTCTGGGCTGATCAGCATTACTCCAGCCCCTGAGCTGTGCTCGTTAGAGGATCCATCCATATAAAGTTCCCAAGTCTGACCACCTGCTAGCTCCTCCTGCTCTGGTACTGGCCCTGTAAACTCCACAATAAAATCTGCGAGTGTTTGGGCCTTGAATGCCGTCCTAGGCTTGTACTCTATGTCGAACTGAGCGAGCTCGACGGCCCACTTGAGGAGCCTGCCTGAAGTATCTGCTTTTTGGAGGACTTGCCTGAGAGGGTACTGCGTGAGGACCTCTATCTGATGAGCTTGGAAGTAAGGACGCAGCTTCCTCGAGGCGGTCACCAGACAATATGCGAGCTTCTCCATTTGTGAATATCAGGCCTCCGCATCAACCGGCATTTTACTGATGTAGTACACAGGCAGCTGCATCTTCTCTTCTTCTCTCACCAAGGTTGCGCTTAGAGCATGTTCAGATACACCCAAGTATAAGAATAGCTTCTCCCCATCCTTTGGCTTGGACAAAAGGGGAGTCTGGCTTATATATTCCTTCAGCCTCTGGAATGCCTCTTCACAATGCTCAGTCCATTCAAAGTTCTTGGCCTTCTTTATTGCTTCGAAGAAAGGCATGCACTTGTCAGTAGCCTTTGAGATGAACCGGCTGAGAGCCGCGACCTGGCCGTTAAGACTCTGCACATCCTTGATTCTGAAGGGGACCTCATCTCCACAAGCGCCCTGATTTTCTCCGGATTGGCCTCTATTCCCCTGCTATTTACCATAAACCCAAGGAACTTACCAGATGCTACCCCAAAAGCACACTTCAGGGGGTTTAATTTCATCCGATAATTTCTGAGGACTCTAAACGTCTCATCCAGGTCACAGACATGATCTGCTGCTTTCTGGGACTTTACTAGCATGTCATCTACATACACCTTCATCGTCTTCCCAATCTGCTTCTGGAACATGGTGTTGACCAGTCGCTGGTAGGTCGCTCCTGCATTCTTCAGTCCGAAGGGCATCACCCTGTAACAGTACAGCCCCCTATCAGTGACAAAAGAGGTGTGTTCCTCGTCCTTCAGGTTCATGAGGATTTGGTTGTATCACGAGTAGGCGTCCATGAAACTCAAGAGTTGGTGCCCTGCTGTCGCATCTACCAGCTGATCAATCCTGGGTAATGGGAAGCTATCTTTTAGGCAAGCCTTGTTTAGGTCACGTCCTCCACTTCTTGTTCTTCTTCTTCATGAGGATCGGATTTGCGACCCAAACAGGATAACGTGCCTCCCTGATGAACCTATTAGCAAGCAGCTTCTCGACCTCCTTCTTTAGAGCTGCATAGCGTTCCGGGGTCATTGGCCTCCTCTTCTAGCGGACTGGCCTGTGCTGGGGATCTATATTCAGTTTGTGGCACATAACACCAGGATCTATCCCCACCATGTCTTCGTGATTTCAAGCGAAGACATCAAGGTTCATCTTCAGGAATTCTGCGAGCTTAGTCTTCACTTCTGGTAGCAGGTCTCTTCCTACCTTCACACATCTCTCTGGGTCTACCTCGCTGACCTGCACGTCCTCTAGCTCTTCAATAGGTCCCGCGGCCCTATCTGCGTCCACCTCGCGAGGATCAAGGTCGTCGCTCACCCCTGCTTCAGAGATAGCTTGTGGTTGGCCACCCGAAACCACATTTACTTTCTTTCCTCGAACCCCCATCTTCACCGCATCTTCATAGCATCGCCTGGCCAACTGCTGCTCTCCCTTGACACAGCCTATTCCGTTGAGGGTTGGGAACTTGACCGTCAGTGTCCTGGTGGAGGTGACCATATCCAACTCGTTCATCGAAGGTCGCCCCAAGACCACGTTGTATGCTGACGGACTGTTGATAATCAAGAAGTCTGTAAGGGCTGTAGCTTGCCGGCCCGGCTCTCCGAGGGTGAGAGGTAGTCTGATCTAGCCCATCGGTATCACTGCATCTCCAGTGAATCCGTAGAGGGGTTCTGGTGAGGGTGTTAACTGCCCAACTCCTAGTCCCATCTTATCATAGCAGTCTTTATACATGACGTTGACCGAGCTGCCAGTGTCGATCATTATCCTTCGCACCTCGACATTACTGATCTGGGCCCGAATCATAATTGCATCGTTGTGGGGCCAGCGTACTCCCCTCTCGTCCTCCTCCGTGAACACAATGCTATCCGAGGACGCCTTTGCCTTTTTGGTGGGTCCCTCAACTCCTCCATATTCTGCCAGTAGGGTATGGTTGGCTTCCCGCACGTACCTCTGATGCGACCTGTTTGATGTACCTACCATGTGGGGTCCACCATAAATAGTAAAAATTGTTCTTACAGCGGGCTCGCGCTCGGGCTCCAGAGCTCGCTGAGGCTGCTGTTGCTCGGGCTGCTAGTCTTGGCCCTGGGGTCGTTGGTGTTAAGATCGCCTGCCAGCGGGCTGTACAACATACTCTCCTAGGCGGCCTCGTCTTATGAGCTCTTCAATGGCATCTTTCAACTGCCAACAGTCTGACGTATTGTGCCCGTTCTCATTATGGTAGGCACAGTACTTCCTCGGGTCTCGACGTTGGTTGGGGTTTGCAGTCGGGGGTGGCTTCTCGAAATTCTCCCTGTTTCTCTCTACGGTGAAGATCCTGTCTTGCTTATCCGATAATACACTATAGCTCTCATATCGACTTAGGCACCGGGGTCGCTCCCCCCTTGGCTCTGGTCTAGCCCGCTTCGCCACAACATTGGCGGTCTGATGTCTCTGCTCTCCTGGCCTATCACCGCCATGGTTCTTCCTCTTTTCGCAGTGGGAACCGCTCGCTTCACCCCGCTGACCGCTGGGTTTCTTGGCTCCGAAGGCTTCTTCCCACCTGATCTCCTTAGCAGCCTTTTCATAAAACTCCCTCAAATCCTTCACCGGGGATTTGTAAATGCTTTCGTATAGCTTCCCATCCTTCCTGAGCCCTGCAAAAATGGTTGTTAGAATACTCTCGTCAAAGGGCGTCTCCACATTACTCACCTCCTCTCTGAACCGAGTGATGTAATTCTTCAAGGATTCGTTTTGCCTCTGGAAGATGGTGGCGAGGTGACAAGTGGGCGCGAGCTGCTTCCTCAAGGCCTTATATTGATCCAGGAACCTCTTCTGACATTCTCTCCAGCTTCCGATGCTACGGGCTGAAAGGCCTTTAAACCAAGCTCGCGGAGTATCCCCTAGAGTAGCTGGGAATACTCGGCACTTCATCAGCGGGTCATCTGTCTGAAGATCCATCTACACATTGAAAGCGTCCAGATGGTCGTAAGGGTTCGTCCTACCACTATATGGAGGGATATTGGGGAGTTTAAACTTCGCTGGCAGGGGTACTGTCTCGATCTCCCTGGTGAATGGTACCCTGCGATCCTCTCGCTCTTCCCTGTTCTGGCCTCCAGGTCGAGCCTCCAACTGCTGGACCCTCTGTAACAACTCATCTACTACCGGGTCCTGGGTCAAAGACCGCCGACTGGGGTTCCATCTACTGGTACTCTCCTGCCCCCCCAAGTGACGGTTCTGCGATCTACCCTCCTCGCCGAAAGCTTCTACTCGTCTGGCGGCCCTCTGCGGCTCGGGCTCATAACCTGCACGGCGTCCGCGAACTCGCTCTAGCCCACGACTACCCTCTTCGCACCTGGCGCCCTCGTTGCTCACCCTTGCCCTTATCTCGTCCGAGCGAGGTGAGATTTCCCGCTCCTGGTTCCGTCCCCTAGCTCTCCTTAGGTGTAGGTTTGAGGAGCGAGCTGATCCTTCCGTCAGCGACCTTTCCCTGGCGGCTACTCCCTCTGGAGTTGGGATCTCTTTTGAAGGCTGATGGCGAGCTCTGCTTGGCGGTGCGACCTCCACCTGTCTTTGCACCGTACGGGCTTGGACTTCTACCAATGCCCTGACTGTCGTCGTTAACTCCCTTACTGTATCTTCCAGAGCTCGCTGGCGCTGCTGCCATTCTTGAGCGACCTCGTCTCTGGAAGGTGAGGCGCTCTGCTGGTCTTCCCTAATTTCAGGTCACTCATCTGCCATTCCGACACTCCTTGTCGCCTTGATTCTAGCCATAACAGACAAAGGTAAGTAAATGTGAAGTAGTAACTGGAGAGAAATTACCAGGTCACTGTTGGGCCCTCCTTCTAGCGCCAAAAGATGTCGACGTTCGGAAACGGTCAACCAGAGATTCTGGGGCCTAGACTACGAGCGAGGTAATTAAGGAACGATAGTACTGACGAGGGTGTGATAAATGAGTAATTAATAAGGTTTAAGGTTGGTGGTGATTAATTTGGGGGAAGGAATGTCAGTCGTGGAAGTTGGTTGAATTTAATGAGATGATCAATGGAAGACAAGAGAGAAAGAGAGAGGAGAATGCAAGACACAAGGATTTTTACGTGGTTCGGTGACTGCACCTACATCTACGGCCACTCTGAAATGATTCCGGCAGAGTGACGATACTCTAGTATATTCAGCTTATTTGTACAGTAAATATCTCCCGTATTTATGGAGATGGGAGATGACAAAAAGAAATTGCAAAAGAAAGTCATACACGCTACAGACAACGACTATTTACAACTAATCCTGACATAGTCATGCTGCATTAATTGTAAAGGTGATGACTGTTCTCTTCTTGCACACGTCTGCATTTAATACACCAAGAGAGGCCTTTACTTCATTAATTGCATCTTGTCGCATTGAATGCTTCTGGGTAATTGTACAGACAGCTTCCGACGGGAAATCATGAGAGTTGGTGAATCTGATGACTTGCTGCATACGACATCCCCTAAATAAGCTCTCTGGTCAGTCAAGTGATGCATGTTGGAGATATGTCGACGTGGCCAGGAGAGGAGGTTAGGCGGTCTGGGGATTCCCGCGATCTCACGACCTGGACGGTCTCTTAAGCTTGACGAGCTGGCGACGCGGGCAGGATGCATGCTTGGGAGGTCTAGAAGCTGTTGCGAGCTCACGACCTGGACGGCCTCACGAGCTGGGCTTCCAACTGTTGGTCCCGATCTTGGGCCTTTTGGGCCCCCACTCCTGTCCAAGCATCTGGGGCTTATACTGGCCCATTTAGGCAAAGAACCAGAAAATGGGCATAACAGAATCCATGAAAAAGCCACCCTTTGGATAGGACTCATGAACATAATTTAAAATATCCGTGATTTCCGTGATATTTTTGTCGATATTTCCGTAAATCAAGGGTACCAATATCGATAGGGGGTGTAATCTCCTATCCGTCAAAATATCTTGGAAATATCCGTGATATTTCCGTAAAATATCCTTTCCATGAGTTTGTAGTATAAATTTTACAAAATATTGAGGAAATTTTCGAAAATATTCGTAGAATATCCATGAAATATCTTGGAAGTATCGTTTAAATTTCCATAAAATAAAATTGAAATTTAAACTTTTCAAATAAGAATTTATTAAGCTTTTATCAAATAAATAAAATAAATTTTCAACCCACGTGAGAAATCTCATTTTCACTGATATTTCTAGAAATTTCCATAGTGGAGTTTACGAGTAGTAGTGGAGGTGACCCATGGGACATGGGAATGCGCGGAGAGGTGCGTAGGTCCATAACTAGCTTTCATCTAGATAATCATATTGATGGAATTGATAATGAAGACACTAGTAACATCGCAATACGAGGAGAGGTGCGTAGGTTCACAACTAACTTCAATCAAGATGATCATATTAATGGAATTCATAATGAAGACAATGGTGCTGATGATGGTGATAATAGTGATGATGATGATGACAACGACAACGACGACGATGATAACGATGATGATAACAATGAAGGATATAATTATGTTTTTACTCAAAGAAATGATACTGATACAGGTTTGCCATTGAACTCATTTACTTGTGAAGAACAATACACTCATTGCACACAAGATGAAGACCATGGGTGTAGAGCTGCGGGTCCAAACATAAGGGCTATTGGTAAGGATTATACAAGGAGAATCCATCAAATGCAGTTAGGGATGTTATCATCCAATGAAGATAACATTTCAACTACTTTTGAATCTATGAGTTTAGGGACTAGTGATGATGGTCATAGAAGTTTTGGGATCTCCAATGATCTTTACACATAATTTTCTATCTATAGACAGATGGTGGAAAGAAATCAGGAAGCTTATTCATGGCATGTTCGTGATTATATTCAAAATCATTCAAATTATATGTCATGGTATCAGTATTGTATAAATCTAGATGCTAGCTATATCATGTATGAACCACCTAGGACTTCATTTTGATATTAAAATTTGTTTGATTTGTGTGATGCAAATTAATTGAAAAGTTTTAATTTAAGTTTTTTATATTTCCATATATCTCTTCTATATATTATATCCATATTTATACCTTTTAGTTGTTACTTCTTAGATAAAATATGATTTTTTTAAATATAATATGGTTTTTTGTTGTAGAAATTATTATTTTAACATTACTAAAAGTTTCATTAAAAAATATTATGTTTTTAACTAAATTTCCGTACTTTTCATAAATTTTATGTAAATTTTCGTCGATATCGATATTTTCATCGACATTTCCGTCGAATCGTAGTACCGATATTTCCGTCGATATCGATATTTTCAACATCGCTCATGAAGGAGGCAGCAGCCTCCATTAAAAAAGTATGGTGAAGTACTTCAAAAAAAAGAAAAAAAGTATGGTGAAGACTGCACTGCAATTTTCTTTTTTTCTTTTTTCTTTTTCTTTTATATTGTAGTTTAATTGTTTTATAATTTATTTATTTACGATTTTAGTTAAAATAAAAAATGATATATTTAGTAATATGTAGGGTGAACTTATAAGATATTATCTATAAAAATCTTCTAATGGCATGTACAATCAAAAAGGAGTTTAGGTATACCATTTATAATGGGTGTAAATATGGACACTAAATTTATTTTTTTTTTAAATTCACTCAAGTTTTAACTCATTGAGCTAATATTTGTAACCCTCTGAAATTATATGTACCTCACACCCCAGTAGATACTTTTTAGAAAAATTATAATTTATGATCAAAACCAACTTAATTCCTAAAATAATATTTACTTAATTTTATTACATAACATTATAAATAACCCACTTAAGACTATTTTGCTAGTGACGTAATAATTCTTTTCCCCTCATAAACATCTGTTAACATATAAAAATTTTTCCTTTTTTTATCTTTAAACTCTAAACTTTATATATATATATATATATATATATATTTTCAAAGTCTTGGATGTGGTTGCTTTTTCTTTCTATTTTTCATCCAAACTTTATTTAAAAAAAGTAAAAAATAAAAATTTTTAAATGAAAAATTAATAGCAAAGTTTTAAATAATAACGATAATATAAAATAGATAACTTTAGTGAATAATCAAATAATTGTGTATTAAATTGATTTACAAAAAATGCAAAATAATGAAATAAAAAAATAGTATTAAATAGGTTATGAATTATGATTATAAACAAAAGTTTTTGAAAAAAAATTACTAAATGGGAAATTGTGAAAATATTCCAAAAAACAAACTAATGCAAGTTCACACCTGCTTTTTAAAATGCTAGGCAAATAACCTCATGGTTAAGTTTCATCCAAAAAAATGGCATTTAAAATATGTAAGGGGTGGACATACAATTATTTTTTTTAGGGTTGTAGATATCACCACTCTTTAGCTTACTTTATATGTGTAATACAATTAATTTATGGGAAAATTACGATGACACCCTTGACAATAGAAAAATGCACAAATTCTATAGATTATTTTATTTAGTTATTTCTACTTTATGTTCTACACATATATAAGCTGAATCATATGTGACTATCTAATAAATCGCCAATAGTCAAATGTAAGTAGATTATAGAAAAAGTATACACCATATTTGATCCAAATAGATAAAAGTAGTAAATATATTATCTATAGACTACCCATAAAACTATAACTTTCATTATTGATTATTTGTTATGAATATAATAATTATAATAAAATGAATGTGCATAAATTCATTGGAATAACTTCTATCTTTTGATCTTTTCATTAAAGAGTAGTTTATTTTTTTATCTGAAGATTGAACAATGCTACTAAAAATTGAAGACTGAATAGTGACTGAAATCTGCATAATATGTTTTTTTTTTTCCTTATCTCTAAATATGTTTAAACTTATTTGTTTTTTAAATTTAAAATTGTCTGAAAATTATTAAATTGATATGTATAACTTTTTTACTATTTGTTCTTATGTAATTTTAAGTAATTTAATAAAACCATTTGAAACTAAATAATTTATAAAACTCCAAAACATTTTTTATGTACATATTAATAATATTTTATTCATAATTAAAATATGATTAAAAAATATAATAGTATTAACCATACTTATATATTTAAATATATTAATATATTTAAGAAAACAACTAAAAAATATGTGTTTAAATTCTAAATTAAAATATACTAGTTTAATTCTAAGATAATTTGGGATAAGATGTATTTAGATTTTACTTTTTAAATACATTTTTTTTAAGTATCAAGGAACAAAAAAAGAAAAAAAAATTAAGTAATATTAAATTAGGATAAATTTGAAATTATGTTATTTTTGGGAAGATAGATTTGGAATAAAAACTTTTAAATGTTATTTAGTGATTTGCAATAAAATAAAAAGTTAAAAATTCTTCTTTAATTTTTTTGTTTTTTTGTTTTTTTGGTAGTTTTAAGTGGTTTGATCACTTCAAAAAAAAACAACTTAATTGATGTAATTTAATACAATTAAATATTAAATAAAGAAATTAAAAGACCTCTAACCCAATCTTATAGTTTACATACATTATAATTATGTTAGTCATATTTTTGCGGCTACAAAGGACCTCCTACTTTTACAGTGGTTATAAGAACACTTTTATGGAAATGAAGGTATAAATATTCATGTTCTTTCTTGGACTATTTTCTCTCTTCTCTTATTTTGTGTTTATGATATTATATTATTATTTATTCCAAATATTTTATACGATTATCATCATTTCATGTATAAATTACCAGCAATTATACTAAACTACCTACCTCTTATACACCATTTATATATCTCAATTAATAATTTGGTAATTGATAAATATAAGAAATGAGATATGTAGCCTTATTAAATTATATATTTTTTTAATCAAATTTATCAACGTCTGCCATCGTGCTACGAAGCAATTAATGATTGTTATAAATAGTAAACAGCTTGATCATCTTCTAGCTCTCTCATGGACAAAAGGTAATAACGTAATTAGGCCCACCAATGCAGGTAAACGTGCTGCTCCTGTCATCGTAAGCATAACTGTAAGCTTGAGGGCACTGATCCTTGAAGATCTTGGAATATCGAGTTGGTGGGCATGTTTGAGGAGTGCCGTAGGCCCCTGTGCAACAGTACTGCGGCTGATTCAGCGCCGCGCACGCACTCTTGCAACCGATCACGCTCCCGTCCGACCCTTTCACGGCCAGTTCTCCCGGGCAGACTGCGTTCACATTGGGTTTACAGCTCGAGGTGGTGCAATTTGTGCCGGACCCGCCTTGCGGTGCAACCGAAAGGGGCAAGTTGAAGCCATCAACGAGGCTGAGATCGTAAAAATCCTGTCCGTTGTTTGGTTCAATAGTGAATTCAACGAGGGATGCCGGTGGGACTCCACCTTTTTGGTTGCATGTGACTTGGCCTGAGCCGCAGTCTGCAGTTGCACAAGCGAATTTGCCGGAGGAGTCAGTGGAGCACTGTGTCCGGGCCCAAAAACGGCCTGACCATGGGGCAGCAACCTGGAGGGCTTGTGATGCTTTGGAGGCTAATTCGAACCCGCTGCTTGATAATTGAGTCCCGCTGCCGGTTAGGGTTGCTGGCCAGATAGTATATGGACAGTTGTTTGTGATGGTAACTGTTGCCAGGTGAGCCTCTATTAATGTTAAAACAAGCATGTATCAGTGATCAGTTAAATGTTTATCACACCCGACTATACACGTACAAAGACAAATTGAAATAAAATTAAAAGTATAAAAGCATGAATTAAACTAACAAAAATTAAAAGTATAAAAGCATTAATTAAACTAAAAAAAGACATAATCAATAAACTAATAGATCCGTATAAGAGTTTTGAGAACCTAAATCTAGATCTAATAATAAGATAAATTGTGAATTGATTTACTCATAGAATGAGTAAATCAATAAACTAGATGAGATTAGATCCACATACGAATGTTGAGAAATTAAATCTAAATCTAATAACAAAATAAATTGTGAATCGATTTACTCATAGAATGAGCAAATAAATTCTCTAGATTGAAACCAACAAAATTACTTTGAGATCTAGCCCAAGCAAATTAAAGTAAAACTACCCAAAAAAGTCAAAAAATGCAAGATAATTACCTGACAATCTGTAGGATTTTATTAATGTTTAAAGCAAACTCACAACTTCCTCACATATTATAAACTAAAATTCTCATAGCTATTTATAACCCCACAATTTCTTAACAATCGAGACTTTCTTGCAAATAAATAATAATTAAAAAGAAAATAATATCAAACTAATTAATGAAAACTTAAAAGTAGATCAAATCTAAACATTAAAAGAAAATAATATTAATTCCTAAAAGGAAATAATATTAAATCATAAATGGAAATAATTATAATTTAATAATATTGCTATATTAAATTAATCCTAATTTAAATGAAATCCTAATTCTAGTTGGGATTGGCCAACTCTTTGACTAAAGTTGACCAGCTCTTTCACCCGCAATTTCAAGTCTCTTATCAAAGAGATAATGAAATTAAGTCATATATATATCATATTGTAAAAAGAACAATATATATATGTAATAAATCAACAAAACTATCCATTTGCTCATAAACTCTGAGATTTGCTTGAAAAGATCTGTTTCAAAAAATAATAATAAAAAAAAAAATCAACAATTTTTCATTCTGAAGGTAGCGTACGTTTTGATGATTGGAATTTGTTCTGTTCCTATTCATATTTTCTATTATATTTTGACAATTTTTAAGTATGAAAAAGGTTGCGGACTATTAATTAGACCTGTTATGGTTGTCACGTACGCTAAATGTTGAGATAATAACATGCAACAATTATTATGGAACAAATAAAACCAACCAAACAGCGAAGTATCTTGTTTTTTTTTAATATATTCACCTCTCGCAATTAATTTCATCACAAATATTCAAGTGAGAAAATTCATACATCACCAGATATCTGCGGTCAAGGACTTGTTTTTAACTTTAAAATGCATATAATGATTTCACATGATATCATAAGGAGTAACAGCTAAAAAAAACTCACTCAAGAGAGGGGAAAAAACAAAAAAGCAGCTAAAAAAGCGAAAGAAACCAATTGCCCTATCATGTGGGTCTATCACAACGAATTTTGAACACTTCAATGTAAATTTCTATTTTGCGTTATTTGTAGAATCTCCGAAGCATCAAGATAGGAAAGTTAACAACTAAGAGTCAATCAACCTTCAATAAAAAAAAATAATATAAGGAAAACAACTATAAGATGATTCGGCATTCCCAATTGTTCCGACTCCAGTGTTTCTTTCATGCAATCAGGCCAGGCCCAAGCACAACGAGCCATTCCCCCCATCCCAAACAAGCACGCGCGCACGCACACATATATATATATATATATATATTTAACTGTTAGTACGTCATAACTTTAAAAATATTAAAAAAAAAAATCTCAATCGAATAAAAGATTTAAAAAAAAAAAAAAAAAAAAAAATGAAAATAAATAATTATATTATATTAAAATAATAAAATTCGTAATTGAATAAAAATTATAATTTATCTCTGGTTTCAAATTAGGATGAAAAAAATAAAAAATAAAGAAAAACACATAGAATAGATAAATTAGGAATTTTAATACTGTAATATAATATAATTATTTATTTCCATTTCTGTTTTCTCTATTTTTGTCCATTAAATCTAATATAGAATTGAAATTATTTGATCTTAATTTATATATTGATGATAAAATTACTATATATATATATATATATATTTGTTTTCTAGGAACTCGACTGAGCTAAGTCGGTAACTACTGGCCACTTTCGATTGGATTTATCCATTCACAACCTAGAAAACTAGTGATTTTGACCATTGCACATGCTGTCTCTTCCACGCATACGGGCTTATTCTCTCATTCTTCGACTCATCAGAATCTGCACTATTTTTCTTGACAAGAGGTACACTCTCAGGTCACAGCTTCACGGCAGCTTTTTATTTTTATTTTTATTTTTTTGAATGTTCAATATTCTAACTTATATAGGGCTCGTTTAGGATAACTTCTACTTCTGACTTTTGACAGTAGAAGAAGAAAAACAGAAGAGAAGTAAAGGCTAAAATTTTTAAATTGTTTCATTAAACCAAAATTTGATTTCCCGTGTTTTCCAGGAAAAGCTTCCAAGAGAAGCTGGATGGAGTAGCTTTGGGTAGAAGAGCTTCCTAAGACAGGAAGCTCTTTTATTGAATCCAGCCAAACAGCTGGCAAAATGGCTTCTGGCTTCAAGAAACCAAAATAAGCTCTTCCTGATGGATCCCAAACAGACCTATGAACTTTGAACTCATCATATAGGGTTTTACACTATAAAAGACCCATTTTTTTTTTTTTCAATTTCAAGACGATGGATGGCAGATGAATGATCAGAAAGCGAAACGACAATACTAGAATAGATCAGACGAAGAACAATAGTACATGTCGCGTGATATAAATCACTACCCATATGGTATATGTACCAGAAACAAACATAAACAATAGTTATGAAGAGAAAAATGAATGATAAAAAAATTAGAATGAATATACAGAACAGAAAAATTAATGTTGTTTACCTGAGACGAGGATGGTCAATGTAAGGCAAAACATAAGTACTTGAGTAGTCATGACGGAATGCTTTGATCTCTTTAATTTGCTCTGAAAATATTTTATTGAATGAATTGGAACAATGACGGCTATATATAGGCTCCAGATGTAGATTTACATACTCATTTGCAAATTGGAAAAAATAATATTTACACACTCATTTGCAACGAAAGGGAATCCTAATTAGAAATTGATAATTTGATGTAATAATTAAAATTTGGGATTTTAATTTCGTTGACTACATTTTTTGACAAATTAAAATGTTATAAATTAAAAATTTTAGAAAATGCCAATAATCTAAAAAAATATATTAGTTATTTAATAAAAATGAAAGAACAAGCAACCGATTTTATTACAAGGATGAAATGAATATAATGTTGACGAGAAACATGAATTGGGATTCTTATAGATGTCATGTAATGTTATGAGATGGCATGGCTGAAAAGGGAAACCAAAAAAAAAAATAAAAGATCGAAGGATTTGTATACAACGACAAGTTCTTGGTTGCAACTGATAACAAATAATGGTAAAGGTTTTATTAGGGAATGTATAGCCTGATGTAAGTTTGCTCCAGATATGTATACACATTGATTTTACTTGTTGTACATATCATATAAATTAAATTATTATACTATTGATTGAAACCCCTATGAATTGTAATGCCTAAGGCTTAAATTATTATTGTAATACTTAAACTATTATCGTGTCAGCTTCATCCTAAGGCTGTTATTTTGAGTATTTAGTTGAGAGAATTATAAAATGATTAGTTCACCACTTAGGACTTGTATTACTATAATCACTCAATACTTATTTTAATCTATTTTACTGTTTAGATGAAAAAAAGTAAATTTTGAAAATAGTGTTTTACATTAAAAAAAAAATCTAAAGAATATTCATTTGATATATGTGAAATGTATAAATTATTTTTATAGGTTTTCTGTTGCAAATATTTATAATTTTTTGTTTGTTTTGTTAACTTAAAATTAAAAGGAAAATTGCTTCAAATTTTAGAAGTAAACAAATTATTTTACTAATATGTGCTTGTCCTTTTTTTATAAATTTAATTAAGGGTAGTTTTGTTATATAATTATTTTTAGAAAAATTAGTGTTTAAATAATTTGTATTAATTTTTATGGATGGCAATAACTTTACCCGTATATGAAATGTCAAGATCTTAACAAAGACTTTTTTTAATATTAAAGAACATGTCGACGTTGGAATTCAGTCGACGAGTAATCAATACCCAATACCTGCAATCAATGTGAGAAAGCACAAATACCAAGGAAAGACAAAGACAGAAACAGAGGATCAAACGAGGAACACGGAGCTTTTACGTGATTCGGCAATAATTGGCCTACGTCCACGACTGTCTGTCTCTTTAATTCTGCAGAGTGACAGTGTATTATTGAATCTTGTTTTTTTTTTTTACTTCTATTTCTTCAGCTTTATACTTGTAGCCAGTTCTCATTTTTAATGAAATTTCTTTCATTACTCTTCCTGTGTTTGAATGTATTTAATTTTCTACGCATAACATATTTCATGCCTTTCATCTTTAGAATTACCATATTCCTTGCAAGCTGATTGTCAACGAGCTTTAAATCAAAGTAATTGCCTAATCCAACAATTAATAAAATTTGGTAAGTAACAGTAATTGAAACGTTAAAATTTTGACGAGCTATGCAAAAACACCTAGTCACTTTGCTTTTTAGGCTCTTTCATTTGTAGCGAGCTATGCAGGGGTCGTCACCTCACCTGCTTTTTAGGCTCATTAGGCGAGCTATGCAAGGACACTTAGTCACTTGCTTTTTAGGCTCTTTCATTTGTAGCGAGCTATGCAGGGGTCGTCACCTCACCTGCTTTTTAGGGTCATTAGGCGAGCTATGCAAGGATA
The DNA here is from genome assembly GCA_019925255.1 of Litchi chinensis. NCBI lineage: Eukaryota > Viridiplantae > Streptophyta > Magnoliopsida > Sapindales > Sapindaceae > Litchi > Litchi chinensis. The sequence continues at coordinate 8,018,196 of CM034475.1, read as the reverse complement.
CTTAGTCACTTGCTTTTTAGGCTCTTTCATTTGTAGCGAGCTATGCAGGGGTCGTCACATCACCTGCTTTTTAGGCTCATTAGGCGAGCTATGCAAGGACACTTAGTCACTTGCTTTTTAGGCTCTTTCATTTGTAGCGAGCTATGCAGGGGTCGTCACCTCACCTGCTTTTTAGGCTCATTAGGCGAGCTATGCAAGGATACTTAGTCACTTGCTTTTTAGGCTCTTTCATTTGTAGCGAGCTATGCAGGAGTCGTCACCTCACCTGCTTTTTAGGCTCATTAGGCGAGCTATGCAAGGACACTTAGTCACTTGCTTTTTAGGCTCTTTCATTTGTAACGAGCTATGCAAGGGTCGTCACATCATCTGCTTTTTAGGCTCATTAGGCGAGCTATGCAAGGACACTTAGTCACTTGCTTTTTAGGCTCTTTCATTTGTAGCGAGCTATGCAGGGGTCGTCACCTCACCTGCTTTTTAGGCTCATTAGGCGAGCTATGCAAGGATACTTAGTCACTTGCTTTTTAGGCTCTTTCATTTGTAGCGAGCTATGCAGGGGTCGTCACCTCACCTGCTTTTTAGGCTCATTAGGCGAGCTATGCAAGGACACTTAGTCACTTGCTTTTTAGGCTCTTTCATTTGTAGCGAGCTATGCAGAGGTCGTCACCTCACCTGCTTTTTAGGCTCATTAGGCGAGCTATGCAAGGACACTTTGTCACTTGCTTTTTAGGCTCTTTCATTTGTAGCGAGCTATGCAGGGGTCGTCACATCACCTGCTTTTTAGGCTCATTAGGCGAGCTATGCAAGGACACTTAGTCACTTGCTTTTTAGGCTCTTTCATTTGTAGCGAGCTATGCAGGGGTCGTCACCTCACCTGCTTTTTAGGCTCATTAGGCGAGCTATGCAAGGATACTTAGTCACTTGCTTTTTAGGCTCTTTCATTTGTTCTTTGAACTGTTGAGTTCGGAGCCCGTTAGCCTGGTGAGGAAAGTTGAATCAAAGACAGGGGAAGAATGGAGCTATCATTTATAATTAATCCATATTACAAATAATGAAAAACTTATTGATAATAAGGGCGGAGATGCTCGGCATTCCAAGCTCTGGGGACTTCTGCCCCATTTACATTAGCTAAGCGATAAGCTCCATTTCCCAAGGCTGTTTTGACAACATACGGTCCTTCCCAGTTAGGGCCTAAGGATCCGTCACTTGGCTTGCGGGCTCCTGGTAGAATGAGGCGTAGGACTAAGTCTCCCTCATTGAATCGGCGAACCCGAGCATTCTTATTGTAGTACCTCGCTATTCTTTGCTGATAAACAGCTACCCTTAGTCTGGCCGTTTCCCTGTGTTCTTCAAGCAGGTCCAGGTTTGTTGCAAGTAGCTGATCATTGTCATTTGGATTGAAGGTCGCTCTTCTTTGCGAGGTGACTTCAAACTCAGCCGGGATCATAGCCTCCGATCCATATACCATTGAAAATGGAGTCTCGCCAGTGGAGCTGCGAGCTGTGGTTCTGTAGGACCATAATACTTTTTGAAGCTCATCTAGCCATGCTCCTTTCTTTGCTTCCAGTTTCATCTTCAAGGTCTGCTTGATGATCTTATTCACTGCTTCAACTTGGCCATTGGCTTGTGGATGATCTACTGCTGAGAAGCTCTTAACAATTTTGAGGTCGTTGCAGAACCTGAGAAACTGGTCACTAGCGAACTGGGTCCCGTTATCGGTTATAATCTGCTGTGGGACTCCGAATCTGCAAATAATGCTGCTCCATACAAACTTCTCAATCTTTGTTGTGGAGATTTCAGCTAGCTCCTTCGCTTCCGCCCACTTGGTGAAGTAATCTACCGCGACCACCGCATGTTTGCATCTTCCCCGAGCCATTGGCAGGGGTTCGATCAGGTCCATCCCCTAGATCGCAAAGGGCCACGGGCTCACCATCTGTTGGAGGTAAGCTGGTGGAGCTCGCGGAATATGAGCAAACCTCTGACACTTGTCGCATTTCTTTACTAAATTGATGGCGTCCTGCCTCATGGTGGGCCAGTAGAAGCCTTGCCGAAGTGCTTTTTGAGCTAGAGACAGCCCCCCAGCGTGGTTCCCGCAATGGCCTTCATGTATTTGCCTTAGTACTGTTTCATATTCAGGGCCATCAATGCATCTTAGCAGTGGAGCTGAGAACCCTTTCTTGTACAGCGCGTCGTCATAGATGCAATACCTGGCTGCTCTAGCTCGAAGACGCCGAGCTTTCAGCTTGTCACGAGGTAGCTTTCCATCCTCTAAATAGCTGAGTATCGAGCTCATCCAGGAGTCAGGCTGCACAATGATGGCCATTGTCACATTCTTTTCCTCTGCACTTGGAGCTGGTAGAAACTCAACTGGGATTGCCCCAAGGAAATCTGTGTCTCGTGTAGTCGCGAGGCGAGCTAGTGCATCAGCATGCGAGTTCTGAGCTCGCGGGATCTGTTTCATTTCGTACTTGTGGAATGCACCTAGCAGCTCGTGAACTTTCTGGAGGTAGAGGGCCATTTTTAGTCCCCTGGCTTGATATTCCCCCAATACGTGGCCGACAACGAGCTGCGAGTCACTAAAGATCTTCAAGCGTTCAGCTCGCATCTCCTTAGCCAGACGTAGACCTGCGAGCAAGGCTTCATACTCAGCCTCGTTGTTTGTTGCTTGAAAGCCAAACCTTAGGGCACAAAGGATTTTGTGGCCTTCAGGACTAATTAGTAGAATTCCAGCTCCAGCCTTCTGCTCGCTGGCTGATCCATCAACATATAGCTCCCAAGCCGGACCTTCGAAAGACTCAGCCTCGTCATCTACAAATCCTGTAAACTCCGCAATGAAGTCCGCTAGAGCTTGGGCTTTGATAGCCGTCCTTGACTTGAATTGGATGTCGAACTGTGCGAGCTCCACTGCCCATTTCAACAAACGACCTGAGGTGTCTGCCTTCTGCAAGACTTGCTTCAACGGATACTTGGTGAGGACTTCGATGGTATGAGCTTGAAAATAAGGTCGCAGCTTCCTCGACGCAATCACCAGGCAGTAAGCCAGTTTCTCCATCTGCGAATATCTGGTTTCAGCATCCTGTAACCGTTTGCTCACATAATAGACCGGAAGCTGCGTCTTTTCTTCTTCCCTCACCAGGGCGGCACTCAGAGCCTGCTCCGACACTCCCAAGTATAAGATCAGCTTTTCTTCTTCTCTGGGCTTGGAAAGAAGTGGAGCTCGTCCCATATACTCCTTCAACTGCTGGAAGGCTACTTCACATTGTTCAGTCCACTCGAAGCTCTTTGCTTTCTTCAGAATGTCAAAGAAAGGGACACACTTGTCTGTTGCTTTGAAATGAACCTACTCAATGCTGCGACCTGGCCATTAAGGCTCTGTACGTCCTTTACCCTGGTAGGCGACCTCATGTCAATCAGTGCTTTGATCTTCTCGGGGTTTGCTTCAATTCCCCTACTATTGACCATGAAGCCCAGGAACTTCCCTGAAGCTACTCCAAATGCACATTTGAGCGGATTTAACTTCATCTGGTAACTCCTCAGAATTTGAAACATCTCTCTCAGGTCGCTAACATGGTTACCGATCTGCCTGGATTTCACCAGCATGTCGTCAACATAGACCTCCATGGTCTTTCCAATCTGTTCTTTGAAGATCATGTTCACCAAGCGTTGATAGGTCGCTCCAGCATTCTTTAAACCGAAGGGCATCACCTTGTAGCAGTATAACCCCCGATCAGTTATGAACGAGGTGTGTTCTTCGTCTTCGGGCTTCATTGGGATCTGGTTATATCCCGAATATGCATCCATGAAGCTCAGGAGCTCGTGGCCAGCTGTAGCATCCACGAGCTGATCTATCCTTGGCAGGGGAAAACTGTCTTTGGGGCATGCTTTGTTTAGGTCGGTGAAGTCGATGCAAGTTCTCCACTTCCCGTTCTTCTTTTTTACTAGTACAGGATTGGCAACCCAGGTCGGGTAGTAGGCTTCTCTGATGAACTTGTTAACCAGAAGCTTGTCTACCTCTTCTTTTAGTGCGAGGTATCGTTCCCCTGTCATTGCTCTTCTCTTCTGACGAACTGGCTTGAAATGAGGATCAATATTCAGCCTGTGAGACATCACTTCTGGATCTATTCCCACCATGTCCTCATGATTCCATGCAAACACATCCAAGTTCGCCTTCAGGAAGTCAGCGAGCTGGATCCTCAGCTCCGGAGTTAATCCCCTTCCCAGCTTCAAGCATCGCTCAGGATCTACCTCGCTGACTGGTACATCTTCTAACTCCTCAATTGGACCGGTAGCTTGGTCTGCATCTACCTCGCGAGGGTCCAGGTCGTGACTGACTCCTTTCTCGGTCATAGCTCGTGGCTCGCCTCTTGAGACCACGTTCACCTTCTTTCCTTTTACACCTATCTTCACAGCATCTTCATAGCAACGACGAGCTAGGTGCTGTTCTCCTCGAACACATCCGATGCCATTAGGAGTTGGGAACTTCACTGTCAGAGTTCTGGTCGACGTAACCATGTCCAACTCGTTCATAGCAGGTCTTCCGAGGACCACATTATACGCTGATGGGCAGTTGATTATCAAGAAGTCTGTCAAGGTTGTTGCCTGATGACCTGCCTCTCCCAGAGTCAATGGCAACTTAATCTGCCCCACTGGTACCACGGCATCTCCAGTGAATCCAAATAAAGGCTCCGGGGATGGTCTCATTTGCTCTTCTCGCAGCCCCATTTGGTCGAAACAACTCCTATACATCACGTTCACCGAGCTCCCGGTATCAATCATAATGCACCTAACTTCCGCATTGCTAATTTTAGCTCGTACAACAAGCGCGTCGTTATGAGGCCAGACTACTCCTCTAGCATCTTCGTCCGTAAACACAATCTCGTCCGAGGTCGGTTTTGCCCTTTTCGCAGGTCCTTCGGATCCATAGAGCTGAAAGGAATGATTCGCCTCTCGGACATACCTCTCATGCGATCTGTTGGAATTACCTACGATATGAGGGCCACCATAAATGGTAAAAATGGTCCTTACCGCCGGCTCGTGGTCTGGTTCGGAAGCTCGTTGAGGCTGTTGATGGTGTGTTGGCTGTTGCTGTTGAGGTCGTTGTTGGGGAGGTCGCTGGTCAGCAGGTCTTGCCACATATTCTCCCAGGCGACCTCGCCTGATCAATTTCTCAATGGCGTTCTTCAACGCCCAGCAATCTGAGGTACTGTGCCCAACCTCATTATGATAGGCACAGAACTTGTTCTGATCTCTTTGTTGAATGGGAGCCCTTATAGGATTGGGCCTCCTGAAGTCCTCCTTATTTCGCTCCGCAGCATAAATCCTGTCCGGTGATGTCGTCAGGACGCTGTATTCTTCCTGGCGACCCCAACGCTGAGGTCGTTCATATCTTGGCTCTCTCCTCGCTCTTTTGGCGATCTGATTACTTGAGTCGTTATTCCTTCCTTCTTCGTTCCTGCCATTGTTTCTCCTCTTTGGCTGGCTGGAACTGCCCGCTTCGTTCTTCTGATTCTGCTTTTTCGGGCCGAAGGTCTCTTCCCATCTGATCTCTTTCGCAGCTCGCTCGTAGAACTCTCCCAGATCCTTCACTGGGGTCTTGTAAATACTCTCGTATAACTTTCCATCCTTGCGCAGCCCAGCTGAGATCGCTGTCAGTATGCTCTCATCTGATGGATGTTCAACATTTGCGACCTCGCGTCTAAACCTGGTGATATATTCTTTCAGTGATTCACCCTGACGCTGAAAAATCGTAGCTAGGTGGCAGGATGGAGCGAGCTGCCTTCTCAGTGCCCTGTACTGACCAACAAACTTCTGTTGGCACTGCTCCCAACTTCCTATACTGCGAGTTGGGAGATTCTTGAACCATGTCCTTGGAATATCTCCCAATGTAGCGGGGAATACTCGGCATTTCACCATCGGACTTCCTGTCTGCAGGTCCATCTGAACGTTGAATGCGTCTAGATGGTCATATGGGTCACTGTCCCCATTGTACTGCTGAATGGTTGGCATCTTGAACCTTGGAGGGAGAGGTTGTGTCTCAATCTCCCTTGTGAATGGGGTCCTATCTCCGTAGAGCCCACGCTGTTCCAGAACTCCAGGTCGCGCTTCCAACTGCCGGACCCTTCGGAGGAGCTCCTCTACTTGGGGGTCTTGGAGTTCATATCTCCTCCTGTGATCATGACTTGGAGCCGGATGTTCAGGGTCATACCTTTCGTCTTCCTCGAATTGGTCCTCATGATGACGGGACCTTACCTGCTGCCCATCCACTTCATTGACATAACGAGCTACGGCTCGGACTCTGCCTTGGCCAACTTCTATCCGCCTGTTTCCATCCTGGCTCAGTCTTGCTACCAGGCTGTCAGGACGTGCGACCTCCCTTTCGTGTTGAACAGGGTGTCTTCCGGCCCTCGAACGCGCATTAGATGAGCGAGCCGAGTCTGCAGGTCGCGGGACTTCCCTTGCTAACCTTTCAGGTCCTCGCGCTGTTTCAGGAGGCTGGGGCACTCCCTGTGGTGCCTGAACTTCCACCCTAGTCACGTTCTGAGCCTGGGCCTGCACCAACATGTTGACGGCTTGTGTGAGCTGTCTAACCGTATCCTCCAAAGCTTCTTGTCTCTGCAACAACGCATTCTGTCCTTCGGCCATCTGGGCGACTGGAACCATTTGACGGTGAGGCAGAGGAGGGATGCCTGGCGCAGCCCCGAGTATCTGTCCTTGGGACGGGCCTGCTGCATGCGTGGTTGCATCTTGCCCAGGCTGTAAGTTCTGCTGAGATTGGTTCATGTGACTTTCTGCCTGGTCATCATCTCCAAGGAACCTGTTTGATCTAGTCTTTGCCATATCGTCAGAAGTTGATGAACTGAGATGAAAAATATTGCAGTCCGGGGCCCTCCTTCTAGCGCCAAAATGTCGACGTTGGAATTCAGTCGACGAGTAATCAATGCCCAATACCTGCAATCAATGTGAGAAAGCACAAATACCACGTAAAAGCTCCGTGTTCCTCGTTTGATCCTCTGTTTCTGTCTTTGTCTTTCCTTGGTATTTGTGCTTTCTCACATTGATTGCAGGTATTGGGCATTGATTACTCGTCGACTGAATTCCAACGTCGACAGAACAAAATTTATTCCCAAAATACCAAACAATCACATTGTAATCCACTCCATATGCATGCATGATGTGCTAAAATTTGTTTGAAAAATCACATTTTCAATCTCTTTTAATCAAAGTTAGAAAGTTGAATTAATGCACCGACGTTTCCATTACGTTGGAAAGAACGTAATGTATTTGCTAACAGCTTATGAGATGCTATTGATATATATAATGGAATGTTGGTTGTACTCTACGAAGACTTTCATCAGAAAGAGGTAAATATTTTGCGTTCTGTTTTTCCAGATATTATCCAGTATTTGACGTCACCTGAAATTGGATGATAGAATTTGTAAATGATATTTTGTCCAACTGTCCTCCTCGTTCTCATCACTTTTTCCAAGAATTTTCTTCATATCGCTATCTCTCTGTCCCTCTAGAGATTTCCTTCATCACCGTTCGTTTACTTCTCTCTCAATTAATTTCTGACAAAATATTCTTCCGCGCGCTATCAGTGGAAGTCGTCCGAGAATACGTAATGACGGGAGTCTGGAATAAGAAATGTCAAGAATTATCTTTGACGAAGTGTGTTGGAAATAAACTGTGATTATGCACGATGGATGATCATTTATGTGGTCTCCATTAATCTAAAATCAAAATAGTGACTATATGCGATGAATATTGAATATGGTGTATACAAATTAGTCATCCTACGATGATCCAGCAATGGTTTGAGGCAATATTTTAGGACCACAAGTTTAGTCCAGTTCAGACCTGGACATTGTTACTTCAAGGTTTTAAACTTCGGCTTGAACATGCAAGTCGTCATATATAAACTCACTATCTTGGAAATGTTATTTATAATAATTGTGTTGGAAATGTTATTTATGTTTTATTAATTTCAGAAGTTGTAACTGATAATTTTATAGGAGTAATTATGTGACCATTTTGATGATTTTATTACAATAAATATTTTTAACTGTTTTTTAAATTAATTATATACATTGCCTTTTTTCATTAGGATGAACTGATTTTTTATAATTAATATTTGTTATTATTTATTTGAGTATAATTAATGGTCCACATATTTTTTTTTTAATACAACAACTGTATCTGAGATAAACCCAGGAGCATTCGAATGGTCCATATATTTAGAACTTATATATATATATATAATCATTTTTATGATTTTGTTACAATAAATATTTTATTGTTTTTAAATTAATTATATACATTGCCTTTTTTCCGTTAGGATGAACTGATTTTGTATAATTAATATTTATTGTTATCTATTTGAATATAATTAATGATCTACATATTTAGAACTTATATATATGTATGTATGTCTGTATATATATATATATATATATATTTCAAGATTTGAACCTTACATTTCTAGATTAAATTAATGCAAAAAATTATGCTTTCTGACATAATTTATCTTATTAATGATGAGATTAATGTGCAATGGTCATATTTTTTACACTTTTGGTCATAAATGCCCAAAATCACAGGTCCATCTCAAGTGCTACTTCTTCTTCTTCTTTCTCCGACAAGGAAAGCGAAAAACGAATATGTAGAGAAAACAAACCTACATATCCCGGCGTATCTCGCAATAGGTCATCCTAGCATGAGTTACACTTCTTCTTGTGTGACAAGAAACCTAGAAAAACTTATTTGTCGCTCTGCAGATCCAAGCATGACTCATGTTAGGGTTGTCCTAGCATGAGTCACATTGCGTAACTTTGGGATTTATAGATCTGCATAATCTAAAACGTTGCATCTGATTTTTTGATAAGGAGGGATCTTTGTTGGAGAAGGAAGAAAAAAAGGATGGAAGAGGAGGAAGAAAAACGGAGAAGAAGAAGAAGAAAAGATAAATGAAGAAGAAGAACTCGATGAGAAGGAATAGGAAGAGGAGAGATAGAGGCAGAAAATGAAAGAAAAATAAGGAAGAAGATGAAAATGAAGTGTTGATAGATGTTGTGAGTATATTTGGGATCACATAAATGGGCTGATAAAAGCCCAAGGAACTTATCCAATGGATTGACTCAGCAGACGAAGGTCCAGTTCTTCAACACCTAGTTCGCACAAACGAGCTCGTAGTTTGCTGATGCAGTTCTTAGGTCGTTAGTCAGCCATGGTCTAGCTCGCCTTATGCTTAGCTCGAGATTGTTCAAGACAAGCTCCAGCTCGCAATTCGAAGCACCTATTAAAGGAATTTTCCAGAATGACAATAGCCTAAATTGAGAAAGAGTCAACTACTATAATTAGAAATAAATTCAAATTCTAAATGTCGGTAGAATCTATCTCTGATATGGTGGAAACCGATTTTGGATGTGTAATTAATATGAAACTATTTCCTATTTCACTTGTATTTTAATTGTAACGCTCCACACTATAAATAAGGGCTAAAATTTCATTGTACACACACAATAATTAATAATATACTGTGATTTTGTCAAAATAACCAAAGAACACAATCGTGGATGTAGGCATTGTTCTTAGGCCGAACCACGTAAAAATCCTTTTGTGATCTCTGTTCTTCCTCTCCTTTTTCCTCTGTTTTTGTTTTGTTTCTTTTTAATTACAGGTATTAGATCAAGAATTTGGATCGACCAAATTTGGATATCGACAATAGAGAAGTGTTGTTAAGGAAGTTTGTTGTAGATGAATGTAGAAAGAGATGGAGGAAGCCGGAGAAAATGAGAGCTATTTTTTAATAATGAACAGTTTTTTTCCCTTCATTCATGAAATTTGTTGATGATAGTAGTAAAATTATTCAACTGAATGATTTTTAGATGAAACTATTAATTTTAGATCATTATGAGGGGCGGTTTGCCTTGCTTTGTAATATGAAGTGTACTAAAAATCATTTAAATACAACATTAAAGCACCTAAAAATTCTACCAAGAGGAATATAAATGTTTTTTAACAATGCGCTATTATGGTAATAACAAAATGGGCCTTATATAACCTAAATGCTTCGTGATATTATCCTAAAAGGGGCTCACTCTGAAGGCTCGTTTGTTTCAATGGATTAGATTGAGTTTGAATAAAACCCAATTTAATCTCATGTTTGGATGTGACGGGGATTGGAAAGCCAATCTTATGTCACTTTTTCTAAGTGGCTATGGTGAGATTTATTTAAACCCATCACAGCACGTAACTCAAAATAAGGGACTATCAATTTTATTTTTTTTTTCTTTATCAATTTTTTTTCTTTTCTTCAACGGTTTTTTTCCCCTTTTCTTGATCCTTTTTTCATTTGCAGTTTTTTTTTTAGCCTTTTCTTTATCTGATATTTACATCTATTTTTTCTAGGTTAAGTTGATATATATTAATTATTTCTAAACAAATAATATATTTTTCAATTAATTATAAAATAAATATTTATTTATTATAAATTGATAATATATAGTATATTTATTTTTAGGAAATAATTTAATATGTTTTATTATTTAAAATTAATTTTATTATTCTAACTACAAAATATATTTATTTTATTTATATTTTTAGTACAATTCCAACTTCAGACAAACAAAAGATTATTTTATTTTTATTAAATCACAATATTAATATATACAATCTCATCAAAATAACTTAATTTAATCATCTATATCAAATGGATCGTAATATCAGGTACATATTTAGCATACCTCGTCCATCTTACCCCAGCCCCCTCCACCACCCTTTTTTGACAAATAATAAATTAAAAAAAAAAAAAAAAAAAAAAAAAAACCTTGTATAATTGAATCAGTTGGATAGATAACTAACTCTGCTAGCAACCATTCGCCAGCTTGATCAAGCAGCCCAGCCTGTTCCTCGGTTCCTCCTGAACCTTCTAAGTGTGATTGGCCTGATGGTGGAGACACATGAAAGCTACCCTGTGCAAGCACACAGAGTACTGCACTTAATTGTTGATCCAGACTTAAGTTTTTGAGCATGACCCGGACTGAGCATCTCCCCCATCTTCCTATACAATATATGTATGCTTATAATGTTTAAACGCCTAGGACCAGAGAACTTTCGTTAGAGTAGCACCTCACTTTAGTGCTTTCCTTTTTATATTATCTGATAAAATTGTATACACTATGAACAAAATTATAATGCTATCTTTTAGTAATGAAATATACTTTAAAAAGAAAAAAGAAAAGAAAAGAAACGTAAGCAACTCATTTTTGAAAAGCCAGTGTCCTTTTTCGAAAGAATTTTCATCTATCTCCAAAATGTATATATGTCTGGGCGCGCGCGTAAGTAGGACCAATTATCACTTAAATAAACTTAGGGCAAATTGTGAAAACACCGTGATGTATATGATTAAATCTCAATTGTCAAATAAATCCTTTGTTCAGGAAAAAAGAAACAAGCTAACAAAGGGAAACCAATTAATTAGTTGACCAAATTAATTTGATTTCTCTAATAGCTAGTTATTATATATCAATATGATTGTAGGCATAATCCGATAGTAAATATATTTCTCCAGTTCTCCATAAAGTGTGGGTCTTGAATTCAAATCTTTCATTCAAAGTTCTTTTAAAAAAAAAATTAATATCTATCAATATTATAAACAGATCCGGATTCTATACCATGTAGTCCAGTGGTTTGTTAGCTATCTGTTAATGATAAAAATGTTAGTAAATTATTGAATTGGCAAATATAAAAGATTGCTATTTCTGATTTCTTCTATCAAAACGAAACCTGAGCAGCAAAAGCAGAGAGTTGGAATGAAAAGCTTTTCCACCAGTCATATTCGGAAATGTGAACTAGTTCAAATACGTAGTAAGAGAATGCATGTTTATGTGCATAATGAGTTATTTACAATTTATAAATAATAATAAAATTATAAATTATAAGCATAATGAGCAGGTACACCGATGTATTCTTATATATCAAAGGGAACATATTAGGAAATAAATTAAGCATTTTTACAGAGTAATTAAGACTTAATTCCACAACAATATTAGAAACTAACCTGTGATTTTTGAAAAAAAAAAAAAAAAAAAAACGTAACTCCTAAAATTATTTATTATGTGTGGGTTTATTAAATTTTACATCATAAAACAAATTATAACAGACCTACTAGTTCCTAAAATATGCAACTGGTCTCAGCCCAAATTTTTTCCTGCATCACTTTTTTTCTTGATATAATGCATCACTTATTATTGTCCAAGTGCTTAGAACGAAGATTATGAATTTCCAAATCTTAATTAGAACATACTAGATATAACTGTCAAGTTACAAGCAAGTAGATATATATAGAGAAACAAGCATGATAACAACCCTCTCAATTAAACGGCCAAAATTTGGTTCATCTTTGGTTAACTTGAATTGAATATGAATTAAACATGTAAATGTCTATTCTTATTTTAACTTAGTTTTTTTCCTTGATTTTTAATAAGAGGAATTTGAATTTAAATAATGTATGAGCAAGAAAAAAATGTAATAATATCAGACATTTATTATTTTTTACGTTGATGTATCTTGAGATTATAAAAAGACTTCCTAGAATAATTATAACATATCTACTTTGTTACATTTTGTACTACTATAAAAATGTGAGTAATTCCAAAATAACATATTTTTTTACTATTGTGTCAAAGCAATTGCTTCAGATTTCACTTTTTGTCATTGATCATAAATTAATATCCTCCACGCAGACGTGTTAAATAGGATGGATTTAGTATTATTATCAACTAATATACATTTTTTATTCCTCCAATATAAACATATATAATTACAACATGGGGATCATCATGATCTATATCACATAATTCAAAACAAATAAATCATTTTTGAATTAAATAGTATGTAAATATTCTAATATGTTATAACTAAGCATAAAAATTTATGATCATCTATCACGATATTATCCTTAAGGAGGGATGGCTATATCTTAATTGAGCAGGACTTATGAAATCGTTTTGATTGAGTGTGTTTCAAATTAAATATGACCATATGAGCAGATTGACATACCAAGATATTCACGGTAGATGAGTGTTATCTCGTTGAAAAATCAACAAACTAATTAATCAATTCGGATATTGATCACCCTCTCCTGATTAAGAGTATCTCTATGTTCTCATGAATTGTGTTTTGAAAAAAAAAAAAATATCATGTCATCAATATCAAGAGGTTTGTTTTCTACATTATATAGATATTTTTTTTATAGATAATCAAATTCAAAATTGTTCTTTAATATATTTCCATTTAATGTCTCAATATATTTACATTTAATACTTTTATAATTTTCATTTAATACTTCTATATATATATTTTTTATTTTGAATTAGATTTAAAAATTAAAATTAAATAATTATTAATTTACTAAATGTTTGTTTAACACACCATCTTAAAATAAATAGTTATGTTGATAATTTTTTTTCTTTTGCCATCTCAACTTGATATTGATGAATAATAATTATATTAAAGAGATTTATTTTAACTTAATATCTATTCATCCTATATGACAAATAATTTTTTCACAATCTATGAGAGCATTGAAAATGCTCTAAAATCCATATCTATCACTATAACTACTATCATTGCCAAATTATTATATATTGAATTAATACAACATTAATTTCATTAAACAAAAATGATTATTGACTACCATATATGTAAATAGAGATCAGCATTATACATCCAACATGACAGATTACTATGGTCAAAAGGTTAGATTAATTTCATTAACCAAAACTAAAGAAGAAAACTGACTCGAAACGAACCGATTGTTTTCGGTTTAAGTCAGTTTCAACTTCCAAAGTGTGCATGTTCGGTTTTCATATTTCTGAACCAACCAAAATTTGGTTCATGTTCAGTTCTAACTTCTAACAAGAACTGAACATGAAAATTTCTATCCCTATTTTAACTTTGTTTTTAACCTTTTATTGGATTTAAATGATGTATAAGAAGAATTTTGATTTAAATGATGTATAAGTAAAAAAAATATGTAATAATATTGGTAATCTATTATTGTTTATGCCGATATATTATGAGATTATAAAAACCTTTCTAGAATTACCTTAACGTTTTTCCTTAGTTACATTTTATACTACTTCAAAAATGTGACTAAATTCCAAAATAATATATATTTTACTATTATATCGAAACAATTTCTTCATATTTACTTTTTATCATTACTCATTAATGGTTATCCTCCATGGAGACGTATGTTAATTAAGGAGGATATAATATTATTATCAACTAATATACAGTTTTTATTCCTCCAATATAAACATAATTACAACACGGTGATTATCATGATCTATATCACATAATTCAAAATAAATAAATCATTTTTGAATTAATAGTATGTAAATATTCTAATATGTTTTTTTTTTTGAAATAGTAAGTGTTCTAATATGTTGAGTAGAATAACTAAGCATAAAAATTTATGATCATCCATCACGTTATTATCCTCTGAGGGATGACTATATCCTAATTTAGCAAGACTCATGAAATCAATATGATTGAGCGTGTTTCAAATTCAATATATGCAGACTGACATACTAAGATATTTAAAGTAGATGAGTGTCATCTCATTGAAAAATCAATAAATTAATTAATCAATACAGATAATCATCATCCTCTCCCGATTGAGATCCATTATCTATCTTTCTCTAAAAAAAAGATCCATTATCTATCATTATAACTACTATCATTGCCAAATTATTAAATTTTGAATTAATACAGCATTAATTTCATTAAACTAAAAATGATTATTCACTACCATATATGTAAATAGAAATCAGCATTATACATCTAACATGACAGATGACTAGGGAGAAAAGGTTAGATTATAACAATTAACCCCACTACGGCCACTACACTCATAAGCAGGAGCATCATTATCTCTCGGAAAGGTGTGAGCCAAATTGCTCAGTTCCTTAAACTAAATTAGTTCTTAAGTAAAACTAAATTCAATTCATAAATTTACTAGATCTGCCAGGGATACTGCGGATTTGCTTAGTCTTTATCAGATCCCAAAATTAAGAAATGAATCCTGATATGATGTCTACGTAGATTATCCCAGTTAAGTAAGTTGGACTTCCATTCATTCTATGTTTTGGTTCGATCTTTTTATTATTTCTTCCTCATTAATTATTATTGATCTCTTTTTATTGAAAATAAAAATTCGCCAGCGATTTCAGATACAAACGTGGAATGTCGTGGATTATCTCTGTTAACTTTGATGGAGGCGGTTTATCTGGAGCTCCAATGGGGCATACCATTAGTACATCTGGCCATGTATTTATTATAAAGTGGAAATGTCAATCGGACGTAACTGGGTCAGGCCATAATTTTAAGATTTAATTGGGCTTGAGTGCAGGTCATTAGCCAGACCTTAACGTCTGTTATGAGGCCTAGCTTGGTCCAAGAATCTTGTTTAGTGTCGAAATATTTTCACTATTCCGACATTACCCTTTAAAGTAGATTATTAGTGTTTTAGTATATTATTATTAATTATTTTTTCAAATTTTTATAAATTACTAAATTTAAAAATGTAAAATAAAATGCATATAAAAAATAAAAACCTAAATCCGATAGTTTGAGGAGGAATAGGAGGCTTCTCAAGACAAAAGAATCTATGAAGCCACCCTTTGGATAGGACACATGAAGGAGGCAGCAGCCTCCATTAAAAAAGAATGGTGAAGTACTTCAAAAACAAAAAAAAAAATGGTGAAGACTGCACAGCAATTTTCGTTTTTTCTTTTTTCTTTTAGATTTCAGTTTAATTATTTTATAATTTATTTATTTATGATTTTTCTTAAAATAAAAAAGGATATATTTAGTAATAAGTAGGGTGAACTTATAAGATATTATCTATTAAAACATGAGTGGCCATATTAGCGCCTCTCTAAAACTGTATTTACACCTTAATTTAATTTTTTCATAAAATTCCTATGTTACCTTATGTTAAATTATTAATATATATATTTGAAATAAAACACTTTCATTAAACAACAGAAAGACAAACATTACAGTAACACTGCAACGCAAAGAAAGCAAGACTGAGAGCAGTTAAGAACAGAGACTATTTTTTTTTTTTAACAAAGAACAGAGACTAATTATTATTACATATATATTTTTTGAAGTAATATATTAATATAATTTTAATCAAAATATTTCTACTCTTTTATTTTTTCTTTTAGTTCTTACATCTAATAAAAATCTAAAATAAGTAATATATATATACACACACATATCGAAGATCCAAATCCAGGATTCATCATCTTAAAAGCTGAGGTTTGCAGCGGTGTAAGGGGTTTCGCATGAAGCAAGGAAAACAGCGAGTGATGGTTCAACAAAATCCCATTCAAACGGTGAACTCTAAGTTCAATCAGTTGCAGCTTAGTTTCAAGCAGTTGGAGTCTGGAATCAAGTCTAGATTGATCATACAGTTTCTATCCATCGTGTTCAGCTGTTTGCTTCTCCGGACAACACATTTAACTCCATTGATGAGAGGCCCAAAATTATAGAGTTTGATACAGGCAGACCTAAATCAAGATCTCACAGAACAAACGGTTCAGTTTCATATTAATTACAGCGATGGCCCACATTACCAAACACTCTCCTTTCCTCTCCCATCAAGAGTTTCAGCACCTTATCGATACCTGATTGCAGGAAGTATCAAGAATCCGATTGGGGCCTTGCTGGTGATGAATATTGAATGCAGATTCTCCACAGCACAAAGCATCCCAAGGTTTCTTATTGGTCTGCAATATAAACACGCATGTACGTATAAACCAATGCTCTTGCAAACATATAGTTTCTCATTTCTGTGTCCACCAAACCAGGTAGCATTTTCATGGCTTTGTAACTTCAAAATTCTTTGCTTTATGATATAAGGGTAATAGTGGAATTTTATGAAAAAAAATTAAATTAGGGGTGTAAATACAGTTTTAGAGGGGTGCTAATATCGCCACTCTGAAAACATTCTAATGGGATCTACAAACAAAAAGGAGTTTGGGTATACCATTTTTAATGGGTGTAAATATGGACACTCAAGTTTTTTTTTTTTTCAAATTCACTCAAGTTTTAACTCAAAGAGCTATCACTTGTAACCCTCTAAAATTATACGTACCTCCGATTCTTAATCACACCCCGTTAGATACATTTTAGAAAAATTATAATTTATGATCAAAACCTACTTAATTCCTAAAATAGTATCTACTTAATTTTATTATATAACATTATAAACAACCCACTTAAAACAATTTTGCTAGTGACGTAATAATTCTTTTCCCCGCATAGACATTCGTTAATATGCAAAAATTTTTCCTTTTTCTATTTTTAAACTCTAAACATTATATATATATATTTCAAAGTCTTGGATGTGGTTGCTTTTTCTTTCTATTTTTAATCCAATCTTTATTTTAAAAAATAAAAATATGTAAAACTTTTAAAATGAAAAATCAATTGCAAACTTTTAAATACTAACGATAATTGTGTATAAATTGATTTACAAAAAAAATGCAAAATAATGCAATAAAAAAAATTATTAAGTGGTTATGAATTATGAAAAAAAAAAAAAACTTTTGAAAAAAAATCATTACTAAATGGGTTATTATGAAAAAAAATTCCAAAAAACAAACTAATGCGAGTTCACCTTTGCCTTTTAAAGTACTAGACAAACAATCTCGTCATTAAATTTTCATCTAAAAAGTTAGTGTTTAAAATATGTAAGGGGTGCACATACAATTGTTGTTTTTAGGGTTGTAAATATCACCACTCTTTAACTTACGTTATATGTAATACAGCTACTTTTTAGGAAAATTACGTTGACATTCCTTGACATTTAAAAAAAAATCATAAATTCTATATATTATTTTAACTTTATGTTCTACACATATATAAGTTGAATCATATATGACTATCTAATAAATCTCCAATAGTCAAATGTAGGTAGATTATAGAGAAATTATATAGCATTAATCCAAATAGATAAAATAGTAAATATATTATCTATAGACTACCCACAAAAGTTTAACTTTCATTATTGATTATTTGTTATGAATTAATATAATATTTATATTAAAATAAATGTGCATAAATATTCATCGGAATAACTTCTTTTGATCTTTCCATTAACTTTATCTTATAGTTTAGTATGTTATATAATATATATATTATAATTATATTAGTCATATTTGTGCGGCTATAAAGGACCTCCTACTTTACAATGGTTTTAAGAACACTTCATGGAAACGAAGGTATAAAGATTCATGTTCTTTCTTGTGCTATTTTCTCTCTTCTCTCAGTTTGTGTTTATGATATTATATTATTACATATTCCAAATATTTTATACGATTATCATCATTTCAAGTATAAACTACCAGCAATTATACTAAACTACCTACCTCTTATACACCATTTATATATCTCAATTAATAATTAGGGATATCTAGTCTTATTAAATTATATATTTTTTATCAAATTTATTAACCTCTGCCGTTGTGCTGCGAAACAATTAATAATTGTTATAAATAGTAAACCGTTTGATCATCTTCTAGCTCTCTCATGGACAGAAAGTAATAACGTAATTAGGCCCACCAATGCAGGTAAACGTGCTGCTCCGGTCATCGTAAGCATAACTATAAGCTTGAGGGCACTGATCCTTAAAGATCTTGGAATATTGAGTTGGTGGGCATGTTTGAGGAGTGCCGTAGGCCCCTGTGCAACAGTACTGCGGCTGATTCAGCGCCGCGCACGCACTCTTGCAACCGATCACGCTCCCGTCCGACCCTTTCACGGCCAGTTCTCCCGGGCAGACTGCGTTCACATTGGGTTTACAGCTCGAGGTGGTGCAATTTGTACCGGCCCCACCTTCCGGTGCAACGGAAAGGGGCAAGTTGAAGCCATCAACGAGGCTGAGATCGTAAAAGTCTTGTCCGTTAATGTTTGGTGCAATAGTGAATTCAACGAGGGATGCCGGTGGGACTCCGCCTTTTTGGTTACATGTGACTTGGCCCGAGCCGCAGTCTGCAGTTGCACAAGTGAATTTGCCGGAGGAGTCCGTGGAGCACTGTGTCCGGGCCCAAAAACGGCCTGACCATGGGGCAGCAACATAGAGGGCTTGTGTTGCTTTTGAGGCTAATTCGAACCCGCTGCTTGATAATTGAGTCCCGCTGCCGGTTAGGGTTGCTGGCCAGATAGTATATGGACAGTTGTTTGTGATGATGACTGTTGCCAGATGAGCCCCTATTAATGTTAAAACAAGCATGCATTAGTTAAATGTTTATCGCACCCAATTATACATATACAATGACAAATTGAAATAAAATTAAAAGTATAGAAGTATGAATTAATTAAACTAACAAAGGATATAATCAATAAACTAGATGAGATTGGATCCAGATAAGAGACTATGAAATTAAGTCATATCTATCATATTGTAAAATATATATATATATATAAATTAACAAAACTATCCATTTGCACATAAACTATGAGATTCGCTTGAAAAGATCTGTTTCAACAAAAAAAAAATCAACAATTTTTCATTCTGAAGGTGGCGTACGTTTTGATGATTGGAAGTTGTTCTGTTCCTATTCATATTTTCTGTTATATTTTGACAATTTTTAAGTATGAAAAAGGTTGCGGACTATTAATTAGACCTGTTATGGTTGTCACGTACGCTAAATGTTGAGATAATAACATGCAACAATTATTATGTAACAAATAAAACCAACCAAGCAACGACGTATCTTGTCTTTTTTTAATATATTCACCTCTTGCAATTAATTTCATCACAAATATTCAAGTGAGAAAATTCAAACATTACCAGATATCTACGGTACAAGGACTTGTTTTTAACTTTAAATTACAAATAATGATTTCACACGATATCATAAGGAGTAACAGCTAAAAAAAAACTCACTCAAAAGAGGAAAAAAAAAAAGGCTAAAAAAGCGAAGGAAACTAATTACCCAGCTAGCATGTGGGTCTATCACAACGAATTTTGAATACTTCAGTGTACATTTCTATTTTGCGTTATTTGTAGAATCTCCGGAGCATCAAGATAGGAAAGTTAACAACTAAGAGTCAATCAACCTTCAAATAAAAAGAAATAATATAAGGAAAACAACCATGAGATGATTCAGTATTCCCAATTGTTCCTACTCCAATATTACTTGCACGCAATGTCATATATACATATGATCAATATATCATAATTTTTTAAAGTGAAAACGAACTTATTAAATTTATTAATTACATTTGAATTAAATAAAAAAAATTATTAAAAATTATTTAAAAGAAAAAAAATGTAGATAAATTTAATTAGTTCTTCCTAACTTTAAAAAGTTATAAGATACTGTATATGTATATGTGTGTATGTATATATATATATATATATATATGATTTTTTAGGAACTCGACTGAGCTAAGTTGGTTACTACTGGCCACTTTCGGTTGGATTTATCCATTCACAACCTAGAAATCTAGTTATTTTGACAATTGCATATGCTCTCTCTTCCACGCATACGGGCTTATTCTCTCATTCTTCAACTCATCAGAATCTGCACTATTTTTCTTGATAAGAGGTACACTCCCAGGTCACAGTCTTACAGCATCTTTTTATTTTTATTTTTATTTTTCTGAATGTTCAATATTCTAACATATGTAAATAATAAACCTATGAATTCTGAACTCATCATAAAGGGTTTTACACTATAAAAATTTACGAGACTGATATATATATATATTTTCAATTTCAAAGCGATGGATGGCGGAGGAATGATCAGAAAGTGAAACGACGGAATAGATCAGACGAAGAACAATGGTAGACGTCGCGTGATATATATCAATACAGATATGGTATATACCAGAAACAAACATAAACAATATTTATGAAGAGAAAGGAATGATAAAAAAAAAAAAAATTAAAATGAATACACAGAACAGAAAAAATTATTGTCGTTTACCTGAGAAGAGGATGGTCAATGTAAGGCAAAACATAAGTACTTGAGCAGTCATCTTGGAATGTTTTGATCTCTATAATTTGCTCTGAAAATCTTTTATTGGATGAAGCCCAAGGTTTGGAATAATGACGGCTATATACAGGCTCCACATATAGATTTACCATATTTAGGGGTGAGCACCTTCAACCCACCTAACCACTTTTTATTGAATTGAATTGTGTTAAATCTTAAAAAAATTAAAATGGGGTACGTTGGATTGAGTTAAAAATTAAATTGGGTTGCGTTGAGTTGAAAAATTTTTAACCTAACCCAACCCGACAAACTCTCATTCCTAATTCTAAATCCAAGATTTTCTTCTTCTTCTTCTAAAAGAACATTTACTAAAAATGAAAATAAAAAAACAACTTTTATGGTGGATTGAATATTTTATTTTAACTAATTGAATATTTATTTGTTATCGTTTTATTTGTAATCAAATTGCTAAAATTATAAAAGTTACCAACTAAACCTCTCATGCCCTTGTGGTGGATTAAATCTAACTCGATCAATTTAACCTATCGATTATCATCGGGTTGAGTTGGGTTGAGTTAAAGAATATTATGTTGAGTTGAGTTAAAAATTTTTCCACCCAACCTAATCTGAACTCGATAACGCTTATTCATAACCATACTCATTTGCAAATTGGAAAAAATTATATTTACAAATTGAAAATCAAATTATAACGAATGAGAATAGGAAAAAGAAGCTTATTTCCTTAAGTAGGAGGCAATAAGATTTTTTCCCATAAAACCTTAATTCCTAATTTTAATAATCTCAAATTAGGAATAGTATTTTTAATTAAGAAATACATTCTTAAATATGATGAGAAAAAAAAAATGCTACACTTTCCAAAAACTTGTCCAAAAATTTTGGTCAAATGATATTTACAAATTGGAAATCAAATTATAACATATGAGAATAGGAAAAAGAAGCTTATTTCCTTAAGTAGGAGGAAATAAGATTTTTTCCTATAAAACCTTAATTCCTAATTTTAATAATCTCAAATTAAGAATAGTATTTTTAATTAAGAAATACATTCTTAAATATAATGAGAAAAAAAAAATGCTACACTTTCCAAAAACTTGTCCAAAAATTTTGGTCAAATGATATTTACAAATTGGAAATCAAATTATAATAGATGAGAATAGGAAAAAGAAGCTTATTTCCTTAAGTAGGAGGCAATAAGATTTTTTCCCATAAAACCTTAATTCCTAATTTTAATAATCTCAAATTAGGAATAGTATTTTTAATTAAGAAATACATTCTTAAATATGATGAGAAAAAAAATGCTACACTTTCCAAAAACTTGTCCAAAAATTTTGGTCAAATGATATTTAGAAATTAGAAATCAAATTATAACAGATGAGAATAGGAAAAAGAAGCTTATTTCCTTAAGTAGGAGGCAATAAGATTTTTTCCCATAAAACCTTAATTCCTAATTTTAATAATCTCAAATTAGGAATAGTATTTTTAATTAAGAAATACATTCTTAAATATGATGAGAAAAAAAAATGCTACACTTTCCAAAAACTTGTCCAAAAATTTTGGTCAAATGATATTTACAAATTGGAAATTAAATTATAACAGATGAGAATAGGAAAAAGAAGCTTATTTCCTTAAGTAGGAGGCAATAAGATTTTTTCCCATAAAACCTTAATTCCTAATTTTAATAATCTCAAATTAGGAATAGTATTTTTAATTAAGAAATACATTCTTAAATATTATGAGAAAAAAAAAATGCTACACTTTCCAAAAACTTGTCCAAAAATTTTGGTCAAATGATATTTACAAATTGGAAATCAAATTATAACATATGAGAATAGGAAAAAGAAGCTTATTTCCTTAAGTAGGAGGCAATAAGATTTTTTCCCATAAAACCTTAATTCCTAATTTTAATAATCTCAAATTAGGAATAGTATTTTTAATTAAGAAATACATTCTTAAATATGATGAGAAAAAAAAATGTTACACTTTCCAAAAACTTGTCCAAAAATTTTGGTCAAATGATATTTACAAATTGGAAATCAAATTATAACATATGAGAATAGGAAAAAGAAGCTTATTTCCTTAAGTAGGAGGCAATAAGATTTTTTCCCAAAAAACCTTAATTCCTAATTTTAATAATCTCAAATTAGGAATAGTATTTTTAATTAAGAAATACATTCTTAAATATGATAAGAAAAAAGAAATAATGCTACACTTTCCAAAAACTTGTCCAAAAATTTTGTTCAAGACAAGCTAATTTATAGTACTATATTAATTTTGGACAAGCTATGAGAAAAAAAATAATGTTACACTTTCCAAAAACTTGTCCAAAAATTTTATTCGAATGATATGACAAGTTAATTTATAGTATTATATTAATTTTGGGATGATATATTGAAATGTGGTGATTACACATAAGTTTATCATATAACGAATTTGGACAATTTTTTTAGTAATGTAACATTACTTTAAAAAAAAAAAAAAAGATATGGGTGGGATGGTTTTAATTTTTTCCAAGCAAACTTAATTTATAATTTTAATAATCTCAAATTAGGAATCATATTTTAATTAAGAAATGTATTCTTAAATATGATGAGAAAAAAAAAACACATGGGTGGAAGGGTTTTATTATACTACTATATAAAAAATGACCCGTGATGCACAAATATATATGGTTTTTTTTAATTAATGGTTGGGACAAGCTCAAAGATCAACGAGAACCAAGTGAGGGTCTGACTTTGTGATGCAATCTAGGGAGCGGGTTCCATACAAGAGGAAACAACTCACACATAAATAGAAAGAAAGACCCATATAAGATAGAAGAACAACCCACATAATTTTATATTGTGGGGAGACGATCTTTATTAGGAGTAGAACTTTGTGTCTTCAAAGCACAAGGGCCAGTGGGTTGACCAATGATGTTACTAACCAACTCACAAACATTTATGTTCAACTGTGGTATATTATCTTAATATTATTTATTGTTATTTGTTTTTTGGAATAAACTATTTATCGTTTTGTAAGCAACCATAATTTTGTTACACTTGCACCTAAGTTTTTTCATTTTTTCTTCATAATGAGATGATGGAGATGTCAACAAATCAACATCAACATAAGTCATGCTGACCACTGGTTAGGATTTAATAGATTGCAATGTTGAGTAGGATAGTCAATCTAGTGCGACAATGGACCAATAGACTATTGCTGCATATGGTTTGGGATGGATTCCCACTTGGGGTTGGTTTTCCACTCTCTCACAACTTATCGACATTGATCCTAATTGACCTAATTCTAATAAAAATAGACCATCACTAAATTGAAAAATTTACTGTTGTATAGTTTAATTTTTTTGCATTGTAGGGGATAACATAAGATATATGTAACGCCCTAAATTTTATCGATTTAAGAGAAATAAAAATATATTTGGATGAATAGTATTTTTGGATGAATAGTATCCCTATAAATAGTGAATTTTTAGGAAAGCGGACCCTGAAGTCAAAAACTTCGAAATAAGTAATAGAGTCTAATGAAATTGAAACACATCAAAAAATGAGTCAGTTTGAGGTAAAATTGAACACTTTTCGGATCCAATTAGAAATTCGGAAGGATTTTCGAAAAAATTTGAAAAGTTAGAGAAGTGTCAAAATGAGTAGTAAAATGCTCAAAAAATATTTTAGAAACTCAAACGACACTTCCAATGGAGATTCAGATGAAATAGAATCAATCCGAAAATCACTGGAGGTAATTTAGTGAAGTATGGAGAGCCAAAAAGAGGCATGAAATGACTTTTAAGAGTTACTAAGGTTACTAAAAGTATGTAAGAAGTCTGAATATAGGCTCCGGTAAATTTTGAAAGGATTTCGAAAAAATTACGGAAAAACTGAATTTAGACGCTTCAGAAAAGTCAAATAAAAAGAGATAAGAAATGATAGATTTGTGGGACAAACAACCATGGAAATGTGACATATGATATAAAGGAATTGTAAATTGAGTATAAATTTAAAATGCTGTTTGATAGATTTTCGAGTTTAAATTGTGACTTGTAGGTGATTGAATTAAAAAAATAAAAATAAAAATAAAAAGATCACGAAGAGGAAGTTAAAAAGGGGCATGATTATATTTAATTGTAAAAGGATATGTATAAGGATATTTTTGTAACACCCCAATCTAACTAGATCAAAGAGATTAATTGAAATATAATTTAATGTTATTAATTCGGTCCGGTTTAAGTTTTGGAAGTACAGAAGTTTATGGATAAATATTCTATTGGATGATATTTTTAAAAGAAATTAAGAAAAAAAAAAAAAAAAAAAAAAAAAAAAAAAAAAAAAAAAAAAAAAACAAAAAAAAAAAAAAAAATCAAAATTCAAACGATGGTTGAGATTTTTTGTTAATAATAATAATAATAATATATATAAATTAGTGGTGGGAGCCATGGAAGAATATATATATAAATGTTAATGGATTGTGACTGAGAAAAAAATAATAATAATAAAATAAAAAAGAAGAAAATGAAAAAGAGGCGGTGATTGGGAGATGGATAAGAATGATAGGGTATATATATGTGTGTGTGTGCGCGTGCACGCGCTCTCAGCAGCAACAAGAAAAACGAAAAGAAAAAAAAAAGGAGAAGCCGAGAAGAAAAGAGGGGAAAAAAAGGGGGAGAAAAAAAGAAAAATATTTTAGGTGTCCGATTATTAAGATAAGTCAGTTTATTTTAATAGGATTTGGATTCCAAAAAATTAATTTATTTTTTTCTATGAGTTATAAATTAAGTTTTGTGTGGTTTTAGGGTGGATTTAAGATGATAAAAAAATCAAATGAGAACTTATTTTAGATCCAGAAATAAGTAAAGGAGTTAGGTGAGTTGATAATTTTATTTTTAATTAAACCGATTGAGTTATAGTCATTTATATTTCCCTTTTTATTATTTATTTTAAATAAATAGATTTGTTGAGTTAGTTGATTTTATAAATTATCAAATATGTTTGACGATTGAAATAAAAGTTTATTACGAAGTTATATAAGAAATTCCAGGAAGAATTTTATATTTTCTATTTAAGTGATTATTAGAAGGATTTTTAGAATGTTTGAAATTTTGATTATTTATATTTTTGATGGAATGAGTTTGATTTCCATTTTGAATGATTTGTGGATTAATTTGATATATGAAATGGTGAAAGTTTGACAAATTTTGAACCATTTGTACATGTTGGCCGAATATATACATAGAAGGTTTTGTGAAATTATTTTGATAAATTGTGATAAAATGTTATTCGTATGTGATTTTGTTTAAAATTTTATTCAATTGATTTCATAATTATATGTGAATCATAGTAAGAATGATTTTGTGATATTTTGTAATGAAGAAGTTGAAAAGTTTGTGAAAAATACATGCTTGGCTGAAAATGGTATCTAAGGGGTATTGTGAAATTTCTTTGAAAAAATGTGATGAAATATCGTTTGAAGGTGATTTTAATGACTTTCGAATGAAAACGGAAAAGAATCGAAAAGAAATTGACAAGTTTAGTGTCTTGATCGAATATATATTGGTTGAAGGGCACAAAAGTTTAGATAAAATTTGATAAGTTATTGATGAGCTAATTGAGTACGAAACGATGTTTGGTGATGCTTAAATGGATATTTCGAATAATTGGAAAAAAAAAAAAAATTGATTGAAGTTTTGTTTGTCACTTTGCGAATGAAATTTTTATTTAAAAACGAAAATTGTTCATTTGTAAAATTATTCGTAATAAACAAAAATTTATAAGAGCCTTAGTAAACCTGAACATTGATAGATGAGGATTAGAAATTGGTATGCCAATAGGGAAATTTTAGCAATACTGTGCTGTGTTGTTAATATAAAGATTGTGAATTTTGGACCTTAAGAGGCACCAAGTGTCCAGTCCTAGAATTTATGTGTTTTGTGAAATATGATCTGGCAAGTAGTCACCGAGTGTCCGATGCCAGAGAACTTGACATGCCAATAGGGTGACATTAGCAGTACCGCATCGATTTGATTTTATACATGGATACGAGATTCATGGACCTTGAGAGGCATCAAGTATCCGGTCTCCAAATTTGTGTATTATGTGAAATGTGATTCGGCAGGTAGTCATTGAGTATCCGATACCGTAGAAACCCGTTTTTCAATTCATAGTATCGTGTCAGAGTTTACAAAGGGCGCTGTAAAAACATTCGAATTAAATCATGTGATAATGGTTGATGAAATGATTTTCTGTATTTTGTATGTATATTTATTAGTAAATGGATTACTTGGTGAATTTAGAGAAAAGAATTGAGAATGGTTTTTAAATGTGACTTTTATATGTTACTAGTTATTCACTTTTTATTATGTTATATTTCAAAATTTGAAAAAATTATTGAAACTGTGATTTTATATTGTTATATAAGAAAGTTTTGTGGCTTTTTAAATTAAGTGTACATCCGTTAAGTAGAAATATTTAGCGCGTTGGATTTACAATGCGTAGGTTGTCAAACTGGGCATTGTAGATAGAGACTAAGGAGATATCGGTAGCACTTCCAACATGTCACATTCATTCCTATTTTGGGTAGTTATTCTTTTGATATGTATATATATATATATACTTGTGTTAAAGTGTATTGAGACGAACATATGTATATATGTACATGTATTGGTATACATAAAATTTTGTCAATGATAAGATATATAAAGTGAAGAAAAGTTTTTGGTATTGTAAAATGGTTTGTAAGAGAATTATCGTTCTTCTTTTATTTTGCGTCTACTTTTACTATGATGATTTTTTAATAAAAGTGTGATTTCATTAAAGTTGTGTGGTGAAGTGAATTGAGTCGGACTGAGGGTTCGAAAGGGTAGTTAAGAAAACGGATATATTTTAGAAGTGTTGAATTTAAAATTGCAGATTTTTTTTAAAATTCTGAGATTTTCAGAAAATAGATGAAACTCTGTTGGATTTTATTTTTTTTAAAAAAATGTATAGTGTATATATGTAAATTAATAATGAATAAACCAATTAAGGTAGTATCTTTCAACTCGAGTTCCCATCCAAATGGGAATCGGGTGAAGAGTGTTACAATATATATATATATATATATGATAACATGGTAAGTCAAATATACCTTTGGTGGAATTTACTAATTCTATAGACTCCATGTTGATTTATTCAATCTAGAATTTATTGTAATTTAAAATATTTTAAAAGTTTGTTTGTATTCAATTCACATTTGAATTGATTTAATTAAAATTTAGGTGTATTCAATCCAAATTTATATGGAATCTATTAAAACTTAGGTGTATTCAATTCAAATTTATATAAAATCCAATGAAATCTAAGTATATTAAAAAATTTATTGACTTCACAATTTTCATTTAAGTAATGGATTATAAATAGTGATTTTTATACACAAAAAATTTAATAACAAATCATACAATTCTCTTAAAATTTTCTTTAGATTTCTTAAGGAATTCTAACAAAATCAAAATGGAGTCTATAGAATCTACATATTTCATCACTAAAATAAAATTTGTGAAATAAATAATTTTTTGAATACACCTAAATTTCATTGGATTTCACGTATATCCGAATTGAATATATCTAAATTTTAATAGATTTCATATAAATTTGGATTGAATATACATGAATTCATTGATAGATTTTGATGGAATTCACAAATTCTATAAATTTGATATTGTTTTTGTTAGAATTCTTTAAAAAATCAAATGAAATCTTTAAGAGAATACTAAGTGTTTCTTTTTTTTAAAAAAAAAAAAAAAGATAATACTTAGATTTATTATTAACTTTTTTCTTTATAAAAGTCATTTTAAAATCCATCCAAATCCATCACTTAAATAAATTGCATGCATACACCTCGCTTAATCATTTTTAAACATCACATTTAATATAGTGACTCGCAACGGCTGAGCTAGGATTGCTGATTTGGGGGGTCAAACCAAAATTCAATATCAGGTTTATACGAAATTAGCCTAGTAGTCATCAAAAACTAAAGGTAACACTAGTTTTATTATAAAAAATAATTAATTGAATAACATCTTCCTAATATATTATAAATTTTAATAATTAAATTAAAACTTAAAGACATAAACGCAGAACAATTATAACTCATCAAATTTAACATTACCAATTGTCGACGTTTGGAATTGGTTGATCTTAAAATTCAGGAACCCAGACTACAACTCTGATAATAAATGAGAATTAGTATTATTTAAGGTTGGTAAATGATAATAAAGAAGATTAAATGTTGGTTAAGGTAGGTGGATGATAGTAAAGAAGTTATAAAAGACAAAGAAGAGAGAAAGAGAACAAAGTAGAAACAAATATTTTTACGTGATTCAACGAGTGTGCCTACATCCACATGTCACTCTGAATAAATTTTAGCAGAGTGACGGTAATATTAGTGTTAACTTGTATTTTACAATAGATTTCTCCCCTATTTATAGAAAAGAAGGGTTATAATTGAGTATCTTACACGTTAAAAATCATCATTATTTTCAATTAATCTGATTTTGGTCATACTGCATTTATTGCTACGCACTAATCATTCTTACATGTCCATGCCTTCATTAAATACTTCATCTAAAGTCTTCACTGCATTAAATGCACAGCCGTCACCGTATTAAATGCATCTCGGGAACTGTAGAGATCGTGCCGGCGTGAAATCAGGAGATCAGAACAATCTGTCATCTGCTTCCTGAGGGATTACGTGAGGCGAGCTTGGTGATCTGATCTATTCATCTTTGTGAGCTGAAGATATGCTGAGATAGAGTTTGGCATGGGCGCAAGCTGAGGATGTACTAAGGTGGTTTTGTCATGAGAGCGAGCTAAGATCATACTGAAGTAAATTCGATATAGGCACGAGCTGAAGGAGCATTAAAACAGATTTGATAGAAATGCGAGCTGACAAAGCCAGCGAGCTTGCTACTTAGAACTGGGCTCTCTGGACCTTTCGCTACTGCACTCAGTTTTTGGGCTTTTAGCGGCTCGTTAGTCTATGTCGTGAAAACGACCATAACACCAATTAATATATTCGAATTGTAATTACTTGCACTTTCGTAGTTTAATTATGGTATTTTGATGTTAGACGAAATTAACTTATAACATAACTTGGAAGAAATTTAAATAAATAACAATTTAAATTACAAATTAGTAAAATAAATTCCTTCAAATCAACTCTTCTAACACTGATTAGGATAGAAATAACGGATTCTAATCAGAAAATGTGCAGATCATTCAACCCGAGTACTTATTTAAAAAAAAATGATAAAATAACTTGATTCGTTTAAAATGGAAAAAAAGAAGTGAGATAGGATATATGTTGAAATCAGATGAATTTCATCAGCAATTCCATGTACAATTTGAAATGCTTTGTTGAGAAAAAAAGAAGACCAGTTTCTCCCAATCAGAAGAATCTATGGACAGAAAGTGATGACATAGTTAGCTCCGCCACGACAAGTAAACAAACTAGATTTGTCATCATAAGCATAAGCCTGAGGGCACTGTTGCTTGAACATCTTCGAATAATTTGTTGTGCTACATTTATGTGGTGTACCAAAACCCCCTGTGCAGCAATACTGTGGCTGATGAAACGCCAAACACGCGCTCTTGCAAGCAATAACACTCCCATCGGACCCCTTCACCACCAGCTCTAGTGGGCAAACCGCGTTCACGTCTTTAGAACATGTGGTTGAAGGACAGATGCCGGACTCTCCTTCTGGGGTCATCGACGAAGGCAAGTTAAAGCCATCAACAATGCTGACATTGTAAAAATCTTGTCCTCCATTTGCTGCTAAGGTAAACTCAATGAGGGAAGCCGGTGGGATCCCGCCGGCACCGTTGCATCCCACCTGACCAGAGGCACAATCTGCTGTAGCACAAGTGAACTTTCCGCTGGCATCAGAGGCACATTGGGATCGAGCCCATAAACGGCCTGACCATGGAGACGGCACGTTTAGGGTTGATGATGCCTTGGAGGCTAACTCGAACCCGGTTGAAGATAGTTGTGGCCATCCTCCACCATTTTGGGTTGCTGGCCAGACTGTAAACGGGCAGTTGTTTTTGAATGTGAATTGAGCTGTATGAGCTCCTACATGTAAAAATCTTGATTTTTAGCAAATTATTTCTTTCTCTCACTATGCATGGATAATCTAAACTACTCACAGACTAGTTAGTAAACTACTATTTATTTTTTAAAAAAAGAAACTACAGTTATCACAAAATGAGAGTGATAACTATAATGATTATTACCATATTAGCCCTCTCAATTATGTACATCCCAATTTTTTTTTTTTTTAATTTGTTAAGTGTCACTTCATTTTGATTTATACATGCTAAGCAAAAAATTGTAATTATGTTATTCTAAAAGTAAGAGCCTTTTGATCCATTCATGATGAAGAATATATAATTTCAAAAACATATGTTTAACACGCAAATTTATGAAGATAGAAAACAGAAATATAAGACTAGCTAGGAAGAAGAAAAAAGAGTTTTACCATAGAAGAATACAGTCACCCAGACGAAACCAAAGCTCGATTGGACCTCCATTATTGAGAATTCTTCAATTGTTTTGGTGATGATCATTTTTGCCAAGTGTGGAACTATCAAATGAAGTGGCAGCTATTTATAGGGCCTAAAACAAGTAAAAGAATCGCATGAGATTCATGTCCCAGAGATAAGATCGCAAGTCAGATTAATTTTCTTGCCTAATTTAGGTTTTGCCAATTAATAAGAAAATAAATATTTTGCCTTTTTTTAAAAAAAAAAAAACAAATGTATCTATAATGAACCATAGAGCTGGAAAAAAAATTTGGGTGGAACAAGTGCATGACGACCACCCAAGAATCTCTCGTAAAGCGGAGAGAATTTATACAGTTGACAATCAATGCTAAAAAGACACCGCTAACATCCGTTAAAACCTATTAACTCTGACTTACAATAAAATAGTTTAATGATAAAACCTCATACTTAACGTCTAATAATTTGTGAGTTTAAATTAATTATCTCTTTTAAATTTCTAAATTTACTGGTCCAACAATTATAATACAGATTTCGAAAAGAAAAAGTAATACATATTACTTGGATCACAACAAAGCAAAGGTTTTTTACCATATATAGTCACACCATTTTGGTGTTCAACAATCTCCTAATACTACGAGGACCTAACCAACAAACGCTAACTGAGAATAACTTTTGTCAAATTCTGAGACGTATGTTCAGCTGAAGCACTCGAAAGGGCTTGCGCGCTAGGTACAAGAGATGATTCCCATGATGATGGTTTGCACAGGCAGCAACAGGTTAATTAAACTTTAAAATTTGAAGCTAGTTTCTACGGTTGACAAAATTCAGGAATCCATCAGACTACGAGCAAAATCACCAGAAAAATGAATTTTAAATATTTGTGATGGAGAAAACCTCACACTATGAGTTACCATAAACACGGTGAACGACAATGCTAAAATGAACTCTGCTATATTTAACATTACACAATTCCATTCTAAAATTGAATCATACACTTGTAGAAAAATTAAACAGAAATATTTATTGTATCCTGGGAAAAAGCAAGGTCATTGAAAAGAGTCAATTTTGGCATTATTTCTCTCTTCAGCAGAGGTGTAATCTATTGACTTTGGAGACTTCCTAGAAGATAAGTGACATTGCATTGACTGGAGATCTCTACAACCAGTTATGGTTGGAAGTCTTAAATCTTGTAGGCACAAATAGTTACAAGGCTTCGTCCGATTAATTATCTGATAATCTTTATGTTTTTCTACTTTCCTTCATCTTAGAAAATTTCGAATTTCGTCCAACACTGACCTGGTTATTTAGAGCTCCAAGAGGTACACTAGTTAGCTTTGGAGTAGAGCTGCTAGTATCTGCAGTCATTTGTCCTAAAGGGGCAGCTGTTGAAACACCAGTCATAGCCATGTTGGCTCCAGATGGTTGCTCCGGAAAATAAGTAGTTGGTGCAGCTATAGAAGCATCAACTGAACTGGGAAATGTTAACATTTGCTCTGAAGTTGCTACTGGTGAAACAGCAGCTCCTGATTGTTGCACTGGCATATTGGTAGTTAGTACATTTGTTGAAGCATTGTTGTCACTGGGAGATAATGACATCTGCATCGAAGGGTCAGCTGATGATACACCACCTGCAGCCATGTTATTTTCTGAGAAAGTTGAAGGACTGCCACTGTTGTTTCCAAATGAGGGAGATGATAAATCAAAAAGTAAAAATTCCAATGTATTTGGATTTGGAGCCAACGGTGCCTTGTCCTGTGCTAAACGTTCATGCGGAGACAGGTTGGCGCCAGTATTTACAGGAGTTATTTGTTTTGTTTCTGCTGCTGTTGCTGCTGCAGTATCAGGGGCTGCTGGATCGAAATCAAAATCGATCAAGCTTTGCACATGCTCCTTTTTATCTTCCACTGGGCTCTCATCAATACAATGCTGTCTACCGGATGGTGTGATATTCCACAATGGGAAAGACTTAACAGGATAAGCAAATAATCATACAGGATATGCCAGGCTCCCAGGCCAACAAAATACATTAAACAAAATTCAAGCAGCAAAAGTTTTCAATATAGAGTCCAGGAGAAATTTCTCAGGCATGTGCAGAAAGTTCAATCTATACAAATGGCTTATACAAAGTCCTAGTGTTATACTAAGCAGTCATTACTCAGCACTAAACAAGGGAGCACACATGAAAAATACTTAAAAAGCACATAAATTAGATTGCTTTTGGGATTTGTGTGGACCGATTAAGGAAAACAACTATAAATTATTATAGTGATGCAAGAAAGCACATAATGGCAGCAAAAACTCAAACTCCAGACACATCTACCATTATTTTGCCAAACCTGTTTGTTAACAGAACCATCGGCCTCCTTCCCAGTAATTGCTTTTGCAATTTTGCCAACGTCCATTGGAAGAGCATTTTCATTTCCCTGTAGCTTCACCTTCCATTTACTTTGTTTCTTTCTACAACTACTTCGTTTTGTGTGTTTTGGTTGAATTCAATTTTTCTTCTGTGAAAGTTGATATTTTTATATTATAATATGTGTTTTTCTTGTTAATTTATATTCTATTATGTGTTTTTTTTGTTAATTTATATTCTAATATGTGTTTTTGCTGTTAAAAAATCCCCTCCCTCCCTCCCTCCCCCCTTCACATATGGGGGAAAGAATTTCGATGCAGGTCATATTTTCTGCCAATGATGTGCGGCTATTGTAGTCTTGTGTCCACCCAAAGAGTCAACAAACAAATTTCTGAATCTTGTAAACATTATCAATCAAACATAAAACTCCTTCCTGCAGCTAACACTAGAAAATTTAGAGGAATCATTCAAGGAATCAATGTTACACTATGCTTTGATTTCTTCTTAATT
This sequence comes from Litchi chinensis, assembly GCA_019925255.1. Classification (NCBI taxonomy): domain Eukaryota; kingdom Viridiplantae; phylum Streptophyta; class Magnoliopsida; order Sapindales; family Sapindaceae; genus Litchi; species Litchi chinensis. Next base: position 7,983,769 of record CM034475.1, on the reverse strand, counting down.
AATAACCACCAAGATTGATACAGGTGAAAACTAGTGCCTCCACTCCTAAACTCTCACATTACATAAAGAAGATAACATTATCATAGCATTCGATCAAAAACAACTGATATGTACATCAATTTCATTTTGGTTTATTTAAACCAAAAATTACTGAAGTAGAACAGATAACAGATTCTTAGGTGTTGAATCAAATTTCCAAAGCTATCCAGATGGTTTGGCTAAGAGTATAAAATCCTAGAGGAATCCATTGTTAAGATTAAAGTCAACACAAAGGAGCGAGACTCCCTATTGTTCATGATTGAATAATAGAAACTAAACAGCAATATCTTGAAGAAATAAATAATGTATCATGAAATTGTAAATAGTCTTACAGTTTCAACAGGCTTTTACTTCTTGGCAGTTGCCAACCTCCTACACAGTGTCTTGCAAAAATGTTGACGGCCTACAATCAATGCAGATCCGATCAAATGGATCCTTACAATATAATCTTTATATTCTATATTGAAGTTGTCTAGTTGCATATTCTTAAAAAAATTAAAAAATAATAAAAAAAAAAAAAAAAAAAAAACAAAAAAAAAAAAAAGAAACCATATCTGATAACCTTAGCATGAATGTTAATTATCTTAAGCAAAGAATAGAAGCAGAAAGCAGTAGGATCATTTGTGTGCAGTATAAATGGTCTTCCAGCTAAAATGTTGTATTCGAGTAAGAACATGCCAAAGTCAAGCAAGATTCTCAACAACCAATGCAATCATAATTATTAACATGGTTAGAACTTGGAAGCCTTTTTGTGATTAAAATGAATACATAAAGCTAATTTACAAAGGTTTTCAATAATATCAACCATCTTTACCTTTCAAAAAACAAAAAAAAAAAAAAAAAAAAAAAAAAAAAAAAAGAAGAAGAAAGGCTCATGAAGAGAAAGAGAGATAGGTACCTTTAAAGTAAATAGATTAGTGTTGCATACTCAATCCCAAAAAGAATGATCTTTAGTTTACATCAATTTTATCAGTAGGAGACTACGAACTTCCGCCACGCATCCCAAACACCATATCCAACTCAATATGAATCATCTGAGCCATTCGAATTATAGAGCGAAGCTTCCATGCTTCACTTGGAAATCCCGAATTACAAAGACCATTGAGGAAGGCTCATTGGGCAGAATCTAGAATTTTCAAGCCATTTCTTAAACAAGATAGTAGGAGCTTGGATGCACAACGATACCTTCCAGCTTTACAAAGATTGTGAACCACCGAAGAGTATGTAAATGTGTCCTTTCTGTCCATCGATTTGAACAATTGCATTGCATGATCAATCTGACCAGCTTTATTCCAGGGCCCAGCCATTGATCACACACTTGTAAGCTACCAAGTTAGAATTAAAACCCACCATATTCATGGAATTCAAATGGTGTTGGGCCCTCTCCATATCACCTGATCTGCACAATCCATGTATCATAATTGTGTGGGTATACTTATCACATTCAAAACCCCTTCCTTCCACCTCACATAACAACTTTGAAACAGCTTCTAGATTACCTTCTTTACAATTTAAATTTATTAAGGTATTATATGACACAATATCAAGATGAATACCATTCCTAATCGTCTGCTCCAAGTAATAAGTTGCCTCTTTTGTCCTACCTACCTTAACTAATGCAGCAATATGCATTGTCAAATTAACAGCTTTGGATGACTTTTTTTTTTTCCCCCTTTTGAGATCCAGCTTTAGATGACTTGATAACCAGAACATAAAACTACAACTTACACCACCTCTCTTTTGACCCCACACAACAGAACATATATGCATCTATTCAAACTTGTACAAAAAAAATACCAATTTCAATCCAAGCAACAACAGATATGAAAGTTATCATCAGCTTAAACATTAAAAAAATAAAAAATAATAAAAAATCAATAAACAACAGCAATTGCCTACTAACATATCACACACGTGATTCCAACCTCCATAAACTCAACTTTGAACAAACCAAAAACTTTGAAAACAATGCAATTCTCATCATCATTGACAGGTTAATCAAACTGAAAGTCACTGACATTAACAATTAGCAAAGTATTTACAAAACAACTCACGCTTCAACACAAGAAACCCACAACAGCAAAACCCATATGAGAGACACCAACATATATCCAAAGTACAACATATCCGAGTCGGATTATACAAAATCAACTCAATCTCTCAAATTTTCACTCAAACCCGCCCCAACCTGGACAAAAATGACCGAGTTGGGTCTAGTCTGTTAGGCTAAAAATGCCGGCCCCTACCTCTCTCTCTCTGTATCTCTCTCTCTCTCTCTACATATAGATTTTATCAGATTTTTTACAATTCTATTTGAGTACATATGAACAAATTAATATATAATCTGGATTTTCTTGATTCAGATTAGATAAATTTAATCAAAAGTTAGCTTTCCATGCTATCAAACCAGAACAAAATCTACATTAACCCTCCTCATGGACTGCTATAGCTCTTATTGGAACTTCAAATATGGACTGCTTAAAATTCCTTTCCTTGATCACACTAGAAACATTTTTTTTTGGTGTTAAATTGTAACCCCACCATATTTTTAAACAAAATAAAAGCACCCTTAGCTTGAGATTTCAATTTAAGAGGACATATCCAAATAACTATAGTATAGTTGTCAATATAATGAATGTAATATCTAAAACCAAGAGATGAAAGGACCGGAGCAATACCTCATATGTTCGGGTGCATAAGCTCCAGGCCCTACTTGCTACATGAGTATGGACCAATTCCAGTCTTGTATACTCAGTTTTGAGAGAGATTTGCAAGGTTCCAAGGTATGATTAGTTGTTCCACTAACAATGTACCGAGCTGGATTTGTCACCATGGCCGCACCCTCCATAGATGATCTTACTCTAGTAAGAACGTCATAAATTTTTTATCTTAAGATCATTAGTTACAACAATTTATTTTTAGTGGGTCATATCACTGTGATGAGACCCATTAAAAAGAATATTGGAAATTAGTTGGTCCATAAAATTTAGTTAAGGACTCTTCAAACTAGAAAATTATTCTATGCAACCACCTATTTTAAGTGAGTTTCATCACTATGATTTCTTGTTGAAAATGAGTATGAAGATTAATGATCCTAAAATTTTATTTAAGGACTTGAAGAAGGAAAATTTTTTTGTAAGACCTAGCAGAATTAGGAATTTGACGTTTGATCTAGAAGTCTTGTGGTAGAAGATTTTCCTAATTAATTATCAGTATTAATCGTATTCATGAACTAATATAAATACCTTTTTGTATGATCAATAGACATAGGGATTTTCCCGCTGAGTGGATATAGGAATTGTTCTGAACCATATAAAAATCTTATGTGTTTTATTTATCTATTTTGTATGTTATATGTTATTCAATTCTATTCCTATATACACACACACGTAACATAACATCTATTATCATAGACATGATGCAATGAAGTAAATAAAATAGTCAACAATAACCTTTATAATAAACCTAACAAAACACAAATCCCCTTTTCTTTTGACCTCTTTTTCATATATTGTGAGTGATTCAAGCAAATCCCTTTCCTATTGCCTTTTTTTTTTCATTTATTGTGAGTGATTCAAGCTTTCTATATATATATATATATATATATATATATTTGTTTATTTATTTTCCGATAGTAAATATTTGGACTGTACTTGTACTATTTGATTTCAATTAATTTAAATAGATGTCAAATTATAAAGGGATAATCCTAAAAAATCCCCTAAAAGCGAAAATAACCTCAGTTGACACTAATTTTTTAAGATATTAGCCAAAAAACCCCCTACCAACTCCCAAAAGTAGTTTTCATTCAAATGTTCTGGGTCAGAGATATGCTCTTCTATAGTATAATCTCTGGGTTGGGTATTCATAAACTGAGGTTAAATGGAAAATACGGAGTTTGAGGTACAATAGGAACTCGATGAGGAGCTCAATAGGATTTTTTATAAAGAGGGTGAAGAAGAACGTAATGAATCTTGTTCTGAATTTGAAGTTTGATTTGGTTCAAAATCAAAATCTTCAGACTATGAGATTGTAAAAATCTGGTAAGAGGCTATATCTATAAGATAATTGGTAAAATGATTGGTTTGGCTTGTTGAGGCTGAAACCATCATTTAGGAAAATCTAGGTGGTAAAGGTTCTTGCTTTTTTGAGCTAGAGACAGGTTGTTTACCTTTTCTCTTAGCTACTTGTTCTTGTCTTCTTTGCTTTTCAAATTGCTGCTTCATGTAATCACAAAACTGACTTGTTAAACCAAAAGTTGTTTCAACTGTAGATGGTTGATATAGTGTAGGAAATGGTTGACTTAGATTTAGAAAAGTTGACAGTGAATGTGTCCATTAGGTTGCTTCAAACGGATTGTAAGGTTGTGACACCTGATGAAATGATTGAGGGGATTGTGTTTGTTGGAAATAGTCTCTCTAGAAATAGGCTAATTGAGTCTACAAATTTCGCATCTCTGCTTCCTTTTGAAGGAAAGCTTGAGAGAAACCTTATATAGTTTGCATAATAGTCATCAGCTCATTGTGCATTTGTTGCATTTGCTTCTAAAACTGTGCTTTGATTTTTGCAGTATTCTGAGCATGACAAGTTATGCGATCAACTTTTCTAAAGATGTTAAACAGAGCTTGATTTTGCTGTTTTGCATTCTCAGTTTGTCAGTTGAGAACTACTTCAACAGGAGAGATGGGTTTTGGAGTACCATTAGATTGAATAACATAAGGTGGTATGATTTTTGGTCTCTGATTAGCAGATTCAGGAATTGATGAAAATTCTTGATCATAATCTGCTTGACTGAAAGAGGGTGATGGTTGTTGCATCATCATGACTGGAATGGGTTGAGAAACAGAAGGCTGAGGTAGAGTTTTTTTAGCAATCCACTTCAAACTCTTTTTGTAATACGGAAGAGGTTCTTTAGATCTATATGTTGAAAGTATTGGTGGTGGTTTAGGGGATGATTTTGGTGGAGGATCTGGGTAATCTGATAAATCCTAAAAAAGGTTTTTTACTGGTGGATGTTTTGAGGGGTCCGAGTATTTGACAACAAAGTCAAATTTTCCAAAAGGTTCTCCTAATAATCCAACACAGAGATCTCCATCAAGATAAACCTGATAAAGAGGATCTTTAGGAGATTTTTTTTCTTTTTATGAGGATGATATCCTTGGGGAAGTTCAATAATTCCAATAGGATCATTTTGACATTGAGGACAAGAACAATCAATGTCAGAAGAAAGTTTGTACTGAAAGATAGGCATACTAGTGTTTGAAAAGGTAGCTATTGATGGATCGTCCTTATGAACACGCTTTATTGGTGTGACTAATGATATCATAAACTGGAAATTAGCTGGTGGTATTGTGGGAATTCCAGGTTTACCAAAGAAGACAATTATTGTTTCGTCTTTGTTGTTTTTCATACAGGCTTCTGTGGTAGTGACCGATTTAAGGACTTTGAAGGTATACTCATATCTTGTAATCCAACTCTCAGGAAGAAGCTCAAGAAGTTTTTTCCTACTGATTTGCTTTGGAACCATTGTACTGTGAGGTACATGTTGTGAATCCATGGTAAACATCAATGTGTCTATGGATGTCAGCAAGGCAAGATCTATAGCATGATCTTGAAGTCTCTATATCATTTGATAATGAAGAGATACCATGATAGAGCCAAGCTTCATATCAATACTTGTAATTTGAACTTGAACCTTTATAGCACTAAAGGAAAACTCATCATTAAGTGAGATGTTGAAATTTAGGATCAAAGTGAGAATAATTGTTCTAGCGTTAAGAGTAGCCAAAAGAGTTCCTAGACACACATATTCATATTTTTTGTATCTAGTGTCCAATACCGCAAGTCTTGCAGCAATTAGGAGACTTTTTTTACCATGAAGGGTGAGGGTTAGTTTGATGACACCAAAATGAATATGAGTGTATCCCTCTTGTTTCCATTGATTAATGGAATCTTAAAAGATTTCAAAGGTGACACATTGCTCTAAACTAGTAGCAGAAAGTTGACATTTATCAAACGTGTTGGTTTGGACGAACTCTTTGACCAATTTACGATTGGACTTGATAATGTTTTTAAGGACTTTTAAGAAAGTAAAGACAGGTTTATTGAGAGCAGTGTAAGGATTTGTGACTAGATGAATTTTAGAGGCAAGATCATCTATATCAGAGATATAAGTGAACTCATAAAGACTATCTATTTTAGCAGAAGGAGATCTAGAGTAAAAAGAAGAGAGATTAGATACAAACGAATTAATACAAGAGGAACTAGGAGAAAACGTAGACTCTGAAGAAGCATCCATAGCTATAATTTTCGATCTAGAATTCAAACGAACTTAATTCAAGTCATTTCTTTCAAGACCCTTCAAATCCAAGATGTATAAGCCTCAGATTTGTAGAATTCTACGTAAGAAAAAAATAAAGTGGAGAACGACAAATTGCTATTATCTTTATAATGGAAAATGACACTTTGCAAAACAATACTCCAAGCAAAAACACAAGTCTCAGAAAATTCTTCAACAGCTATCTTAGATATCAAATATCATATTCTCCGATGATAAATTAGAAAATCTCTTTTGACAAGATGAAGAGACACATCCTGTAACAGTTCTTCAATACAATATTGAAAATATTGATTCAATCTACACTTCCAATACTAGTTAGCAATCATTAGATTATTCTAATGATATTGCCTACTACCAGCTTCAACAATCTTCTCCTTCCATTTCCTTTATTTTTCAGATTCCTTTAGCCCCAATCTATCTCTTCCCGACTAAATTCACCAAGCTCATCAAAGTCATTACTTTCTTTGACACAGGTGCAATTAAATCAATTCTTAACCCAGACATTCTTCCCTCATCCTTTTGAAAGTCACACCAAGAATATTTTCAGACAGTCAGTAAAGATGTTTTCACCATAAACCTTATAAGTCATCTTATAACAGTTTAAATCTTCCCCGACTGTTATACCACTCATAAACTTCTAAGGCCCTCACTTCCTGGAAAAGACATGATATTAGGTTTTGATATCTATACCAAACTTAATAAACTCAGAATTCTTTCTGAAGGTATTAGATATAAATCCTATTTTCAAACATGGACAACCTACTCAAAACTGTATCCAATCCTTCAACCCAATTTCTCTCATATTCTTCAGTTCCTACAGCAACATTCCTTTACTGATTCACACTCAGCCTTTTTGCTTAAATGCAAACATCCTCTTTGGCAAAACCTCAATTACTTTGTTAACCTTCCCTTTAAACTTAATAAAGACATCAATCCAACCAAAGCAAGTCATTCGAGAATGAACCCTGAACATCTGCTCCTTGCAAAATAAGAATGCAAGGCTCTACTTGACCAAAAACTTATTGAAGCCTTTAATGTCAACAATCGAGTAGAACAAGCACGAGAAAAAAAAATTAGTCATCAATTACCAACCTTTAAACCATTTCCTCAAAGACATCAAATTTTCTCTCTCTTCTAGAACCACTTTTTTTGCCCAACTCCACAATGCTCACATTTTCTGTAAATTCAACTTAAAGGCCGGATTTTGACAATTAAGTTTTCACTTTGATGACAGACGCAAAACCGCTTTCTATATTCTTAATTACCATTACCAGTGGACAGTTTTACCTTTCAAATTGAAAACTGCTCTTTCTATCTTTCAACAAAAAATGACTCAAATTTTCCAACCCATTCTTCATTCCACTTTGGTATACATAAATGACATTCTTCTCTATTCCAAAGATCAAGAATCTCACTATGTTCTCCTTCAATAGTTTGTGGACCTAGTTGAAACTCATGAGATTATGCTCTCTGACAAAAAAGCTAAAATTGCAAAAACAGAAATCGACTTTCTTGGCATGCAGATAAAAAGTGGTTCCTACCATCTGCTATCTCACACCTCTGAAGCAATAATGATTTCTTACCAATAAGAAATAAATTCAACAGTTTTTGAAAATAATCAATTATGTTCATAACTTCATCTCTTACCTCACCAAATATACCTATTCCTTGACCCATCTTTTTCGAAAGAAACCTCTCTCTTGGTCCTCTTAACATACCAATACTGTCATGCTCATCAAGCAGAGAGTCCAAAAACTTCCACCCCTCAAAATCCCAACTACTGGAAAGAAGATTTTGCAAATCGATGCAAGTAAAAATTATTAGGGTGCTTCATTTCTCGAACAAGACGACAAAAGTTATAGACATCTTTGTGCGTTCACCAATAAAAAATTCAAAGACTCACAACTGTACTATCATTCAACCTTTAAAAAAATCTTAATTGTAAAGAATGCAATTGAAAAGTTTGAATTTCATATCATTGGTAATCATTTTTTTGTTGAGTCAGATATGCAATCTTTCTCTCAGATGCTCAAATTTCACAAAGGAAAAGTGTCACATTAACAAATACTTCATTGGTCAGAATGGTTCAGTCGCTACTTTTTTTATTTTAAGCATATTAAAGGAGAAGTCAATGTTCTAGCAGATTACACCTCTCTCGACCAATCCAAATCACCGTTTCAATCATACCCATGGTTCCAAAACTCGGCCGAGTTGGTCGAGTTCTCACCGCTCGACCGATTTTCGAGCCAAGAACCCCTAGATCGGGGGGTTCAACTTGGATCCTGTGCAAAATCGATCCAACTCGGGCCGACTTGGCCCGACTCAGCCTTTTTTAAAAAAAAAAAAAATTCAGTCAAAACGACACCGTTTTGACGTCTGATATAAGTTAACGCAGACAGATCTCGGTTCTGCACTCTCTGTCTAGTGTCTGGTCTCTCTGCTCTCCCTCTGCCTCTCCCGATCTGGTTCTACATCTGTTGTTCGAGTTGTCCGAGTTGTTATTGTCGTCGTCTTCTCGTCGTCGTCCGTCACTCCTCGTCCGTCGCCATCCGTCACTCCTTCGTTGTCGTCTCCGTCCGACCGTTCATTAGTTTTTATATTTTTGTTTTTTTTTTTTTTGTTTTTTCATTTTGTTTTGTTTTTTTTTTTTTTTTTTTTTGCTTTCACCATTTTTTTTCTTTTTCACATATATTTGTTTAGGGGTGGATGATGAATTGACGATTGATGAATGATGATTATAACAAATTAGATTTGTTATTATTTACATATTATATATAATGTTGGTTGTGTACTTGTGTTTGAGAATGAAAGAATGATGAGAGGTTTTAAGTAGTTTAGATATGATAGATTTTTGAAATGTTGTTATTTTTGTGTATTGCAGGTGGAATTATTGAAAATATAGTCATTATATTGTCGAAATTTTTAAAGTTGTAATTATGTGATTGTGTTAAAATGGCTTTGGAGGTTGCATGAGATTGATTTTAAGAGTTTTTATGGTCATATGATTATATTTTAATCATACATAAAATTTTAAAATTTTATTTTTTACAGTTTTGACCGTGGGTCAACGGGTTGACCGTTGACCGACGGTCAAACCGAGTGCTCGCCGAGTACTCTCCGAGTTGCCAAGTACTCGCTGCTCGCTGCCTCGCCGGTCGAGTAGCGAGTAGCGAGTTTTGGAACATTGATCATACCAGTCAATTTAGACAAACTCATTCAATGTTACATGTTCACTCAAAATCCTCAAAGCTCAGGTATGTCAACTTCCTCTTCCTCTGAAATACCAGATGATGCTCCTCCAGAATATTATGAAGTTGTTCAATCCAAGTTTTTATCTTCAAAAGTAAAAAATCTCATGTTTCACTATCAGAATGAGTGCATTGAGAAATACAGTCAAGTATTTTTAAATGTCTTATCTATTCATCCAGAATACTTATTTGCAAAGGTTTTCACCATCCCTACCAATACCTTTCACCCGTTATTTGACTTTCCAATAGAACTACTTTGATTCTTTTGGTATCTTCTTCATCTATACCATATAACTATTGAATTCCCTATTACTCCCATGATCAAAACTCTCGAACTCTTCAAAAAGAATCCAAAACATCTTTGTGCTCATTACTTCAGTTTCTCAATTGGTTTCAACCCCTATATAAATGGTTGTACACCTTTAGAGTACAAGCCACCAAGAATAATTATGTAATAATCATGTTCTATAAACCTTTTACAGTTCGTCCAGATGGTCTTTGTTTTAGTTAGTCCTCTTTCGAAATCTTAGAAAGTCATCCAGTTTAAATTTTTTGTTCATCAGAAAATTATCCAACAAGAATTAGACTCATTCAAAATATTCTTTTTGAGAAAAATCAGACTATTCCAGACTCTATTTGGTCGGCCTTATATGATGATGCATCATGAGGTTTCCTCCCCTTTCAGTATTCTACACAACTTCAAAAGGCTCACTCCACTCATTTTGATATGATTGCAAAAAAGCTTAGTAAAATCCAATTATCAAATTGGTACTATCTGGATTCACAGTCTGATACTATTCAAGAACAAGAATTATTACAGGCACAAGCTAGATTGCATAAAAGATAGAAAATGAAGTCAAAGCGTCCATCTCAATCAAGAGAAAACTCATCCGGTCATGTCAAAATGTGCAAGTCAGCTCACCATCTACACAAGAGCCATTTACTGACACTGTTCATTATCCTCACTTAGATGACTTTAATGAGTCAATCCTCGAGTTACTCCAAATCCGCAAAATCCGTCAACAACGCAAACAAAATGGTGAAACAGATGAATCCCTTTCAAACATGAATTTGTTAGATCACACATTTTTCACAAATCACCATGAATTGACATCCATTTGGTCTAACAAATCAATCAATCAACCGAAAAGAAAAGATCCAATCATTCAACCAAAAAAAAAGATTCCCCAATAATTCAAATAAGTGTGTTAAAAGTCAAAAAAGTATGAAATTATCGATTAAAATTATTGTATTAAATTGTCAATGGTATGATGTAAGCAGTGATGTAAAATAACAAATAATTAGTGTATGATGTAAGCAATGATGTAATGTTATTTGTTTATATTCTCAGTCTTTGATCTATATAAGAGACATGTAATCAGATTGTATTCTGTAAGTTTTGTTTTCCTCTATAATAAACATGTTTTTTCAAAAACTTTCTAGCTAAAGTTCTCTTTCGTCTCTAAAGTTTACACTAGTCTGTGTTGGTATTTTCTAATGATAATTATGCAAAAGTAACATTCATTTACATCTATATGTAGTATTTAGATTTGATTAATTAAAATAAAATTCATTTTATATTTCATGAGCTAGTCTCCAAAACCAAAAAATAAAGAGATAAGAAGTAGGCTTTGAGCGAAATAAAACCCAAAGAGTGGGCAGTTAGGTTCAGCTAGCATACCGTTCCCTGAAAAGTTCAAAATTTTGTAGGAAATGTTTGTGAAATAGATTACGACTTTTGTATTAATTAGTCGAATCTGAAGTACTATATACCGATGTTCTCATAATGGAAAAAAATTCAGGCCTTAAAATAATACAATCTAACTTTAGGCCTTTGGCCTATTGATTCAATTATTTATTAAAAATTTGAGAAAAATGAGGGAAAAATAAAAATCAAGAACAAGAATGAGTATTAGATTTTTATTTGAAAAAAAAAAAAGTGCGAATCAAATCAAAGGGAATGGAGATTGAAAAAAAAAAACATAATGAAGAAAATGAGGTTTTTTTTTAAAAAAAATAATCATTTTTGTGAAACAATGACTAGATTACTGGGAAAAAACAAACTCATGCCCATAGTTTGGTACAAATTATAAAACTCACACTAAATTTAATATTGATTTTTGAGATTTCACTTAATAAAATTTCATCGTGCAATGAAGCCCAATTAAGAAAAAGCCTACCCTAATGTCGAATTTTGATAGATGCCTGAAATTAAACTTGATATATATGTAAGATAAAACTCGGCTGATAATCCATAAATGTGAATGTATAGTTATACATTCACATAATGCAATTTAAAATCACAATTTTAATCTGTGCAAGACAACTTTTTGTTGGTCAGAAGTGGCAGAAAGTTCACACTTGTGAACCGGTCCAACTGATTGGCATAAGTGTAGGCCGTCTTGGGCCATGAACAGCGGGCATCCATTAATGGCGCTGACTGAGGTTGGGTCAACCGTATTGATTGGTCTTAAGTGGTAGTAGGTTGTGAATTGTGATGATATATATTTGAATCAGCTATTGACATAACCTAGTTGACCCGTTCTTTATATGTCATTATGTAATCAATCTTTTTGGGTCTTATGGCCCAACCGAATTCATTGAAAAATAACATAACATAATATTCCCACTAGAGAGCCCATTGAAGGTTCAGTGGAGGCAACAGGCAAGTCTTTATGTTTAGTTACGAGGGACCGACATATCTTGATTCTGTAATCATCACCTGCACCAATCAACACGGTTTGACTAAAATCATGTGACACGTGCAATCGCATAATATTTTTATTTATTTATTTATTCTTGCTGCAAGAAGAACAGTCTAAACAAAGTATGTGGTTGGTGTGGGTGTAGTTTTATGTAATGAAATCAGCAAGCTGATAGCTGCACTTTCCAACCCAATCTAGGGAACCTTCTCTCCTCTGATTGGAGAGTTGTCAGCTTTGAGAGAGGTTTGATGCTGGCCAAAATGATTGGAGTATCTGAGTTTCGAGCAGAAGTAGATGATAGCAATGTGATGGCTACAATTTGTGAAAAAGACAATTGGAGAATGAAGTACGTACGTGGTCTAGTTGATGACATTAAATGTCTGATGGCTGAGGTTGGAGTTTTTAACATCCAAACCATCCCTCGTGAAAGGAATGGTTTAGCTTACTAAACCATCAACCTATTAAAGACATCACTTAACTACGAGTAGTTATACTTTGATTTGACGGACATTTTGATTACATAATGCATATTTAACTACTGTATTTATAAAGGCATTTATTTGAAGATCTAGTTTTGTTGATGCACTATGGCTTTAGCCTAATTATCTACTCTTTTTAGAACTTAAACATATATTATAGACCACCCCCTTTCATTGCCGTAGGAGTGCTGCAACTATTGAAAAACATTTATTAAGAAAAGTTATCTGCAATTTTTCAGAAGGGTTCTCCTAACATTTTTTAAAATATTGGAGATGTTAAGTGACGGATATAAAATGACTCAGATCTACCGCATGTATTTTCAAAGTTAATGAAGAAATTTTGTTGTGAGCTTGCTATATGTTCAACGTACACATCAAACATTTTCAATAACTTTATTATGATTAAGACTGTAGTAAGTGCTGTGCAGTACCACTTCATTTATCTAAGGACCACCTTAAGAAAAATATCCATAAATGATAATTGATGTACTTATTGTAATGTCACCATCTTCATTGATGTTTCATGTTTAGCAATCCCAGTACCAAATTTAAAGTAAACATTCTTATTTTAACAAATCAAACGTGTACATGTATTACAAATTTTTAGATGTGGAACTTTTTAATTTTTAAAAGTTTAAATATATATTATTTCCCTCAAATTAACCTTATTCTGTGTAGAATAAAAGGTAAACTGTATTTGTTGATGAAAAAATGGTTTAGAATTTATAAATTTACAAGCAAACACAAATATTAGTCTGGCCAAAAAAAAAAAAAATCACAATAAGCACAGCCATTTATATATCCCACTTACTTCAATTCTTTTTATTACAACTGCAATATCATAGTACACGTCTTTCATTGTGACCAATTATGAGAATAGTTCAAGAAAACAAAAACGGCAATTATGAGAAAACAATTGTATGAGAATAAAATTAATTAAAAAATATATATTTTTTAGAATTGGGACCAATCTAGTGGATTACTGAAACCAACTGGAATAGAAATACTAATGGCGCGGTCTAGGATACTGTTTCCTAGAGGTGGGCAAAAAAAAGGACCAACCCTGGTTGACCCAACCCGAAATTTTCGGTTTTCAAGTTAACTTCGGGTTGAGTCAGTTTTATATGTAAAAATCGATAATTTTCGGTTTTGGGTTAGAAAAAAAAGTGACCTAACTCGAAACCAACTTTAAAGAAACCTAACTATAAAAATCTCGTTTTCTTTGTCTCTTTTCTCACTCTCTCTTTCACAAACCCAGAAACCTTAGGTCTCAAACTCCTCTCGATTCTTTTCTCTTTCAACACTCTTACTCACCTCATCTCATCTCTTTTCATCGCCACTATAGTTAAACACATCACTCTAAACTCACCACTCATCTTTTATCTTTCATAAAAACTAATTGTTGTTCGTATCCCTAACAGCAACCATGTTGTCGTACGCACCCCCAACCGTCATTGATGTTGTCATTCACACCTAATTACCCTAATGCCATCGTTAGCACCTCTAGCTGCCGTTCCCTAGCCGCTAATGATTCTATGTTTGTTTTTATAATTTTTTATCTAAGTTTTATTTTAAAGTTTTCGGTCGTTAATTGATTTTGTAAAGTTGTGGAGATTTTGCAATTTTAAGTTTGGATGTGTGAGTCAATGTTTATAAAGTGATATAGATATGTGTTTATAAAGTGATTTAGATCGATGTGTGTGTAAAGCTTATTCATGTTCAATTTGTTGATATTTTGTCACCATTTTCTTTTTTTTTTTTTTTTTTAATGAGAAACTGATATGAACCAACTTGAACCGAACTGACTCCATTAAGTCAGTTCATGTCAGTTCCCTTAGCCATTTCGGGTCCGATCGGTCTTCAATTTAGAAAACTTATTCATGTCAATTTTAGGTCGGTTTTCTCCAAAATTGATCCCACCCGATCTGTGCCCATCTCTACTAATATTATCAGATGAGAGGGATCCGTCTCCATGAAGATCAGAGAGAGATCCATACGAGGGTGGAGAAAAAACCTACACATAAAAGTGGGAGAACTTAATTATTTACCTACTCAAGTGTCGAACCATAGCAAAGTATTTGGCATGGAGACAATCGATGCCTAAACCAACGGCATTAGCTCCCATTAGCATTATAAAATATTCTCTTAAAGATTACCTTGTGTTTTTTACTATATCTTCAGAACGAATTTCATATATGATTTTCAAAAAAAAAAAGAACGAATTTCATATATATTTAATACAATATAATAAATTAATAATTACTCCAAAGGGAGCTTTCCTCATTATGTCAACACTCCGAATTCATCAACATGTGCACTATATTAGTTACTGTAAGAACAGGCAAACGATGATGCAAGGACCAAGAATAATAACATATTAATTAATATTATTAATTAATATCATAAATTTATGGGGCAAAAATTCAACGATTGTCAGAAGTCAGCAAATAGATCAACAAGTATTAAATGCCGGGCTTGAATGGTCATCCCCCGCCGAAGCGATGGTATATATAAATACGCAGCGTTTGGCTCCTAGTGAGCAAACAATAGAGTCTTTAAAAAAAAAAAAAAAACCAGAGAATGGAGTTGAGAGAGCTGAGAGAAGTGGTGGAGAAGACGGAGCTAGTGGATGGTCACGCTCACAACATAGTGGCCTTGGACTCTTCCTTGGCTTTCATTAATTCCTTCTCTGAAGCCAACGGCGACGCCTTATCCAACGCACCTCACTCTCTCTCCTTCAAGGTCTCAACGCCCAACTCTCTCCTTCGCTTCGCTCTCTAATTTGATGATTAAACATTCTTCATTGTCGACGTAGAAATCAATCAAACGCTTTTAAGTATCATTTCTTGCTATTTAAGACAATTTTTATTGCTGAGAAAATTTTTTTTAAAGGAGTTGTAGTCTGATTGCAGAGAAATTTGAGGGATATTGCAGAACTATATGGCTGTGAGTCATCCTTGCAAGCTGTTGAAGAGTATCGCAGATCGTCAGGGTTAGACTCTATTAGCTCGGTGTGTTTTGAGGCTGCGAACATCTCTGCTGTACTCGTCGACGATGGATTGAAGTTGGACAAGAAGCAAGACCTTGAGTGGCACAAGAGGTTTGTTCCGTTTGTTGGTAGAATCTTGAGAATTGAAGCTCTGGCTGAGGAGATTCTTGATCAAGTGAGATGCTTTCTGTTCTGACTTTTTGGCTTTTGACTGGCGGTTGTTTGTTGTGCGTACATGGAGCTTCATGTTTTATAGCAAGTGCAATTTATGTAATTATGCTATTTTATTCACTGACGAAATCAAACTTATCTACTAAGTGCTATTGAAGGAAAACACCACTCTTATAGTTTGTCATGTGATTCAGCTGCTTGAAAATCCATTTTGTTGTTGAGTTTAACTCCTATTCTATAGTGAAAACAGAAAAGACAATGGTTAGTTAGTGTGGTAAATTATTTGTGTTGAATACTTTCACGGGGTATTAGCATGGAAAGGCATTGAAGCAGCGGAATCGAAGCAGCGTGGAAAGGCTATTGTGTTGAGTCTTCTAGACTAAGCTGCCGAGTATATTTTAGGTCCCCTCGTCAAGTTCACATCAATATTTGCGTTGAACTAAGATGAATTTTAAAATGTCCCTTAAAACTTGTGTGAAAGAAATAATATGTATTTGACTTGGAATTTTATTTACTTATAATTTGAAAATTTAGAGTTTGTAGGGATGACTTGGGAATTGCTGAATCGAGGTAGTGACACAGGAGCTCTTCTTAGAGAGTGATAATTGAGGTCCTTGCTTTTGATTTTGACAACCAGTATTTAATACATTTTCTAGCTCACATGAATGCTTCAGCAAGCAACAATTGAATAATGATCTTCTTCTTATAACCTTTTTTGGGTGTCTCTTTACAGGATAAATCAGGTGGATTTCCCTGGACATTGGATCTTTTCATTGAAACTTTTTTGGAAAAGTTGAGGTCATATCCTTTCAGTTGCTTGTAGACTTTTTTAGTATGCTGCTTTTATTGGCTGTAGATGGTGTGGTGCTTGTTCAATATGTTCACCATGACACATCATTTCCTCCCCTGTCCACTTGTCCTCCATAATGAAAGATAGTTGTCAGTAGTCAAATTTGTCCAAACATAGTTTTAATTTTTCAAAATTGTTATTTTATTGTGTTATCTTCTAAAGATGGAAGTAGATAGATAGGAAGAGCTTCACTGCTTGATTTCCTTAAAATCTTTGTTACAATTGCTGATAAAGTTGTTGGCTTAAAAAGCGTAGCTGCATACCGCAGTGGTTTAGAAATTAATACACATGTAACTAAAAGAGATGCTGAGGAAGGTCTGGCTGAAGTTTTACATGGTGAGTTTAGCATTTTGATTGAAAATTTTCTAAATTTGTCGGGATATTTTAATCATTTTCTCTTTTCAGCTGGAAAACCTGTCCGCATCACAAATAAAAGCCTTATTGACTGCATTTTCACTCACAGTTTGGAGGCTGCTGTGAGCTTCGATTTGCCATTGCAAATACACACAGGGTAATTTGAAACTTCTCATGTAATTGACTGCCCTTTATGCCTGGAATCATGGCTAAGTATTTAGGAAAAAGAATGAAAAACTTGAAGTTGGACTTGTTCAGTAAAAAAATCAGTATGTAGTTAGCTGTAGTTAACCTTTACATGATGTATTTTTATGACTGCTTTATTACATGGATGTTGAGGTAAATGCCGAACAACAACTAAAATGGCACAAAGCTAGAATGGAATTAATTTTCATCTTCATGTGAGGAAGGGAACCCAGCCTTGACCCAGTTCATTTCTATGAATTCCCATACACTGCTTAGGATTCATGCTTCTTTTTCTTCTCCTATTAAAGGCTATATCAGAAGATCAATAAAGGACTCTGTGTACTTGTTTAGTTTGGTTATTTTCTATTAATTATTCTTTTTCTCTCACAACTAGCTTTGGCGACAATGATTTGGATTTACGGCTGGCTAATCCCCTGCATCTCCGTAAGGTTCTCGAGGACAAGAGGTTTTCTAAATGTCGTATAGTGCTCTTACATGCATCATACCCATTTTCAAAGGAAGCATCATATCTAGCCTCTGTTTACCAGCAGGTACGTTTTAATCTCCATTAAATCACCTTACCTTATTTATTAGTGTGTTTCAGATGTTCAGCTAGTAAATTTTTCCTGGCAAATAATTGAACACTCTTACTTTCAGGTGTACCTTGATTTCGGGTTGGCAGTTCCTAAGCTTAGTGTTCATGGGATGATATCCTCTATAAAAGAACTTCTAGAGCTAGCCCCAGTAAATAAGGTGACAACATTTGCATGTGAGAATTTTTAAAGAGAGAGCTGGTACATAGTATACAGAACTGCTATAAAACACTACTGTATACAGTAAGTATGAGTAGTCTGGTAAATTATTTAACAAGGATATGTAAGTATCTTGATTTTTCTGTAACTATTTTCCTGGAAACTATTAAAAGAAGATATTTATATTTTGTTTTTAAGAACCTTTATAAAACTTTACAATTGTCCTTCAATCGAGGCTATGTTTTTTACAAGAACATTTTTGTTTGTACTTACTGTTTCTCTCTCTCCCTGTTTCTCTCACCAAATGTTTACCTTAAATATACCTATCTTGTAATATTGTTTCAGTATATGCTTTTAACTGTTTTAACACTCTCTTTACTTGTGAATATGTCATTGGAAATGATGTCTCTAGTTTCCCACTTGTGTTGAAAGATGCATCATGCTATCACTATTTCATGCATACATAATTTGTTTAGTTTCTACTAACAATTAATTTTAGATCTAAACAAAACTTGCAGGTCATGTTCAGCACTGATGGCTATGCATCCCCTGAAACTTACTACTTAGGTTTGTAAAATTATCATTTCTGTTGATCTCTTACCTAGACACGATCGTGTATAAGTTTTGCTTGAAAATTGGGTATGAAAGTTTATACTTTCCACTATGCTTTTAATTTGTTTTGTCTATTATCATAGATGTTTGTACTTGTTTGATATTGTCTTTCATGATTCATTCATCAACAAGACTGCATGATATTTAAGTGAGATGTGGATCTTGAGAGTTAGCTGTCTTTGTGAAAACATTGATGTATGTTTTTGTTCTCAGATTTGATGGAGATATACTTATTTGTAACCATGATTGCCTCAATATACTATTCTTGCTTTTTAGGTGCAAAAAGAGCACGTGAAGTTCTATTCTCTGTTCTCCGAGATGCATGCATTGATGGTGATCTATTGATTGCTGAAGCAATTGAAGCAGCTAAAGACATTTGTGCTCGAAATGCAATTCATTTTTACAAAATTAATCTTGATGTGCAATCTCTTGGTTCAAAGGATAATCTGCTTTCCAACATTGTGAAGAAAGGGACTGATTTCCCAGAAGATGTTGCATCACTTGTTCGTGTTATATGGGTTGATGCATCTGGCCAACACAGATGCCGTGTGAGTTCTCTTGTGATCTTAATTGTCTATTGAACTTGGATGTCAGTAATCCATGGAGAACTTCGTATATCTGTTTAGAAGTTGAACTGTGATACTTTTGTTGACCGGTAAAGAATATGAAGGCCTCTGTGGTGTTTGTGAAACATGGAAGCTAAAAATACATGAAGTTTTTGCTTTTATGGTCCTTTCTTTTTTGTTTCACCTTATGATAATTGGACAAAATCAAATCCATTGGAATGACCTCTTTGATTCTGGTAGACAAGTTGGCTTGAATATCCTATGTTATTATGAGGGAAACAATTTAGGTAGTATGTTTTCAGCTTATCTCGTTTTGATAAAAGTAGCTACTGGCACAGATATGACTCTGTGTTAAGTTTAGCTCTTGTTTTCTGTTTCTGTTGTACTTCGTAGACAGCAATTCATCCAAGTCATGTCTATTTACAACCTACAGGTATATTTAGACTATTCAATTTAATAATAATTCTCAAAATTTTTTAAAAAAATTTCAGGTTGTCCCAACAAGGCGCTTTAATGATGTTGTTACAAAGAATGGTGTTGGTTTGACATTTGCATGTATGGGAATGACTTCAGCTGTTGATGGTCCGGCTGATGAGACTAATCTGACTGGAACGGGCGAGATCAGATTGTTGCCTGATTTATCGACTAGATTTAGAATCCCATGGTACGTTGAGCTGGTATTAAATATTTACATGTACTCCCTGTGAGAAACCTGAAAGTGTATATTGGTTCAATTTAACATTTATATGTTAAATTGGTAGTTGTTAAAAGTTATCTGATTCAGGATGTTTGACAACCTTTATTATTGTTGATGTCACTTGCTTCCTCAATAGGGAAAAACAAGAGGAGATGGTTTTAGCTGACATGCATCTTAAACCTGGTGAATCATGGGAATATTGCCCAAGAGAGGCCTTACGAAGGGTTTCAAAAGTTTTGAAAGAAGAATTTAACTTGGTGCGTGAGCTATTTTATGCTTACATGTGAAACTGAGGTACTTTGATGCTTAATTTTCTAATGCTATGTATGCAGGTACTGAATGCTGGATTTGAAAATGAGTTCTATCTCTTGAAGAGTGTTCCTAGGTACATGAACTTATATTATTTAAGTCTTATTGTCATACACATAGGACATAGCTATTCAGAACACATAATTTATTATTCAATTTGTTTGACAAATTGTTGCAGTGAAGGGAAAGACAAGTGGATGCCAATTGACTCAACACCATACTGCTCTACAGCAGGATATGATGCTGTTGCCCCAGTATTTCATGAAGTGGTTGCAAATCTTCATTCCTTGAATATTACAGTAGAACAGGTAAGAGAAGAAACTTAGAATGTTGCTGATGGTTATGTTTACATCATTTGAATTTTCTTTATTGAAACGATACTTTGATATTGTGTTGGGTTGATACATGATGTAAATGACTTTTAATCTTTGATGCAAATCATGTTTACATCTTTTAAATGTGGACGGTTGATAAGAGATCGGTAATGTTATATTTTACCTATTGTTTTAGCTCTGCTGAACCTGTTGAATTTTGATACCCTGTTGAGACTGGCTGTGACTTGGTGGAAGTCAAGAGAAAATTCCATTGAATATCAAAACAAAAGTCCATTGTGAGACTCAAATCTCATGCATGAGCTGCTGAGAGCATATGCATGCAATGACTCATTCAGCTAGAAACTATTTTCTTTTATGTCAATGTATCCAATTTCAAAGTAATCTAAAAAATTTTCACATTTAGCAAACACAAGTTAAGGAATTCTTGTCATTGTTACAATGTCAAATTGTGTTTTAGTATCAGAAGTCCATTCTCTTCATCAATACAGTTGCTGATCTGCGAAGTCTCTGTCATTGCAGTCCCATATTCCAACCATAATAATCAATGTACACATACAGACATGCTGCATGAATATGAACCACATGACCGGAAACGCACATGTAAATTATATATATTCCATTTTTTGGAAACATCAAATTTCTATTTTGTTGATCAGAAAGTGTTACTGAGTAAACAAATTGCCTACCAAACAAGTAATTTTGTGGGACGAATTCTGAAGACATTTCTAACTAATAATTAAAAACACTTGACATTGTCTTTACTAAAGGCTGAGTTCAGGAGAAGTCAACCAAATCCACACTAGAAGTTTTTGCTTCTAACCAAAAGGTAGCATTTATATGCTGAGGTTTGTAAAATTCTCATTTACTTTTATGTGAGAAAATAAATTGAAAAAATAGAAGATTGGTGCATGTCTGCATGTGTATGATACATTATGTGCACACACCCTATAACATTCAAGTAGCTTAAATATTATAAATTTGTCGGTAGCACTAAAAATGATATGTTATCAAATTGAAGCTTCTTCTTTGTCCCAATAACTAGTGTTTGCATTTCATGGCAAGCATGCATGTATTATCATTATCTATTTCATCAATCTTGTAAATGAAATGATTATCTAGTTTCTACATGTTTAATAACATAGTTAGTTCCACTTCTTTATTCCTTTCATTCTCATTAGAAACATCTGTTGCACTTCACCGCAAGTTGCTCTACGTTCTCTAGTTGGCCCTCTTTCTCCTGCTCTCATGTGTGAGTTTGTGTACTGCTGCAATTAGGTTATGACTTGCTTTTGTTAACTCATTTGTGCTTTTAAAATTTTGTAGTTACATCCAGAAGCTGGGAAAGGTCAATTTGAAATGGCTTTGGGGCATGCTGTATGTACAAGTGCTGCTGATAATTTAATATTCACCCGTGAAGTTATAAGGGCTGTTGCAAGGAAACATGGGCTGTTGGCAACTTTTGCACCTAAGTAGGTGCCTACTTTTTTTTCTTCTTAGTTTTTTCTTTTTCTTTGTGCTGGTGGTGTATGTCAGGTTTTCTCTTACGATGATAGATGCTTATTAATTGTAATGAGAGATTAAAAAATCTAGAAAAAGGTATTAGATCATTCATCAATTATCAAATTCTGATGAGAAAGCAATTACTGATATGAAGATTTTGTTCATTTAAAATTATTTTATGTCCATCAAGGTAGCCAACTTCGTAAAAATTTCAACTAAATTCTAGCTTTGCCCTGTAAGATTTAATTTTTATTGGAGTTAAGAAGTTTGTTTAATTGCTATATGACCTATTTATTTGGAAGGCATCGCATCCGTTGTTCTAGACTTGCTCCCATCATCCAAGTTATTCTACTTGGTTGATGATGAACCTGGAACATGTAATTTTTGTTGTGGATTTAATATTTTTTCCTTTTGATTATAGGGAACAGTAATTCCATTACATAACACAATGATCTCTTCATTTTGCCTAGGTATGATTTAGATGACATTGGTTCTGGATCCCATGTGCATATAAGTTTATGGCGGAATGGAGAAAATGTTTTTATGGCATCGGGTGGTTCCTCTTTCCATGGAATGTCTGATGTTGGGGAGAAGTTCATGGCCGGTGTTTTATACCATCTTCCTTCTATTTTGGCATTCACGGCCCCTGTCCCAAATAGGTATCCTTCACATATCATGCTTAATTATGTGCCACTCTTGTTAATTACTGTCTGAGGTACTTAACATATGAACATGCATAATCAAAGTGATATGTACAAGTGTCTTTGTCAAATTCAGTAAATTTTCTGTCCTCTGAAATATCTTAGTATAAATTCATTTTTTATTATGCATTTGCATGATATCAGCCTGACTTGTATACTTTATATTCATCTGGAATCTGAAGTTAATTTTCTCTGTATCATTTATAAGAATGATGCTCTTCTTCCATCTCTTTGTAGCCATTTTCTAGTCTTTGGAATTCAAACATCCGTTACTTACTTGCTCCATTTGCAGAGCGAGAGGGTAGGGTGAAGCTTGTACTTAAGAGCATCCATAAATTTGTGAGTTACCTTTCAAAAGATCAAGCCTGCTTCATGGCAGCTAAAACGATTTCGTTTTATGTTAATCTCAAGGAAAGATCTACTTTTACTTTATATCAAAAAAATACCAGTAGCTCAATATGTTAGCTACTAGTTGAAAAAACTTTTGCATTTATTTCTAAGAATGACTTTTCTTTTGACAAACAGAACATGTTTAGTATTACATCCCAGATTTTGTATGTATGATTCAAAAGTAATTGCAGATAAGAAAATTATTTAAATTTTGAATTATAGTGTATCTACTGGTCTAGGCCAAGCGTGAAATTAGCACAACCTTTTTTGTTAGTTTTATTTTCTCATCTCGTCATGTAAGTATGTTTACTAAGTGCATGATATCTTTAGGAGCTTGTCCCCACCCCCACCTCAATGGTGCATTTCCCAATAGCTTTAAACTTATAAAATTGCTCAACTGCAAGGTCCCATCATACTGCTAAGGCCATTATTTTTTTCAGTTATGTGCTTAAAAATATGTGTTATGTGGACTTTCTGCTCTTACAACCATCATTTACTATTGCTGGTCTATAGTTATGATCGAATACAGCCCAATACATGGAGTGGAGCATACCAATGCTGGGGAAAAGAGAATAGAGAAGCTCCATTACGTACTGCATGCCCGCCAGGAGTTCAAGATGGCTTAGTGAGCAACTTTGAAATAAAATCTTTTGATGGCTGTGCCAATCCACACTTGGGCTTGGCAGCTATTATTGCCGGTGGCATTGATGGCCTGCGGAGGCATCTTTGCTTGCCTGAACCTATAGGTATTTATTAACTATCTTTCATACCACAAACACAGTAATTTTCGTAGTATCTTTATATTTATCATTTTTAATTCTGCTATTTACAGTTTACATAGTGATCCAATCCAAGTAAAATTTCATTTTACTTGTGAACGAAGTTGTGTATAATTTGTTTGCTTTCTGATAAAATACAAGACACAAATATGCAGGCATAGGCATAGCTGCATAGTAGCGAACAGCCTTTCCATTTTTTTTTCTTGGTATTCTTGTTGATTATAATGTTGCTTTATCGAACCCCTTAACTGCCCCACACCTGGCACCTGTTACTCTATGTATCTTCGTTCATTATTCATTTCTACTTAGGAAACTATGCTAGTCTTTTGTTGATGAATGGACCATATTTCTTCTCAATTAAATCCATTCTTTTTCCATTCCTTTGACTTCATATAATTTTTCAACCAGATATATCTTATTTATTGATGTTAATTTCGTCAATAGCAACCAGCTAAAGGGCTTTTCACCTTTTGGAAGAAACATAAGTGGTTTATTTACAAACTGAGCATTAGAGAATTTGTATTTCAAAGATTAGAATGGCTGCAGAAAGGAACATTAATGCTATAGTTTAATAGTTGTGTATGTATTACCTCAACGATGCCTTTATTTTAACTTTTCTTTCTTGAACCTACAGTCTGTGAATTTTAATGTCGAAGAAAGCAATTGTCATCTTTAGTTAAATGCCTACTTAAAGAATGTTATACTTCAATACTTAGATGAGTGAAAAAATACACTTAAATTTGATGCATTGTTTTGTATTGATGAAACAGAAGCAAACCCTGCCAGTCTTGATGGGAAACTCAGAAGACTGCCTATATCATTATCGGAATCTTTAGAAGCTCTTAAGAAAGATGATGACTTGCATGAATTAATTGGTGAAAAGCTTTTGGGTGCCATAAAAGGAATCCGCAAGGTACGTGTGGGATATGATTTTGAATGATGACTGAAATTTTACTTAATGTTAAACAGACTAGAGGCATGTGTGTTGTGATGTATGAAGGTGAATTTGTCACCATTTATGCCTTTTTGACGGGCTGAAATAGGTCAATGGTCACTTGAAATGATTTCTCAGTTACTGCCTAATACTAAATCCAACAGTTATCTAACAGAGACTGTCTCTTGCCTTTTGCATTTGATATTTGAATTTTTTTCCATGTTTGGGCTTAACTTTTGGCTCCAGTGTTTGGCTAACAAAAATTAGTCTATCTATTATTTTGGGGCTTGGTTTTTGTGTCTGGTGATTACTTAAGGAATAGAATCACAGTGGCTGCTTTGAAGTTTACGTGGGTGCTTTCCTGCTTAGTTACAATTTTACAATTGTAAATATGACTTTATCTCTTGCAGGCAGAAATTGATTACTATGCGAAGAATAAGGATGCATACAAGCAACTCATACACCGCTACTAAGTTCATGATTTTCTGGTTGGTGAAAATGTGGGTGTTGGCAATCCTCTCCCCCTGTATGAGTCTCCGTTCCTATGCTTGCTTGACCTACATTCAAGCCTCCAAGGTTGACAATAAATAGTTTAAAATATTGGAAGGTTCATCTTATGCAATAAAGTTTGCTTCATTGTCAAAATCTCACGTTAGTTCTTTACTATGCAATATATTACACTTTATTGATGACATTCTAATGTAGATGAACTGATTTTTCTTCAAGCATAGTGTTTATTCATTGTCTTCTACAGTTCTACATGCACTGTGTATTTCATTCGTTCTACATGGATGATATATTTATGCTTTCAAGTACATTTTTAAATTGGAAAAATCTCAAAAACCTTCCCTTACCTCATTCTCCATTTCATCACTCTAGTTTGAAATTTACTAGAAACCCAGATTTCCCATTACTAGAAACCCAGATGAAGAGAGGAAGAAAGAGAAAAGGGAATGGGGGTTGTGGGAATGAAGAGACAAGAGGTTACCAGCGGAAGGTCACTAATGCTGGAGAAGATGGAGAGACAAAGGTGTTAGGAGAGAGATGGAGAAGAGGGAGAAGAAGACTTTCTTAAATTTTTGTTTTTAAGTTGAGTGATGTAATTACCTATTTGCCCTTCAAGTCAAATGGTTAGTATTTTCAAGTTAACTATATCTTGGACGGTCAGGTTATTTTTGTCCTTTCACAGGGTATTTTAACTATTTATTTAACCTTTAAGGTGGATTTTGGGTGAATTTCAATTTAGAGGTGGCACGGAGAATGAAACAAACTATGGGTGGGTTTTCGAAATTTTTGCTTTTAAATTTAAATTCGTGGTTAGTGTTTCTTTAACCAGAAAAAATAATAATAATAATAATTTAAGTTTTATAAATATCTGTTATGATTCTGTGGAGAATCATTATTGTGTATACAATTTTTCAACCAAAAATCCTTGTCCCAAAAATAGGAGGCATATCTACTGTTTTAGAGGAGATGCATAGAGCAAATAACAAACCTACTTTTGAGGGCCAGAATCACTCGGACCAAAAAAAGCACAAGAAATTTAACAATAGCATAACAAAATCTAGCACTATATCTGCACATGCGATCGAACCGCAATACATCCCCACCAAAAAAAAAAACTTTAAATAGACAAAAACACCAAAGGATGTGCTAATTACTTGTCTCAAAGAACCATGGTATCACATTTGAAAGCTTTGTTAGGGACATTGCTGCTTATAGCACTAGTGTTGCCTGATTGTGATGCGCACATACAGCCTGCATGGAATCATGTAGCTCACCATGTAATGGGAGGACACCATTCTAAAAGAACAATAATTCATAAGCATCGCAGACCAAGTTTCAAGCCTGGCCCTTGGAAGGATGCTCATGCCACTTTCTACGAAGGAGACACTTCATCATTTGGTAAGATTTTGCTAACTACCATTAACAAACTCTTACCCATCATCTTTCTAGTCCAACAGGAACCCACGCAAATTCCTTATTTTTCAATGAATTTGTACCTGGCCCTAGAGGCTGGGCTCACCTGAATACAATAGACAAATACGATAAGAATAAATTCCCCGAAAATTCTGTAAGTTAATCTTACCTTTACAAATTTAGAGGAATTTTAATAATTTTCAAGATGCTCTTAAAAATTTTTCATGATATGATAGGAGTTTTGGTAAAAGTTCAAAGTTATTCAAGTATATTTTGAATTTTAGCTAGATGATAACGAAGAAACGAGAAATTATTTGCGACCCTGGGCTATAGTATTTCAATTTAAAAATTTATGAAAGTACAAATTTTTGAGTGATTCTCCATGAAAGCATTTGTTTCTCTTTAATAATATGATGACATCAATGCAATGTGGACCGTTCAAAAATAAGGATTATACATCGTAAAATCCATGCATAACAATAATTCAATGTTAAATTATCCTTTTTTCACAAAATTTTAAATTTGTTTTGAAGCAATAATAACTATCTATTGTTGCAGGTGTTTATCGAATTAATTAAAAATTATCCTCATTGATTTTTTTAATATCATTTACAGTGTAATCACTCTCTATCATCAAGTCACATTGAGTAATATGTGCCCCTAACAACTCACTTTGAGCAATATAAGTATTTATAATTCACAAAATTTTGTCCAAAGACAGTTAAGATGCTAAAGGATATCATGTTAAAAAATTAATTGTACACCAAGAAAACTTAATATTAGTGACTAGTTTAAATCGTTAATAAAAAATTGTAACAAAATCAAGTGGTTTGGATAGTGTAATCAAACAATTAGAACAAAATGGAGTGAATGTTTTAATATAAAAATAGTCACACATCTACATATTATTAAAGATTACTTATAATGCTCTGTATTTTATTATTATCATATATGATTTTCAAATAATATTTTTTGTTAAAAATTATTATTGGTTGTGGGTTTTATCATTGTACTCGAATGTTAAGTTAGAATATGTGTAAGTTATACTATTTGATACCAAAACCATTTTTCTTTCTTTTATTTATATAATCTAATTTAAATATATTTATCTAAGTAAAAAATTATAAAACTAAACATATAACATTTTTTTCTTAGAGGGCCAGGCCCGACCGTATAGTCATGTTATCCCCCCCACACGTCCACTCCCTGCGTCCTTATAATGTTTCATAATATTGTACCTATACATATATGTTGTTAATGTAAAAATTTTTATAGCCTTGATAATGTTAAAAATAATTTTGCATGTATTATGGAGGTGGAGCTTGTGGTTACGGAGATGTTGCTAAAGAAGGCTACGGCTTGGAAACAGCAGCATTGAGCTCAGTTATGTTTAACAATGGCACGACTTGCGGTGCTTGTTATGAGATCAAATGTGTGAATTCCCCTCAATGGTGCAAGCCAGGCCAGCCATCTCTCTTTGTCACAGCCACCAACCTCTGCCCTCCAAACCCACAACTCGCAAGTGACAATGGCGGCTGGTGCAACCCACCTCGTGAACATTTTGACATTGCTAAGCCTGTTTTCTCTCAAATTGCAGAACACCAGTGCGGGATTGTTCCCATACGATATCGCAGGTTCAGTTTTCTTCATTTCATCATCATATCTCATAAACAACGTAAACTTTGCATGAAGGGAAATCAAGTGCTGACAAGTTTTGAGTTATGTACGTAACATTGCAGGGTTCCATGCAAGAAGCAAGGAGGGATTCGGTTTACGATAACGGGCAATCCTTACTTCAATCTGGTGCTAGTAACGAACGTTGGAGGATCCGGGGATGTGGTAGAAATGCATGTGAAGGGTCATGACAAGGTGAAATGGACACCAATGAAGCGAAATTGGGGTCAAAAGTGGGAAACCAATGCAATGCTGGTTGGTGAGTCGCTGACCTTCAGAGTCAGAGGAAGTGATGGCAGATACTCGACTTCATGGCATGTCGCCCCTAAGAATTGGCAATTTGGTCAGACTTTCGAGGGCAAGAACTTCAAGTAGAGAACAACAAGATTGCTCTATGTTTATTCGTCTTTTTTAATATATTTTCAAGATTTTTTATTTGCTCTGATGTTTGCTGGCCGTGTAGAGGTAGGTACTTGCCGGCATTGCCAGGCATTCTGCAGTATAGTTCAATGTATTAGTTGTAAGTTCTATATAGTTCATGGCAATTAGAGTAGACCCTGGATAAAATTGAGGTCTGTACCGTTTGTCAAGACAAAAACATTGAGGTCTGTATCAAGTATATTTAAATAAAAAGATGCTGTGCTGCTATCTTTGCCGAGCTTTTTATATTCCATTTCCGTTTTATTGACTGACCATCCTGTTTCCATCACAAACTTTACAAGCAGATTTAGTAGACGCTATAGAATATAAGGCCCTGCTTCTAAGCGAAGTGGATTTCATACTTATTCATGTCTGCTCATTGAAAAGGGCAAGAAAAATAAGGTGGTGTTCATATCCATTTTTAAAAGTAATTTTTTATTTTAAAAATAAGAAACGGAAGTAACTGTATTTGGTTGAATGTTTTGCAAATATCTTTATGAAAATGAAAAACAATTTTGAAAATAAAGAATAATTTTTTTATAATTATATTTAAATATAGAGACAAATACGATATCTTTAAAGTAAGTCATACCATTATTCAATTTTAAAGATAATTTTCAAAAATACCATCTTAAAAAACGATGCCAAGCACTCCTAAGACTCAATCCTATGTTGACTTCAAACTACTGCATTTCATTTAACAAAACCTCAAAGTCAAAACTACTATATCAATCACCACGTATGAAAAAGCAAGCTCAAATTCTGTAATGATAATAAAGTAACAAAATTATATGAATATTTCGTGCAACATACAGATAACTTCCTCTCTACCAGTAAAACTTGAATTTTTCTCCGGTATATAAATTGTGTGACATATTTTACAACCATAAATGAGCAAAATTTGGAAGCAAAAACCCTCTTTTAACTCCACATGCTTTGAGCTGCAGAAATAGAAACAAAATTTCATGTGTTGGCTTCCATGGTCTGCAAAAGGGGACACTCGGTACGTGGTCTTCCTATTCCGCTTTTCATGCATGAGCCAATGTTGTATGTCTCTTGGTGTTGGTCAACTCCAACGATATTTTGACAGTGTCATATATCGCTCGTCAGAGATTAACATATTTTTATCTTGAAAACCACTAAATTTGTATTACTCACAAAACAGCTTGCTCAGCATCATGTCCAGGCACGAACATCACTTGTTTTTTTCTGTCTTTTCTTCTTTCGTTTTTCTGCTTTTGTCTCTGCCCTCGCCTCTAAACGTTTTGTTTGCTGTGAGCGAATTTCTTGCAACTTCTCCTTCGCATCCTGGAAGAGTGCATCTGACTTCATAGCCATCAATTGCTGAAATCAAAGACAAAAAATACATCTCAGCCTTTTCCTAATCAAAGTTCATAAGAGATCCATTGAACTTATTCACTCACCTTGAGATGATCCATTGCAGCAAGATTGAAACCAAGAGTATCTTTGCATTCCTGATACAAGTTCAAATTTTATCTAGTCAATGAAGAAGCTTCAATTTCTCAAATTCAGTCTATATCACAGAAAAGAGTACCTATTTGATATCTAAACTATATATAAAACACACTTAATAACTTCTCAGCAGGAACTGATAAGGAAACCATGCAAGGAAATTAATAAAGCATATTAATGCAAACAGTCTTACACTAAATAAAATCTCAGATCTAAATTACATCAAATAAATTATACTGCTGACAGTGTACTATAAACCAAGTTCAATATTGGAGTATTTAGCTAACATGACTCTAAAAATGCTGATATCTGCATTATACAGTATAGTTGTATCATCTTAATTTAAAAATTGTAAACTCCAATCATCTAGTAAATATATAATTGTCGATAGTAAAACCATATCATTACCTTTACTCTGGCATAAAGAATGTCTTTCAGAACAGTCAACACAGGTCTAGCAGCTGGGGTAGTAATTAACTGATGATGATGTATCTGCAATAGTACCGTTGCAACTCTGCAAACAAGCTCAACCTGTACATAAAGCATAGCAGGATAACTAATTTACTCTACCTGTACATAGTCATCAAGAAATTTGAACATACAAGTCATAGACATAAAGCAGCAAGATAAATGTGCCCATAGAGCATATCAAAAAAAATCTGAAAATGAGAAATTGTTTGACTTGCAATCTCGGGACAGCAGGAAAGTTTGAATAATAAAACATGATAACAAAAATTCATGAGCACAACAGTGTTAAATTAAGAGAGGGCAAGAAATGAAACAATAAAATATAATATGATGGGTCACATGAGTAACCAAAATTTGCCAATGAATGCAAGTGTACACAGTTTGTAGCACTATACGAGCAAAAGGACAACCTTATCGGAATTTAAAGTCCAATCCTTCAAGTATGAGAGCAGCTTCAAAGCATCTGAGAATGGTAAAGCCTGCACAGGAAACATATAATCAACTGGACATTGGTTCACAAACAGAAAGGGAAAATTTAAGTACTTCATCAATCTAGGAATTAACACACAACAGTACAAGTCACCCACAAACTTTGAATCTTCACGAGGCATAAAAGAATGACAGCCACACTACAATTCTTTTAATTGTTTGCTTCGTTTTTTCCCAACAGAAGATCATAATCTTCAGATAAACCCAGAATATTAAAATATTAATGCACTGAACCGAAGTCCACAAAATATATGAATGTAGGACCCATACTGCCAATATCAAATGGCAGGGATGCTTCATACAGATTCACGAATACTGGCCAAAGGAACTTAAGAAGCTGTTACGAAAGTTAATTTGCAAAAAGTGACTTGTCCGTTTCAACACCAATGCTTGATCATGGAAAATGTCTAGAATTATCTTATAATTTCTTCAACACGAACTTATAATACTTAACTACAACTAATTGTGTAACACTTTATTCTTTTCTATTTTATTCTTTTGAAAATAATATTTATTGTAAGATGGCAAGAAAAGGAATCCATTGCCACTTGCTTACCAGCAAGGTCTGCTCCATATCATTGGTGTTAACACTCGAAACTGCACGGAGAACATAATCAGATGGAGAGAGCCCAAGCATTCTGACATCAGGTTGAAATTCAGCGACATCACCCCTGGTTTTTTCCTCCTGAAAATTACAAAAATAATAAAATATCGGACCAGTATATATGCACCAAAATCACATCATAGTTGTCTAATATATTCATTATAATAATTAGATTCTTGACAATGAGATCGAAGCATCACTTTGTTCCTCCCAAACACTTCATCGTGTCATTTTTAGCATCATTACCGCCATAACTTCATGAAACTTGTTTTTAAGTCAATCTTCTCAATCTTTATTGGCTTGAGGCTCTTGGTTTTCATGACATTTCATATTATTGTTCGGAAGCGAGAAGATGAAGCATTTGATGTAAAAGGGTGGGCAGAGAACAAAACTCGTTAATGAAGGAAGAACTTGTGTTTGAGAAGATGACAAAATAATTTTGCAAAAATTTCAACTATAACAAGTAGGTTAATTTTTCCATCGACATAGAGCGATAAGATTTAATTCTTAACTCATTTAAGAATAAATAATGCATTTTCCAAAGAAAAAAAAAAAGAAAAAGAAAAGAAATAAAAGTTTACACATAATTCTTGTTAAAGAAGAATGAGATAAACTGATATGCCACTGCTGAAAACTGACAGCAATTACTCATTTTCTTATTGTTTTTGTAGTGGAGTGGAGGACAGCACAAAGTATGGATTCTTTATTTTTTTTTTTCTTTTTCATGATCTTTTCTAACAAGCAATTTTAAGATAAATGAGAAAGTTGGTCATATATAGACCTATAAAGGGGACCCAATTACCATGGTTGTTTAATAAGAGAAACACAAGTATACCTCATGTTTAGCAAGACGCTCTAATTCTTCTTCAGCCATGTCTAGGGCTTCAATAATTGAATCAGTTGCTGTAATGGTTTCTTGAGTTTTTTTCCCTGCCAAGGCCACTGCACCTTCTTCTGGGAGTTCTTCCTTAGGTCCATGCCTATTTTCAAGTGCAGTATCTAGATCAGACTCAAACATCTCTTCCAGCCTCTTTTCTTTCTCTTCCTGCACATTTGAAACGTTTACTAAGCCAAATCTTAACATGATTACTCAGGCAAAAAGGTCCACTACTACATCCTTCTCCTGATATGAAGTTGTAGCAGAAACAAGGAAGTACCTCGATGAAAAATGGCTCTTCTGTACGATCCCAACGACGTATAGACCGGTCATGAGATCCTGTGACAATGAAATCCCCACGGCTGCTAATTGCAAGACACCAAACATCAGCATGATGTCCCTCAAGAGTTAAAAGCAACTCAAACTTATCCGCATCCCAGTATTTCACAAGGCGATCTTTGCCAACACTGAACATGTAATGGGTGTTGCGCACAAATCGCACAGCCATTACACTGCCACAGAAAGAG